>CM041051.1:8587734-9214651 GCA_023078785.2 Hyles euphorbiae | reverse complement strand
AATCTGACAATTTTAGGTAGGTACTCATTTTTACATTTTAACTTGTAAGTCTGAGTGCTATTTAGCTGTAAGAGGTCTAAGCTATAAACTACACCAAACGGAAATAATTGTATTGGAAGTAGAAAAAAGATTGTTTGATATCAAGATGCGGACCTTTTGAACTGACTAATCGATTTTTGACGATTTCTGATCACATTATCTTCGTTTATTGACAGTTATTTTTATGAGCTGGTGACAACACTGCGCTTCAACGTACGATACAAAAAGCGGCTAAATGAAGAATGGACGCTCTGAAACTGAGAGCCAATAAAAAGTTATTACGCGATAGAACTTTACTGTTGGGTCAAATTGACTTATGCGATAAACGGCACCCTTTGTTTTCCTTTTTGAAGTTAAACAAGAATTATTCGGGGTCTGATAAGGACAATGTTTCAAGTCTGCGGGTGAATCACGGGTGTAATTGGAACTAATCCGCTGGAGTCAATGCTCTTTGAGTGAAAATGTTTAAATTTTGCAAAGAAAGATACAGTGAATAATTCGAGACTGGATATGATGCATCTCGCTTCGTTTGCAAATTTTCTGCTTCACTGACAATCCTCATGAGACGAGTCGTATTGGCAGTTTTATTAGCAAATTTCGTATTAATCCACTTACACTCAGACTTGAACTTTCGTTTACTCATCTGTATTGTACGAGCACTGGTTAATACATACTCCTCGTACATTCTCTTACATTTGTTTGATAGGTATACTTTTAATTTTGAAACGTTTCATGTGTTTTTAGCATTATAAAAGTTTAACATTTCTCTTAGTAAATAATCAATTCAGTAGCGAAGGAGCTAATTGATAGAAAGTGATGGAAAAGTTACCATCCCAGATCATTGAACTGAGAAAAGCGACGTCCAAACAAAATTCAGAAAATGCTGAGACTGCAAACAAATTAGCCCCAAGGATCACCAACATTTGAAGTATAATGAATGCAATCTTCTATTTTAAACTTTCCAAGCTGCTTGCAAAAGTTTTTTGGACATTGGACTACCCTCGCTACTGACTCGAAAGAGATCAGACGCATTACTTATCATCAAAACTAGAAACACAATTGAAAACTTTTCATATAAATTAATGAAAATATGAGTTGTAAGTAAACAGTCCGAAGGCATTAACCTTCATGCTGTTTATTTCCATTCTTTTGATGCGTATCCATTCATTAATAGTGGTCAACGAAAGATGTTCTTAGCTTGTAACAGTAAAAACAAAATATCAATGTGTTGAATCACTACTGGTACTTACAATACGTTTAAAATAGTATTACTATAAAGTAAACATAAACAAACAGATAGGAGTTTCGATAAATATCACAAATATCTTGCCTCAGAAGAGGCGCACTTTAGTGTCTATATTCTATGGGGGGTTACTTTGTTCTCTGACACGATGACGAATATTCGAACATCATAGATCATCATCATCATCATCATCATCATAAAATTGTTAGAATATGCCTATATACTTTGAAAGTGTTTGAATATCGTATGTCGCAATCTTAGATTAAGTTCGATGTGAATGATAAGTTTCATGGAGAATAGTATTGGTTTTTAGAAATGAACAACTTTTATCTTATATGTTGACGTTCAACGTCCAAACATTCGAACTTAGTTTCTGAGTACACAATAACCTCCTAGCTCAAATAAATGCATTCCTGTGGATTGATTTTCTGTTTTTTGTAATTTGCATTTGGTAACCATATCGACTCAAGCTTATTTTTCATTCTCCGATTCATTTTTTGCTTAATAATTCTTTATACCTGCTTGCATCCGAACTTCGGGTCCAAATCGTCGAACAGCCTCGACGGCGAGTATAGCCGCGGCTTGGTGAAGGCCGTGGGCAAGGAGTTGCGCCAGCGTCGCCGCTAGGGCCACGCCCCAGCCCCAGCCGCCCTCCGGGTAGTAGTGGCGCGTGAGCGTGAGCAGCTGGCGCGGGTCGAGCTTGGTCTGGCGCGTGGGAGCGCCGCCGCTCGCCGCCTCCAGCACCAGCGGCAGCGACCTGGTGCGCAGCAGCGGCGCGCCGCCCGACGACCATGACTCTTCCATTAATGCGCGCGCGCATCGTGCGCACCCCACATCACCGCCTCGCACTTACACCACACTCGCTCATGTCCGTCCACACATCACTTAACCGATTCCATTTTCTTTTCAAAGCATTTTTTAAGGCCCCTCACTGGTACTCTATACTAATTAATTACAAACACGACCGTAAAACTTGTTTGTTTGGTAATTGAATTGGAAGTGAATAATTGACGTTATCTTTATTACGGAACAAAGTGGCCGTTTCCGTGTGGAGTATCACCATTTGATAATGTAATAAGAAAAGGATATGAATGTTATCGTTGCGTTCCATCTCATAACGCCGTAAAATATAACCGTGCAATAAAAACCGTCGTGTAAAGGGAACGAGCCTATTGGCTTTATATCGACGTACATATGTCTTGGGAACGAGTAGAGAGATAGAATCGTGGAGAGTCGATGTCTGGCGGCTGAGACATAAATCTCGCCGGAGTCAAGTGTCAGTGTCCTGTACGCACTAAATCTTCACAAACTATCTCTGCATTAGCAAGGATATTGTTCGAATGAATTCATTGCAAATTTCAAAAACGAATACTCAATCGAAGGTTTATTATTAATAGATGAGGTAAATCAAGCCTATTCCTGTGATCCTTTTTTAACAAAAATACTGGAAAAAATTTTGTTCGGTTCAAGAAAATATGATTAGAATGTTTATATAGCTCTTTTCTGCAATTTACTAAAAACAACACGTTTTGACCGTCAGTAATGATAAAAGTAAAATAAAATTATACCTCGATCAATTATTTTTGAAGGTGAATATTACCAATAATGATTACACATATTTCGAAGTTAAAGACATGCATGAATCTCAAGGGAATACAATAATACGAACAAGAGTAATTTTGGTGAAATGAATGTTATTAAGCTGTCGCATCTCTGCGCAAACAAGAACATCTGCCGTGAGCAATCCACACACCTTGTTATTGACAGCATTAAAACTCATCATTATATTGAAATGTTTAAATATTAAATACAATGTAGTGAATGATTAATTTTCTTTAAAGAATGCTGTTTTAATGACCAATTTTTTATCAATTTGCACGCTGTATTAAATTCGTTTACAGCAAAAATTGGAAGCAAAATGGATCTTATAAGACCCACCAGATTGTTAATGAATTCGTGTACCTCAGAAATAGCCATTACTTTCCTATTCTATAGAATAAGCTTCATCAATTGTATACGGCAGGGACTAAGATAACATTTAACGTAAGAGAAGTATATAACGTTTATGGCTTGCTAAATGGCTTGGAAACTGTGAAAAGATTGTTGATAGGCATTTGCGACCGAGATCTGCCATCTCCGCAGTCAGTAGATTGCAAGCTTGTTTTGTTATCCCAGATTTATTACCATATACTGTACTATAACTTGCCAAAAGTGTTGTTGAGGAACTTCGCGTTTACTTTTTCGTAAACGTAATGGGAGATAACAGTTACGCAATTTGTCTTAAGTTCACGTGACACGGGAAGTTAATTTTTATTAAAATACCATTCGACGATTTAGTCCACGCGCTGACATTTTTTACAAACCGGGGGTTAAAACAATTAATGAATTTAAATGTAAGAGCCATCAATAATTCGACTGAATTGTGGACTTTTAGTCATTGGATTTTCCGCTCTGAACGCAATATTTAAAATTACTTTTGTTGCAAAATAAGCTAAGAACTTCATAGAATCCGGTTTAAATTGACAAACCATAACTCATCATAAAGTGATAGACCATATGTTTTTAGCAGCATGTGAAATACAGACATGTTGGGCGAACGCCAGTAAAGTTGGGACTGGATTCATCAGATAAAAAAGAAATAATTATCGACACTAGACAGTGGCACCGAATACAGTAGTTACATATTAAACTATGTCTTTATCACCTGATTTGCAAGACAGCATGACGATCGGCGAGCCAATACTTACTATGTGACCTGAGCTAATAGTGTCAATGATCCTGTAATGCCTAATACTGTACAAAAGTCTGCCCCCTACGCAGCTATAGAGATTCGGATAAACAAGCTCATAAAACAAGAACTCGTTATATTTCCTGACAGGGGTACGAACGTTTTCTCATAGACCTTTGAGCCCTCAATGTTTCCTTTACAGAAATTGACGTATTTATTTCTATGCAAGAATAATTATTTATGGCTTAGAAAATTATGTGAGATATTTATCGCGCCTATATTCCTGAGGGTGCGGCCACCAAAATTTCGTCAGCTTGACGGAAATCACGCTCAACTAAAAATGTAACCTCGGGTAAATATGAGATTCAACGAAAAAAAAAGATCAAAATTACAGTACCTGTTCCAGTATTCGAACCTGGGAGAACTTTCGAGTCCACATTTATGTTCTCTGTTTGTAGGAGGCACATGAGGCGACTTAGCGAGAATGCTTAGTTATGGTTTTCATATTTACCAATCTAGTGAAAGAGCGCGTGTGCATTGTGAAACCTTAGTTTTTTAATTCCAAGTCCAGCGACAAGTATATTAATAAAAATATCAATTTGAACAATAATTCGTATTGGCTTAAGATTGATTGCATAGAGATTATTGATTGTTTTCTTATAAGTCAGATAAGTTGCGCAGACTTTCACAACATGGCTAGTCCAAACAATTTTGCCATAGGTATAATAAATGACACAATAAGTTGTTTATGGACATAGGAGACATTTTGTTGTCATTAATAATTTATAAACACTTAATAGACAGAATGCTAAATAATAAAAATATGTATGTACCTACTCCTTGCAAGCCTTTGCCAATTTGTATCGTAGCTTAAGAAAATACGACAGGTTTATCGATATGACAAAACTAAAAACCAAAACAAAAAACAGCTAAATTGTTATAAAATTATTAAAATTTAATTATCACAGTGGCATATTTTAGATGTGTCAATATAAAACACACAAGAGTTCTTAAAGTGGTTTCCTGAAGTAGAATGAAAGCATTCTCCATGCCATTTCCTTCCACGTATCATTCAGTAAAGAAATATTTTTCAGCGGATATTAATTAATAAAACGGCTGAGAATGTCCATTAGTGTCAAGTTTATTACTCACATATCATTCACACAATTACATAACGCTCGGAAATCCTTTCCACATTCCCATCTAATATTAATCCGGCATATTTTTTTGTGAATAATTGTTTGTGTGATTTTCCAATGACTTATAATAATCATTGTTTTTATGATTTTCCAACAATTTAAATGATAGATTTGAATGAATTTTCTTTTATTTTAAATACAAACATGCATAAACTCACGCCTTTTTTTACCCAGACCCAGGGTAGGGAGAGGTGCAACCATGACACCCACGATTCGCCGTAAATTTTTTGTTCGGGTAAAATTTCCTGACTCCGGGCTGATAATGAAATAGAAAAATCCAATATCACTTTGCCCGACCCAGGATTCGAACCCGAGACTAAAGCTTTGCAACCATACCGTAGTATAACTGCGCCATCGAGGTACCGTTTAAATTACTGGGAAAATAGAAAATTTACACCATCGCATCGTGATATGGTGATGCAAGTATATCCGTGCTTGATAAGGAATTTAAAACGAGCATTGTCAATGGTTTATAGGTTAATAAATCACAGGATTAACATTAGTACCTACAGGGTATATCAAGAATGCTACCGAAAACGAAGCTAGGTGGTAGTTTTAGTGACTTCAGACACAATGCAACTAAATTTTGTGCTAAAAATTATGACTATTTTATTTTGTAAATTTTTTTTCTATTGTCGTATTAGGGTGATAAATACATAGTTTTTTCTTAAATAACAGTGTACACCAAAGGGTGGCGTCTTTAAAAATAAAAGCATTTGTTAAAGACGCTATGGTACGAAAGGCTTTAAATTATTATTTTAGCAGAAACTATGGATTTACCACCCAAACTCGATATATTTAAAAAAAATAAAAAAAAATTGTCGCGTTCCTTTGCGAAATTTTTAATTACATTGTGTTTGTAGTCACTAAAACTACCACCCGGCTTCGTTTTAGGTAGCAGTCTTGATATACCCGGTATATAAGTTTTATCCTAACAAAATAAAGTATTTAAAATATATCTTTAAAACTATATAGGAACTGATTTACTATATAGGTAATATAGATATCAAGTAAGTTTTCTGAAAAGACGATAGAATGAATAGAATGTAATCCAGATGATTACCTGATGAATTAAAATTAAAATGACATTTATTTTTGCTTTAATAAACGACCAAGATCTATATGATTTTACCTGTATTTTACTAATGAAAATAGCAGTTATTTTCTCTGTTTCACAACCATTTAAATGTGTATAAATTCTCGAAATGGAGACAATTGTGAAATTTTTAGCCTTTAAAAGAATCGCATTTATGATGCCTGGGACAGTTTAAAGAGCTTTTTGTGAACGCTAACAGCGCTTCGCTTGTATTTTGATTACCCCCCGTTTCGCGGCGGGGCCTTATTAAGCGATCTGTCGCGACATTCTCGCCTCGGCTTTTTGCATGGAATCTGAAATTCACTTCTTGTTAATGATTTAATGAGTTTAATTTAATAAATTCTTTTTACAGGTAGTTAATGTGTAACAAAAATAAACTCGGCTGACTTAACGGTTGGAAAAGATTAATTTCGTACCTTTTCTATTTCCTTATTGATATGTTTTATGTGAAGTTGTAATAATTTATTTGCTGTGACGTTAATCACCAACCGTTCCTTGTTTCGCGTTTAACACTTCATAAATATTTTTAATGTGTTTATAACGAATCTCTACGTCATCTTGATGACGGCAGAATGAACTATTTAGTTAATTAACACCGGTGTTCGAACACTCATAAATGTCATTATAACATGCAACATAATTCTTTTCAAAGGTTTCTTGGAGGAAAATATATTTGGAACAAAGAAGGGAAGTGTAGCTTATATTTTTGTATAAGCTTCATGAGTTATGTTATGGTTAGTTTATTATTAATTTATAAGTTGTTCTACTACGTAATCAAAGAAACTGTGACTCATAGTTATAAGAATTCTTTGAACTTATATTTATTTTTCCCCGTTCGAGTCAAAATGTTTTAAGCGTAGATAATCTTTGATGTTTGGTGAGGAGTTTTTCTTTTTTTATTGGGTACTAGAAATAAAGGAAATTTATTTAATATATTTACTAATATATTTACATAAGTTAGGGTTATTTTTTTAATTGAGCCATCCATATCTTTTTCAGGCAAATATTAAATTTTATTATTCCTAAACATTTTTGGAATTTGCAAGTGGAGAATATTGAATTGGAAATATTGCTACAAGATTATTCTATGGATATATAGATTTTAATAAATTGTAATGATAATATAAGGTATAGGGCTATAACTATAAAACAATTTGAATGTTCGCAATTGTTTTACAATTTAATAACGCCATGTCTAAAACACCGCCTATAATATAATTCCAATAAATAAAGTTGTGTTCATAACAAGTCACATCAAGAGGGTTTGTAGGGTGTGTAGTTAATAGATTTATTCTCCCTTAACACCCTTATGAACCGCTAAGGGCGTAGTAAAATTTATGTCGTATTTAGGATCTCTGAAACTGTTACGCTCTGATTTCATAACCACAGAGAACGAAACTTTATATTCTTCAGAGGAAAAAGATGTAGCTCTCTAATATGTTTTATACATAAGTACATATTTTTGTATTAATATTTGCAAAGGGTAGGTAGAGATATTATTGGTTTGCTGTAAATATTGCTCGTATTTTTTTTTTCTGGAGGGATAATTTTTGCCTTACCGGCTAAGATGTTTTATAGCAACATGCATTGGCAACACGTCATTTTTTGCTGGACATAAATTCCTATACCCGGAAATTAATATGAGATTTTACGAACTTAAAAAAAAAAAACATAAACTGCACCATGACTAGGAAAAGAAAGAAAAAAAAACTACATTAGTGTTAAGTATCTAAGAATGTTTTTCTGGGTGGTGACTAGTTTTAAATGATAGGTAAATTAGTCTATTTAATTTTTTCAATCACAATATTGACGTGGTAATCTTCTTAAATCTAGTTAATATCATAATACATCCAATTCCTCGTGAAGTTTGCTTGTGGTTTATGCTTCGTTGATGGTTCCATCGTAAAACGTTGCGCTCAAATCTGATATACGACTGTGCAGATTAACTTCGTCTAGTCTTTCGACAATTTAAGGATACAAAGTAAATCATGTTTGTACCCACAGACGAATATTCATTTAGATCTACTTTTGTGTCTTTGAGCTTAGTTAATTATTATATTTTTGTATTATTTTACAATTACGCAATTAGCCACAATTTAGGGGGTAGAAGAATAGTCTATGTAATTTATCAAAATATAAATTAGTGTAAACCCTGAAAGGGAAACTTCAATGTGACGTCATTTCCGTGAGCGGAGACTTAGAGCGGCTAGCGGAAATCTTATTTCTTTTATGACGTCACAGAAGTCCACTTTTAGTTTCCACAGAGTTTGCCGACAAATTCTGTGTAGCAAAAAAAGTTTTCCTTAATACAATGGCATGTCTCGGTGGCTGAAATCCTAGAATCGATTTCAATTGCTAAATACTAATTGAAACTGGAATCTCATTTGTTGGGACGTGCGCACTAAGAATTACACAGCGAGACCAAGTCTATCAACGTCTACAACAACAAAGACGAAAAACAAATGATTGATGATGATTGACAAAACATAATTTAACTTCAAAGCGAAGTTCTTAATTACCCGTGGTGACACGATGAATCGTGTAAATACTAAGAATATTATTATTTGCTCACAATTCGATTTGCATACAAAACACAGGGAGGGGTGACAGCAATTTTCTTTGAAATTGCTAGAATTTGCATGGCACATGTGGTCCATACATTTATTGAGAACGACAGGAATGAATTCGTCGGACAACTGATGGCTAGGTACGGGTACGTTAACGCATGCAACTGGGTCGGTACAGTCTACCCATTAGACCACACGCAACGATCAACTTGACTGCACACATGGGCGTGATAAACTTTGATGATGCTGTGTACACTCGTTCGGCTTATCGGACAGCCCACTAAATTATACCTTTCGTTTTGTTCGTAAATTATCGCAATATTGGAAAGCTAATTTTGTTTTATCTACGTTATTCTGTTCGAGTGGTATTTTTGTAAATAACAATTGAATATTTATTGTAATATAATATTAAACATTGATATACTTTGCGTAGGACTATCGCATTTGATGTTTTTGGCTATCTGGCGGTACCTATAAAGTGGCGCCCAAAATATGTTTTAGTTTATTACTTTTCTATTATTTATTAATTGGTAAATGGAGACCTAAGTTCACATAGTACAATAGAGAATAGACGGAGTCTAACTATGTTCTGTGTATATTTGCGCATTACATATTTAATGTACTCATGGCGATTACTTTACGAGCGATTTTCCACGAACGCATCAGGAACTTAATGTTATTTCGCAAAGCAAAGTATCATATCCACCATGATATTTCAATCTGATGTTTTTGTGTCAATGCGACAATAAAACCATTATTCAGTTTCCATTATAAAACACGAGAAATATTGCCACGTCTTAAGTGATATTCGAGTATAAAGGACAAAATATAAGATACATTAAGTGCGCTTGAAAATTATGGCATGAAAAATAATATTTAAAGTACAGCACTATCAGCAAAAATGAATTGATATTTCCTTTACAACCCCAATCGCCAAGGTTCAAATGCCTGTTAAGCATTGTTCTCTTCAATTGACTCAATAAATTTATGACTTATGATATAAATTATTCCGTTTTTTCGAGTTAGGGGAAAAAAGCGATAGAAATGATCATAAATAACAATCGGCCAAGTTTATAACGCTGCAGTGTACATCACGTCGCAGACAGAACCGAATTTCAGGTCTCCCGGGCCATAATAAATATTTTCATTTTTCTTCAGCGATATTTAGGCAGTTAATAAAATACGCACGAGCCGTTAAACTTGTCAGCCACAAGTGCCATAACATGTTGTGGAATATAAATTCTTAATTGATATTGGGGTGTTGAAGTGAAACTGTTGTTATTCATGTTTTCAATATCAGACAATGCATTTGCCAGTTGGAGCGCATAACGTTGGTGTCACAGCGTGTCCAACATTTTAATACGTTTAAAGTTTAAAGAGGCGTCGTATTAAATCCTAGTTTATTGGTAATGAGGTTTGGCGCGTGCCCAAGAAATTACAAACGTGATCGGAAACACTTCGGATTGTCTATTCATGAGCCCGTATGCGGAAATATTTTACATTGTATCACTATGGTTACAATATTTTAGGAATTGTAGAACCTTTTACATTGGTTTTTTGAGAGAAGGCAGAGTTAAAACAAGACATTTTCAAGGCTTATTTTGATACCACTCGACATTTGCGACGTTTGCTTACTTTAATTAAAGTTTTAAAAAGTGAATACCAACAATTATAATATGCAGAAAATAAATTAAAACCTTATTTTTATATCTTACGTCAACAATGGACTTCCCATCCAGCTTTACCAATCTTAGTAGGTATGATGAAAAATAATTTTATTATTATGAAACAATATTTTTTTATTATTTTCTATAATTTTGAGTTCAATTAAATAAAGCGCATGAGATTATTTTTCAAATATTGATATTACTCTTTTAAAATTCGGCCCTATATTTTACTTATTTATTGCTATGAATTTGGATTTAGCTGTTTAACAATATGTTTATTTGCGTCATTTCTGCCTCTCACTATGGCGTTTAGTGCTTTACTTGCCCTATGACCTGTTTATTTGTCTCTATATAAATAATTCTATAAACGGTCTAAACAATGTGCAAAATGATGCCATATAGTTTCCATTTAAATTGCAATGGAACTTTAAAATGACAATTCAAACCAAGCAAATCTGCTGAACGGATTGTAAAAAAGAAACGAATTGTGCAAAGTTCTTATACAGTTAACTTTTATTATAATTGTACAAAATAAAATAATTTAATTGCTTTTGTTTTAATACAGAAATAACAATAGAGGCCTTTTGAATTATAATATTATTGAGATAAATTTTGTAGAGTATAAAAGTAAGTTTCAACTATCCCTGTGATTTTAATTTAATCGAAATCATTCATTCTTAGATGGTAACTTACAACAAAGAAATTTGTATAGAGTCCGAACAGGTCCAGAATGGTAACGGGCTTATACTAACACATACGATATAATTCTATTAAAATAAGCATTTATAAAGGCTGACATGGATATCGCACGCCGAGTGTGCGAGAAGGCATTCTTAATCTCTTTTCCCTTGAGCAAATAAGAAAAATATTCGAATCATGTAGAGAGCCGTCACTGAACAATTCAAAATGGCAAGTATTTGCCAACTTGTTCGGTGAAAGTGTATTATCCGGGATGTTTTAAATAGTATCTACTCCATAAGAGTGTGCTCTATGCACAGTAGGAATTATGATTCTAGGCAATCCTGGGGTATCAAAAACATGTAAAGGCTTACTAAATACACTTAAAAAATGTTTCAAAAGCGGAATCTGGGGGCACGGTAGTGCCCCCTCCAAGTCAAGCTAAAAAGCGGCACTGTCGTACCATCCTTTTCTCGAAGCAATTCAGACCATTTTCTACCCTCTATAACTTCGTTGAGGTTACAGCAAGAAGCCTGAATTTTTAGTTACTAAGCAGGCATTGTATAAACACGGTATATTTAAAATTTCATTCAATTTGAACCAGTAGTTTAAGAATTGTAACATGTCAAACTTTCTTAATTTTGTCACTTACTAACTGACTGACCGATCATCAAAAGTCTAAGGCATTTCTAGCAGACATAGAACCTTCAAATTTAGAATATAATTAGTGTTTACTGTCTAAAGTAAGGGAAAATGAAACATTTCATAATTTCTGTCTAGTTTTCTAGATACACCAACTGCATGAATAACTTTGTTATCCCATATAAATGTATAGGATTACAAAGTTACAATTAGTTAGCCAGCAACATTATGTATAAATTGTACGATACATTATGTTTTCATGCGATGGCCAAGTCGATCTATTTATTTAAAACGTAAATAATTTTTAATGTTGATATGATACTAACTTACGTAATAACATTATACAGGGACCTTCCCTTAAGCAAGGACTAAATAAATTAATCGACTTGGTATTACATGCATCTCACAACTTTTTGCGGTAGAAAACCTGAGCTGCGGGACTTGGAATTTTTTAGAGGATGTTTTTGATGGGGTAAATACTTTTTCTATCTAAATCAGAAAGCCACAGCTCACAGACAAGTGCTAAAGTTCAGATTTAAAAAAGTTTTGCCGATCAGAGACCCATTGAGCAATTCTTTCAACTAATGCTTAGTGATCGTCGCCACTCATTAATACCTTTAATATAAGAAGCTTATATGCGTGAAATGCGTATTTTTTATTGTTGAAAGAAAAGGGTAGCATTTTTTTCCTAAAAATAATATTGGTGTAGTAAATAATTATGACGAAATAATGGTGCAACAAAGTAGTAAAAATCTTTAAGATAATATTGTATATTTTCTTGCCTTTTAATTTATAAGAATGTTAATTTGATTAAAAATAATATTAAAGCGAAAGTAAGTTCGCAAAAGTTGTTGGTTAGCCCCTCTTTTAATTTTCAATGAAACCTTAGGTTGATGCGATTTTTCCCGATTCAAAAAGTCCTGTAGATAGGTTGTTTACATAGTGGAACTTTGAAATTCGGTAATGAAACCCCGAATAAAACGGGTAAACAAAGTTATGTCGTTTTAACGCAACATACAAGCACAAACATACACTGACGTCATGTCATACGATGGGAACGGAAATTAATTGACCTAGTAATATTTAACTAATCTCGCACGTATCTATTGCTAAACAGCTTTCAGTTTCGCTCGGTGATTAATGATATAAAACTCCTTGTTATATATACGTAAATAAATAAATTTAAGCCTCGGTAATTTGTCTTGGTTTTGATAATTCTAGATTTTCATTAATCATGCAGTGAGCGACTATGAGATTTGCAAATGGTAAATAGTAGTCAGCTAAAATGTATGGTGTAATGTTGTTTGAATTTAAATTAAATAATAATTTATATATGTTTAATTAATTTTTAGTAATATATTGAAAGTTTATTACATAATTTTACTTTGTAGAGTTTAAATGGGCTTTTATTATTATTTGATTCGTTAGGAATATTATGGCAAATATATAAATAATTATAGTATTCGTTTCTAGCACATTAGTTTAAGTAAATGTTTTTCAAAACTATTGTTCTATAAAGGAAAACTTAATAATGCTAATGTAAATTGTTAGTTAAACAACGAGCTTACAAAATCCTATGCATAATTCAAATAATAAAATAAATTCAATCTAAACACACATAAGCTTACCCTCAGCAGCTTCTTCAAGAAAATAATTTGGCGTATAGAAAATAACATAGATTTAAATTAATTCATAGAACAAAAAGACTTGTTTGGTATCGTAATATTGAATTGAAAGTTAGAGTCATGTGTTTGCGCCAGTTTTAAGAGCAAATCAAGTTCGTGTACCTGATTAGGTGTGATGACTAATAATACTTTCGAAAAACAGTTCAATGCGTATGAGATGATAAAATAGGTGAAGTGAATGGTGAGCCTCCAGACGGCAATAGGCACACGTGCTCGCTCGTGATTCTATCGCCTCACGACACTACGGACCTCGGGCCACGGCCATATGTTCTCAACTTACACACCTACCGACAGTATGACACTTTTCACTTATAATTTCCACTGTGTTGGGATAATAATAGTTGAAGGAAGTCGGGACCGGCCGGGTGTGCGAAGTTTACAAGTTGGTTGGAAGTTGGCGCGGGCTGTACGAGAGCTGGCGGTGGTGCGAGCGCGCGACCGCAACGCCTTAGTGTACAGCTTACACTGATTTTTTGTCGGAGGCATCGCCGCTTGCCGCCGCGTGCTCCATATTCGACGACCGGTGTGATACGCGGTTCAACCCACTATTAGGGTTGTGGTTTTGATAAAAAGCTTCGGCTAGTTTAATATTTTTTGCCAATACAAAATAATACTGGAAACTTTTTCTTTTTCATAAATCAAACTTAGTTACAGAAAACTATTCAAGACCTTCTGTTTTCCAGAGCTTTTATTAAATACACGTTATAAAAATATTACCTATTACTAGCAAATATGAAAACAGCGTACACTATCACATCCCTAATCTAGTACTGATAATCGCATAGCAACGTGGTGGCAGCCCTGTAACAGATTCACAACTATTACCCGCCATAATTAGACTGGTCGTGATATCCAGCTAGCCACTTGCAGCCGGTTAACTTCGATACTTGGTCGGATTACTCATATACCTGCCGGGTAAGTGTCCGCTACAATTACGTACTATTATGATTTCGCAACGTGTGAGCCCAACAGCCGATACTCACTCTTATTAGTTCTCATAATAAAGTAATTGGCACTCGAGATTAGCCCCCCAGCGATCGATGCTCGCTTCGGAAGTTTGCACACCGCATAACAAGTTATTACGTACTAACAGATTATAATATTAAATTGATATGTAATTAATGTTTATTTTGAGTTATTTTAATTTATAAATGTATAGTATTTACTAATTGTTTTTATTTCGACAAGTGTAGACTTTTTGTGAGTCGAACCTAATAGTGCGTCACCAAAGCTTTAATTTCTTTATGAATGGTGAGTAGGCACAGACAATGAGACGTACAGCCTAATAATACGCTTCCTCAGACCATATGACGACATTAACATTGATAGACTTCGTTATATAACAAGAATTACTTATATATAACTATAACATTTGTTTATTTTGTCTGGTATCTATTCGGAGATTTTATATTAAGCTTAGGTAAAACTTTTGTTTAAGATGTTTTTTATTGACTGTATTATAGATACATTCAATTTGTTTTTATGTTTCCACTGCTCTACTGGTACATTACTTTGTTGAGGCCGCCAGACTAGGTACACTCGCAATGTATAATTCTCCTACCAAACAGCAGTGTAAATGCATTGTTGTGTTTCGGTTTGAACGACATAGTAGCCAGAGTAACTACTGAACATAATAAGACTTAACATCTTATATCTTAGTATGGCGAGCGCAGTTGAATATTGCAAGCCAAGCATTGCTTGGTTATGGATGGGGTTGTTTTGTTTTGCTTTTGTCTAAGAGCGGTCGTGTCGCTTACCATCATCAAAATAATAAAAAAAGGATTTTTATTTTAGAAAGACTAGGATTTTTATAACATAGTATGGACATCAATGAAATTTCATTTAAGTATTGCAGTCTACAATTTTACTATGTTCAAATACCTGAATAAATATTTTGGTTATGTCTAACAAAAGATAAAAACATGAATGGCATAAAGTCTAGGTTTGATTACCGTATAAAACAACAAACGAATTTCTTACGTTGTGAAAATTATAGCCCTAGTCTGCCTACTGTTCTGAACGTCTCTACTAAAATACAGTCTCGCAACGTGGTCTGTAAATCCGTATATATTATAGATGTAAAGGAATATATAGTGCGTGGTGGCCTGTTGGTAAACGGACTAGACGCGGCTGCCAACATGTTCACGGTGGTCGCGGGTTCGAATCCCAGGGCACACCTCTGACTTTTCGGAGTCATGTGTGTATTGATAATCAATCACCACGCACTAAAACGGTGAAGGAAAACATCGTGAGGAAACCTGCATACCATAGCGATTCATAAGAATTTCTATGGTATGTAAGTCCGCCAACCCGCACTAGGCCAGCGTGGTGGACTATATGGCCTAACCACTCTCAATCGTATTCTCGATTGTAGAGTAGGCCCGTGCCCTGCAGTGGGACGTATATGGGCTGATACAGAAAGGAATATATAATAGGTATTTTATACAGGCGTTGTAAATGTTTGTATTTTGGGTTTTCACGATTTTCGCAACTAGGTGAAATAATTTTGTCTAGACAGATAAATTTAGATTCCTTTCATAAACGTCTCTATTTGAAACGCTTTTTAAACACGCGAGGTGCGTTTTGTCGAATTCGACTAAAATGCAACCTACCTGAAGGGTGGAAATAAATCATTAGGATTTAAATAATTTACAAATTACAAAATAAACGCTTTAATATGTGTAATTTAAATGTCTGTAATTACGTGCTGTAACTGGTTGGATTGAAATTCACTTAGTCGATTGAGTTAAAGTCGATTGATTGATTAACCGTGTTTAATAATTATTGTAAAAGTCCCTTATAGTAAGTTAAAAGGATGTTTTCACTATCCTATAATCATTTGCTCACCTAATTCATTGGCTAATTAAAAGCAAAAGTTCTTAAGCTTGTACTAATATGTCAGTAAAATAAAACAAAAGTTTCCGACAAAATGACAACCTCCCCCTTTTTTAAAGTCGGTATAAAACAAGTCGTGAAGTGGGTTTTTGCCCTGATGATTACGTAATAATAGTTTTATAATAAATAAGATTTCCGTAGTGAAATAGTTGACATATCTACAAACAACATTGATGCACTATGGTGTGCGACTGAAGTTTTGCTTTTAGAGCAGAATTTAATTTAAGGACAATGAAATTTGGAGTGTATTCAACATCAATAGAGACGACCAAATGACTCTTATGCAATTGACATAAGCGTAGTGCAATTCAAATAAGGTTTCAAAGGGTAAGCACTATTATACTTGTGACACGCATAAACAATTAATTAAATAAATAAATACACCCAACAGTCAAATACCTACCAAGTCCAGACCACATATTAAAATCGAGTCTTGTGTCTTGGGTATCAAGAACTGCGAGAACCTTTCGGTCTCACAAACACCCAGACCCAAAACAAATACCTGTGGAGCACACAAATATTTGTCTCAGTATTGAGATCGAACCCACGACCTCACGTTACACAACCGGCGCCTAATCAACTAAGTCACTTTTGTTTTCAGAAGTAATAGCGTGAGAAGACATTTCTAGCCCCGGGCAATTCATGTGAGATTTACTCGAACCAAGGAATTCGCACAAAATATAGTGCCCGACCTGAATTGAACTCAAAAACCCACGGTTCACGATCCATATATATATTTTTTTTATTTCAGTGAATGGCGAGACCAGCATGCCATTCGCCTGATAGTAAGCAATGCGACCGCTCATGAACAGTAGCAAAACCAAAGAACACCATGAATTACAAAGCAATGCTTGGCATTCCATCGCGCTCGCCATCCTGAGATATAAGATGCTAAATCTCAATATGTCCAGTAGTTACTCTGGCTACAATGTCCTTCAATCTGAAACAAAACAGTGCATTTAAACTGCTGTTTGATTGGAGAAATAGACATTGCGGTGGTACCCACCCAGGCAGCCTCTCACATATGAGAGACCTACCACCAGTATATACACTGCCACTAGACCAAATAGGCCTTTATATTCTTTATTCATTTGACAGTAAAGTTATTCTCTTTAAGTAACAGGCACTTTTCATTCCTAAAATCAGTGCGGCATGCCTAACTAAATTGGGAAATAGGGACCTCTTTACCTTCTGTATATTTTAGTAAAAAAGTCTTATTTTGCCGCCATACCCTTGGTGTACCGGATGATATAAACCACAAGTATTTCTTTACAGGAGAAAACATAACTTTGCCGCGTAATAATTCCACAAGAGATTCCAAAATTCATGAGCTTGGGATTTATTTCTCAGTTTGTGTCAAAGGCCTCCTCTTTGTGGACAATTTCGTTGTCAGGGAAAACTGCATGAGTTTTAATAAATTAGTCAGTCATTGGGTATTTCGGCATAAAGCGCCATATATTTAATCGGTAAGAACGCATAAGAGAATTTAAATTCATCATTATGACCATTGGTTGAAAGCCGCGACAAGTCTATATTCAAATTTTAAATCTATGATATAAATTATGAGTAGTCTACAATTGAGGTTATCATCATTGAATTCCTATATTTTGAATGAAAAATTCTCAATGAATCCTTCGTCCTACTAAGACCGTGGTGGCCTTTTTGGTAATGAACAGGACGCGACTGCCAGCATTTTCACGGTGGTTGCGGGTTCAAATCCCAGGGCACACCTCAGACTCTTCGGTGTCATGTAGGTAGGTATGTCTTCATAGTCAATTACCACGCACTATAACGGCGTAGAAAAACATCGTAAGGAAACCTGCAAACCATTTGTAAGAATTTTTATGGTACGAAAAGTCTACCAACTCGTATTAGGCCAGCCATATAGTTTAAATATGGTCCAAGCTCTCTTAATCGTATTCTCTCTAGTATTCTAGAGTCCGTGCCCTGCAGTAAGACGTATGTATATGGGACGATGCAGATATATACAAGATACTTCTTAAATATAAAATTATCACGTGTTAATGTTTCCGTATAACTTCAGTTTTATTGCTTAAGTATTCCATTATTTATAGTAGTTCTGTTTGAGAATTAAGTATATAGCCGCGATGAAAAATTTGGTAATACATATTTCTCACGAAACCTGAAGTGTTTTCAAACAAAGTGCTTACTTTAAATGTAGATTAATATATGGACATTTTTGTCTGTCATTAACAAAGTTGGGCCATAGCAAGACATCTTGATTAATGTGGGAATAGTACCGTCTCGGGTCTAATCAAACGAAGATTGTTTGTAAAATCTTAAATATAACATCGTCTTCTATTTTCGTAATTTTATTCACGTCTTCATCTTCCGTTCACAACGACTTCCATCGTCTTTTAGACTGTTCTCCTCTATTCCGCCCTTCCGTACTTCAACATCTTAATAATTCATCCATTAACTATTTCCTTCTTAAGTACTTTCATTGGTCATAACTTTCACACAAACCACGTTCCATAACAGTCATTCGTCTAACGTTCTATTCTACTCATCTTCCTTCATTAAATTCGAATCCTACATTAATAGAAAACTTTTTATTTAGTTTATTTAACTATTCGACTAACTCGACAAAATATGTATCTAGCTTTGTAGACACTCGTTTTTGCAAAAAATAAATGAACCTGAAATCATTTTATAAATCTTGAGGAGGTGGTACCGTCGGGCCCATCTCCAGATGTCCGTTAAGTGTCACTTAGAAATTTAGTTATTTGAATTAATTATACCTATAAATTCTGTGTTTTTTGTATTCATTGCCATTGGTATGTTTCATTGCCAGTTCCGTTCCAAAATATTTGACATTTTTAGTTTACCTACTCGTGTAGATATTTCCAAATCTATCATATTTGGAGTAATAGTATAGCTCAATCGTTTATTATATTGTATACATGAAGGCTAAGGGATACAAAGAGTTTATTTTGTCAATCCTCTGTCGTAGGCAACATATTAAGTAAGTAATCGTAGATGCTCCCGATTTTGGATTTGAAGCCTTCGAATCACAGTGATTTTGTTATTATATGATCTCTGACCTCATATATTCATTTTATTAAACATTTCCTATAAGATATACCACTCTAGCCAATAATTTTCCGCCGAGGATGAAATCTCGACACGACAGGGGTCAAAATAAGATGGATTGACGAAGACACTAACAAGTTGTTATTCTTGTTCTTAAAACAGTATTAAGTGACAAGACAAGTGAAACGGAACGTCTTTTTATTTCAATAAAGCTGAGCAGTAAAGGAATTTCATTCTGACAGCCAAGATTTTTCTTGTCGAAAATGACTGATTATTTTTGATGATTTTTTTGCGAGGTACTTCAGAAATATTTATTGGTATGCAATTTGTTTATAAATATCCAGTAGGGATTACACCTAGTCGGATAAATGGTATTTTTTATAATATTCCAATTACATCGATTAAGTGCCTAAACTTAATAATAGTTGACATTAAGCTGCTATAAATTATTGTTAACATCATTGAAGTCCACAAAACTCAAATAATCGCAGTTGTATTGCCAATATTTCAAGTGGATGATGATGGGGGAACAAGAGGGAAGTTATTGTTTCAAACCCCTGGTAATGTTCCTCGTGGTCCAATACTCGTCTACGGGACGAATACGATGATATAGATAGACAGACAGGAGGGTTTCGTTTCCTTAAATGTTTAAAACTCTCGTAAATTCATTTTATCTTAGAAAGTCGTAAAATATTTTAATAGTTAAACTTGAGATCGCTGAGCAAGCGGTTGAAGAGGAAAACATTCACGAAAATATTTGCATTATTTAATGAGTTAATATAAGTATTTTGGCCACTTGAAATTTATTAATATCCAACTCTAAGAGCAATCTGGAATGCCATCTACGTGATGTCAAATAAACTAACGAGCCAGAATAATACATTAAAGCACACGAGAGTATTTTAATCACGTCCCTTTGAGTAATAGTCTTTCTCAAATGCATTGTTGGGAAGGCGAAGTCAGCACAGGAGACAAAGACATTCGCTGAAACAAATTACAGTCATTTCATTAGCAAAGAAATGTGCGGTTACGAAAATTGGACACCATTTTTCGTTGTAATACCGTGGGACAGATCTCTATTTAATTTCTCGAAGAGGCCCCGCAATAACTAAAAACAAGTTCCGGGCAACTATAACCACCAAGTTCCCTACAACGAGAATTAATTTGTTTATATAAATCCTTTAAATTCCTGACACAATATTGTTGGAGTAGGTATTTACAGTTACAACTATATGAAACAAACATTTTATTTAAATAGCAAAATTTTGATGTATTTTGCGACTCTACCATTACAATTAGATTCTACCACATGCTTTTCGTTTTAATATTATGAAAGGTGTTAATAATTAGCAAGATTTTAATGCCTTCATTTGTTACGACGCCGTTTAAAGATACAGTCTCTTCGGATCTCTTTATAAATTGCGCTAATCAAGCACCAACATATTTTTGAAGTCTGTCTGACATGGTCGGCAAAATATTATAACTAGCAGTTGTTTGTGGACCAGTTTCATGGTATTTGCTAACCATAGTGTTCACATCTTCGTTAATACTGCATAATTTATTCTACTTATGCACATGCAGAATAGAATTGCATTCAGCACGGACTGAATCCCGCAAACGAGGCGCAAAGAGGAAGCTCTCGAGAATTTGTGGGCGGATAAATTCATTTAACTAAGTGTTTTTAATGTGGCCCCATTAAATCACTTCAAGAAAATCTTGGTGAACAATTCTCTAGAAGATATTTTTAGGTAGATAATTTAAGTACATTTTTATACAAATCATTATATTTACCAACACGCCCTAGAATATTTTAAACATAGACGGACATCGCAACTTCAAAACACTTAAATGGGGAATTAATTAAAGTATTTAGGGCTTCTGTCGTTTGTGTACACTGTGTAACGAATACTTGAGTGAAATCGCAAGATAAAATCCAGCTTCCCAGACTACAATAAATATTAGCCATTCCGACCGCCCAAAAAGAAATTACATTAAGGTCCAATAAAAATCGCACTCAATTGTAACTTTTAGTAATTTTATTGTTAGTGGCTGCAACGCCCCATGTCGAGATCAACGCATTTCAATAACATTTAAGTATACTCAATAACATTGTAAAGGGTAATCCACAAAATCTCATCTTTGGCAATAATAATAAAGAAGTATTTGTCGTGCACGCGCTGCGAATTCAAAAACGCGATTTAGTCGCCCACCGTGCCGCTCGGTGGATTTTATTAAATTTTCACAATTTAAAACCTGTCGCCGCAGGTAATACCTAAAATTTGAAACAACGGGGAATAAAGATCATTGTGTTTAGTAAAACACCTACACATTGTATTGAATTAGGTATTTTTGAGGTAGGAGATAAATGATAATCAAATGAAAAGTGAAAATTATAATAAAATGTCACAGTAGATTCTAGCAAGGAATGTCCAGATCTACATTAACAATTACGCGATGTTGAAAAAGTATCTGTAATTAATATACTTACACGAAAACCTCCAGTTAAGCTAAAAAATACCAAAATTAAATCAAGTCGCGATGGAATCCATAAAAAATTACTTACATACATGCATAATCGTCACACCTGTATCACATAGGGGTAGGCAGAGATTATAGACCGCCACTTTGCTCGATCCTGACATAATTATTGCCTTCGCTCCATCGACTTTCATCAACCATTTTATGCATTCTCGTCGGTTCAGGTTACTTTGGGGTCAGGGGTTAGGGTCATATCCAAATTGATACCCTCAATAAGGGTTGAGGGTATCAATTTGGATAGCGTATGTTCGATGACGTCGATCCCTACCGACTCTTCCATCGACACTCGCATTGTATATTTGCTTTTACATATGAGAAAAACATTACATTTAACGTATTATATTAAAAAAGGCAAAATTGTACGTAAATCGGCGCCTATTTGCTGTCACGACACGAGCGCTAATTCAACCGAAAGTCGCTCACCTAAATCGGAAGTCATATTTTTTCCTAAGAAACAAACATGTTATGGATGTTCTTTAGATAGAATTTCTTTTTTATATATCCAAGGTTATTAGGCTGCTTTCATTAGTCGCTATATCCATGTTTTGACTCACTCCAAACTTTTTATTTATTACCTAGCAACATTTTATCAGCAGAATTATTTTTCTGTATTGAGTGTACAACGTAACTCAAAACAATAATTCATGTTTTAGTGAAAGTAGGTTATCTGACTAATTTCAGGAATTCTAATTCAAAACTAATGATGAACGTCAGGCTTAATGTACACAAAAATTGCAAACTAATGTTGTTGATATATGTTTTATTTTTATTATTCATGTCTGAAGAGAGAGTTCAAATGTTTTAGCGTAGGTACTAATTTTATTTATATTCTTTTAAAATCTGTATCTGTATTTCCTAATTATATATTTTTATGATGTATTGTTGGTTTTCATAAAGGGATACATGAAAACATATCAAGTCTAGCAAATTATAGTTATTAGCAAACTATGATTTGTAGCACTATATTTAATAGGCGTGGTCAACTGAGTACCCCGAGGTAAATAGACATTGCCACCCAGCAATACTATCTGATAAAATTGTTTTAGATCAAAGATAGAGACAACTTTAACAATAGCATAATGTGTTTTATTTTTATACCTATTAGTGAATATAAGAGAAAATAAAAACGAAAACTTACTTTTACTAAGGGAGCCTAGCATTTACACTATTTCTTCTCACCATTTGAAATAGTTTTCTAAAAGGGACCAGGCCTTTAAGTACAAACTAGTCGATGCTTCAAAGTATTTTATGAAACACTAAATACCAAAGAATAAAGTAAAAATAAAGGGGTCAAGGTAATGTAAAGTTTTTAGTAATATATTTTTTTATTACACATTACATTTTTAATAAGGAAAACATCAGTATCAAACAAAACCTACGTTTGTTGTTGTTTAACCAACGTTTCATAGTATATATTAAAGTAAAAGCAATATAGTCGCCTGTATTAAAAAATATAAGTACATACACGTACAGCAGATAGTTTCGTTTACAAGTAAGTAAAAAAGGATCGTAAAATGTATACGCTCAAACTTTTCTAGATGACATAAACAAGTTCAGCAGATTCTTCATTAGGGTGATTATACAAAAGTTGGGTAACTTTTGAGGATATTTTGTTTACTATAATAATTAAATCAAATTATAACAAATTCGGGTGCATATGATGACAAATCTAATGATTATATTGTTCCAAATCGGGCCAGTCACTTTTTTAAGTAAATTATGAGATATTTAAAATTTTCTGAATTTGACTGCCAGGGGACTGACGAGGCTAACATAGTACTGATAAAGTACACAATTTTCTAAGCATTATAATGAAATTTAATAAGAATTAGTACAAATCTCTTAGTTTTAATAATGGCACATGTCTTTTAAGTATTCAAATCACTTAGTAACAATTAAAAATAATTATAAAATTAAAATAAACGTAAATACCAATATCTTCGGCAGCATTAACTGATTTTAGCGATTTCATTGTCATCGGAAAGAACATATTCCTTGTGGGACCAACTCTTCATTGAAATGCCTATCAACACTAAAAATATACAAATAACTAAAATATTTTATAAAAAAATAAAAACTGACTTCAAAACAAAAACCACAAAAAATATTAAAATAATAAGTACCACTGCAAAGCAAAAAAATAATATTTATTTCATTGGACTTGTGCATGTTGATTAATTTGCTTAATGACTTGACTAGCCAACAAATCAAAATATATGCGTAACTTAATATTTTATTATTTTTTGGTTTTTAGTGGTTTTTTGTTTTGAAGTAGGTTTTTATTAAAAATTTTAGTTATTTCCTTAACTACTGAAGTTTTTGTTTTTCTTTGTATTCCGCTAATTTAATGGGGCACTTTTAATTCTGGCCAAGCGAGCCTTTTCGGCTTCTCTTTTTTTTCTAATCTTCTTCCCTAGTCAAATTGCTTTTAGTGTGCCGTATGATATTCTAAACTGAAATATAAAATAGAAATGCTTATACACGGTAGCAATTAAGATAAAAGTGCTCTAAAACAACAACAAAAAGCAGTATTATGGAGACAATTCAATCCTCTGGCGCGATACCTGACAAAGAACTGACGCCAGCGGATTGACGAAAAAGACATAATTTGAGGTTATAATCAGAACTAATGTTTTTTTTGATAATTTCGAATATCAACAAACCACATTTTAACAAATCATAGTTAATTATGTATAAATGATGATAAACCTCAGATTAACAATAAAATAACGACCCACCACGGGACTGAAACTTTGACTGGCTTTGCATGTGTATAGAAGACAAACACAACCCAAGAACTCGTACCGTTATGGCGGCCGTCAAATTGTGCTGTCCGCAACTAACTTCATTACCAACATTAATACATAAACAGGGATTTGACCTTGAGTCGGTGATATATGGCGAGAATTTCAAATTTAAAGAACACACAACGGACTGACGGATGAAATCAAACACAAAGTTTCTAATTTTTTTTTATATAAATTGGAGAACATTGCATTATGAAAGTTGTAGTATATAATACTATGTTCATCACAGATTGTAGTAAATTAGTAAGTTTTCTTAAATCAATGATAATGTTTAATAGATAGTCACTTGATTGTTGGTTTTCGGGATTGTGACATGCCAAAGGACTGACATTTTAAGTATTAATTTTGTTTTTTTACTAACTTGTATTTAAAATGAATAAGTGAAATTGGGTGACCATATAAAGGACTTTTCATTGTTTTAAAATAAGTTTTTATTTCAATAAAATATAATAAGACTTTGTATATATTGGCTGATGACAGCGAGTTACCCAATTTTTGTATATTCACCCATTAGTGTAAAAGATTGTGATAAATGGTGAATATTGTAGTTTGGCTAACATGGGAAGACTTCCGTCTATGTGCTACGGTCTTTGCAGAATGGCTGAGATGGATGGGAAGAGCCGAAGGAGCTGAATAATGTCCATTTGCAGAGGTAATTT
Organism: Hyles euphorbiae; assembly: GCA_023078785.2. Lineage (NCBI taxonomy): Eukaryota > Metazoa > Arthropoda > Insecta > Lepidoptera > Sphingidae > Hyles > Hyles euphorbiae. The sequence continues at coordinate 9,189,154 of CM041051.1, read as the reverse complement.
TTTTATAATGCCTTCGTTTTCACTCATGTCGACTTTGAAACGATTCAACAATGTCGACAAATGTCGCGTAGAGAATATTCATAGTTTCCATTGTATAAGTTTAGTCAATACGAGGAGATTTCGATACAAAGAATCTTACTGTAGTTCGGTTTATCGTGTTTTATATTTGCCCTTCTACAGTGAACGGCTATTAGAATATAAGCTGATGTTTGGTAATGACTGATGAAATTTTAAAGTAGTAAAAAATTACGGTGTACAAAAGTGGATGTAAAAACTGAAAACAATCAAGTGTTTTCAGTTTTCAGGTAATGGTTAGTTTTCATTGTTATTACTATCGCGATACAGATACAGATACAATGTACGATGTCAATGTTTAAACTGCCTGCCGTGTAATGATTACTTCCACGTACTTTGAACCATATTATGTCACATTGCTAGATACTGTATGTGTAACCTCTAGACATGAACGCCATTAGAATTACGGGGTTCCAGGTATTAAGGATATTTATGTGTTATGGAGCAAATGATTAATGCGAATATTATTCAAGTTGTCCAAACGGTATAATTAACTATCCTTATAAGAGAGCAAAGACATAACAACTACTAAAAATAGTAATTCTATCGACCGATATAAATCTTATCCCTCAGATAAAATAATAAATTATTTTTAAAATACCCAGTATCGAAAGCTAAAACCATTATTCTGGGAATGTTTTATTTATAAACAATCTCTAGATTAGTCTTGTTCATACATTTAGACAAGCCGTGATCTCTTAAGTGACTTATATTAATGAATCAGTTTTAAAATTCCCGACGGAACCCGGCGGATGGAAGAGTGTAATTAATTTCAACAGGGTTCCCTCTACAATGTTTTAAAGAGACTGCGGCTAGTGGCCACTGCCTGCAGACTTTGTGATTTGAACTGGATTTAACTGGTTTCAAACATAAGAAGACGGAATATTAAGGGTTAAAATTATTTTACCTAAATCCTAGGAATGCGGTTCAAAATAATTACTACACCGTATGGAAAAATCCAATATAAAAATGGGCTTAATATCTCCTCAAATATATATCAAATGTTTTACGTTTATAATTGAATGAATGACGTTAATTTCGTCTCTTACAATACCTATATATATAGAAAATATCATTCCAAAGAATGGAGTGCACCCACGTAAGTAAACTGCTCTTTAAAATATATTTTTTAAATGGACATCAAGTGGTCGCGTATAATAATCATGTTCAATATTAAAAGTATAAAAGATTCTGAATATAAAAATCCCATCAATTTCATGGAATAATAAAGTTATAAAATGCTGTTTAAAGTTGTTTGAAGATTTTTTGTTCAACTTTATATTTAGAGGGAAAATTGGTTTTCATTCTGATATAAAATTTCAAAGCAATCTTTGAAACGACTTGAGACATTTCAAAGTCGTTATAATATATTGTTTACCTGATTCCATTGAATATCAAAGTTATATGTACAAAAAAGATATTTTTATAGAATTTGATTTTTTAAAACATACTTTTATAGCTCTGCAAAATATAGATTTTTTGGCATTTTGTTCAATTTTCACATAATTAAATTTGTGTTTTAAAATATACGCACAAGTGAGCATTTCTAGCATCCTATTTCATGTTTACCTTGTTCTTCGTTATCTAAAATTGTGACAAGAATAAAGTTCTCAGTTAGTCACAGTAGAGAAAATTGATTTTGTTGCCCCACACTGTAAATATCATAAGTTTGTTGAACGGTAAGTTATTCACTGCGCGCTTGGTTTTATTCTCAAAGCATAGTTGGGAAGATTTATTTTGTTTGTATTAAGTGCATTTATTGGTACCGAGGAGACATCACGTCTCCATATCTTAGGGAGAGGGCAGCACTGGCACAAAAAATTGATCGTTCAGCCTTATATTACAAGGCGGGGGCATATATGGTCGTAAACAATTAATCTTATTGCCAAACTCACGCGTGCTCACAATCAACACGGGGATGTGCTCGCCGAATTTATCGCTTCATCTTGTTGGGATTTTATTATTTTTTAAGTTTTAATAAATCACCGGCGCCACCGACCGTCGGCCTTGTACAATATTGCCTACTTACTGAATTTCGAACATGCCGTTGGATATTTTTGATTAAGGACAGATTTCAATAATTTTAAAATTATGTCCGCGTTTTTTTGGTATAATCGCACGCTGCGCAGTTTATTTGTATTGCGATATAGCACGCATTAAGGATTGCATACATTTATTGTCGAGTTAATGTTTGTTTATTTTATTGTCTTAATTTATGCTTTGGTATTGGCATGGCTTAAAAAAGGGTTGTGTGTCTTAAGAAACTTATTAATACGTTACTCCTCACATTACAAAACTATTTCGTAAGTTGAAAAATATTGAAGGAATGTTCCAGTTATGCGTTTGATTGTAGTCCAAACTGTTAGTTTAGAGATCATTAAAAAACATTTTTTTTTTGAAGAATACAGGAAGCCAGGAAGTGCCGTAGTTCGTGGCAGTTAATTACTATTCCTTTGTGCCATTAATAAGTTCCTTTGAACTTGATACATGAAAAAACAACATCGTTTATTTCGTTTACAAAAGAAACGTTTATTAGTTGGTTTAAAGTATGTGATAATAAATAAATAATTACATACATAACATCAAAATTTAAAATAAACGAACGAAACGGCTTTTTCCCAGGAAAGGCCTACTCACTCCTGGGAAAAGGGGGAAAGAGATGTAGTCTTGGGCGCGAATCTCAGTTTGGGCAAAGTGATAATATTTAATTTTTCTATTCATTATCAACCGGGAGTTAACGATTCGTGCCCGATATTGCGATAACTTCACCCCCTATCACATCATAGGTTGGAATACACAAAGCGAAACGTGGGTTTTCTGGTAGCACTATTGCCTACCCTTGCTGTTAAATAGGCGTGAGTATATTATATATTTTAAACCCACTAGTAGAAACGCTGACGCTACTTACATATTTTTATCAAAATCTTACAATATCCATACAAAGTAGGTACTTCTACTTAACAAGATGCGCTTACACTCTCGAGAGTTTGGTGATTTTGCATCGTCTTCTGAATAAATATATACTTAAGCATACCATAAATTACTTACGTTATTCGATTCAAGTGAATTATGTGGGATTTAACGGGATCAGTTTAAATTATCCGAAGAGAGATGGCACGACTTTCCCAGATCGAGCATGAAATAAACATTCAAAGAAATATTGAGACGCATCCTGATTTATTAGATTTAAGTATTTTTAAGTAATTTCGGATATTGCATTTTTTATTTATATCCCATGTAAAATGATACTTTCTTATTTTTCACAAAACCTTATATGAAGCTAATTTTTTTTTAACTTTTTTGTTGAAATTGAAATTACGCGCTTATTTTGCAACCTGGCAATTTATGTCGATTTCTACATTGAACTAATTTCGGACTTATTACAAATTGCTAATGAAAACCTCATTTAAACTAGACCTTAACATAGCAAGAAAAGATATAAATCACCCCATCAATGTCTCTTTGCTGGATATGGGAGTGCTTTACGATCCTTTACGATAGGGGCTTAAACCATAGTCCATCACACTGCCCTGATATGGGATGAAGTAGTTCGCATACCCTAGGAACACATGCAATTTTTTGTTCAAGCAATTCCAAGCAGTCTATTGGAATTTACGTAACGGTTTGACGCTCCGGCATGACAAGATGGATGGCTGTTAATGAACCGAGTGAGCGGTGTCACAAGTTCAAAATCGTGGACTCAACACAAATGGCCTTAAAGTCGGCGCGATTTGGAGCAGTTTTATCAGATAATTTTTCATATTTCCCCAACATTAAGGGCAGTCGCCGATGGTAATGAAGATTTGTGGGCGAAGTTAGGGTTTAGCTTTTGCTAATTATTTTTTAGAGAAATTCGTTTTGAAGGGTTTATAAAAAAATATTTCGTCTTAATGTTCTAAATGCTCCATTAGATAATACTGGGAAGGACCGTTTTGACTTTTTGTTAGATAATATTTTGTCTGCAGGAGTTTCATTATGCCTTATCACTCCCTTTTTCATTATTTCTAACTTATCATCATCGATGTGACATGGGTATACTCGATGTCGTGCTAATTTTCCGATAAAAAAATGTTATTACCAGGATTAATTTTATATGTTAACGTTGAACAATAACACACACACAGCTCATATTATAGTGTACCCCTTAGCCGATTATAGTAATTTCGCGTCTCTCTAAACACTGTCATTTCAAATTGGCGTTCATGCAACATAAGCTCAAGTAAACGCATAACAATCCATCTTCCTGCCATATGCATGTCAAGGATCGTTTATGATTTATAAATCGATGTTGTTGTTGCGTGAAATTTATTGTTTATATTTTTGATTATCCACATCGGATGCCATATTTGTACGAGATTACCTCTAGAATGAGAGATGATTGATCACTTTAAGCGTTTTATTTATTGCTGGTTTTTTCCTGTCGCTGCGTTTACGGTTTTTGTAATATTGAATGTGTGTTTTTATTAAATGTATTGTCATTATTAATCGTATAAATTATGTTTTTATTATGTGAATTGTGTTGCCTTCTTAGTAAAGGAGATTGGTAATATTTGTTTCATATAAATTTTCGAGCCTATGGTTTATTTTTTGGTGATCATCGAAATTGATATTGAAGTAAGTAATTCTTATTAATTTATTTATACACACTTTATTTCACGAAAAATAAACGAAAGCAATAAAAAATTACTTACATAAAAAGTACAAACGGCGGTCTTATCGCTCAGGGCAATGTTGTACAGACAACCATGGGATGGATATAAGAAAAAGATAAACAGTAACGTCTTCACTTGTAAACCGATTAAAAGATACGTAAAAAAAATATTTCAGTAAAAATGCAAAATGCAATATATGACATATTTGATAAACATAAACCTTTAACTGAAAAGTTCTGAAAATCTCGTACCTAGTTTGCATAATACAATTTACAGCATTAACTTACAGTTTTAATAACTAAATATAATATAGATTTAATAACTAAATCACTTTGTTAATTAACATTGCTTTACTTATGAAACTGAATACTTTAAGGTAAAAATAACGAGGCTTATTTTATTAATTGCAAGTGATGTTTGCTTATTGAATTATTATAGTTCCGACTTAAAAATCTCAGATTGCAAGATATGTGGATGAAAGTGAAGGCATCGTTATATATTATAGTAACATGATGCCGCCATTTTTCGTGTTTATTCGCTTGTTCGTCGAGAGGTGTGTGCAACATAAATCTAATAAAATTTATTGGCATGTTTTTTCTGATGTTACCTTTTCCTCCTCTTAGTTTATTGCTTCGGTTTATTGTGTTAATAAAATGATATTGTTTTCCTACTGACATAGTACACTGCTATTGCTAAAGACAGACAGTATTATAGGATAGTAAAATTAACATTCTTCATTGAATATTTTCATTGTAAATGTGAGTATTTGGTACGTTACAAAGTTAACTATACAAAAAATAACAAATAACTGCAGATGATGCTAAAAGAAAACCAACCAAACTACATTTTATTCCAATTATTATCTTCACTTTCTTTATTTCCAAAACAATATTATCAACAAAAAATTTTTTTTGAAAAATGAATCCATATCATAATTATTCTTTGTTCATTTTGAAAATGGAATGACGAACTTAATGAAAGCGAGTCTTTATTATCATGAAGAGCAATCAAGATTCATAAAGTATTGTACTTAAATAAAGATAATTAAAATAAACAAAACTGTTTTTAAACATTAATTTTATACTCGTGCACTCGTCCATATTTTGGATGCGTCATGCTCATCATAAAAGCACGCTTGCTTAAAATGTCTTCAATCATTTACGCTGACAACATTATATGAAAATTAAAGGGCTTATTTCACACCTTACAGCGTTTTAATTTTAAATAACTTGATAATTATGATTATGCCATTACCGTTAAATTATCATATCATAGGAGTGGAACATTTTCCGGATAATATTGCAGCGGAAACGGCATAGGCATTTGGTGAAAAATTTTAAATAGAGCATTACAGAAAGGAAGAAGAAAGTTTTTGTACAGATTTACGATATAAAATATGATATGATGTATGAAGCATTTTGTTAGGAGCGGTTTTTTTAGAAATATTTTCCTACTTCGTTGCAAGCATTGTTCAGAATAAAGGACTAGGAATTAATGATTCTATAAAAATATACCATGGTAGACTGAATTAAATGAATCGAAGTGTGAGCTAGCTAGCTTCACCATGCTTTGATCTTATCACAATCTCTTATAGAAGCGTCGCGCCGTAGAGAAAACACCATGTTGTATATTTGGTCCAAGATCCCAGGCCCCCCAGACGTTACTTATTTTCTGATAAAAAATATAAATGGGATAAAGTAGTGTTAGTACGTACTTTGAGTGTATGCATACCTGCTAGTTTGTGTCGACGGCCAATTCATAGTTACCAGGTGCTAAAGGTAGATAAATACAGTACTGACTTTTCTTAAATTCTCAGTGCTGATTTTTACATATGTTTTAGATAATTTTGTTAAAAATTAATAATAATTATTGCCAGACACTTTCCATCGGCGCTTATCCTTAACAGACGCTTTAAAGCTTCAAAAAAAAACATATTTTTACTTTTAATCTCACTCTTGATTTTTATATATGATACTTAGGAAACTATTTGAACACCCCTGGTCAGCAGCCAGACCGATTGGAGGGGTCAAACATCCCCCCAGACACACATAAAGTGTCGCTATGTGTATGAGCGAATGAAGAGTTCAATCGCAAAAATGTGAAAAACTTTGATGCAAGTAACTTACCACCATGCAAAAGTGAGCTTTTACAGCAGTTTGGACGAGCTAATTACATCACTAGTCTCTGGAAGAATGCCCATTTTTTGTTATTGCTTTGAATGGCGAGACGAGAATGCCGTTCGCCTGATGGTAAGCGATACGACCGCTCATGAACAGTAGTAGAACCAAACAACACCTTGAATTACAAAGCATTGCTTGGCATTCCACTGCGCTCGCCATCCTGAGACATAAGATGTAAAGTCTCAATATGTCCAGTAGTTCCTCTGGCTACAATATCCTTCAATCCGAAACACAACAGTGCATTTAAACTGCTGTTTGACGAGAGAAATAAACATTGTGGTGGTACCCACCCAGGCAGCCTCTCACATATGAGAGACCTACCACCAGTAATATATGAAGAAAATTAGTATTTTTAGTTCTGACAATAATGGGACGTTGGAAGACAATAAATATCATTTTAACTGGTTCGATGGGGACCAATTGCCGAGCTTTGTCAGTGAATCGCATCAAGAAGCATCAGGTATTATACTTTAACTTTGAATAATTGATATAACCGTGTAACTCTTTGATTCTTAATTATGTTATTTTTGTAACAGAAAATGAAAGTAATAAGGATGATAATGAAGATAGTCAATGCCAACATTGGGTTGATGATGACTTATCAAACTTAGACGATGATGACAGTAAAGATCACGCTGAATTGCAAAATGTTCAAACTACAAATAATCCGAAAGAAGAAAGACATGTATAGCTTTGTGTAATTTTAAGATATATATTTATTGTCTTCCAACGTCCACCCATTATTGTCAGGACTAAAAATACTAATTTTCTTCCAGAGACTAGTGATGTCCAAACTGCTGTAAAAGCTCACTTTTGCATGGTGGTAAGTTACTTGCATCAAAGTTTTTCACATTTTTGCGATTGAACTCTTCATTTACGTCACAAACCATATAAGTGTTGATGAAGAGTTGGAGTCGGGCAGCATCTACGTCAATTATTCCGGCCACGTTGTACAGTTCACAAACAAATTTTTGTATAGTGTTAAACACATTTTGCTCTAGTTCTAAGTCACTGAATATCGCCGAGTTTCATAAATGCTATCTGGTACTCTGCATTTTTAAGTAAGAAAGATATCGATAAATAGATATCTCTCTCACACTCAAGCGTACAAATAATGACCTCACGCTCATACACATAGCGACACTATATGTGTGTCTGGGGGTATGTTTGACCCCTCCAATTGGTCTGGCTGCTGACCAGGGGTGTTCAAATAGTTCCCTAAGTATCATATATAAAAATCAAGAGTGAGATTATAAGTAAAAATATGTTATTTTTTTTGAAGCTTTAAAGCGTCTGTTAAGGATAAGCGCCGATGGAAAGTGTCTGGCAATAATTATTATTAATTTTTAACAAAATTATCTAAAACATATGTAAAAATCAGCACTGAGAATTTAAGAAAAGTCAGTACTGTATTTATCTACCTTTAGCACCTGGTACCTATGAATTGGCCGTCGACACAAGCTAGCAGGTATGCACACACTCAAAGTACGTACTAACACTACTTTATCCCATTTATATTTTTTATCAGAAAATAAGTAACGTCTGGGGGGCCTGGGATCTTACTCTAATTTATTACTTACGTCGTAGGTAGTAGTACCTTTTTGGAATATTATGGTTGATAAATATGATTGACCAAGAATTCATTTGTTGTAGAGCTAATGTAAGTACGTATGGAAATTATAAGTCACGTATGCAAAATGACAAATGTAAGTATATAAAAACGCTTTTTTTATTTATTAGCATGCCGTTCGCCTGATGGTAAGCTATATCATGAACACTAGTGAAAACCAAACAACACCTTGAATTACAAAGCAATGTTTGGTATTCTACTGCGCTCACCATCCTGAGACATAAGATGTAAAGTCTCAATATGTCCAGTAGTCTCTCTGGCTACAATATCCTTCAATCTGAAACACATCAGTACATTGAAACTACTGTTTAGCGGGAGAAATAGACATTGCGGTGGTACCCACCCAGGCGGCTTCTCACATATGGGAGACCTACCACCAGTAAAATGCTTCTTTGCATCTAGTATCAACTCAAATCTGTTAGTGGGATAAGACATACTGCCCAAAAGCAAAATATTATATTGATTTAAAAAAACACAGGACCGCTTCATGTTACTTCATAATCATTATCATTACAGGAAGTATAATACTGTTCTGAACCCTGAATGACTCTTCTAAGGTTTTCTGATTTACCAATTGGAAGCGGCGTCCTACAAGCGATTTATTGGATCCCATATTTGATGGTCTTGTAACATGTTATCAAGAAAACTATATGGAAATATACTTACAGGGTATATCAAGACTGCTACCGAAAACGAAGCCGATTGATAAACACAATGCAACTAGGAATTTCGCAAAGAAACGCGACAAATTTTCTTTGTATTTTTTTTGCTCTGGTCGTATTTTATTTTAAATACATAGTTTTTTTCTAACATAATTATACACCCTTTTATTTTTAAAGACGAAGAAGGAGAGTTCAATTTTCTAAGTAGGCATTTTAATCTTTTATATTTTACGATTTTTTACATCTAGCCAAACGAAATCTTCAGACTGGTACTTGACACCGAGAAGCTGACGCGTCGGCTTAACGTTTTTAAACCAAGACAAGTGACTTAAGAATCCAGTTTTTTACTATTCGCTGTCACACATCAAAGAGCTTACTGCAAATGTGGTTTGATATTTTGTGTTAAGACATTTGAGTGGGTGTAAAGCACGTAATAAGTTAATAATGAATAATATAGTAAGGTATAATGTTTATATTTAAGATAAACATTGTTCGGTTATTTCATGAATAGTTAACGTTTCGACTAGAAATTCAATTAATTTAAATTTAATTGAGACTTTTTTAATGAGATATAAAGCATGAATTAGATTTTTTTTTCATTAAATCTTTTTAATGTAGTATTTTATGAGGAGTACAAAAATACTTTCATATTTTCTAGTTTACTTCGTAAATCTATTTATCGTCAATCTGATAGAACCCAGAACTTCATTATATACATCCTGTTCTACAATAATGATCGCTCTCTTTTAAGAAAATGAAATAAACATCTTTTGACCTAATTAGCTCTGAGATTGTATCTTAGCTTTCACGTACAATCGGGTCAAACAAATGTTTATATCCAAGTTTGCTGCTGTTATTCTTTCTTTTTTATTTCTATACATATCTTTCGCGAGCTACTATTAAACTAAACGTCATTATTTTAATTAAAATCTGCTTTTGAAATTGTGTTACTAAATATGGTCTACGATTTGCAAATGCAGTCCGCTTGAAGTGAGTAATATAAAAAAATAAAAACACAGTTATCTACTACCTCTACCATGCGAACAGGCTGTGGAACAGATTCCGTCCTCATAATCCTGGGTCCTTCAAAAGAGGCATGTAGAAATTATTGCATCAAATGGCGATAAATTACCAGATAAAATAAAAAATTGGTATAGAAATATCACAATTACAACACCACCGGCCTAAAATATTTACCGTGGGGTCATTTATAAATGAACACATTATCTGTATGACAGGTGTCATTCGCACTGCCACAGCTAACAGTGTACATTTCATACACTCGTTATCTGATGGAGGGTTCAGTTTATTTAGCAGTAAACTTACTCGTTAATTTACATTGGCGTTCAACTAACAGACAAGCTACTTTATAAGGCGCCAGAGATCGTAAACCGTTGGTGCGAACATGTAATAGCTTACCTTCAAATGTTTTGTGTGTCTGACTTTGAAGAATCAAATGGAAAGTGAAAATACTAATAATTGTTGCAGAATATATTTTATAAAGTCATCCAGAGGTCCTTAACAATTTATGCATGATCAACAAAATGAATAAATACTATTTTCATCAAATTTGAGTTTTAGCCAGCCGAGTGTTTCTATTTTATATTTTAATTTCCGCTTTTATTTTTTCCGTGTAGGGGCCTAATTCAAACATCAAGACTGGAGTACGTAGCAAAGTCTCAATTTATTTGTGACTTGCTGCCCGTCCCGGGTTTGCCTGGGTGTAGAAACTTTTTGACAGGCGATCCGTTTTTACACTTTATTTTAATGCCGGAAGCATTAAATATCTATAATTAGTCAAATTTTGTATGGGCTATATGTATATAAGCCTTCGTCTATAAATGGACTATCTAAAACCGAAATATTTTTTAAATTCAAACCAGTAATTCTTAATAATTTAAGTGGTGGTCCAACTAGAAGCATTTTACTTTTTCTTAAAACTCTTGACTGCGAATTTAAGTATGTGATGAGTAATAAATTCACTCCACACATTATGTGGCTAACAGGCCTTTTCACCTCTTTGGATGAAAGCCAAACATACCTGTACTGGGTAGTAGGTACACAAGTTAACTCTTCGAATATAGAAAGTGATAAAAATATTTTAAATAGCATATAGGTACATTGGCAATCAAAATGAAATGTAGCATTTTAATAAACTAATATTTTGTAATTAAACTCAGTAATTTACTGAATGTGACAAATGTTTGTGTGGCCCACAAGTATTTGTGTCGGATCTGGGTGTTTGTGAGACCGAAAAGTCTCTCGTAGTTCCCTGATACCCACGACATAAGACTCGATCATAGTGTGGAGTCATGGGGTCCTACTATATTAATCCGAAACGAAGTTCGAAACTTCGGATGATCGAAGTTTATATATGATACGAATATACCTACATATACTTATGGTCGTTACTGACTTATGGTCGTAACCATAGACTTATGGTTACGATGTACGTTATTTAAATTCGAAATTTTACAGAGTAGATACATTCGTATCGTATATAAACTTCGATCGCCCGAAGTTTCGAACTTCGTTTCGGATTAATATAGTAGGGCCCATGATTATGAATGTCACTGTTGGGTGTATTTATTTATATTATAAACATATATTTTATAAAAAACAGTTTATCTCTTAAAACTAAGACTTTGTTACACTTAAACACACGTTTCGATACGGGGATTGGACACGCAACCTTTCTTTTGTCGACTTGTTATCAGCTACGCCACATTGGCTGCTGAATATCAAATATATTTATGGGTTTTGATAATATCATTCCGAAGAAAAACTACTCGAGATTAATCGCTAACACACAAACAAAACAAAATAACAGCCATTACGACCAATACGTTCGACATAATCTCGCCCCTGATAAATCACAACTGATTCATCTCACGCCATAATACCTCCGTAATAGCCGCGTTTAATCTGTTCCACCGCCGAAACTCATTATGACAACATCCAGTTTTATCAGCGATATTTGGACACACTTCGCTGCTCTAAATGACTCGACTTTTTCTTTTTTCTCCAAGCTGTTTCTTTTTTTTTTTCACGCTACTGGTTTTTTCTTGTTAGTACCAGCCAGTGATAAGCCTTCGATATTTATGTATCTGTCGGACAGTTACAATTTAATTTCTTCAGACTAATAATTAGCTTTTTATTTTGACGTTAAATCCGCAGAAGATCTTTTTTTGATGGGGCAATATTTTTAGTACGTTATTTGGTTTTTGGTGAAAGTGCTTTTGTTCAGGGTTGGTTTGCATTTTAATGTAGTCTGGTGGTTTTGTTTATGAGGTTGGGTAGCCAAAAATGCAGTTAAGCTGTATTTCCATTTTGCCTACTTAAGAAAAATGACAATTTAACTTGTTTTGGATTAGATGTACGTACATATTTCCCAATTTTATCTGTGTCTGTATCAGCCCATGTACGTTCCACTGCAGGACACGGGCTTTCTCTACAACACTAAGTATGATTGAGAATGGGAGATGAACATTTATTTTTTTACAAATGCTAAAGGTATGCAGGTTTCTTCACGATCTTATCCTTCACCTTTATAATGCGTGATGATTGACTATCAGCACAAACATTACTCCGAAAAGTCAAATGACCTGGGATATGACCCACGACCATCGTGGGCAGCCGCGTTTGGTCCTTTACCAACAAGCCATCACACACGCACCATTTTATCTTCGGACTTATATAAACGAAATAGCATGAAAATTAAAAGTACAAATATTCACAGATCGAAGCAATTATCCTGTTTAACAGAGAAACAGAAATAAACACGAAGTGCAGAGGAATACACTCATAATCTTATTTCCGTGCAAGTTTTCTTGTTAGAAGTTTGTTCGGAAATCGTTAGATGCAATCCTGAGATTTCACTGTCGGGTGCTCCGCTAGCATTGCCATTTTATATACAATGGCTTTATTTACACCGGATCGTGTTCATTCCACAGTTTTATGTCCTTATTCCTGCAATAGAGCGCTGGCATGGCGCATTTGCTCCCAATTTTTGACCTCGCCGTTGAAATTTGTTGTATATTTGTCGAAATTCCACTGGAATTTATTTGTTGAATTTACAAAAAGGTATCTTATAAATGATTTAATTTTATATTGGATTAAAAAATTGAAATGTAAGTTAAAGTAAATTATTAGGTACATAGACATTTCAATTGTGATACATATATTTTTTATAAAACTGAATGTCGTAAAATTTCAATACTGTTGTTTGTATCCACAACACAACAACTAAATATATAACAACACAATATATATTTTTAACAGAAAAGTATATTTTATTTTATTTATTTAGTGCTTTATATACATAAATTGTATAAAGGCAGACTTAATGTCTGAGGCATTCTCTGCCAGTCAACCTTTGGGTGGTTCAAACCTATATTTCATGACAATAAAATAACATCGACAGCCGCTCATTCATGTTATTAAAATAAAACAAGAATAAAAGTGCGTTGGCCGGGAATCGAACCCGGATCAACTGCTTGGAAGGCAACTATGCTGACCATTACACCACCAACGCTTGGTGAAAGATGAACTTACAAGCGCATCAAGTTCCTCATTTGCTTTGATTACGTCTGCTGTTACTTTTTACGCTTGAGTTAGCAAGAAAATAATTACAAAACTACACCAAACACTTGCAATTTAGATTAGTCTTACATAGTTTTCGATAATGTAATTAAAGTACGATGAAATACGAGTGTGCTTGAAGTAAAATTTCTAGCAATATTGATAATACTGCCGACTTCGTCATTAAGATGGCACAAATTAAAGACTCGATGATTTTACACAAAATTTGTTTCTTTTTATATAAAGATCCTTCTAGAAAACAATAAATATCATACATTTTACCAAATAATATAGCGGCATGCGTCATAACACATTTCAATAGCAACACGTTTATGGTAGAGCCACACTTTAACTAATTATGAACTAGTGAGTCATTGAAGACTTGGTTTTAGCATGAATGCGAGGACTTAAGCAACCTCCAATAATACAGACACAGCCTCCGTAGCGCAGTTGGTTAGACGCCAGTTGTGAAACGAGAGGACGCGGGTTCCACCCTGCACCGAGAAAGTGTTTGCGTGAACCACAAATATTTCAGGTCTGGGTGTTTGTGGGACCGAAAAGTCTCTCGTAGTTCCTGATAGCCACGAAACAAGACTCGATCCTGATGTGGATCGTATTTATTTATATATTTAACCAATGCTTTCTCGATGCCTCATATAATATTATCTTTTCTGTGGAGTTTTCCAATGGGTAGTGGGACCCCCAAATAATCTTTACCATTCTGCGCGTCTACTTTCAAGACAATCAATCCAGAGTCTTAATATTAATAAGGATAGTCATTGTTATATTTCATTAGTCAATCATAGTATGGACTCTAATATTATAGGCGTACTGGGCAGTATTGGATATTCAATTACATAAGCATTGTATGTGGCTAGGACAATAATAGACAGAGCAATTTTAAAATAATCTAAGTCGTAAGCATTAAGTAGAAATCGTGACTGAATCTTCAATTTATAGCGACTATTTTCACGCTTTATAGCTAGCACAAAAACACGAGTATTTCTTTACGTAATGTTCCTACGTGTCAATGTTCGATGTTATTGCATTCAGCAAGCAATTGTGCAAACATAGACAAAGTGTAAAGAAAATAGCGTGTCTCTATCAGCTGCGTCGGTGGTGTAATGGTCAGCATAGTTGCCTTCCAAGCAGTTGATCCGGGTTCGATTCCCGGCCAACGCACTCTTTTGTTTTTTAATATGACTGCGTTTTGGCCGTATGTACGTACGCACGTTTATGGACCAACATGTTATTGAAAAAATATATTAAATAAATTTCGTTGACTCTCTGATTTTTCTGTTTATGTTAACAAATACTTTTATATTACAGTTTTTGATGGTATTAAGGGCTTATATACGTATGTATTCCTTTTTTTTTTATTGCAGTGAATGGCGAGATGAGCATGCCGTTCGCCTGATGGTAAGCGATGCGACCGCTCATGAACACTAGCAAAACCAAACAACACCTTGAATTACAAAGCAATGCTTGGCATTCCACTGCGCTCGCCATCCTGAGACATAAGATGTTAAGTCACTGTCACTGTGTGTATGTTCTTTCTCACTTGTGCACCCATTAATTATGCAGCCATTTTGTGTAAATAAATTACATGATAACAATGTATAAACATCGATATAAACATAAGTTGAGCTTAAATAAAAAATGTCAAATTATAATTTCATTTTTTACCATATTTGAAACTCCCAATGCTCTCACATATCGTCAAACGAGACGGGGTGCGCCAGAAACAAAAAATCTCGTTTCCGGTACCCGGCACCGAAATGTAAAATGGATGCCATTACAGTTGTTTCCTTGTGTTATATATTTTGAAACCATGAATGATTTTAAAATATGGTTGTATAACCAAGTCTTGCTGTTTTGCTGTTATGTTCAAAAAAACCTATAAATTGTGAACGAATAAAAAAATCCAAGGATGCAAATGGAAGAATATTATTTGGGTTGAAAAGAAGCAAGGTTATTATCTTCATACAAATAAATTAGATCATAAACAACAATTATATAGACTTTTGAATTTTAAAATGGAGTGCGACTTGAGGATTCTTATGAATTAACGTTGGCATTATTTTACTGTTATTACATTTAAAACAAATACAATTTACATTTTTATGAAACAATCTTTTATACAGTTCTTAAACCATAATAATGTTTTAAAAATGCATGGTATCTTTGTAAACTTTTTTAAATAAAAACGATTAATTGCCTAATCGTTTTGATTAAACAGAACGGTAGTATATAACTTAGCGATAAAATTCGAGAGTTATTGAGTTATATTTCTATTTTATTCCCGTTCGATAATTTCTAACACAGGTAGTTGAATATAAGTTCTGTATTTATATATTATGCTTATATCTTAAGGCAAAATTATTTTGAATTAATAAATCGTGGTTTTCTAAAAAAATAATAATAATAAACCACCACAAATAAACAAGTTTATAATTCATTTGGCTAATTTATAATTATCTGACATTTATTGTTCCGCACGGCATTGAAAATATTACATTAATAAGATCAATACAATGTGTTTTAATTTTTCCAAGCCATTTGATCCCAAATTTACTGCAGTCTGTTATAGCCAGACTTAATGTACAATTTTTGAACATATTCCAAAGCACGTAAAGCTAATAAAATATTAATGTTACGATTACATTTTATTATTTGCAGTGATCAAGTGCATAAGGTGTCAGAAAGCATATCGTTGTGATTTTATGAACTCTAAAACAAATTGTTATGATCTATAACTTTGAGTCAGTTTTATTTACCCAGTTCTATACACAAATTCACTTTCGTACTTCATATAGGGGGCAAATATCTCTTTGTCTTATTTATATTATAAATAAACATAGTACAGAGATACATAGTACGCACAATCATTTATCAGTCAGGGTACAGGCTATTTAAAAAGGTTGCAAGATGTTATACATGTTGATATTGGCAGATGGTATTTAATGTTTCTCACCATCACTGGTGACATAGTACAAAATTGTGGTAGTTAGGAGCGTGTTCCTTTCAATAAATACCATATGCCAATATCACCTAATATGTATGTACTATGATTATGTTAAATGTTGTTTATTAAAACCACATACATATGTGAGCTGCTAAAGACAGTTTGCCATATCGATCCCTGGGTAAGGTCTTTAATAACTGAATACATTACATTAATAAACATAATATGTATTATGAAAAGTAATTATATCACCAACCAAATATCGACGGCGAAGTGCCAATAGCTCCTAACTGAAAGTCATAAAGAACAATGATAATCCTCCATACATTTTTTTGTTGTAATTTTTTTTGTGTGTATTGAGATGAAAAATATTTTAAAATATATATTTCGAATTCCTTAACAATTTTTTCTTAAAATGTACTATTGTAGCAAGCCTAGGAAAAAATATATTCCACTATAAAGTTTTACAGATTTTCTACATCTTATCAAACTCGGTGGGTAGTTAGTGTTATTTTGTTGCATTTATATTGGCGTGAGGCAAAGTTATGACGCACAAATAAAAGTAAAAAAATATATTTTACACGCAATTTAAATATCAAGTACTTATTTATTTTATTAATCTAATAGTAATATCATGTGTAATGAAATAAAAAGGAAACAGGGGACAACTATTTATTATTATTTGCACAATAGCGCATTCAGGCGACAGAAACAAATTGTTATTCCTTAATTAATTAGTCAGTGATTATTTTGCTGTTCTCACTTCTCTGCACTATTTTTTTACATTAATTATCTGAGAAAGATAATGCAAGAAAGCCAGTCAAGCTTATATTTTAAAAATGGCAACATTGAAACGACATAACGCTTCTCCAATAAAAATAAAGCAAATATCAATAGACTTTTACGAAAAATGTGTTTTCGTAATTCAGGCTTAGGTACGCCGTGACCTAGGCACCAAAATTACTTAGAAAATTAATTATTAACATTTTTATACATGAAATTTATAGACGCTTAAGAATTGCATTAACAATGATTTTACCAATGTTCTTTACACAAACTGAAAAGAAAAGTTTAATTTTTTGTTTCATTAATGAGTAGTAAATATATTTATTAGTGGGGAATAGTAACAATGCGAATGTATGGTAAAATACACTTAGTAGATTTCACAAAAACATCGGCTTAATACACCTTTACAATTAAAACAATAAAGAAGGTAATTTCTCATAAAATTTCAGATAGGAGGTATTGGTTCTTCACCGTCGATATAGTGAATACAGTGTACACAGTGTACACTTAGTGAAACAGTAGGTATTTGGAGTTTCCTTTTAACCATATTATAAAACGTGTTAATATATATATTTATTAGTTTACATATTGCATATGGCATAGAAATAGTCTTAATGCTAAACAAGCAAGAGTATTAAAGTTATAAAACGCTCGATACAGATTCTATTGTGAAGAAATAACAGTAGCGTTTGCATTATCGTGTATTATTTTGTCATATCACTGGACCCAAATATCCACACTGTTGAACCCGCATTCTGTTACATCAAGTGGAAGGTTCAGAGTGGAAAATAATGGAAAAAACTGTTACCGCGTGTCGTCGAGCACGTTCGCTGCTTTCGACATATTGACATTCTCGACTGTCATTTGCTTCTTCCTATTTTCTGGCGATTTGTAATCAAATAATTCGTGTTCGTATACAGGTGCTTGAAATTTCAAAAGATAAGTATATAAAAGTATTTCTTTTGAGTGTATAAGTAGTATTTTGGTCTTTTTTTGAAATTCGATTATACTTTGTGAGTTTTCAGGCTCGTCAGTAGTGCATATAGTAAAATGTTCCCAAATCTTATTTGGGATGTAAATAATTGTAAAATATTTATGAATTCGTGCAATGCCGTTCCTTTTTTCCCGAAAGTGTTATTACATGTCATGTTGTTTTTAATTTTCCCTCAAAAGGGTTCTCGTCAAGCAGCATGCATGAATATGCATACCGAAATTTGCGCTAAGGTAATACGAGAGAAGACATGTAAAAATAAAGCTCACACGCATGTGACAGCCCTGGCAATGAGTAAGTGTTGTCTCTTCTCTGCGATCAGATAGCAAATGTCTGTTATTATAAATGGTGGCTGTGATGGTGGCGTCCGAACGGAATTTTAAAACCACGTCTTAAAAATTGACGTGTTACTGTTATTATACGGCGATATAAATCTCGCGACGTGTTTTGACCACACGCGCTCTTCAGATAAATTGTGATAATCATTTGTCAAATAGTCCGGGAGGTGGTATTGGAAATAAAAAGGGTTTTTAAAGTCGGTAGTATATGCTATGGTTTCCATAGTTATCAGCGAAAAATAACATAATTATATAATGATTTGATGCACTATAACTGGTTACTTTATCGTGCAAATAGTTATAAAAATAAGTAAATCTTCCAGTTTCTCATGTATAACTTTTGTATTATCAGATAATTAACACTACTGAAACGCTTATATTTGTTGCATGTAATCTACCGACAAAGGAAACAAAAACTCTACCTGAAATACGACGCTACCTCCCGGACTATAAATTGTATATAATGATTTTTAAATTACATTGTTTATTGATACATAATATGATACTAAACGTGCAATTGTCTCGCCGACAGTCACGTTTTAAGAAATCAATTTTTATTAAAGGTGTTTAATTCTGCACTTTGGTTTTGATGTCGTCATTAACACCTTTTTTCAAGGAAGAATTACATCTGTATCAGCCCATATACGTCCCACTGCAGGGCACGGGCCTCCTCCACAATCGACAGTGCGATTGGCAAGGTGGTAATTTTTAGGTATTAAAAGTTATTGAATGAAATGACACCATTTTTCATACGCCTGTGTCATACGTCGCTTCATAGTTATCGGTCGATCAACGTATTTTATTATCCATAATTAATAAATTCAGACGAAGCGCCGACGAATTAATTATATATTTTTTACCAACAGATTTTTGTTGCAACTAAAGTATATATAAACAACAAAATGAAATTATCAATTGTGCCCCACGTAAGTACTTATTTATTTAAAAACCTTTTACCGTCAATAAATACATTACTGCCTAAATAATCCTAGACGAATGCTTCTAAGGTGATATTAAATTTCTTCAGTAATGTAAGCAAACTTTTTACAAAGGGAAATGGGGGAGCCCATTAGGGCGAAACGCAACGCAAATAGTATGGGCTAAAGATATATAGTGCAGGGGTTCCCAAAAGGCGCGCCGCGACTCCCTGATGCGCCATTGAAAATGAACGAGCGTGCCCGTGAAGCAAATCACTACTTCAAATTTTTTTTTGGTCCTGTCTACTTGACTATTATCATTATACTTGCCTATTTGACCAGCTAGATTAGATTAGAGCCGAGACAAAATATTAAAGATGTGAACAGCGAAATGAAAATATTGGGAACTCTTAGTATGGAGCAGGCTTTCCCAAACTTATGTACTTTGACGGCCTTAAGAATTTGAAATTTTTTTTACTATGTACCTCAACCCCTCCTGGGGCCATAAATACTATCCTAAAATTACGTTTGATACTAGCGTAATAACAGGTTTTCAACTATTCTCTTTTTGAACATTTATGATTTTTATTAGAAAATAGAAACACAACTAAAACATAGTCATAATAATCTTGTTTTTTTGAATTCGATTAAAAATAAACAAGCATATTGACAGCCTCTGTGGCGCAGGTGGTTAGACGCTGCCTGTGAAACGAGAGGCCGCGGGTTCGATCCCCGCATCGAGAGAAATGTTTGTGCAGCCCACAAATATTTCTTTCGGGTCTGGGTGTTTGTGAGACCGAAAAGTCTCTCGTAGTTCCTGATACCCACGACACAAGACTCGATCTTAGTGTGGGGTCAGGACTATGTATGTGACTTTTGGGTGTTATATTATATTAATATATATTTACTATTGGCTAGGACGTCCACCAACAAGATGGTCCGACGACCTGGTAAAGGTCGCGGGACGTCGCTGGACACAGGCTGCCTCCAACAGGTCTCTGTGGAAATCATTGGGGGAGGCCTATGTTCAGCAGTGGACTTCCTTTGGCTGATGGACGGATGGATGATTGGCTAGCTATTATGAAAAGGATGTTTTGCTTTTCTAAGTATAGTTTTTCGAAACGGGTCTTCAGTTTCGGCATTGCCATTTTTTTCTCTAAGTCTATTTTTGATCAGTACCTACTTGTTTTTTATCACTGCAGTTGTGGAAAAGCCTATTTCGCATAGGTATGTACGACGTCAGTACAGTGCTGATGAGACAATATTCATGAGAAACTGGGCTCCAAAATTCAAACAGTTTGTCCTTGTCACATTGAAGCTTTAGGTTGGAGTCACAGGACCATTCTATTGGCTATTTTTCTTCCCTTATCGAAAGGACCATCGATACACGATGCCCCTGGAACAATGCTACACTCCAGGGCGTCGCCACGCACAGTTTGGGAAGCCCTGATGGAAAGCATAATAAAATGTAGGTTCGCAGTAGGCGGAACCAAAGGATAACTGATAGCGAGAGTTCACCGACCTCGTGGAGGGATGCGACAAACACGAGATGCGCACAGCCCTTAAAATATACTGAGAACATACTTTATGACTTTTTTTAATATGAAATATTATTATGATGAAACGTTTTAGCACGTAATACATTTGGTTTGACTAATGCAGTTATGCTAATTTTGTTAACGACATATTTTTTTTTGTAATTAATTTGAAACGCTTTAAAATAATATAGTTTGATAAAGGAATCTATATTCTTTAGGTGATTGTCATTTGTCAGGTTTTAGAATTATCATTAGAATGAATTTTAATTTCACCGTTCCACGTTTTTATCGAAAGCACGTTTTATACCAAAATTTTAAAATCACATGTAAAGACAAAAGAGTGCGTTGGCCGGGAATCGAACCCGGATCAACTGCTTGGAAGGCAACTATGCTGACCATTACACCACCAACGCCTTGTGATAGATGGAATATCGGCGCATAGCATTCGCCTGAGGCGGCTGATTGCGTCTATTGTTTGATGACGCAATGTTCTGTGCATTTCATTATGTTGAATTGTTAAGTAATTGAAAGCAAACTATCATTAACAGATGTGAATGTTTGTATTACTGAAGTACAATATAGTCTTCAAGAATTATTTAAAAGTTAATGTAATTCGAATAGAGTTGTCATAATAAGGTAACTGATTGAGACTGCAAATTTTGAGTTTAGACGTTTAGAGTCCATTTTTGCGCAACAATTTTTTTTATTCCTTGTGTGTGTGAAAAAAGGATACTTAATATTCATCCCATAAAGAGATGTTCGTAGCATATTCAAATCCACCTTGCCAGCTATCACCTCACACTGGTAGAAAAGCTTGCGCCGCCTGTAAGGACCAAGGGCGGATCTAGCCTTCATAAAAGGTTGTGGGCACGGCAACCCGAAAATCAACGAAGTGGGAGCCTGTGTATGATCTTGTTCATGCCGGTTATACGCAATAAAGATTTAACTCTGCGATTTTATTATATTGTTGATATTATGGCATTGGTATAATATTATCAGTCTATATATCTCAATATAGAGTGTAAGTATGACGTCATAAGTTGGTTAGGGTTGTGGGCATGCCCATCGTGCAAACTATGGTGGATCCGCGCTTGGTAAGGACATGTGTATAAACAAACAGTAAAGGATAAGATTTTTCTTCTTGATAATTTTAATAACCATGTTGCGAAAATATTCGCTGTTTATTACTAATCTTTTAAAGAAATTTTATTTATAGTACTCATTAAAACTTAATAGATAAAAGGATAAACTAATGTAGTCTGTGGAATCTTTGCAGACTGTTGTTCAATAGTTGCAAACTTAAAATGGTCGGCCCACGCGACTTAGCGGACTTCATGCGAAAATCTATTTCTCTTTAGCCTTTGAAACGCATCGCTATTTTATTAAGCTTGAATACTTACTTTTTATAATTTCCTTTGACGTAGTAATTTTTTTTGCTTTGAAATGGCAAGACGGTCATTCCGTTCGCCTGATAGTAAGCGATACGACCGCTCCAAAACAGTAGCAAAATCAAACAACACCTTGAATTACAAAGCAATATTTGGTATTCCACTGCGTTCGCCATCCTGAGACATAAGATGGTAAGTCTCAATACGTCCAGTAGTTACTCTGGCTACAATGTCCTTCAATCCGAAATTCAAAAGTGCATTTACACTATTATTTGGCGGGAAAAAATACCCACGCGGCCTCTCACATATGAGAGACCTACCACCAGTAAAACTGTATGAAACTTGGAAGTTGGAGGATTTGTTTGAATGATTTTTTTAAGGAATAGTAATTGAGTTTTAAAAAATTAAAAATCAGTCAGAGGTAGAGTCTCTTTTCAGATCTTTTGTGAAAATTAAATTACTAATGCAGCCTATGTAATATATTCGATCCTGTATTAATAGTTATACACATTGGTATACAGTTTAAGTCATGCGATGTCATACGTTTATATTTTGCAGAATAATGGATTAACAAAAATTCTTCACAAAAAAGTATACATGATCTTTTTTATTTATTTCTTTTAGTGTGTGTCTTTAGCCGTTAAGATTTGTATTCGTCGACGACAAAAATAATCGAATCAGTGAACTATCAAGTCGCAATTTATACGGCTCGTGGAATAAGGCTTTTGGGTCCAGATTTTGTGTGGTTCCAATAAAATGTAGCAGCATAGAAAATGCCATTTAAGCTTGATGCATTGTTGTTTGCTCTCCTCATGTAGGCATTGTTTACAAACAAGTGCATTATTTAGATGGATTGCTGATTTATCTTGAGTTATTGCTACGTTTTTGCAAATTATTTCCTGTTGTTACGATATGGGTATAATATTAATAGGGGAGAATAATCATTATACACTTAATAACGAAAAAAAAAAACGCATGCAGCCTAAAAAATATGTCGTATCACATTTTTATTATTATATTTTACTTTATAGTAGTTTTTGTATTGAATTTGGTTTTTATTTGTTTATTATTATTTGTGTAAAATTTATGAAAAATAAGACATAGATTACATTTCTAAACATTAATATCACTACATACAATATTTTTCTTCATATAGTAAAAGAAATTTAACATCATATTTATTCTTTGTGTTGTAAAATCCAAGTGGGTGTCTGAATGGTGGTAGGCCGAACAAAAGGTTCTCAGATACGCCATTGCAATGTCGCACTGTTCGCAAAACTATTCACTTGCTTCTTGTATGGAAATTGCATTATTATATAAAAGGAACCGTGTCGAATTATATGTAGGTGTGTTAAAAGGATCCCTTATTATATTGTCCTGTTATGGAGGCCAGGGACTGTGTATGTCTTATGTTTACTTTAATGTAGAGATTAATTAATTTAAAAGGAATCTTCATTCGATACACATGTCATATTATAATTAAATTATAGGTTGTTTATTTTTTTACTGTAAAGATACGTCAAACCAGCAAAAAGGTCACCTGATGGTAAGTGATCATTGCCACCCATGAACATTCATTTCATAATAATCATTGATGTGTAGCCTGAGCATCAAATCGGGAGGGAAGCAGGAAGGAAGACGAATAGGATGAGAGTAGGGGTATTGGGCATTGCGCAATCTCACTCACTGAACGAAATGCGACAGCACAGCTGTCACTTCACGTCAATCTCTTGTGAGACGGTGGTACCACCCCGGTGATTGATGTTTATATATTTCCAATTGTAAGAATTGGCGAATAATCTAAAAATATATTAGCTGATTTACTAGTAGGGCACAATGGTCTGTTGAACATGTTATTTTTATGAGTGTGTTGAAAATACATATTATTTAAGTTCGTGTTTGAATTTGTCTTATTCGAAAATCTAGTAAAGTATTTCTGAGAAATAATGGATAAATTGCAGTTTATTTCATTTTTATTCTTTACTTATTCTTTGTGTGTGTGCACACAAAAAAAAAAAACAAAAGGCATAGAATATTTTACAAATAAAATTAAAGAGTACAGTTGGCGGTCCTATCGCTCTAGGCGATGGCCGATGATTGGCCGTTCATCATTTTCCGGAATTTACTTTGTTATGATAGGGTCCCACGACACATGATTATCCTGCAGTGTTTTTTCCAGCTGACATTTATTTATGATCATTGTGAAACCCCATTTTGATACAATATAATACAGTCCATTACTTAAATTTTCAGGCTACCACATATTTTATAGATATTGGTTACACGACCCCATTTCATTGATAGTAAAACATATATCAGCGCACTAACTCTTTCAAAACATAACCGAGTCGTAAACAAACGTGAAACTCAGCATTCACGATATCTATGTGGATAATGTCTGCCACATTACTACAAAGAAAACATCAAACTGGCAACGTGAAAAATTATGCAAACAGAACCGCACATCTGAAACGCTCGTTATTTCGCTGACGGGACAAAAACGCTGAGAGAATGTATTAAAAAAACGCTGTGGGCGTTCGTCGCGCCATATCGCGTCTCCCGCCCCTCTTATTTGATAAATAACCGGCTGAACGATAAATCACTGTACATTGAGGCCGTATTAAAAATCTATGTTCGAGTGACCGAGTGGGGTGGCTCGTCGCGACAGGAAACCTAAACGACACTTTTCATTCGGTTTTATTGCTTTTTGTTGTTTCCTTGTTTGTCTCCATTCAGTGGACTTTATTGACCGCAAGTTGTCTGATACGAATGGGCAGTGACATTCACATATATTTAATTGTACATGAAATAAATAAATAATTCGCTCTATAGAAGTATAAATAGGAATTCCTAATAGTATAGGATCCCGCCATACATCGACCTTCACCGAGATGTTTATTTGATGAAACCTATTTTATATGCAATTTAATATGTCAATAAATATATTGTTGCCTTGCAAATTTCAGTCCAGAATACGATTAATTAATTATTAAAAAAAAAAAAAAAAATTTACTCATTTCACCTGTTTGATTATTAAACAAATTCTATACCAATCGAAAGTATGAAACCCATAGAATATGTAAACGTTAGGTTGCCTATTTTTTTCCGGTCACAACCCTCAGGTTGCCAGGTATAAACAGGTAAATCGCTTCTAGCATTTTGCACCGATCTGATTATTGAATGAAAATTAAATGAAAATAAAGATCATTTTATTACGAACACGATGGTATAGGGTTGCCTGCAAAAAATCAGTCCCGAATTGCGGTTGTCGAATTTAGAAAAGTGAAATATTGCTCCGAGTGACCATACCATGTGATAGGACACAGCATAGCAGCTGTTCGAAGTCCGCCCATTTAAAGAAAGAGGGTGCGCATGCTATTTATTGTTGAGAATGAAAAGGACAGCGATAGACTCGTATATGCTGTGCATCATTGTGGAGTAGATTGTGGTTATAGTTGCAATCGAAAAAACGTGCATTTATTGTTAAAAAAATGGCGAAAAAGTGTTTTTTGTGTGATTCGGATGATGATTTAATTAATTTTAATGATGACATTTTTAAAAACTGTTGGCTCTGGTGCGGTTTCTGGTTGATTATTGGGAAAACGACCATTTGGTAACAATAATCCAAAAGAAATGACTCGGAATCTGACAATTTTTTTTTTTACAATTTTTTACAATAAACAGAAGTATTTTTTAATTGTTGTTTTTTATTTTGTCTTCTAATAATAAAGATAAAATTTGCAAGATTAGTATTATATATGTAATAATATAACCTTCTTTTTTGCTAAAAATGTATATATACTTTAGTGTCACATAAAATATATACACACATAAATAATTAATTGATTAAACAAAATTAAATAACTTTTCCTCTATTTTACTAATAAACTACTCCAAAACACAGCATATACGAGTCTATCGCAGACCTTTTCATTCTCAAGAATAAATAGCATGCGCACCCTCTTTCTATATGAGCGGACTTCGAACAGCTGCTATGCTGTGTCCTCTTCTATCGCATGGGATGGTCACTCGGAGCAATATTTCACTTTTCTAAATTCGACAACCGCAATTCGGGACTGATTTTTTGCAGGCAACCCTAAACCATCGTGTCCGTAATAAAATGATCTTTATTTTCATTTAATTTCCATTCAATAATCAGACCGGTGCAAAATGCTAGAAGCGATTTACCTGTTTATACCTGGCAACCTAAGGGTTGTGACCGGAAAAAAATAGGCAACCTAACGTTTACATATTCTATGGGCTTCATACTTTCGATTGGTATAGAATTTGTTTAATAATCAAACAGGTAGAATGTTTAATTATTATTTTTAAATAATTAATTAATCGTATTCTGGACTGAAATTTGCTAGGCAACCCCTATACAATATATTTATTGACATATTAAATTGAATATAAAATACGTTTCATCAAATAAACATCTCGGTGAAGGTCGATGTATGGCGGGATCTTAGACTATAATAGTGTCCTAGATAAACTTGAAGAAGGTTTTATGTATTTACAACCATTGTGTTCCAACTCGAAACAAATTATTATTTATCAACGAAACAAATATTTTTCCATTCATATTTCACATTTTTAATAAACAGTGGTAAATTGTACCATAAATGTATCGTAACTTTCATGTGGAACTAGTTTACAGAAACATGCATACATATGTATGCATAAATAACTTTAATTTATTGTCTAATGGTCCGTAATTGTAGCTTTATGGAATATTGATGTTTGAAGTACCTACCTATCCTATTTATTTATGAGTATTTATAATATAGAGGGAGCACTGCCATACATTTGCGTCTTCAAAAACTTAGATGTTTTCTTGTTCGGAATGTTGGTAGCGCTCCTACGATAGTGAAAATGGAACTAATTATTTAACAACAAATTGCTATAATTTCCTTTTGTAACCGAAAGTATATTTAGCTACTCGTATTATCCTTTTAAAACGAGTTTGATATAGTCAAAGTGGTATTATATAGTCCTAAACAATTTATTGTTATTTTTCTGTTCCAAATAATTCGTCCACGTTGGACAACCTATCAAATTCGGCCAATTATCAGCCAATAGGAGGGCAGAAAAAGGTGGCCTAGCACCACCGTTTTTATCTACGGTTTTGAAGTACAAGCGCGTCCTCTATATTTTATAAATACTCTAAGCCTATGTTACGGAAATAATGTAGATTTGACTTTTGAGAAATATGTTAAACTCAAGTTTATGAAGTCATTAAGGACATGAAATAACAAAAGCGACGGCTTTCCTGTGTTTAATTCGTTGATGCATGAATCGGATTGCAAAAAGCCCAATATTCCAAGACCTTATAACTTCTCCCTTTGCTTTTCTTTTGCTTTCCTCCACCAAATTTAACAATTTTTCATAGCATGTACAATTCGCGTGTTGTAAATATTCTTATGTGGCATTAATTAGTAATCAGGTGAGCCATTTGCTCGTTTAGCAGAGCTATACAATAAAAAAATAATACATACCCGGGACTGTTATTGTTGTTTATTTATTAAAGTGTTTAACTTGTAATATTATGTCTGCTAGTTTTGTTTAGGCTAGATGGTCAAATCCCGCTCATAAGGATATAAATATGAATGATAGCGATAGTTCTAACTCATGGTGAATGACGATGTTGATATCAGTTGCTTGGTGATATTGGACTTACCTGTAATTATTCTAGTTAGGATTTAGGAATAGGTAGGTACATGCAAACCTTTTATGAGGCTAAATTGTGAATTTAAACAGATCGTCTAATTGTCTATCACCAATCGATTATAATATTTGTAATGGTAGGATAAGTAACTATACTTGACGACTTACCTATATGAAAAACTATCTAAATATAATTATGAACTTTCTCATACAGTTTCAAAAACTAATTTATTTTTCGAATATTTTGTCTCCTTCGCTCAAATTGAATTCAAAAGTCATTCGAAAGGGCCAAACATTCTATTACTAAAATAGATTTAAAAACTACTTATGAATAACGGCCTTAACATATAATACTTATAACAAAGCCTTGGCCATTGATAATGGTAATTATTATTGCTCTATTATGAAAAGTTTTATTTGTAGCAGTGAGATCGAATCACTTACGGTCTATAAATCCGGTTCTAAGCTCTTGTTAAGTCATGCAAAAATATACTAAGATTAAAACTTAATCCACCTTTCAATCTGGATTAATTATTCAAGGTTACAGAATTTGACTGTGAATATGTTTAATGAACTTCGTCGTTTATTAACCAAATAGAAAAGAAAATAATTTAAGTATTATTAAACACAGTGTAGATATGATTACAGCGCTCATAAAAGTAATATGAAATATAATTCATCTAAATTCCATTAATTGCGGTTTTAAAAATTTGGAACTAAAAATACAATTTAAAATATATTAGCTATTTATCGCATTGTTTCAAATATGTTTTCATTAAAACAACAACAAGCATAAACACTCGCAATCTAATATTATTAATATGTGCAAATTAATAAAATGTGAAAATTGATCCCAATATTTTAACAACGCATTTGGACGCCTAAATATAACTGAAGACAAAACAAGATTATCAGCGGCGGTCTTAGGGGGTGGCGAACTAGCGAACGGGGCAATCGCCGGGGGCCTCGTTCTTGCAGGGGCCTCGCGCAACAATCCAAGCAAACTAAAAAAAATATTAAAAAATGTAGGTATAATATTTAATTTTTTTTAATTTTAAACTTTTGATTTTGAACAAAAACTTAACCTTCAGCCAGGATTCCCGTAATAAGTAAGGCCGCCGCTGAAAATTATTGTGTTTAACGCCATACATTGAAAACAAAATGAAATAAATTCTTTGATATAATTTGTACACTTAACGCCATCTGTATTTTCTTACGTACAACTTGTGAAGAGAAAGTTTGACAGGAAAGCCTTCACACCAAGCAAAGTTATCTTATCCTGACGCTGTATTTCTTTTGTATAAGAAAGTGTAGATGGCGCTGTACTCATTTTGTGTAACCAGATTTCATAAGATCAAGATTTATAAAAAAATATATTATTAAGAATTATGATATAGTTGAAGTTAATGATTATGTCCACTTACACCTTATTTAAGCGTATTAAATAAGGTGTAAGTGGACATAATTTCGTATGATATAAGAAAAATAATAAATAAAATGAATGTTAAGAAGTCGCCGGGCAGTGACCTCGTGCGTATGTGTGATCTCAAGCTTGTAGTCAATAAAATTAGTCCAGTACTAGCTAATCTAGTAAACTTATCAGTTAAGACTAATATCTTTCCTAAAGCTCTCAAAGAGGCCATAGTACGTCCTGTATATAAAAAAGGAGATCGTAGTAAAGCGACAAATTACAGACCAATAGCTATATTGTCAAGCATTGATAAAGTCATGGAGAAATGTATAGTAAATCAATTACAGAACTACTTGCAAAAAAATAGTATAATTAATTCTTGTCAGCACGGTTTTTTAAAGGAAAAGAGTACTAATACGCTTTTAACAAAGTTCACAGACGATATAAACAATTATTTACACGAGAAAAAGTTTGTTGTAGCCATCTTCTTCGACTATAAAAAAGCATTTGATACCTTAGAATCAGACACTCTGCTTAACGCAATGAAAGAATGTGGTGTGAGAGAGCCACTGAACCAATGGTTCAGGGACTATCTCACGGCACGTTCTTATAGGGTGAGGATAAACGACAGTTATAGTGACGCGACGGACGTGCGGTATGGAGTACCACAAGGCTCAGGGTGTGGACCTATATGTTACTTAATGCACGTGAACAGTTTGTGCGGTGTACTACAACACTGTACACCATATATGTACGCCGATGACTTGTGCGTGATCCGCGCCGGCACTGATGTCGCCAAGACCTTTTTTCAAGTGCAGGTTGACATAAATGCGATAGTGAAATGGTCGCACGATAATGGCATAGTGTTGAACTCAGATAAAACACAATTTATGATCATACATTCGCCTTATTTACAACCACCCGATACGATGCCATCTTTGAAAGCTCATGATTATACATGTCTCCATAATAACCAACAGTACTGTAAATGTCAGCAAATTATAAGAACCGACTGTGTGACTTACTTAGGTGTTAAAATAGATGAAAATTTATCGTGGATTCAGCACATCAATTATATTAGCAGTAAATTACGAGTTCTGTTAGGTAAATTTTATTTTTTGAGTCTTAAAGTTCCTATTAGCACATTAAAGTTGTTGTACTTCTCTCTGGTTGATTCCATTCTTGGCTATGCACTTCACTGTTATGGACTAACTTTCAAAACTCACATAATCAAACTTGAGCAACTTCAAATTAGATTTCTCAAATTACTAGTCAGTAAAAAGGTTAAAAATAGTTGTAAAGATGATTATACTAAATTGTTCAAAATATGTAATATTTTATCCATAAGGCAAAAGCATACATTTTTATTATCTACAAATCTCTATAGTAGTCGAGAACATTATTTAACTTCATGTAGTAATAGCCAAAATACGCGTTCAGTCACTGGAGGTAAGTACATAATACCAAGAGTGAGTAACTACTATGGTGACAGAACATTAAAAAAACGGTTACCGTATATTTTTAATAGCCTACCATCTGTTATCAGGCATGATCCGAAGTACTCAAGCTTCAAAGCAAAATTAAAAAAACATTTATTAATGACACCTACTTTATACAATATTGTTTAGTTATTTTGCTTAATTGCTATTTTAATTTTTTGTTTAATTTTATTCGAGCTACCCTAATTGTTTAGAAATATTTTTTATGTTTTTATTTTTTCCATTATTTTCTATTGTTTTTTTTTTATGTTTAATTTTACAGTAAGATGTTGTTGCTTTGTTTTTACATTCTGTAATTCTTCAATTATTATCTAATGTTTAAGTAAAAGTGAGACTCACATATACAAGTGATTCCACGGTCAAACCGAAATACGGTTTCGTGGAACCTATGCCTAAATTTGTAATTACGTAATTTGTGATTTTTAATAAATAAATAAAAAAAAAAAATGTTATTTTGGTCTTTTCTTCTCATTATTTCTTGGATAAATATTGTAGGGACTAGGGACCTATATTATATCCATTATTTTATGCAAGGTTATTTTTAAATTTTGTTTATCTATCATTCAAAACCTTAAAGTTATCGATAGTTCTAAGCTGTAGAGCTTAGAGTTTGAACCTAAAAAAACGTTTAAAGCCATCAATCTGGATAACAATCCACGTAACAACGTATCAGCAGTGCCAACGGTAGTAAATCCGCGTTTGAAATCCCAGGGTATGCTTTTACATTTCGTTGCTTGCCTTAGGTACCAGTTTTCTAGATGTCCATTTGATTAATGAAATAAATAAACAATAACAATAAACAGACCTTTTTACCACACTAAATTAGGATAAAGTGTTTGGTTGAGATCCTATATTTGGAAAGACCGCAACAGCAAGCAAGCAAGCTTTATGCTGTGGAGTAATGAGATTAGCGTAACTTAATTTTTCTGTATTCTTCGAAATATTATTTACATACAAAATGAATATTAATTTGAGGAATATTAGGCTTATACTTCACATTTTACGATAAATTGTGGACAAACCCCCTTGAGATAACATTTTGTAAGGTGTTTGTCTGAAAATGTGTCGCAGTCTGGCACTGTGATTAAAAAAGATCGAAAATCTTAGTAGGTACTCGATCTTATAATACGGAAGCTAGGTAGAAGCTACTGACCTACCGAAAGCTAAACATCGCAAGTTTCAACCTTTACTTATCCTGGATGCCACGACACTGGAACAAATAGCCTCATCATCTGCAAAGTGCACTCAACACTCGCTCCCGGACCAATTGTTGCGATACAAACGCTTCTTTTAATTTTTAATTTACCCAGGAAAAATATTTTTACGTTTTTCACCGTCTCAATAACATCTGTAATTAATTATTTTTGTGTAGATTTTGTTCTGAAAATAATGCAAACATCTTCTAATTTTACCAATATCGACTTTTTATATATCCAATGTTTAGTAATTTACCACCATTGAGATTGAAAACGGTTTGTTTCCAAAAATTACTTTACAAGTGGATGAACCGCTCTGCAATATTGAAGAAATAAATTGAGTACAAATTAGGAGTACCTAATTCCTATAAACGAAATATATTTGAGTTTCCATCATTTAGGTCATACAAGTAAAACTAGAGTAGAGTCTAGTCTTATTATTGAAGACGACTATTGGCATATCGGTAAGCTGAAATACCTGGATGAAAAGCAATCATGGTAATGATGGAACCAACTACAAAAACCGGCTTCAGCTACTTAAAAAAATACATGAAAAAATAAACTACCGGGTTATCGATATCGCGCAATTGTTAAATCTTTCGAATTACAAAGCCTACAAAATTAAAATTTTATAGTAAGGCCTGTATACCGGGTATATCAAGAGAGCTACCGAAAACGAAGCCAGGTGGTAGTTTTAGTGACTACAAACACAATGCAATTTCACACTCAAGAAACACGACAAATTTTTTTATTATTCTTTTAATATCGTCCCGTTTGGGTGGTAAATCCATAGTATTTGCTAAACTAATAATTTAGAGCCTTGCATACCATAGCGTCTTTAAAAATAAAAGGGTGTACACAATTATTTAAGAAAAACTATGTATTTACCATTCTAATACAAGGATAGAAATAAAAATAACAAAAAAATTCGTCACATTTGTTTTGCACAAAATTTTGTTGCATTGTGTCTGAATTCACTAAAACTACCACCCAGCTTCGTTTTCGGTAGCAGTCTTGATATACCCTGTATAATGTGGCTTATCACCTAAGTAAGGACTTCATTAAGCTCTATTCCTAAGAAGATGTATAGCTTAGGTATCAGGACAGAAAATTTGGTATTTAATTTTGAATTTAATTTTATATGAATCACAAATATTTGGGTAAATGGTACCTATTAAAGAAGTCACATCTATAGTTGTTAGAAAAACGATGAAAATGAATATAACTTGTAAATTTATTTCTTAATACCGGCGCTAGGGTTTTTAATCAGTCGATGGGCGAATTAATTTTAAAACTGAACTGCGTCCCAGTGAAGCTTTAGCACTTGCGTTGTCCTTAATTTAAACATTCATCAATTTGAATTTATCTTTGAGGAAGTAGATTTTCAACAGTGATCCTGTTTCATTAATTTGTTTCTTATGGAATGACTAGAAGTTTGGTGAACTGTTAATGGTCCTTACGGTATCATCTACTAAAATAAGACAGACGCAGACAAGAATTTATGTATTATGATTTTTAATAATTAAATATAAGTAGTAATATTGTATTATAGAGGTAAATATTTGACCAAACATAACAATAGTTGTCCTAGTTGCATGATTTATATTCAACATGATTTGCGAAGTTAAGCTTAAAGACAATTTTCATTTTAATAATTTACTGAACTTAATTCAATGTTTATGACTTTTTGTAATTTAAATTTATTATTACGTCTTTTTCATATTTGTATAAGGTTTTTATAGTGACTGAAAACCTGGTCTGGACTCAAAAACTGGACTGGCTGGACTTATATTACATGCAATGCGTGTGTCTAGAAAATCATTAGTATTGAATTATTACGTAACAACACTTGAGTAACCACTTGTTCTTATAAAATATGTTTTAATTGGATTCTATTGTCACCTTTTATAATTCAAAATTCACGAAAGTAGTTTCTTAGTGAAAGAATATTTAATTCAAGTCGAATATAAATAGCTGCAAAAACTTTGTTCGAGATCCAAATGAATTGCATTCATATTTCCTCGCATTTAATGTCTTTACTTCTCCTAACTTTAGTAGTGCAAAATAAATGAAGCATGTTTTAAAGACATTTCAATTATGAAGAATAAATATAACAGTTTTACTGTTTATTTTCATTTAATATGAATCTATATATGTGGGGAATATATAAGGGATGCCCTCTGGCCAAATATTGGGACAACTTGTAAAGTAGTCCTGACCCTACAGTAAGATCGAGTCTTGTGTCGCAGGTATCAGGAACTACGAGAGACTTCTCGGTCTCACAAACTCTGGGTGTTTGTGAGACCGAGAAGTCCCGAAAGAAATATTTGTGGGCCGCACAAACATTTCTCTCGGTGCGGGGATCGGACCGGCGGCCTCTCGTTTCACAGGCGGAGTCTAACCGACTGCGCCACGGAGGCTGTCAAAATGATGAATCTAAGCCAAATGAGTATGCCAATAATAATTTTCAAACCATTGAACAACTTAATCCATCCATCCAAAAACATAAGAGACAAATGGTATTACTTTAATCCCATTCAATAAAAGCAAAAAATAGCTTTATAATAAAGGCTTAATCCCGTGTATTACAAGTTTTAAAGTGAAAAAGTATCCAGATAAATCAGACCTCCCGACGAGCACAAATTGAACGTAAAAGTAAAGAATTGCCAAACTAGAAGGCATTGTTACGTTAAATGCGAAAGTTAAAAAACCTAAATCCGTTTATTTTTGTTTATGACCTGAGGGTTAAATTCTAATTGGGCGGACTATAGTATAGTCTACAGTAAAAAGGGTAGGTCGCTGTGAAAATCTTATGTTCTGTAGTGTGACTGAGAATACATAATGTTGATGGTATTGTCACTAAACTTGAGTTAACTGGAATACAAGTTTTTAAGTTACGAATAGTATGGTTTGCGATTATTATAGTTAAAGTAACTGAATAATGGATTAGTCTAATAACACCAATTGGAAATACTACACATACTTCATTAAGGGATTGCGGTGTGGCCTTTAAAATTGCGACTCGCAGATGTGCGGAATTTTACTAGAACGGACGTTGGGAACAAAATCTTTGCGCATTATGCTGGTACAACATTGTGCGTGTGCGTGCATAGAGGAACTCAGTAAAACGAGAGCGAACATGATGTTACTGCGTAGGCGTGACAGAAACCGAAACAAAAGTAGCGGTTCATTTTAGTTACAAACATTTGTATGTAGTGTCCCCTCTCTTGTCAAAATCTCAGACTAGTCTTTTTGTAGATATGTATGTATGTGCCTGATGCCCATTCATATTATATGAGGACGGAATTGCAACAGCAGATGCTATGTAGTGACTGTCGTCTCGATATAACAACAAAACCTTATACATTTCAGAGTCCCCCACAATACCCTGGTCAGCAAATAGTTTCAATTTGTTAAGTGAGGATTAGTAAAGCCAGCTTTATTACATCAATCATATAAAATGAATAATTCATGAAACTAAATATTTTTGGTGACTTTTATAGTGCTACGTCTTTGTTATGAATATTGAATTAAGGACTCATTTACATTTGCGTATTAAATAAGATTCAAGGCATTTTAGTGAAACAGACTCTGTGGCATTAGTTTAGTTTAACTATCACGGAGATTTTGAATGAAACATTTATTCATGTTTAATTTCAAGTAAAAATCTTCTAGTTATTTCGTTTAGGAAAGTAGTGAGAAGTAAAGTTCTGTGAATAATTTTGTATTACTTGAGTTATTCAATTTAAAATTCCTTCCATCCATCTACATTTATCCGTTTAGTAAATTAAATTTAACAAATCTTGACGGTCAACTGTCTGCCTGATCTAAATGCTTCCCGCAATCGTATCAATAGATATGTTTTGTGTTTGATAACATTCACTCGCATTATATAGCATGATAAGTAAATACACCAATATTTATAATAATAATATTTTAATTCTTCATAATACCATTATAAAAGAAGATACAATAGATAACAAAGAAAAACAAATAATACGATGTCCTTCAAACTGGAGTAAAAATGTGCATTTACATTACTGTTTGGCCGAAGGAGGAACTTCCGTGCTTTCCGGCGCTTTTGCCATACCTGTTATTGGACCCAAATTTAGCAGCTCAAACTATAGGACCCCTGTAATTGTTTATTCCGTGGTGCTTAATACATCTGGCTTCTCCAGTTGTACTATATGTCTTTATATGAGAGACCTACCACAAGTAAAGTTGCCGATGTTGCCTAATGTTACCGTGTCGCACAATGTTACTTCACAAAAGCACAGGATTGACTATATTGCCATACTGCCATCAGCGAACGGTAGGCTGAGAAATACGAGTTGGAATAATAGGACCAGAAACTTAAATGTAGGGGCATTAAAGTTTCTGGGATCCGAAAATGTATGTTCCGGATCCTGGTTTTGTTGGACCGCAAAGTTCCTGAAGTTTTTGGTATCTATTTAGTATTCACATTATATGTAGCTACGAGGACAAGACTACATTATGTGTGACCGAGGAGTGTATTATGAAAATTCTTGTATAATAGCGTAATAATTATGCTGTATATTTGTTCCTTCACGCTTCAAGGACTAATTATATAATTTATTGACGACAATTGAACCAATAACATTTGCCAATTTTAATGGCATTGCAAAGATATGAAGAAACAAATATTTTCCTCAACATACGCGGATATGTAAATGCACAAACGAGATGACAGGGAATGGTTGGCCTTTTTAATAAATTTCCTTTTAGGGTTAGCATACTTTGATTTTACAAAAGATTATGACGTGGTGTTCGGAAATAATAAGTTTATAATAATAATTTAAGATAAAGGTGTTTGATAATCTAATTAATAGACAAGATTAGCAATATAAAGATAAATTTTTAGATGGATTTAGAATCTGGACAAACATTTCGATATCTTAACAGTACAAAATAGTATTGTTCAAAATAGTACGTTCTTGAAACTTAATGTTTGTAATTCCTAGACTTCAAAACACTATTCACTATATTCATACATTTGAAATTGTTTGATTTAATCAAAGCTATTGTAAATACAAGTACAACTCCGGACTTTTGACTGAAACAACTGGTATTGCTTATTTGATCAAATTAATTCACTGAAACGGAGGATTAGTGTAGAGCAATATAAATATTTGGAGATATTAAAGGGCGCCTGCTTGTGTTCTAATTGGTTTTCCATTCACTTTAATCTTTGAGGCAACCCTGCAAAAAGATCGTTTGTTTCATTTCGCGCAATGACTTTACTTCCATACGAATGCTTTCGACTGTGTCGTCACAAATCCTGCGACACTTGGAGCAAAAATTTCATTTATTTAAAAGAATACGCAATTTGACTTGGAAAAGAGACTCTAAAATAAAAATACCCGGGGCTAAAATATAAAATAAAAAGTATTTTTTTATTCGGTATTTATTGTATTCTAATGTTAAAGTGATGGTGTAAATCAAGTAACTTTGTATTAATTATGCTCTGTTTTTTTATTTTTACGTGCAGCCTTTTAGAAAAATATACATGCATAATTTATATACGTCATTGGCTTAACATAATAAGTTTCAAATTACCATTACCGGATTATATGAAAGTTAGTAATAACGACGCGTTGTTGTAAATCGCTGTAATTATTTTCCATGATTTGATGCATGGGTTATAAAGTGTGTAGATTTATAAAGATCGTCTACAATCTTTTGGCGTCCAAACGTAGTATCCATGATGAAGGCTTTTTGTTCAATAAATAAATAATAAAACACTTTTTCTTCTGGGGTCTTGTCAATTTATTTTAAAAATATTAGGAATTGTTTTCCTTCACACTTTATTATAATGGTCATGGTATTACTATTAGATTATGAGTTTAAAAGTCTGTTGTTTATATAAGATATTTTATTAATTTTGTTTGTAGTTCCAAATTTCATCACAAGCCAATAGAATTTAGATAGACATTAACGTATTATATTGAGTGTGTTATAACTTACCAAGGCGTATATCGTGTGGCATAAATTTAGACCTTCGGGGAGTTATATTTTAGCCGAGCTTGAATTCCCGAACAGAACCTAAAATAAATTATAATTTATTTATGGGGAGTCCGGAAGGTTACAAAATGTCAAGTACAAAAAAAATATTATATTGGAGATATTATTTAAATTATTGATTAACTGTAGAGCGACACATATAAATACCAAGTAGCATTATAATTTAAAAAGTACAAGAACCGTATATTATAAAAAAGCTTAATTTTATTTTCCATTTTAAATATTTATTTTCGTTTACTTTTTTTTTCTTATATAAATGAAGGATATTCATTGCCTATAGAATAACGTTTATTTATGTATGTGTTCCGAACTGATTTTATGTAGGATAATCTGGCATTTTAGTCAGCAAAATTAATGATAGATAAAAACATAAAGTATAATATTTTTGACAAATAAGAGCGTAATTTTCTGGTTCAATTACAAATACGTGATAAAGATAACGCTTAAATATTCAGACATTTTAGTTAAAAAATCCTTCCATCGAAACCATTTTAAATCCAATTTTCTTTTGAAAAAATATTGGGCAATATGGCGAGATATTGTAGTTGTAAATTAGTGAATGAAAATCCAACGCTCAGGTAAAGTTTGGAGGTCGATTACCCGCTCTGGGGACTCCGTTTCAAGAGGGGATTCAGTAAATAGTATTTACAGCTCGTAAATGCGTTGGTCCTGACGCAACGCACTTTCAGGGCCCAAAGGACTAAGTTACTGACCGCTTTTGAATACAACCTCATGCCAGATTTAAAAGAAAAAATAATTCACACATAAGTAAAAGAACAAATTTAAAAATTGTAACACCAGTGTTATTTGTGACATCTTCTTCATTTTACGCATCGTCGCTTCGGTTGAAACGAATTTTAAAATTTTATAAGATTAAAAAGAAATATTATTTTTGAATATTATATTCTTTTTTGCTAAGTTTTCTTGTAAGCTTAAAACTTTCTTTCAAGTTTATATTTATGCCTTCACATATCTTAGAGAAGAAAGCTAATCGTGTACACATCATTGACAGTTTATTTAGGATATTAATAAAAATATCGAGGAATGTTATCTTTGAAATAATATGGCTATTAGATTCTTAGTCTAGGTTTGAAATATTGAGACTTAAAATAAGTGCAGCAATATCATGTTGGATATTTCAATTGCCGAATACCGGAACTATTAGTAAAACCATCTTAAATATGACCCTCTGACCTATACAAGATTTATTACATAATTCGAAAAAGGATTTTCAAACCACTTATTATTAAACTAGCTTACAAGTGTGAAGGCTTGTGTTGAACACATGGTTGAACAGCAGTTAATAGACTGTATGGGCAAGAACCCTTTGCCTTCCCACAAATGGGGAAAAAAAGATAATAGATGTCAGCACCTCCACCACAGAGGTTTAATTTATAGAGGTTCTATCTATGGATATTTTGGACGTCAGAAACAAGGCGTTGGACAACACACTGGCGCATAAACTACGCGTGGTTTACTCTCAATATGGGTTTTTATGACGAGCGTTAAAAAAAGATTTTTTATTTCACGATTCCATTAGGCTTCGAAAAAATCAAACCAGATTTATTTTCCAATTGAGATACGTCTAGATAAGTGTTTTATCAAGAGCACATTGTACGGATTTAAAGTTGAAAAATAGCTTGGTAGATTGAATTAAACAGCGTATAGAACTTGCTCGATTTAAACGAGAATGGTTTATTGGCGTGTCACGTTAAAACATGTCGTTTTCGCATCGTTGCGTTGATGCTGCTGGATTATAAATTCTTTATAACCTTAATATTAAATTGGTATTTTCGGATCGTCAAAAATAGAATTATATTGAAAGAGCCTGTTTGTCCAGAGTCCTGATACGGATTAATAAATGTATATGATTATGTTTCGTTTATATACCTAATATATTGATGGGTTTTTCGATATCTAACGTAAGAAATTGTCATATAGATTTAAGTTACAAAAAGAAGTACCATTAAGGATATGTAATAATTGTTTCTTAATTGACTGCCTCGATGCCTCGCGCTATTATATGACGGTAGAATTTCAACGCTGAGGTATCGGGTTCAAGTCCCCGGTTTGGCAAAGTGATGATATTTCTACTCATTATCAGCCTAGCGTAAGGAATTTGCGCCCCATATGACGATCACGCATTATCACACTGTGAGATAGAAAATACAAGATGAAACATAGATATATCAAGTCTGCCTACCCCTTGGGAATAAGGCGTGAGGTTATGTATGTATTTCTTAATTTTAATACAAAATAACAAACGGGCAAGTGCAGTAGTGCATGTCTATCCATAAGGCGGACAAACGACCTGATAAATGTTACAGGAAGTCATTATACTGGAACGCTTTCAACAGGTCGCTATGAAAACCCTAGGACTTGCCTTTAGAAATAGACTTCCTGCACCTAAACAAGATGATAAATTTGTGAAATAATATTTAAAATTAGAACCGTTATTTACTTTTCTCAAAATAGATATTGGCAAAATTTTATATTTAGAGAGAAATTACTCCTGGAATTGACAATTGTGTTAAATAAGTTACAATAATATTATTTTATCGCTTCGTCAGATCCTTGGACAAAGGAAGGAATATAACTTCGATCAAACACCGGGCTTGAGGTCGTTTTTGATATGCTGATTGG
Source organism: Hyles euphorbiae (assembly GCA_023078785.2). Taxonomy (NCBI): domain Eukaryota; kingdom Metazoa; phylum Arthropoda; class Insecta; order Lepidoptera; family Sphingidae; genus Hyles; species Hyles euphorbiae. The sequence continues at coordinate 9,147,993 of CM041051.1, read as the reverse complement.
TTGAAGGGTTGGGTTACGATTATACTGTTGTACTATTGATGTATAGGTATTTAGCTCTTTAATACTTGCCCTCTTACTGGTGGTAGGTCTCTCATATGTGAGAGCCCGCCTGGGTAGGTACCACCGCAATGTCTATTTTCCGCCAAACAGCAGTGTCAATGCACAGTTATGTTTCGTTATGAAGGATATTGTAGCCAGAGTAACTGCAGGACGTATTGAGACCTTACATCTTAAGTCTCAGGATGACTAGCGCTGTGCAATGAAGTATTGCTTTGTAATTCAAGGTGATTGCTTTTGGCACTGGTCATGAGCGGTCGTATCGCTTACCATCAGGTGAACGGCATGCTCGTCTCACCATCGATTGCAATTTAAAAAAATCTCAGTACAATTATTACATAAAAATTACATACATATTATGTACTGAGTTTACTCACACCCTTTTCCCCAGATGGTGTAGGCTGAGGTGGTACTGGGTCACCCACGGTTAGCATTGTATGTTCCGACCCACGATGAGATAGGGAACGTGCCTATCGCCATATCTGGCACAAATTTTTGACTCTGGGCTGGTTATTATTAATAGAAAAATCCGAATATTCGAACCCGAGAACTGAGCGTGGTTGTATCGTAACGTACCGTAGTACAACTGCGCTACTGAGGTAGTTAAATAAAAATGGTGAGCATAAAAATTAAAAGAATTTGGAAGGTGTTAGTTTATTGGATTGACATAATTAAATGGACAGAACGGAAAGCGCGTAAAATGCCACGACGTAAGTGGTGCGGGCGCTTCGGTAGATTTCTAGTGGAGCGTCACTGAAATTAGTCGTCGCTCGCTTTGAAAAAACTTGCATTATGTCAAAGAGTTTAATAGAAATGAAGATAGTATTTTAATCACCCTTTAGACTATATCTATTAAATTAAGTTAATTAAATATTTATTTTAGCGCGATATTTACGGTCATCCTTTTGAAACTCCAAATGTACTGAAGGGTCTATCCTTTTTTTTGCTATTTATGATTTATGAGGGTTTAATCACACAGATAATGTCACCCTCGAATACATACTTAAAAAGACAAAAAGACAATATAATTCATATATACATAGTCAGGTCATAAGTATTGTCACACAGTAAAAACTTTTCTTTTAGAATGCTCGCCACAAAAAAGTTTATTGAATTCGAATTTCGAATTGTTCATGAAAATAAAAAAATATATACTTTTTAGAATTTTACTCATTTTTAAATATGGAGTGGACGCTTAAAGAAGACCATGTTGCATTTATTGCGTTGCATCGTTGCGGTTACGCGCCAATTCAAATTTTTGACATTCTGAAAAATTTGAATATAACCAAAACATTCGTTTATCGTACCATCAAACGATACAATGAAGACTCTAGTGTAGATGACAGGTCAAGAAGTGGTCGCCCTCGGTCTGTTAGGACTCCAGCAGTGATAAAAGCTGTGAAGGCGCGAATTCAAAGAAATCCCAAACGTAAGCAGAAACTGTTGGCCCTTCAGATGGGGTTAAGCAGAACCACGGTGTAAAAGGTGTTAAATGAAGGCTTAGGGCTTCGGGCATATCGAAGAAAGACAGGACATCGTTTGAATGCTCGTCTAATGGACATGAGACTGAAGAGATGCCGCGCTTTGTTGAAACGGTACGCGGGAATAAAATATCGGTAAATTCTTTTTACAGATGAAAAAAAAAAAAATTCCGTAGAAGAAAGCTACAACAAATAAAATGAATGTGTATGTATGTCATATGTATGTGTATGAATGTGTACGCACACAGTAGTGAAGAAGCGAGCAACCGTATTCCGCGTGTCCAACGAGATTATTTTCCATCCTCGCTCATGGTATGGTTGGGAGTTTCTTATTGGAGCTTAACAGAGGTACATTTTTGTGAGAAAGGTGTAAAAACGAATGCAGTTGTGTATCAAAATACAGTCCTGACGAACCTTGTGGAACCTGTTTCTCATACCGTGTTCAATAACAGGCACTGGGTATTCCAACAAGATTCGGCGCCAGCTCATAGAGCGAAGAGCACAGAAGACTGGCTGGCGGCGCGTGAAATCGACTTCATCCGGCACGAAAACTGGCCTTCCTCGAGTCCAGATTTGAATCCGTTAGATTACAAGATATGGCAACACTTGGAGGAAAAGGCGTGCTCAAAGCCTCATCCCAATTTGGAGTCACTCAAGACATCCTTGATTAAGGCAGCCGCTGATATTGACATGGACCTCGTTCGTGCTGCGATAGACGCCGCGCAGGTTGTAGGCCTGTATTCAAAATCACGGAGGTCATTTTGAATAAATTTTAGTGTCATAAGAATCTATGTTTTATTAAGTTCATTATGGTATATAAATGGTTACATAATGAATAAACTTGTTTTAATTATTTTATATTAAACATGTGACAGAATTTATGACCTGACTAGGTATATATGACTAGGTATGTTCCTAGAACCAGTGTTAGGCGACAAGTGCGCATTAAGGCTCTTTTTGCTGTTACTCCTTGTCGCACTAATGCAGGATTTCGTGCACCTCTTTGTCGTATTAGTAAAAATTATAATGATTATTTTACCGACATTGATATATTTAATATGTCTACTATTGCATTTCGTAGCGCTCTGATCCGCAAAATGAAAGCTTCTGATTTATTTTAAGAATAAGCACCATTAAAATTAAATTTGTTTCCTCTCACTCGCCAAATTTGTTTCTATATATATGCTGTGGATAACGGTGCTGGTTGCACATTTATATGTCTGCTTCAAATTATTATTATTTCCTGAATATTGTAATGTGTAACTGTTTGTTTATCCTAAATAAAAAAAAAAATATACATTGAAACTTTTAACAATTGCGCTCAGTGGTGACATGACGACATTAATTGAAACCACAGTGGATATCGCGTCAACGGTTCATAGAACACGCACAATTAAATTCAATTCAATCGAATAGCTACTGGACATTATGTTTGCTAGATAGAATACTTATTATTATTTATTTTATTTATATATACTTTATTGTACACCATAAAAAAGTAACAATAACAGATTAAATACTTAAAACTAAAGACATGGTAACAATTGGCGGTCTTATCGCTAGCTGCGATCTCTTCCAGGTAACCTTTGGATGGACTGGATTAATATAATAAAGAAAGAATAAAATGAACACTATAAAAGATAGCATTTGCCACTTTTAATATGAGTAGTGTAAAGTAGCGAATTTAAAGTTTCGATTGTTTACGTGAGGACTGTCGGTATAACTTTTGTAAAAGCGAGCACCTCTCATTGCGGTATGGTTAAATGTAATTGTTTACCGAATATGTAATCAATAAACCGTGTTTAACAATTTATTGAATATTTAATTATTGTTTTCATTTTTGTACTTCTAAGTCTTAGTTAACATACCTCCTTGGAAAAGTTAACTCTTAGCGTAGCAACTACAATATATTATGCATGAGTAAAACACCTATTTCACGTGGTACACAAAAGTATACATAGGTCATAGGAGAATGGTTTAGTGACGGGGTAAGACCATATTTTTACACGAGCTCGATCGTTTTGCGAGGCGTTCTGCCCCTGAGAACGCCAGAGGACTAATAATCTAATAGCCTTATGGCTTTATTTTTTTTTCTAAATTGCTTAAGGATTTAAGGTGGAGGATAGTCAACGCCTCCAATAATATAATACATGGCAATGTAATACATGCTTTTAACATGGTTTCCCTATTAAAAGTATTATGCTAATAGTTCCTATGACTAATGAATAAGCCAAAATCTCATGTAATTAAATTAATTATTATAATACCTTGTACTACGGCCTAATGTGTACCGAAGAGGTTCATCTCTTACTAGTGGGCATGCATTGAGTATAGGTTAAGTGCGTAGGCCAAGTGGAACGTGACAACCAAAGCGTTCGGGGATTAAGGAAACATACCGATACAGAGATATGCCTACACAGGGTATTATGTACGGAGCATACATCCTGAGATAAGCAGATATAGTATATCGAAATGTATGCTCAAGATATTCGTCAGTCTTTGAAGATCAGTGACAGTGCTTTCAAATTAATTTGAAAGCATTTCCTAATGAAGGAAATACATAATTTTATTTTAAGAGATTAATTACATGAATTTAGTTAGGATTAGGAAAACATTGATTTGAATATATTATGTAGGGAAATTATATTTTTAGGATTTTTCTGTACGGAGGCAGTGGGTTTGTTAATTTTATTTGGGAAGTAATATCTAAGTTTAGTTAAAATAATAGTAGATATTATGCACTACGAACTACACCAATAAATTAGCCGTATTTGAATACACTTCATGTATTAATTGAGTACCGCACCTAGTTCTTGAAGGAAATGTGGGTACCCACTAAATAAACATAATCAAATAACCATCAAACAGCTTTGCATTTACATATATTTTTACTAAGGATCAAACGACAAAATACGATTTCTGCTCTATCATGTTGCCATTACCCATATTAAGGAACCGTTAATCGCTTACCTAAACCATCCATCAACCCAGACTAGTCATTGGGCCCGCAGATTACAGAATTTATATCTCCCTAATAGATAGTGAAATTTCGATGACAGCTACGTTTTCATCTTGGACATCGGTAGCTTAATTTAGGCGCAAAACGATCTAAAATTATAAAAATTTAGTACAGTTTATCAAGTTTTAGGTGCTTTTTATATAAACAATTATTTCATTTCATTGGTTGTAGGTCTTTCATATGTGAGAGTGAGAGCTTGCCTTGTTATCTATGGTGGTGTTTGGTTTTGCTACTGCTCATGAGCGGTCTTATCGCTTAATATCAAGCGAATTGCATGCTCGTCTCGCTATTGCAATAGAAAAACATTAATCATCATCAACTCGCACGAAAATAAGGTAGGTAAATAAATAAAGTAATTATGATTGATAGTGCGTGGTGGCCCGTTGGCAAACGGACTCGATGCGGCTGCCAACATATTCACGGTGGTCGCGGGTTCGAATCCCAGGGCACACCTCTGACTTTTCGGAGTCATGTGTGTATTGATAGTCAGTCACCACGCATTAAAGCGGTGAAGGAAAACATCGTAACGAAACCTGCATACCATAGTGATTTATATAAAAATCTATGGTATGTAAGTCCGCCAACCCGCACTAGGCCAGCGTGGTGGACTATATGGCCTAACCACTCTCAATCGTACTCTCGATTGTAGAGGAGGCCCGTGCCCTGCAGTGGGACGTATATGGGCTGATACAGATCTACAGTACAGCTAATAAGCTCAAAGCCTGCAACGCAACTCATATGGTGGAGGTAGTCACTAACTTGTTATCCCACCCCTAATTGATTAAAAATAAAATACCTAATAGGAGTTGGATCCGAATAATTGTTTACATTAAATGTGTAATTACGCAGTTGTCTTTATATGATGAAACATGGATTTTAAATTATGAATAAATTTAAAATAAGATAGACTCTTCAAGTGAATACCTCATTAGTTGCTTCTATTATCTTTAAATATATGACCGGATCTTAGCGTTTAGGACTGCTTACAAGGTATAAACCTAATCATGTGTTGAAATATGATGTCGTCGTTTATTGGCAGAGTAATATATACTGCACTGCATTCGATAAGGCAATAAGAAATCTAAAATCTAATGAAATTCCATAAATGGAATTCTCAACCTCCGGATAATGTACTACTCTTTACAATTCTGCGGTAATATCCAACCATAATAGGATTATAAATAGTTTGCCGGCCTCGTCGCCGCGAGAATAATGATTCAAGTGGAAGATGGACGGAATAATTAAATGACACACTTATTTTTAAATATCGCCATAAAGAACATAGGTTCCTCAGACTTATTTGTTCATAATTTATTATTTATTAGTCGTATAGGACAAGTGAGCGATAGTGCAGTTGGTAGCGGACCTACCTAACAAATCAAAGATCTGAGGTTCCAGTCTAAGGTACACCTCTGATTTTCCATGTTACGTGTATATACATATCTACATAGTTAAATATCTTTCACTTTGACGGTGAATGAAAATATTATAAAGAGGTTGAAAAACTATGCATGGAATTCCGGAACCCTCACTCTCTTTACGAAGCGAATAGCTAAATTCTACGTTGCTTTAGCTATTAAGTTTATTAAATTTTAATCCGTATCGTTTCTAGGAAAATACATATTAATAGATAACAACTTCGTAGTAATGACTGAAATTACAATGTGTACAAGTTAAATATTATGTACTATATAGAAGGAACATCAAATTACTTTGTATTAATGATCGGCACGCATGTCAATATGTCGTTAATGAAAATCCATTTGTCTAATTAAAACTAAAAATTAAGTAATTTGTATTATTTTTTATGTCGTTTATTAAGTGTTTTGTTTGTATTTTTTATAAATCATAAATATTTTTGAAGTTATTTTTGTATTTACTAATAAGTTCTAAAAATATTTCTTCTTTAGCCTTGAGTAGTAAAATAAATAATTATTGTATTGTAGGATTCCTAAAACTTTATAATCCTAGCTAAAAAAGTAATCAATCTTTTAATAAAAATCGTTAGCTATCACATTCATAAATTTGGTTTTAATGATAACTTCGTTATTGACATAGTTGTAAAATTTACTTAAAATAAACCAAGAACTAAAATCACATTTCAGCCGTTTAAAATTTAAATAGTTCTGCCAAATTGTTTATTCCGCTTTTCTTACTGCCAGTCCTAAAAATATCTAGGGTCAAAGCGTTTACCTTTAGGTTATTTCAGGTTATTATTGTCTTGAAATAACATTTTTCGAACATCCTACGTAAGAGTTTTCGAATAAATATCTACCATTGTTGTTATTTGATTATTATACAGTTTAGATAGTTTCTCATTATAAAAGTTACTTGTGGTTTTGTTTGCGCGGAACGAGATCTAATAATGTTATTTATTGTTTAGCAATTTAACTATGTTCTTTTAAAAAACACAGAACGAAAATAAATCTAATGTTACGAATTTATTTCTGTTTTGGTTTATTTTTAACTTCCCTCCTTTTACAAGGCTTTACAGCCTACGTGGTCACGGGGCTTTAAAGGTCATAAACTCTTCGAACCGGCGGGAAGCCAAAAATAAATCAAAATTAAAATCCTTTAAACTAATTTTACCTCGACGCTTGATTTCGCGTAAACATTTAAAACTATTAAGATAAAAATAGGACGTTATTTATTGTTATCCGAAGTGAAAATATTAGACGTAAAAAACCGCAAGAGGCACGTTTCTTTGACATTCTAATACGATCGTCGTATGTCACTTGTGTTCAATGCGGCGAGAAGTGGGCGATCACCATAAATATCTTTGTAATTCGACATGTTGCTTTTTGTGTGTCTGACCTCTCTCAACTTGCCGCGTGTTTCACTTATAAACAAGATTCTATTGTATGATACAAGGTTATTACTTGGCTACTATTTGTTAAGTTTAGTTTTTTTTATATAAATCTAAATACCCCATATAGCAGAGAACCAGTATCCTTTCCTCATTGCTGTTTAAAGGCTGGCACTGCACATAATTCAATTTATGGGCGCCAGTAATCAATGAGATAAGCTATAAGAGGAGCTATTTGGTACTTTGGTACTTTTGATAAATTTATACCCCTAGCGAGGAATTCAGCAATATGATTAAAAAAACATGCATTATTTATAATTTTGCTAATAATTATCAAAGCGCATATCGAACTCATATAAAGTTTAATAAAACTTTTCTCTGTATTGCAAATTGAACGGTGAGCTCGGGGACCGTCTCACTCACTTATTAGAAAATGTTGGTGAAAATTTTACCTTCTCATATTCCAAACTTTTGTTAATATAGATTGAATTTATCGCAAATTGCAAATTTAATATTTAAATCTTCTATCACCGGACAAGGTGGCGTCGATAGTTTTTTTTTTTTAAATACAGTGTGCTGAAAACTAATCTATTGAGAGAAAAACTATTTAAAATATGGTTGAGTGCAATGCCAAGAAGTCCTAGAACGCACACAGTTCACGTGCAAAAATTCTCATTCTCGCTCCTCTCCAATCTTGAGTGTGTTCTCCTCTCATATGCCCTGTGATCTTAATCCAGAGAATCAGATCGAGGGCGTAATATCTGCCATATTACGCAGGGTTGGAGTTTTTTATACCGGTTGTATAAAGCGCAGGTCGGGCCGGGTATTCGCCCAGTAGCCAAGAGGGGTCAGAATTCCATCACGGTATTCCCTACCTGTCGTAAGAGGTGACTAAAGTTAAAGTTGTGAGGAGCCATATTTGGCAGTGCGCCGGGCAGCACGGCGAGTCAACTGGGCGCCACTCGCCAGTCCAAATTGCCTGTCACCCATAATGCGCGTGATGGCCACCGAGAGGTTTATGTCGGTATGCCGGCAAGAGATCCACATAGATCTCGGTAGGGTCTAGGACCCAGCCTGGATGCAACATCTGCGCATTGCGGACAATTGTCCCTATGCGCCAGGTTGGAAGGCCGGAGACCCCGACACGCCGCTTCTGATCCCCCGCGAGGTATCGGAAGGAAGGCTAAAGGAGCTTTACTCTCGTTAAATAAAGGTCGGGCCGAATATGGTGTATTGCTCGCCTCTGGGATGGATCCGCCCAGTACTTACTCGATGCTTTGGATGAATGGTAGCGGCAGGCCATCCGTATTGTATCCGTATTCCTTCGTCTGTATCACTCCTTTATTTTCCTTAACCGATCCATGTGTGCTGGCTTTCGTGACTACGTATTCATAGCTTCATGTTTTAAAACATTTCGGCGCAAACAATAAACGTTCGCAATTATTTTTTGTGCCGCACCGTCAAGCTGTGAAAATGTTTGCCATTACACGTATTCTTTCCTTCCTACAGTCCTGAGTCGTGCCACCGCAGCCGAAAAAGCATCTTAGCAGGCCAGCATAATTGTATCGAATGACATGGGACCGCCGTCCGATGCCAGTACGTCACTATGTCGTGGAGGTTAAAAAATAAATAAATGAATTTCCCGTGAGCTATTCTTAATCGTTCCATAAATTCCTTCCGTATGCCGCCTTTCATCCTGTTGTGTTTTGAATTGAAAGACATTGTAGCCAGAGTAACTACTGGACATATTGAGACTTAATATCTTATGTCTCAGGATGGCGAGCGCAGTGGAATGCCAAGCACTGCTACTGTTCATGAGGCTTACCATACGCTTACCATCAGGCGAACGGCATGCTCGTCTCGCCATTAATTAAAAAAATATCCACATAACCAAAGATCGTCATATTACTGCTTTCAACCTATATGACCTACATATGTAATAATGGTGTCTCAATTAATACTTAAATTAACTATAGAAAGTGATATGGTGATAATACGCTGCGTTCGGAACCAAGTAGGAAAGGGCCCCACACATATTATGTTTGGAAACAAAGCCGCGATATATGTAAACATTCGTAAGTATACATTTTTTCTAATAAAAAATATTGGTTTGGAAGTAAGATATTATATTCAAAGCTTAAATGTTATGACAAATATATTAGAGTCGAAGTAAGACGGTATATTCAATGCTAAAAATTGAAAATCAGTAAAGCTATGGCGTCACTCGAACTTGGCAGTAAAACATAATCATCCATAAACACGAATGTGTTAGAATGGTTAGCACTTAATTAATACTCATTAAGGCACCTCTTTACAACCAAGTTTGTTAAGGGTACATGAATTGGGGCTACTGGTAAATTGTTTATTGTGGATAGGCATCTTTCTAGACTTGATAAAATAAACAAAACGAATAGGTTAGCAGGTGCGCTAGGTTTTAATGAAGAGTCTCTAATTAAAATACTAGGTATGGTGGTGATGTTAAATACGTTTTTTTAATGCCCAGACTTTTAAGGCTGTAATTAAAGAAAATGGCTATACCTATATAATAGGTCAATAGCATTTGTACTTCGTAGTGTATTTGTCCGTTGCGACTTTTGGTATTGATTAATATAGAAGTTATAAACAAAACATACATTCTGTATTTTATTATTTTGTAGCACAAGTCTGGTATATGACCGTGATCATGGTTGCCCATAAAGTACCTAAGGAATTTTCCGTTATTCACCTTTGACAATGGTAAAGCAGTGAAGGAAAAAAAGGGAGTTATTTTTGATCCTCCAGCCCTGTTACTCACCGAACAAATGTGCAAATGTTAAAGTTTAAACAACGTGTACTCTGAAACTCCGCAATGTATTAAACTTTATGTAAAACAGGTGTGCGGCCAATAATATTGTCTCGCTAAGCCGCTAACCGACATTACCTTGCCTGAGATTCAAAACGGGTTGCCTACGGCGCGGCGCGGCATTATCATGTTTCGTACATAAAGATACAAATCCAGGTATTAGTCCTGTATTATGTAATTACTTTATTGAACTGTCACTTGCTGAGCTAATAATTACAGAGAATATAATAGAAATTGAGCATTTTTCCTTGAGTAGGCAATGATTGGCAAAATCGAAATTAATTTGAACTAGTTATGCTATCAATATCCATTAGGATTATTTTGACGTTTCCCAGATTTATTATTCACCCAAAGGGAATGCAATAGCTGTGGTTGAGCTTATTAGGGATCTAATAGGATTAAAGTGGGGTTTAGTGCCCATAAACGTGAAATTAATATAGATATCAAAGTGGCGATTATAACTATATTGTACTTAAGCCTTTACTCTTTTCTTTAAGTGACGTGGGTACAGATTATAGATTTGTACGTACATACATATTTGCATATACATACTTTTATGCCTATACAAAAGATGGTAGGCAGATAAACGAATACAGGCAATGACATTTCATAGGATTAATTTCGTTTCAAATAAGTTTAGGGGCAGGTCTATCGCCATGCCGGATACAAAATCCAGCCTCGGGCAAATTATATTTTTTTTAATTAAACTCTTTTCTATTCATTGTTAACTATCCTCTGACGTAGCCTAAGTACTCCCAATCGACGTTCTTCCTTTTTCGTGTGAAATGGAATAAAATACAATCAAAGTAGATACAAACTCTAAACATGTGCTACAGTACCATGTGAAGAATTGTTAGAATCTGTGTTAACATCGTGCTTAACTTGTAAGTCAGTGAATGCTGGTCTTTGTTTGCTTAGAACTAATCCGTGAGGTCCTACAAAAGTTAAAGTTTGGGGTTTTCACCGTCTTACTTAATATAATTAAGGAAGAAAACCAATGGTCATTGTTCTTGATCAAATTTCAATTGTCTTACTACATGCGTATTTAGTTAGCTGTATAACCTTAATGAATTCAATAGTTTTGTAAGCAATCAATTTGTTTTTACAAATGATTTATGACTATATACACATATCGCACTGCTATTACTAGACTGTATTAACTCAAAATAAAGCTTTTTTCAGAAATGACGTAAAACTGGTTCCGCATCTTCTGTTATAGTTAATGAAAAAGTGAACACTGTGTCAAGATTATAGATGAAATTATGAGTTTTTGGTACCTACAAATTTAATTAAATATTGCAAGTTGTCAAGTAATTTATATTTTTTGAGTTAATACGGTATTGTCAGAACAAATAACATAAAATGAAGTTTTATTTTCAGTTGTATCGTTATAGTAGAAATATTTTGACTTACTACAACTTTACTTGGATTTATTTTATATAATTTTTGTTAATTTTATTGAGTTAAGACAATTAAACATAATAGTTCTATTAGTTTAGACAAAGGTTAGTATGTAAATAAAGCAAGATAACTAAGACAAGTTAAGTTTTATTAAAAAAATAACGAAATGTTTATTCATACAAACATTTATGGCACTTATTTTTACAAAGAAACAACAGAATAATCCTTCTTATACAGCCAATTTAAGTAGTATAACAACAAAAAAAGCTGAACATAGTCGTAAGATCACTAATAAATCTTTTAAATTCTTATAAAAGATAAATAATATAAACGAAGAACATGTTAAACTTACATTTAAATTGGTTTCAGAATTATATCAGTCTGAAGATTACAAATAAAAGTTTAATTAAAAACAAAGAAACAAATTGTACTTATATTATTTGAATTAAAAATAAAAACAACATAAACATTGTTTAACAATAGTTATAAAAACATGACAATAGTGTACCTACCTAAATACTATCAGTCTGAAAATCACAAATATTAATACTTATGAATTCCTAGTATCTAATACTTTTCTTTTAATTAGTCAATGATATCTCGATAGAATAATTCATAAAAGGTCCTTGGGATTATATTTTTATTAAGCAATTCCTTAAAATCTCTTTTTTTATTTTGAGTCAAAGGTATCTTGCTTGTGTATGCTGATGTCAAACCAAAAGAAAATAGTACCGATTGGTTTCCTATACGTCGTGAATTACGCACAATAACTTTAGAGTAATTATCTTCTTCATAAGAAATCTTATAAAAAAAAGTCAAAGCATGTTCTTTTTCAACACGAAGCACTTTAATGTCATGCCATTTCATTTGGATTCTTTCTTCGTTAAAATTAGTACCCCACTGTTCCTGCAGTACTTTAAGATCAACAAACTTATCGTGGGTCATGTTCGTAACTTAATATGGTTGGCCAGTCTTTTTAGCAATTTTTTTTTATTGCATTAAATGGCGAGACGAGCAAGCCGTTCGCCTGATGGTAAGCGATACGACCGCTCATAACAGTAGCAACATTCCACTGCGCTCGCCATCCTGAGACATAAGATGTTCAAGTCTCAATATGTCCAGTAGTTGCTCTGGCTACAACGTCCTTCAATCCGAAACACAACAGTGCATTTAAGCAGTGTTGTTTCACGGGAGAAATAGACATTGCGGTGGTACCTACCCAGATGACCTCTCACATATGAGAGACCTACCACCAGTAAAAACAATTTGGATTAACGTGGCATATTGTTGTGGTACATATATAGGCCCAGATTTAAGGAATCGTTTCACCTGCTTTTATATCACGCTGTGTACATTGTCACCCTCATTTTGAGATTTGAGTTACTCCAGTAACTTTTAAAAATGTCCTGTCTTGAGTTCTCATCTATTTTTGCACGACAGTTCAATCGACATTTATCTCCACTTGTTTCTTAACACTCGATGTGTAGACCATACCTGAGTTTCTTAGTTTTTTTGGCAATTCTGTTTCTCCAATTTGCTTCATTTCTCACCCTTTTCTTGCCTTTAACAATTTCCTGTCCTTCTGAAGTATTTGCTTCTGTAGTTATTTGACTTGCTGCTTCACTAGTAGAAGCAACGGGATTTGTATTGATTTTTGCTTCTTCATCTGAGCTACTTGATGAAGATGAACTGGAACTACTTGAAGAGGAACTACTTGACGAAGAACTACTTAGCTTTCTTGTGCGTTTACCCGGAATTAAACTAGGAACCTTACCTGTTGACTCTGGAATGAAATTGGGGTTAGCGTCAGAATCGTCCCTAGGGCTCTGTTCACTGAGCAATGGTGAAATATTTTCCTTGTCCTGTTCATCAACGGACCCAGTTTTTGTCACCATTTCGACTAGACTCCGTCCACGGTTAATACTACAAATAAATAAAAAGTATGTAGATATTTAGGAAATAAATTACCCATTTTGTCATCTAGAACGTAGTAACACAAAATTGTTTCTTAAGTCATAAAGAAATATTTTTATTTTGACTTTAACAAACTTTGATGGAACGTGTGATTTCAAATACTAATAGTAACAACAGTACTTTAATAAAATCTTAATAAATTAACACAAAAACATATTAAAAATTTTTTCTTCAACAAAACTGTATTAAGTCTAAATTATTTACTGAACCAACAAGAATGTCGTGAGTCAAAATATGACTCGAAATAAAATTTTTGTTTGTAAGAAATAGAGTATCAACTCTAAATAATCAAGTTGATAATTATATTAAAATTCAGCAACAACGTAATATGTCGAAATAATACTCGAATTTTTACGTACCTGAGTCACCAGTACTGTAGTAATCCAAAATAATGCGATCTCAAAGCCACAGCGATACGTCTTCGCCATTTGAATTTCAACCATAAATAAAAATGATGCAATGTTGCGCGGGGCGTCACGAGGGTCACTGAGTCATGTATAGTGACTTTTAAAGCCATCTCTTAATGAATTTTAGCACTATTTAAACGATGGTTTTATTGACATATAGATAATTGAATTTTACGTTCAAAAAATGAATTATCCCAAACAGACCCGATTTTGAGTTGATACAGTCTTGTAATAGCAGTGCGATATATTATTTGTTGTCGTCTATAATATTTTTTGAAAAAGTCGTAACTTCCTAAAAGCCCAATGTCTGAGGATATGTTTTTCTTAATCTTCCAAACCCCTAAGGCTTCGACTAAGACTAAGTTCGGCAGCAAATATATGATTGTTTAACTGTTGTGGTTGTTATCATTTTCCACTAATACCTATATATAAATATGTACGTATACAAGCTAAAGCGAAACCAATTTAATAATTTGACGTGAACTTTATGCAAATTGCACTGCTTCCAATTATGATGTTTACGTAGTACGCAACCAAATGTAACAAGTAAAACGTTTTAGCAATAAAATACTTCCTCAGGTCGACTTGTTCCGTAAAACAATCATAATAACTGAACTTGCATGCAAACGAATTCTGTTCAAAAGTTAAAAGTACGGAATCTAACGCATGGTGAACATATCATGTTTTTTTAGTTACTGTAATCTTCTTATCTATCTGCTATTACTGGACTTAGTGCTATCATCATCATCATCATCATCATCATCATATCAGCCACAGGAAGTCCACTGCTGAACATAGGCCTCCCTCAACGATCTCCACAATTACCTGTTGGAAGCGGCCTGCATCCAGCGACTTCCTGCAACCTTAGTCAGATCGTCCGTCCACCTTGTAGGCGGGCGTCCGACATTTCGCTTGCCTGTACGTGGCCTCCACTCAAGAACCTTTCGGCCCCAACGGCCATCGGTTCTACGAGCTATAGTGATTGCTAGTCATCCCGATATTGAGTATTTAAAATTCATCCGTTACCTTTTAAGGTTTTAAAATCGTCGGTCTATGAAGCAGCATTTCGGACGTTCTACTTCTTTCCATAGGATAGTCTTACGGGGTTCTTGTAGTATAATTTATTATTAAAGTATAGGTGTAGCAGTTCGGTGAAGGGTTTGGGCACACGAAGTTTTAACCCGCCGCAGTCCTTCAGAAATCAACTCTTCCAGAATATTGGTTGTGATACCTTTAGACCTTGAGAGTCTTTCGTAGTTCTTGATAACCACAGCACTCAAAACACACACAAAATCGATCTTAGTGTGGGATCAGGACTATGTATGTGACTTTCGGGTGTATTTATTTATTTATCATTATTTATTACCTTTTTTATAACTTACAATACGCAAGACATAGCACTCAAGACTCGTGTTTGAAACCATACACCCTGCCACTAAAACAAAGAGGAATAAAACAAATGCGATAAAAATATTAAAGGCTTATTTTTCTTGCGTCGGCGAAAAGGACGGGGAGATAAAATATCGCGTGCAGTGTAGCTCCAAGGGTTTGTTAGTATAGGATACACTTTAATAACACTGATAATATGAGGGACATGCATGTAATGAAATTAAATGAAATTCCTTTTATTTCCTTATCTTTGGAAGACGAAAGAAATCAGAATGAAACCACATTGCAATACAATGTTTAGAATAATTGTGTTCATATTGGGTTTTTTTTCTAGGTGATAATATCTACATCCCAATATGATGAATTAGCAATGGAAGCTGTGGGCATTTATTTAATTAGAGATTCTTATTTAGACTAAATAATAGTTATTTTTAAAAGCAATATTTACTACATAAATTCATAAAATATATACCAGGATCTCACTGTACTCGCTGCGCGATGATGCGTGTATTAAAATTAAACACATATTTGTCGAGATGTTCCCTATAGTGTTAACACGATTCTATTTATACAGTGTTTACGCCTCGACTAACATTCAGCGTAACAAGACGATTACGCCAATATGTGTTGACTAGTTTAATCTCTACACTAATTTTATGATTCCGTTTGATCCACTTACAAGAATTATCCAACCCGTCCGTAAATAACCGTACACGCTTCGAGTTACACCATCTTATCCACCCAAATCGATCAATACATAAATAAAGAAGCAAAAACTGTATTGACAACTCATCAATCATAATGTTACGAATCATTATTTCAAAACTTTACGCGGTTATGACCCAAAATAAGTTTTTCATTGTTACAAACCTATAGAAAACGTAAACAATTACATAACTGGCTCAAAGTAAAATTTTTATTTAAAGTTAGCCATTGTAGTATTGATTATTGTGAAAAGTTTTAAACAAATAGAAATAAGGGCAATCGTAAAAATTTCATTGAAAATTTCACTTCTAATGTTTAATTAATGAGTTAGTTCTGTGGCACAGTTAAACGGCTAGAAATAGGGTGTTTCTGGAACGTAGGCATACATTACTGCGACAATATGAAGGTGGCTTCGTAATTTTTCAATGAAGCGTGCGACACAATGGAAACATTATCTTCGACCCGATTATGTCGTACCGAAACCTGTCAAATATATAATGTTCTTCATAAAATATTAGCAGCACTATTGTTCTGTATGCATACCCGATTTTTGCACCTATAGTACTGACCTCATAAGATGCACGTCTTGTTTCAGCAGTATCAGAAACTATAAAAACTTTTGGTCCCACGTCAGTTCTAATGAAAAAAAAGTTTTCTTTATGTTATTAGTTATTACATTGTATTAGTGCGGGGGTCAAACTAGAGACCGGTATTTTCACTTATAGGGTCGCGAAATAATTATGTATCAGCCATATATGATCAATTCAGAGCGCAGGCATCCTCGGCAAACAAAAGTACATACATACATAAACTCACGCCTATATGCCAGAAGGGGTAGGCAGAGGTGCCAGGGCATCCACATTTCGCCTTGTATGTTCCGTCCCACAATGTAATAGGTGGCGAGCCTATCGTCATATCGGGCACAAATTCCTGACTGGCTGATAATGAATAGAAAAATCCAATATCACTTTGCCCAACCCGGGATTCGAACCCGAGACCTTAGCTTTGTAACCGTACCGTAGTACAACTACGCCACCGAGGCAGTCGAAAGTACAATTGAGAGCAATAAGGCCAAATAGTTAATTGTATTATTGAGTTTAATTAATTATTGCCAGTGATAAATACTACATAAGATAAACTGCATATGTAGAGAATAGATTAATTAGAACAGAAGCAATAAAATCGGTTCATATTAGTATCGTAAAGGTACAACACATTCGAATTTGTCTTCTTCAATTTCGCGTCAATATTATTAGTCCGAATAAGCACTTGTACGTCGTGTAGTTTTATGTGTTATATCCTACAGAAGATACTTTTTCCGTAATAAATAATTGAATAGCTCTTACCAGGCTTTCCGTATACGGCTTTATCCTGTGACGTGTTTTATTTTATAACTCCGCTTCCGTATATAGGCTTTCTATATAAAACCTATCTCATTTTTTACATCGCAAAGGCAATGATACTGTGGGAACGAACTCCATGAATAGTTTTTGTGTGGTTACAAGCAGGATATTCCTAATATAGTGAATTCTTATTCTGTTGGTTATTCACATGTATTCACATAGATGTGTTTAACCACTAAAGGGTTCCCAAATTAATTTTTAGTGCATAAACACTATTTGATTTATACATTTACGAGGGGTTAATGTTTTTCCAATTGAAAAAGCGCACACATGGTTCGTTTAATTAAAATTTAGTTGCTCTTAACTGAACTAATTCTTTCCAATTGTAGCATCAATCTCGCTGTTGGAAGCGTCAATAAATAAAATACATAATTAATTAATTATTTCGAAATAGTTGTAGCTCATACCGCTAAAAATATGCTGTGATATAATAGCTTAAGTTGTTTATATTCATTCTACTAATATTGTAAATGTGAATGTCTATGAGCGTCTTCGGCAGTTTGTTGATTCTTTCATACAAAAAGTACTAAACGAATTTTAATGAAACTATACTTTTATAGCCTGTAGATCAAAGTGATACATTTTTATCTTCTCTAATAAAGTGGAAGCATCAATATCTTACAGGTGCGGTACCAAAGCCTCACAGGAAATGATATGAAGCGACAGCTTTCTGTCGCATTTCAATACCCTTTTCCTTTTCCCGTCCTTTTTTCCTTCACGCTATCCTCCCGATTTGATGGACTTCATGATCCAGGCTTTTTTGTGGATGTTTAGGGCGGCAGTGATTTCTTACCATCAGATGACCTTTTTGCTCTTTTGTCGAACCTACGTAATAAAAAAATCTTGCCAGGAGGTCATGCCCAAGATTAAGTATCATTTGGGATAAGTTCATTCTCATTTCAGTTCTATTTAAATCTTGTGGGATTAATATGTTGTTACATCACAAATAAGCTTAACAAAAATTATACCGAGTAATAAAACACAAGCATGTGGAGGAGAGTTGCAAAAATAATATAATTTTTTAAGAAAAACACGATTATTTTCGGGCGTCCAGGTATAATTTTCCTATTTATAGAGGATGCTCCGTATAATGTAATGTACAAAGGGTTATATTACACAAACCGGTATTTAATCGACGGGAAAAAATGGGTATCAATTTACTTATGAGGCTAATAGGGTTCGTTTCACTCGGAAAATTAGCCTCTGTTTTGGTTGTATGCCTCATATTATCTAAATGAATATTACGGATACAGAGGATCATTTTTTTTATCTTAAATTTGTGCCTGCGTTTGCAGACACCGTAGGTATTTCAAAATTTGAAGGTTAATTAATTATAAGTAAGATATCAAGATAGAACTTTAATGCAAACAAAATATGACTTCAAAAGATATATGTATGTCTTTTATTTTAAAGTCCAAAGGCGACAATTAAACAGGTAAATAGTTTGCAATGAACTCTATAATTTTGTGATGGATTTATAAAACGAAGGTGTTTGAGAACTCTTTTTAAAATCAGTTAAACGTAAAATGATGCTCAAGTGTAAACATAAATTTCAATGTAATTGAATACGCTTCCTTTCAACTTTTCAAAACATTTTTGTATCTTATTAATCACGCCAATTAGATGAAAAGTTTCGGCGATTAATATATTTAGGTGTGACTGAGTGTTACAATAAATAATCTTTAAATACGTTAATGTATAAACTGTCGGAAAAGTAAGCAGTGGAGCGATGACTTATAAAATATTTCATGTTTGTTTTGCGGAATTGCAGACAATTTAAAAAGTTGCAAATAGAAGAATGAGGGTAAGAATTACGTTTCAATCGTTCTTTTCTTACCATTCTATTTTGAAAACTAAAAAGTACGTAAGATTGTCAGAAAAAGAGATTACATACCATTAGGTGGGGCTAATCGTCTTACCCTTCTTCAATACAAAAAAGTCACCCAAAAATTCAATTTTCACAAACAGCCATCACCCAAGCTATAACCAAGGATTCGGAGTTTATTGCTTTAAACAAAACACTACAAATGATAATAGCAGCAGAATAAAACATTAATCTGGGAAATAGCATGTTTTATTTAGCTACACTGCGGTACTGCCGACCACAAATACTTCTATGCGATGGACATCGTTTATAGCGCGGTAACCCAAGAAAAGTTTAATGAAAAATATGATACTTTCTATTGAAAAATATAACAGAGATACGAAATTGCTGCACACCGTATATAAAAACTGATCAACATCCATTTTTATCCTTATTTTTATTATGGAATCTGAGGCATGTGTAACGTGGTAGTAAATTGTCATCATCCATTATACCAGGGAAATCGTTGATGCAGTGGTGGAAAATTATTCAATATTTAAAGCTCTCAAAATTCTCTCAATGATCAGCATCATCATCATTTTCAGCAACAGTAAGTTCACTGGTGAATGCAGGTCTTTTACGAATGATGTTTACAGGGACTTGTTAAATGCGGTTTGTGTCCAGCCACTTATTACCTCTATCAGTTCAGGGTTTGTCGCAGCTCGTAGAACATTCAACGTATAAAATAAACTCAAAGTAATGGAGTCACAAATTAAAAATGCAATACTACAAAGGTAACGGTGTAGAGAGAACGAACCTAGTGTTCCGTACTGCTTACACATCCAACGCTAGTATAAAACGGGCATATACAAACACATACATACATAGTACGTACACACGTGTTTTAACATTAAACGCTAGGCACTTGAAGCAAACAGCTCTCGCAAAGTCAGTTTGTTTTATAATGTGAAAATAAAAACTTATGTTGTTTTGAGACCCGCGTGTATATTTCTTTCAGAAAAGTTTGCATGGAATGTTATGTTATAATTTTAATATGTAATTTGTTATTTTTAGTGAAGCATCCATAGATTCACGAGTAGAACTTTTGTAGTATTGTTTGGATGGAGAGACCCAGCCTGACTCTAGCCGACGATTCAGAGAACTGTTTTTATCTTGATGTTTCGGAAAGCAACTGTTTCTTACCCAAATCACGACGCGCGTAACAAAAGGTAGATTGATGAACCTTTTGGTATGCAAGGTATTTATTTAAATACTGTACACCTACTAGGTGTAACCAAAATTTGTTTTTAAACAAACAAATTGCCATTAGTGGCTCCGAAACATGCTTGAAATCATTATTATTCTTATTATTTATATAAATACGAACATAGGCTTCTCCCAAGGATCGCCACAACGACCGGTTGGAAGCGGCCTGCATCCAGCGACTTCCTGCAACCATAGCCAGCTCGTCCGTCCACCTTGTAGGCGGGTGTCTGATATTACATTTGACATTTGTAGATCCTTGGGGGAGTCCTATGTTCAGCAGTGGACTTCCTGCGGCTGAGATAATGATGATGAAGATAATAACATAAATACATGCTTTCCTTTACCTTCCAAAGCTTTTAAAGTATTAAATGCATAGTCGAGTCTCAACATACATATCTTATTAATGAAGAAGTAATTGGATCCCTATGAATTGATTGTTATAAAAGTACTTTCACAGTGCTTTCCTTATACTGACATACCAAAATGACTTATACTTACAGCCTTTTTTTCGGAACTGGATATCCCTATACAAGCTTACAATAAAAAATATAACAACGTGGTTTACGATGGCGAGTTTGCCAGAATCGGGTATAGTGGCCAGCCTGCCAAATTTTACACCAAATATTTAATTGTCTAAACTCTAAACTAATATTATTATGGTAATCTAACAACACGTATGAACTGAGTTTATTAGGCAGGCACAACACGTGATTGGAATACAAAACAGTTTGTAATGTAAATGTAATGTGAAGGTGGATTTTTAGTGAGACAGTTGTTTGGGACAGGCCGTGCCGTCAGGATTCGGCATCACGTTCTTAATATTCGAACCTCGTGATTTGTTGGTATTGTCAATTTGATTTATTTGCACGATACAGTAAGTCTGCGTGATCGGATAATACGATCAAGTCACATATTTACAATGTCTCAGTTTTTGATAGACGACGCGATGATTGTGTTTTATTTCGTGGTTGTGTTTATTGTGAAATATTTCGTTGAGATTTTTTAGGATTGCTATGTTCGACTTTATATACTTATATCAGTATTTTTTGAGATAAAGGATAAAGATACTTCATAAATAGATGTGGTTATGAAGGAATGCCATTAAGAATGCCAATATGTTTGAAAAAATAATGTCACAAAACGTTTTTTGTTTATTTTGTGTAATCTTGGATTATCAATCTCTATTCGAGCAATTTTGCTTAAACTTACCGATGATAATTTCGTCCTCTATTGATTAGGTATACACCACTTAAAATAAAATTTACTCTTTTAAAATATTTAATAAGTTAGTTTGCAAGTTTTACTTTTTTCCACGGTCGTCATTGAACATCCTTCAAGCAAGGGTTCGAAAATAGAGAAAAGGTTTAACGAGAATTGTAAACAATAGCTTATAGCTTATTAGGCTTCATGTATGTGCCTCATAAATATCTCTTATTTAATTTGCGTGGGAAAGCGAGTGACGCAGCTCCACTACGTAGGCAAATTAATTTAAGTCTAGATATGTAGCGAGCTAGGCATGTGACTGAAATGCTTTATTGTTATATTGCATTACGCAAATCCAAGACGTATATTAAAATTTTACCATCCTTTTATAAATATGCAACATTTCAAAACCGTTTGCAATAACTTTTTGTTTGAAAATATGCTCCGTTGAATATTTAACGTCAAATTTATTCTCATAAAAGTCATAACAGAACGGAATGTAAATACAACAAGACTGAAATACCGTGGTTAATGTTTAATGTCTTCCTAAAAAATGAACTTTATACGATGAATTTTCTCGCGTATTGGAAGCTTTAGACATTTCGCAATCCGCGGCGTCAGATGGAGAGTACTATGCGGTTCAACTAAGAATAGGACTGACCCTGCGCCATATTGGTTCGTAGTAGCTGTCAAATCGCACAATTTAGGTAGGGTGAGCAAAACAAGATTTCTTAAAATAATATTTTTGTTGAATAAAAATAATATTTTTAATATTTAATAATTCGTAAAAAAAATGATGAATGAATAATGTCGTGTTATAGTTACTTTCTGGCGAATAATTGCATATGAAGTAAATAAAAAATTGAAAAATTATACTTTTTTAAGTTTTTTTATGACTAAACATTCTTGTTTATGTGTCCATATAACATTTTGTAATTGTTTCAATTTATTTAGTTAATTTATGTTCAAGAATTTGACTATGTGAAAAAAATATATAATTGATGCGTAAATATTTTTTTGTTGCTAACCATACTTTTCGTGTGATATTTGACAACTAAAGGTCATTGACGTTCCTATTCTTATTTGAAACGCATAGTAAGATCTCGGGGATGAATACGTCACGCCGATACGAACTTTTGTGAAAGGCCCTCTTGTGGAACGGCGCGTGATAAATTAGCTGCTACCTACTTCATTAATCTTTAAATCGACGTATCATTGTGTAATTAATTCTATATTTCAAACTTCCCGACGTTTTCTTACATTTTGTAAACAGATAAGTAGGTCGATGGGATTAATAAAACGCGGAGAAATGATCTAGTTTAATAATGTATTTGAATGTAAATATACTCGTAGTTGATTCAACCTCTTTCTTATCTGGGAATAATTGATGCAAATTTTTTAAAAGTTAACGCCCGAATACTGGAACGCTATTCAAATAATAAGTTGCTCTTAACAGCGTACGGCCAACTTAGCTAGTACATTTAAGCGGGATTAACGTAGTTAAGAGCAACTTATATTTAAGTTGCGTTCCAGTATTCGGGCGTTAGTAAAGTAAAGCGCGGTTGAGAACGTTTATAATATTTTCGTATCTGAATTTAAATAGAGATATATCGGGTTTATGCAAATGCTGTCTAAAAATTCAGAAATACTTGAAATAAACTTACCATGTGTGTATAAAGGTGATACGCGGTATTTTACCGCAGCGGTGCATGCAATGGCGCCAGTTCCACCGCCGAGTTGCAGGCCGTGTGATAGCACTTGCACTATAGTTCCGACCACGGTGATGGTCCATCCCCAACCTCCTTCAGGATAATAGCGGCGGGCGAGGGTGAGGGCGGCTCGGGCGCGCAATGCAGCCGCCGTCTCCGCGCCCACCGTGGCACCAGCACTCGCGCACCTGACGCATCAACTAAACATAAATACCAACCACTACTACTACAGATCACTTGAACTTCACTATCTCAAGCTTCAAGACACATTCTAAACACAACACTAACCGCCGAAACTGAGCCACTTCGCGCGACGCCTCGTAACCTACGCTTTTGGAACGTCCCCGCTCCGTGTAATTATTGCACTTGTCTGGAAGTTTGATCCTATTACCACTAGCACCGCATGTGCACAGTAAGTCTTCCGGCCTGAGCCGCGGCGTCGGTCGGTACTTAGGTTCATATTTCTCGCGACAGTCGCACGTTGGAGTTCTCCAGGACAGCAACCTTTGTAGCAAGGTCTTCCGCCGTATAGAGCTGGCTCTACGCTCAATAGCGCTCGTTTGGCCTGTGTCCAGAGGATATAACGAGCACCGGTCTTCCTTCGAATTGATTTCAGCCGTCCGATTATCATAAGTGATTTTCCTCCGCGCGTCTCTTTTGTTGCATGTGAGTGTAGGGATGAAATTGGGCGTAATTGATTCTTTAGCCGCCCCACCGTCCGTCTGATCCCTTTTTGCGGTAATTCCATTTTTTATATTCTTGACGTCGGAGTGTAGGGACTTCCAAGTGGCAATAACTTCTTCGCGAGCGAGAGTGTCGCCGAAGTTAGGGACAGTGCTCGAGTCGGTGACTCTTTTCACCTCAGGGCTCGGATCGGGATCAGCCGTGACAGGTACAACCCGGAGTCGCGAGGGCAAACTGTCAGACCGGCGGAGCGTCATTGTCGCTGAGATTTGGGGCTCTCATTTTTAAGGCGCATATATACCACAATTACACTTCACATATCGGCAATGTCCTCATTATAGTACCTGTAACAAAATATTTTATTGATTAGCAAATCTCTTGTGACAACTCAGTATATTACCTATGTGCAGGACAAAGACTAATTTTTAATAGTTAAGTGTATCATGTTACTAGTAAATAGTTATCAGTTTGTAAATGTTCTTATGTTGTAATGTTAATAAATAAAGATAGAACGTTCCCTTAAAAATAAGCTTACACATATAAGCTGTATAGAACTATAATCTATAGTTTGAGTATATACTTTGTTATGTATCATGTGTTAGCCTAACGTGCAATATTATGTGAATTGTTGTGTTAATTTATATCGTTCGGAGTTGTAATAGTTTGATAATTTAATTTGTCATGAGTCTGTATACTAGAGTGTTTATGTACCTGGAGATTATATAAAGTTTTAAGTAGTTAGAACAATATTGTCAGAACCTAGTTTATATACTGATTTAAGTATAGTGTCGGGTGCGGGGTCCGCCGAACTTAGGTGCCTCCCACACATTCGGTGCGGAGTTACACCTCGCGGCCCCGCACCCCCCGCAGGACCGAGCTACCGCCCCGCAAGTCGCTACAGCGACACCCCGCAGCGCGCGCTCTCATTGGCCGAGCGCGCCTGTGACGATCGCGGGCCCGACCCTAGGGATTAGCCCAAAATTGGGAATATAGATCGGCACCCTGGGTCGGGCAAATCAGTTCGGTTCCGGCCTACAGTCAAGAAAACATCAAGAAGTCAGCAAGTCAGCAAGTAGTCAGCAAGTCAGCAAGTAGTCAGCAAGTAGTGAAGAATTAAGCAGAATCGCTGCCGGGAGATACCAGAACGAAGCTCTGCAGCCACATCACGACGGTGCCGCAGTTACGTGTCGTAATTACGCCGCAATTACGTCACTTTGTAAAACGTACTTCTCAGTGCGAATAAAGTTTCTACTTTCTAATCACTGGTATTATTTACCACGCAGCCAGCACCCCCGAGCATATACACATTGAACGAGGCTGTTCGAAGGCGGTCTCGTTCATTCTGGTCCTTCAGTTCGCCGGATTTGCGTGGAAATATGCCAGTGACTAGATCGGTGGGAAGGCACACCGCCTCGGCCTCGGCCTCGGCGTCTGCCACGGTGACATCCGCCACTGCCACGACAGACGAGACGGGTGCGTCATGCACTACGACGACTGTCACCGGCACCGGCACCGATGCTACCACCACGTTAAACTTAGAACAGTCAAAACAACCCGCGGCGAACGAACCTATGATAGCGGAACCTACCATCGCCGCCGGTATTGAAGAAAAGCCGAGAAGCAAAGCGCCGTCAAGATCAAGAAGCAAGAAAACGTCGAAATCTCGCCGCCTTGCCGAAGCCCGAGCCGAACTCGCTCGACTGAAAGTCGAGCTCGCCGCCGCCCGAGTCCAACAAATTGAAGCGGACTCGAGCACCGAAGATGACGACAACACGACGGTCGCGGAGATTGAACAAGAACTCCGCGTCCACACATGGCTACAAAATAGCCAACTGCTCGCCATCGATAGCGAGCCGCATCAAGCGCCGCACACCGAAGCCGCCGCGCACGCACCGGCGGGAGTCACCGCCGCACACCCGCCGTGCACACAGTCGTCACTTCACCCGCAACCGACGTCAACAGTAGAGCGCGCACCCGCGCCTCTACTCGCCGACCTGCACGCGCCTCCGCCAGCGACCACTGCCGCGTCCTGGGGACCGAACTTCGGCGCTGCACGCCTGCCGCCGACGTCTACAGTAGAGTGCGCACCCGCGCCTCTACTCGCCGATCTGCACGCGCTTCCACCAGCGACCACTGCCGAGTCCTGGGGACCGAACTTCAGCGCTGCACATCAACCGCCGCCCGCCGTCGCCGCCTGGCTAGCCGAACAGGCAGCACGCGCCCCTCCGCCAGCGACCACTGCCGCGTCCTGGCGACCGAACTTCGGGGTCGCGCAGCTGCCGCCGCCGCCTACGCAAGCCACGCCGTGGGACTCCGCCGCCGCCATCACCGCGGCCGGCCTCGAAGCCGCCGCGAACGCCAATGCGTCGTGGCATCAAAGCCGCACCGCGCCGCCGCCGCAACCGCGGCCGCCGCCGCCGCCGCCGAACACTGCGCCGGGATTGGAGCCCGGCGCCGCCGCTCCGCTCGCACCAGCTATGTCGGACGGAGCACTTGCCGTCCCGCCGAAGAGGACGGAGATGCAGCAACTAGCTGCAGCGATCACCAACGCAGTACAAGCTGCGCAAGTAAAGCAAACAAGGTATGTGGAATTACCATTTTTTAACGGTGATCATCAAGAGTGGCTAACGTTCCGTGCTTCGTATGAAGAATCAGTGAATAATTTCTCGAAGTTAGAAAACATGTCCCGCCTGCGCCGGAGCCTGCGCGGGACCGCCAGAGAGGCAGTGCAAGGCCTCTTAATAACGAACGCGGACCCGGACAGCGTCATGCGCACGCTCGAGATACGTTTCGGCCGACCAGAGTCCATAGCGACAGCCGAGATGGAACGTCTCAGAACATTACCACGCCTAAGTGAAGCGCCGCGTGACACCTGTACGTTTGCCACAAAGATTAGTAATGCAGTGAACACACTTCGGGCCTTACGATGCATGTACTATATGTACAATCCGGAGATAGCACGGGCCGTTGTAGAAAAATTAACACCCACGCTGAAACATAAGTGGTACGAGTTCGCTGCACTACAACCGAGGGAGGAACCAGACCTCCTCAAATTAGAACGCTTCATTCACCGGGAAGCTGAAATCTGCAGCCCATACGCGACTGCAGAGATGGTCACCGAACGACCGCGAACAAGTCAAACAAGACAAAAAGTGTTCAACACAGCCGCCACCCCGAGAACTAACGCCACGTGTATTATGTGCGACAAAGAGGGACACGCGATCACAGAGTGCTACAAATTCAAGAACTTAACCATTGACCAAAGATGGGACGCAGCCAAGAAGCACCGCGCCTGTTTCCGATGCCTGCGACGCCGCACTCAACAACACACATGCAAGACCAAGAAGTGCGGCACAGATGGCTGCGAACACCCTCATCATCAACTACTGCACTCGAAAAGAAGCGCGCCGCCGAAATTAAAAGAAGACGCCGAGGAAGAGAAGGTGAACTCGACGTGGGCATCAAGCGTGTCATACTTGAAGATCGCCCCAGTACAAGTCTCGGGACCGGCGGGAGCCCGCGACACCTACGCGTTACTCGACGACGGGTCTACAGTAACGCTGATCGACCAAGGCCTCGCGGACGACATAGGCGCAGTGGGACCGGACGACCCACTACGCATCTGCACATACGACGGGAACACGAAAGAAGACCACTCCTCACGTCGTGTGAAAATACTGCTCCGAGGCAAGAACAGACACAATCAACACATACAAGCCCGGACAGTACCTGACCTGCGTCTTGCCGCACAGAAAATATCGCCAGAAGCGATATGTAACTGTCCGCATCTAAAGGGAATCACGAACACTATAATCACCGACCAAGTGATCCCGAAAATATTAATAGGTCAAGACAACTGGCACCTATTAATAGCTACCCGAATAAGATCGGGTCGAAAAAATCAACCAGTGGCCTCACTCACACCACTGGGCTGGGTGGTACACGGCAGCAGAACTCGAACACTCGGACACCAAGTAAACTTCGTCGGTCACACATCCGAAGAAAACATTGAAAAAATGGTGGCAGAATATATAACGACCGACAACACGTACTTGAACCCGAAACGTCCGGAAAACGACCCCGAGCAAAAGGCGCTCCGAATCCTCGAGGCGAACACGACTCAGCTGCCAGGAGGCGGGTATCAGACCGCCCTCCTCTGGAAGTCGGAGGAAGCTACACTTCCCGACAACTACGACCACACCCTGCGAAGGCTCCACGGCATCGAGAAGAAAATTGATAGAGACCCGCTGCTGAAAAAGAAGTACAACGAACAAATGAACATGCTACTTCAAAAGGGTTACGCGGAACCAGCGCCTGCCAAGAAGATGCCAGGAAGGACTTGGTACTTACCGCATTTCGCCGTAGTCAACGCTTTGAAACCTGACAAGCTGAGGGTGGTCCACGACGCAGCCGCCAAGACCAGGGGCGTGTCACTGAACGACATGCTCCTGACCGGTCCCGACCTCCTGCAACCACTCCCAGGGGTGCTAATGCGCTTCCGGGAGCACAAAGTGGCGATCACCGCGGACATTACAGAAATGTTTATGCGTATTCAATTACGCGAAGAAGACAGGGACGCTCTGAGGTACCTGTGGCGAGGAGAACGCCGAGACGACGCGCCGCCTGAAGAATATCGAATGAAGTCACTTATATTCGGGGCGTCGTGCTCACCCGCCACAGCAATTTTTGTGATGAACAAAAACGCCGAGTGTCACGCGGATCAACACCCGGAGGCAGCAGCGGCCATAAAGAGAAAACACTATATGGACGACTACCTGGATAGCTTCGTGGACATCAACCAAGCGGAAACGGTCGTCAAACAGATACAGAAAATTCACGAGAAAGCCAACTTCCAACTACGCAAGTGGGCCTCGAACTCTCCCGAACTGTTAGAAAAAATCGGCGAGCGCGTTGGAAGCAACGCAACAGTGAACATTGAAGGCGGACAAACAGAAAGGGTGCTCGGCCTTACTTGGGAGCCACAGGCGGACACCTTTCAATTCAACCTGGATGCAACCCGCATCCCACCGAGCCTTCTAGAGGGACCCCCCACAAAGAGGGGGGCACTGAAGATAGTGATGTCGATATTCGACCCACTTGGTCTCATCACTCCTATAACAATACAAGCGAAACAACTGCTACAAGAAGTGTGGCGAAAAGGAGTCGACTGGGACGATCACCTAGAGGGTGACTTAGCCGCAGAATGGGGAAAATGGATAAGCTGTCTGAAAAATATAAACAATATAATAATTCCCCGTTTGTATCTCAATTACAGCGCGGCTCAACGACTGGAGCTGCACGTGTTCTGCGACGCCAGCGAGAAGGCGTACGCATCCGCGCTATACTGGCGCGCAGTGGACCACAGGGGAGCTGTATCCACCACTCTCGTCGCCGCGAAAGCCAAGGTAGCCCCTCTGAAATTATTATCGATCCCGCGCCTGGAACTCCAAGCGGCCCTATTGGGAGCCAGGATGGCAGCCGCAGTCAGAGAGGAGCACACCAGGAGGCCAGATGCGACGACGTTCTGGACGGACAGTCGGACCGCGCTCACGTGGATCCGGACCGGGGCCAGGAGTTATAAGCCCTACGTGGCCCATCGCATAGCGGCCATTGAAGAGATCACAAAAACGTCGGAGTGGCGGTGGGTACCAACACGCTGGAACGTGGCGGACGACGCCACACGAAACGTCCCTGAAGAGCTGGGCTCGAACCACAGATGGTTTCAGGGACCGGAGTTCCTGCGACACGACCCAGACACATGGCCGGTGGAGACACCGAGCTCACCGCCAACCTCAGGTGAAGAACGTGTAAACGTCATCTGCACCAGTAACCAGTCGAGCGTGATACCTGACGTCACACGCTTCTCGTCGTGGACGAGATACCTCAGGGCGACAGCAAGGGTGCTACAAGCAGTCGCTATGTTCCGGCGCAAGATCGAACAAGTCAATTACAAGCGAACAAAAAGGGGTCCACGTCGCGACCCTGATTGGCGAGCCGCGAACAACAGAACCAATCCGACAGTCAGGACACGCCAATCCGCAGCTACGGACAAGTTTATCACGTTGACAGCGGAGTATCAACGAGAGGCAGAAAAACTTATAACAAAGAACGCCCAAGAAGAGACGTTCAAGGAGGAACTCAAGGCGCTGCGAGCCGGCAAGGAGGTCGGAAGACATAGCCGACTACACCAGCTCAGTGTAAGACTCGAGGACGACATCATCGTCCTGAAGAGCCGAATTAACGCCGCCACTGGAGTGCCGGAAGAAGTAAAAACCCCTCCAGTCATAGATGGAAACCACCGGGCCACACAACTATGGATCCTTCATATACATAGGACTCTACATCACGCAGGGGTGGAGGCTACGGTAAACCAAGTAAAGCAGCATAAATGGGTCGTGCGACTGCGACCGACAGTGAAGATGGTGCTGTCAAAATGTCAAATATGTCGCGCAAGAGCCGCGACACCTCCGAGACCAGCAACTGGAGACCTGCCGACATGCCGGTTGGCGCACCACCAACGACCATTTACCTACACAGGTCTTGATTATTTCGGCCCGCTCACCGTGACCGTCGGAAGAAGCACGCAGAAGAGGTACGTCGCACTGTTTACGTGCCTCACCGTACGCGCAGTGCACCTCGAAGTGGTGTCCTCGCTGAGCACCGAATCAGCAATCATGGCGTTACGACGAATGATCGCGCGACGCGGTTGTCCGACCGAGATCTGGTCGGACAACGCGACGAACTTCCACGGGGCGGATGCGGAAATCCGCCAAACTCTTCTCTCCGGTGCAAAACAAGAAGCGTCAAAAAGGGCTATAACATGGAAGTTCATCCCTCCAGGAGCTCCATTCATGGGAGGCGCGTGGGAGAGGTTGGTGCGGTCAGTAAAGACCGCACTGACCACGGTGCTCCACCAGAAGAACCCCAACGAAGAAACTCTCCACACCCTGCTCACCGAAGTCGAACTCACACTTAATAGTCGACCATTAACGCATGTGTCGGTAGATCCTGCCGACCCTGAGTCCCTGACGCCTAGTCACTTCCTGCTGGGCGGTCAGGGACACTTCGCCACTACGGGCCTGCCAGCGGATCACACCGCTAGCCCGTACGCCAGCCTGCGTGCGACGCAGGCGCTCGCCGACGCCTTCTGGGCGCGTTGGCTAAAGGAGTACCTGCCCGAACTCCGTAACCGGCGGGAGCCCCATGGACGGGGCGCTGAACTTCGTGTCGGCGACCTAGTACGGGTCGTCGACAACAACCTGCCGCGCAACACCTGGGTGCGCGGGCGCATCTGCGCCACGTATCCGGGACCGGATGGCGTCATCAGAACCATCGACGTCGCCACGAGGGGCGGCGTGCTACGACGCCCATCCAAGAAAATCGTCGTAATCCAGAGCGTCGAGAACGACGAGTCGCCCTGCACCCCATGAAGATGCACCGTCGCGTCGCGTCGCTACGGTACACGGCGGGAGAATGTGCAGGACAAAGACTAATTTTTAATAGTTAAGTGTATCATGTTACTAGTAAATATGTGCAGGACAAAGACTAATTTTTAATAGTTAAGTGTATCATGTTACTAGTAAATAGTTATCAGTTTGTAAATGTTCTTATGTTGTAATGTTAATAAATAAAGATAGAACGTTCCCTTAAAAATAAGCTTACACATATAAGCTGTATAGAACTATAATCTATAGTTTGAGTATATACTTTGTTATGTATCATGTGTTAGCCTAACGTGCAATATTATGTGAATTGTTGTGTTAATTTATATCGTTCGGAGTTGTAATAGTTTGATAATTTAATTTGTCATGAGTCTGTATACTAGAGTGTTTATGTACCTGGAGATTATATAAAGTTTTAAGTAGTTAGAACAATATTGTCAGAACCTAGTTTATATACTGATTTAAGTATAGTGTCGGGTGCGGGGTCCGCCGAACTTAGGTGCCTCCCACACATTCAGTGCGGAGTTACACCTCGCGGCCCCGCACCCCCCGCAGGACCGAGCTACCGCCCCGCAAGTCGCTACAGCGACACCCCGCAGCGCGCGCTCTCATTGGCCGAGCGCGCCTGTGACGATCGCGGGCCCGACCCTAGGGATTAGCCCAAAATTGGGAATATAGATCGGCACCCTGGGTCGGGCAAATCAGTTCGGTTCCGGCCTACAGTCAAGAAAACATCAAGAAGTCAGCAAGTCAGCAAGTAGTCAGCAAGTCAGCAAGTAGTCAGCAAGTAGTGAAGAATTAAGCAGAATCGCTGCCGGGAGATACCAGAACGAAGCTCTGCAGCCACATCACGACGGTGCCGCAGTTACGTGTCGTAATTACGCCGCAATTACGTCACTTTGTAAAACGTACTTCTCAGTGCGAATAAAGTTTCTACTTTCTAATCACTGGTATTATTTACCACGCAGCCAGCACCCCCGAGCATATACACATTGAACGAGGCTGTTCGAAGGCGGTCTCGTTCATTCTGGTCCTTCAGTTCGCCGGATTTGCGTGGAAATATGCCAGTGACTAGATCGGTGGGAAGGCACACCGCCTCGGCCTCGGCCTCGGCGTCTGCCACGGTGACATCCGCCACTGCCACGACAGACGAGACGGGTGCGTCATGCACTACGACGACTGTCACCGGCACCGGCACCGATGCTACCACCACGTTAAACTTAGAACAGTCAAAACAACCCGCGGCGAACGAACCTATGATAGCGGAACCTACCATCGCCGCCGGTATTGAAGAAAAGCCGAGAAGCAAAGCGCCGTCAAGATCAAGAAGCAAGAAAACGTCGAAATCTCGCCGCCTTGCCGAAGCCCGAGCCGAACTCGCTCGACTGAAAGTCGAGCTCGCCGCCGCCCGAGTCCAACAAATTGAAGCGGACTCGAGCACCGAAGATGACGACAACACGACGGTCGCGGAGATTGAACAAGAACTCCGCGTCCACACATGGCTACAAAATAGCCAACTGCTCGCCATCGATAGCGAGCCGCATCAAGCGCCGCACACCGAAGCCGCCGCGCACGCACCGGCGGGAGTCACCGCCGCACACCCGCCGTGCACACAGTCGTCACTTCACCCGCAACCGACGTCAACAGTAGAGCGCGCACCCGCGCCTCTACTCGCCGACCTGCACGCGCCTCCGCCAGCGACCACTGCCGCGTCCTGGGGACCGAACTTCGGCGCTGCACGCCTGCCGCCGACGTCTACAGTAGAGTGCGCACCCGCGCCTCTACTCGCCGATCTGCACGCGCTTCCACCAGCGACCACTGCCGAGTCCTGGGGACCGAACTTCAGCGCTGCACATCAACCGCCGCCCGCCGTCGCCGCCTGGCTAGCCGAACAGGCAGCACGCGCCCCTCCGCCAGCGACCACTGCCGCGTCCTGGCGACCGAACTTCGGGGTCGCGCAGCTGCCGCCGCCGCCTACGCAAGCCACGCCGTGGGACTCCGCCGCCGCCATCACCGCGGCCGGCCTCGAAGCCGCCGCGAACGCCAATGCGTCGTGGCATCAAAGCCGCACCGCGCCGCCGCCGCAACCGCGGCCGCCGCCGCCGCCGCCGAACACTGCGCCGGGATTGGAGCCCGGCGCCGCCGCTCCGCTCGCACCAGCTATGTCGGACGGAGCACTTGCCGTCCCGCCGAAGAGGACGGAGATGCAGCAACTAGCTGCAGCGATCACCAACGCAGTACAAGCTGCGCAAGTAAAGCAAACAAGGTATGTGGAATTACCATTTTTTAACGGTGATCATCAAGAGTGGCTAACGTTCCGTGCTTCGTATGAAGAATCAGTGAATAATTTCTCGAAGTTAGAAAACATGTCCCGCCTGCGCCGGAGCCTGCGCGGGACCGCCAGAGAGGCAGTGCAAGGCCTCTTAATAACGAACGCGGACCCGGACAGCGTCATGCGCACGCTCGAGATACGTTTCGGCCGACCAGAGTCCATAGCGACAGCCGAGATGGAACGTCTCAGAACATTACCACGCCTAAGTGAAGCGCCGCGTGACACCTGTACGTTTGCCACAAAGATTAGTAATGCAGTGAACACACTTCGGGCCTTACGATGCATGTACTATATGTACAATCCGGAGATAGCACGGGCCGTTGTAGAAAAATTAACACCCACGCTGAAACATAAGTGGTACGAGTTCGCTGCACTACAACCGAGGGAGGAACCAGACCTCCTCAAATTAGAACGCTTCATTCACCGGGAAGCTGAAATCTGCAGCCCATACGCGACTGCAGAGATGGTCACCGAACGACCGCGAACAAGTCAAACAAGACAAAAAGTGTTCAACACAGCCGCCACCCCGAGAACTAACGCCACGTGTATTATGTGCGACAAAGAGGGACACGCGATCACAGAGTGCTACAAATTCAAGAACTTAACCATTGACCAAAGATGGGACGCAGCCAAGAAGCAC
Source organism: Hyles euphorbiae (assembly GCA_023078785.2). Classification (NCBI taxonomy): domain Eukaryota; kingdom Metazoa; phylum Arthropoda; class Insecta; order Lepidoptera; family Sphingidae; genus Hyles; species Hyles euphorbiae. The sequence continues at coordinate 9,113,429 of CM041051.1, read as the reverse complement.
CGCGCCTGTTTCCGATGCCTGCGACGCCGCACTCAACAACACACATGCAAGACCAAGAAGTGCGGCACAGATGGCTGCGAACACCCTCATCATCAACTACTGCACTCGAAAAGAAGCGCGCCGCCGAAATTAAAAGAAGACGCCGAGGAAGAGAAGGTGAACTCGACGTGGGCATCAAGCGTGTCATACTTGAAGATCGCCCCAGTACAAGTCTCGGGACCGGCGGGAGCCCGCGACACCTACGCGTTACTCGACGACGGGTCTACAGTAACGCTGATCGACCAAGGCCTCGCGGACGACATAGGCGCAGTGGGACCGGACGACCCACTACGCATCTGCACATACGACGGGAACACGAAAGAAGACCACTCCTCACGTCGTGTGAAAATACTGCTCCGAGGCAAGAACAGACACAATCAACACATACAAGCCCGGACAGTACCTGACCTGCGTCTTGCCGCACAGAAAATATCGCCAGAAGCGATATGTAACTGTCCGCATCTAAAGGGAATCACGAACACTATAATCACCGACCAAGTGATCCCGAAAATATTAATAGGTCAAGACAACTGGCACCTATTAATAGCTACCCGAACAAGATCGGGTCGAAAAAATCAACCAGTGGCCTCACTCACACCACTGGGCTGGGTGGTACACGGCAGCAGAACTCGAACACTCGGACACCAAGTAAACTTCGTCGGTCACACATCCGAAGAAAACATTGAAAAAATGGTGGCAGAATATATAACGACCGACAACACGTACTTGAACCCGAAACGTCCGGAAAACGACCCCGAGCAAAAGGCGCTCCGAATCCTCGAGGCGAACACGACTCAGCTGCCAGGAGGCGGGTATCAGACCGCCCTCCTCTGGAAGTCGGAGGAAGCTACACTTCCCGACAACTACGACCACACCCTGCGAAGGCTCCACGGCATCGAGAAGAAAATTGATAGAGACCCGCTGCTGAAAAAGAAGTACAACGAACAAATGAACATGCTACTTCAAAAGGGTTACGCGGAACCAGCGCCTGCCAAGAAGATGCCAGGAAGGACTTGGTACTTACCGCATTTCGCCGTAGTCAACGCTTTGAAACCTGACAAGCTGAGGGTGGTCCACGACGCAGCCGCCAAGACCAGGGGCGTGTCACTGAACGACATGCTCCTGACCGGTCCCGACCTCCTGCAACCACTCCCAGGGGTGCTAATGCGCTTCCGGGAGCACAAAGTGGCCATCACCGCGGACATTACAGAAATGTTTATGCGTATTCAATTACGCGAAGAAGACAGGGACGCTCTGAGGTACCTGTGGCGAGGAGAACGCCGAGACGACGCGCCGCCTGAAGAATATCGAATGAAGTCACTTATATTCGGGGCGTCGTGCTCACCCGCCACAGCAATTTTTGTGATGAACAAAAACGCCGAGTGTCACGCGGATCAACACCCGGAGGCAGCAGCGGCCATAAAGAGAAAACACTATATGGACGACTACCTGGATAGCTTCGTGGACATCAACCAAGCGGAAACGGTCGTCAAACAGATACAGAAAATTCACGAGAAAGCCAACTTCCAACTACGCAAGTGGGCCTCGAACTCTCCCGAACTGTTAGAAAAAATCGGCGAGCGCGTTGGAAGCAACGCAACAGTGAACATTGAAGGCGGACAAACAGAAAGGGTGCTCGGCCTTACTTGGGAGCCACAGGCGGACACCTTTCAATTCAACCTGGATGCAACCCGCATCCCACCGAGCCTTCTAGAGGGACCCCCCACAAAGAGGGGGGCACTGAAGATAGTGATGTCGATAGTCGACCCACTTGGTCTCATCACTCCTATAACAATACAAGCGAAACAACTGCTACAAGAAGTGTGGCGAAAAGGAGTCGACTGGGACGATCACCTAGAGGGTGACTTAGCCGCAGAATGGGGAAAATGGATAAGCTGTCTGAAAAATATAAACAATATAATAATTCCCCGTTTGTATCTCAATTACAGCGCGGCTCAACGACTGGAGCTGCACGTGTTCTGCGACGCCAGCGAGAAGGCGTACGCATCCGCGCTATACTGGCGCGCAGTGGACCACAGGGGAGCTGTATCCACCACTCTCGTCGCCGCGAAAGCCAAGGTAGCCCCTCTGAAATTATTATCGATCCCGCGCCTGGAACTCCAAGCGGCCCTATTGGGAGCCAGGATGGCAGCCGCAGTCAGAGAGGAGCACACCAGGAGGCCAGATGCGACGACGTTCTGGACGGACAGTCGGACCGCGCTCACGTGGATCCGGACCGGGGCCAGGAGTTATAAGCCCTACGTGGCCCATCGCATAGCGGCCATTGAAGAGATCACAAAAACGTCGGAGTGGCGGTGGGTACCAACACGCTGGAACGTGGCGGACGACGCCACACGAAACGTCCCTGAAGAGCTGGGCTCGAACCACAGATGGTTTCAGGGACCGGAGTTCCTGCGACACGACCCAGACACATGGCCGGTGGAGACACCGAGCTCACCGCCAACCTCAGGTGAAGAACGTGTAAACGTCATCTGCACCAGTAACCAGTCGAGCGTGATACCTGACGTCACACGCTTCTCGTCGTGGACGAGATACCTCAGGGCGACAGCAAGGGTGCTACAAGCAGTCGCTATGTTCCGGCGCAAGATCGAACAAGTCAATTACAAGCGAACAAAAAGGGGTCCACGTCGCGACCCTGATTGGCGAGCCGCGAACAACAGAACCAATCCGACAGTCAGGACACGCCAATCCGCAGCTACGGACAAGTTTATCACGTTGACAGCGGAATATCAACGAGAGGCAGAAAAACTTATAACAAAGAACGCCCAAGAAGAGACGTTCAAGGAGGAACTCAAGGCGCTGCGAGCCGGCAAGGAGGTCGGAAGACATAGCCGACTACACCAGCTCAGTGTAAGACTCGAGGACGACATCATCGTCCTGAAGAGCCGAATTAACGCCGCCACTGGAGTGCCGGAAGAAGTAAAAACCCCTCCAGTCATAGATGGAAACCACCGGGCCACACAACTATGGATCCTTCATATACATAGGACTCTACATCACGCAGGGGTGGAGGCTACGGTAAACCAAGTAAAGCAGCATAAATGGGTCGTGCGACTGCGACCGACAGTGAAGATGGTGCTGTCAAAATGTCAAATATGTCGCGCAAGAGCCGCGACACCTCCGAGACCAGCAACTGGAGACCTGCCGACATGCCGGTTGGCGCACCACCAACGACCATTTACCTACACAGGTCTTGATTATTTCGGCCCGCTCACCGTGACCGTCGGAAGAAGCACGCAGAAGAGGTACGTCGCACTGTTTACGTGCCTCACCGTACGCGCAGTGCACCTCGAAGTGGTGTCCTCGCTGAGCACCGAATCAGCAATCATGGCGTTACGACGAATGATCGCGCGACGCGGTTGTCCGACCGAGATCTGGTCGGACAACGCGACGAACTTCCACGGGGCGGATGCGGAAATCCGCCAAACTCTTCTCTCCGGTGCAAAACAAGAAGCGTCAAAAAGGGCTATAACATGGAAGTTCATCCCTCCAGGAGCTCCATTCATGGGAGGCGCGTGGGAGAGGTTGGTGCGGTCAGTAAAGACCGCACTGACCACGGTGCTCCACCAGAAGAACCCCAACGAAGAAACTCTCCACACCCTGCTCACCGAAGTCGAACTCACACTTAATAGTCGACCATTAACGCATGTGTCGGTAGATCCTGCCGACCCTGAGTCCCTGACGCCTAGTCACTTCCTGCTGGGCGGTCAGGGACACTTCGCCACTACGGGCCTGCCAGCGGATCACACCGCTAGCCCGTACGCCAGCCTGCGTGCGACGCAGGCGCTCGCCGACGCCTTCTGGGCGCGTTGGCTAAAGGAGTACCTGCCCGAACTCCGTAACCGGCGGGAGCCCCATGGACGGGGCGCTGAACTTCGTGTCGGCGACCTAGTACGGGTCGTCGACAACAACCTGCCGCGCAACACCTGGGTGCGCGGGCGCATCTGCGCCACGTATCCGGGACCGGATGGCGTCATCAGAACCATCGACGTCGCCACGAGGGGCGGCGTGCTACGACGCCCATCCAAGAAAATCGTCGTAATCCAGAGCGTCGAGAACGACGAGTCGCCCTGCACCCCATGAAGATGCACCGTCGCGTCGCGTCGCTACGGTACACGGCGGGAGAATGTGCAGGACAAAGACTAATTTTTAATAGTTAAGTGTATCATGTTACTAGTAAATAGTTATCAGTTTGTAAATGTTCTTATGTTGTAATGTTAATAAATAAAGATAGAACGTTCCCTTAAAAATAAGCTTACACATATAAGCTGTATAGAACTATAATCTATAGTTTGAGTATATACTTTGTTATGTATCATGTGTTAGCCTAACGTGCAATATTATGTGAATTGTTGTGTTAATTTATATCGTTCGGAGTTGTAATAGTTTGATAATTTAATTTGTCATGAGTCTGTATACTAGAGTGTTTATGTACCTGGAGATTATATAAAGTTTTAAGTAGTTAGAACAATATTGTCAGAACCTAGTTTATATACTGATTTAAGTATAGTGTCGGGTGCGGGGTCCGCCGAACTTAGGTGCCTCCCACACATTCGGTGCGGAGTTACACCTCGCGGCCCCGCACCCCCCGCAGGACCGAGCTACCGCCCCGCAAGTCGCTACAGCGACACCCCGCAGCGCGCGCTCTCATTGGCCGAGCGCGCCTGTGACGATCGCGGGCCCGACCCTAGGGATTAGCCCAAAATTGGGAATATAGATCGGCACCCTGGGTCGGGCAAATCAGTTCGGTTCCGGCCTACAGTCAAGAAAACATCAAGAAGTCAGCAAGTCAGCAAGTAGTCAGCAAGTCAGCAAGTAGTCAGCAAGTAGTGAAGAATTAAGCAGAATCGCTGCCGGGAGATACCAGAACGAAGCTCTGCAGCCACATCACGACGGTGCCGCAGTTACGTGTCGTAATTACGCCGCAATTACGTCACTTTGTAAAACGTACTTCTCAGTGCGAATAAAGTTTCTACTTTCTAATCACTGGTATTATTTACCACGCAGCCAGCACCCCCGAGCATATACACATTGAACGAGGCTGTTCGAAGGCGGTCTCGTTCAACCTAAATTATAGAAATCGCTCATAGGGTGAATGTAACTTTGCAGACACGCGCGGCGTGATTAAGGCGCCTCTAACTTTGGATACAAATATAACACTTTATGAAATTGAACCGCTGCAATATTTTTTTTTTTTTTTTTTTTTTTTTTTTTTTTATTGCATTGAATGGCGAGACGAGCAAGCCGTTCGCCTGATGGTAAGCGATACGACCGCTCATAACAGTAGCAACATTCCACTGCGCTCGCCATCCTGAGACATAAGATGTTAAGTCTCAATATGTCCAGTAGTTGCTCTGGCTACAATGTCCTTCAATCCGAAACACAACAGTGCATTTAAGCAGTGTTGTTTCACGGGAGAAATAGGCATTGCGGTGGTACCTACCCAGATGGCCTCTCACATATGAGAGACCTACCACCAGTAAATGCAATAAGTTCGTAACTTGTTAAACGTCATCCATTATAATTGGCTGCTCGTGTAAGCATGTGAACCTAACTAGATTATAATGTTTGTTTCTTCTATAAAGGGACTAGAAGCCAAAGGCTGTTAAAATTACGGGCTTTTTACCCATTTGTGTTTCTATGAAATATTCATAAACTCGCTAACTGTTATGTAAATAGAGAGATTTACGAAAATGAAGGCGGAAAATGTTGGGCCAATAGACGCGTGAGAGATCCGAGCAAAGTATATGCATAAAATAATCCCCAAGACCTTGAAATGATTTATTGCCTCGGTTTATTGTATTGATATTAAAGGGATGATATAACCGTTACGTATTCGAAGTTGGAAATATAATGTAAGAGTATTCAGGAAAGTTAAATAAGTTGGCTTAGCAAGAATTTTATTCTGTTCTATCTCGCTTCTGAAATGTTCTGAGATGTAATATGAGACGAGTTTATATAATATTTCGAATAAATCAAAATACTCTTACATAAGATTGTTCGATCGGAACATCTATCCTTAGATCGAGTTGCCGGGAATCCTATCCGCGTAATATTACATAGATATCTGTAGAAGATTATATTTGCCGCAATGCTGTGACTACAAAGCCTAGATTACAATATTAGTCAGGTTTCTGATACTAGTTAGTATTTACAGAATATAAAATGGAATCATGCATTAAACATTATGAGACTTTATTTTGTAATACTAACTGACTTATTCATAGACAGTATATGAACTTAGTATAGTTGTCGAATGTTTAGTCTCTTTTGAAAGATTTATAAAAATTTGAGCGCGGATCGATTGATTCCATACTGACAAACAAAATAAATAAAAATAGTAAATACACCCACAGTCACATACATAGTCTTGATCGCACATTAAGATCAATTCAATGTGGTGTCATGGGTAACAAGAACTACGAGAGACTTTTCGGTCTCACAATCACCCTGACCCGAGACAAATTGACTTCAGGGCGTCGCAAGCATTTGTCTCGGTTCGGAGCCCAAAACTGCGGCCTCTCGTTCCAAAGCCAACGTCTAACCGGCCGCACTACGGAGGCTGTCAAATAGGAAAAATATTTTTTTGAGGGTATTTCGTATGCTGGTGAATTGTTTTAACTGAAACAGATATACAGATATCAAATTGCGCTGTCCAGCGTCTGAATAAGACGCCCTTCATTAGTTGTTGGTTTTTTGTTAGAGAAAAAAATGCGGATAAACTATCTGGGAACAAGTTCCGTCGGTCAGTTTGTTGCCAGGCGGCGACAGCCGGCAAACCGAGTTGAAAAACTTCTACCACTAAACTGACTTCTATTTATACACAACTACGGATGAACGAGCAATGTCAGTTTGGGATATATCTTATCATTTAAGATTAAAGACTGATTTAATATCAATTTAGGTATTATTTGTATGGATCGTTGACATAACGTGCTTTTATACAATTACATCACAAGTTATGAATAATGGTTCTAAATTGAAATAAAATATTTTTACGGATTTTTTCGCAATTAGAATTAATTTTTCCATAGTTTAACTCATAGATAGTACCCTATATAGGTAGTTTAACTTATCCTCACCCCACCCGTACGTCAGCCCCGTGCCTATGAAAGCTGTGTGGCAATCGAAACGTTGCGTTGAAAAGTCGAAAGAGTACAAATTTATTTATTGACTTTTCTTTTTTCATTTAAATTAACCATATCTGCGAAAAATATTTCAAAAAATTGCGTAAAAATTGTTTTATTCAAGTAAATCTAAGAACTTACAAACGTTACAACAATAGGGAATATGCATGCTATTTTTTTATATTTTTAATAAATTCTGCATGTTATTACGTTATCAGAAAAAAATACAAGTCTTTGAAAATATCAATAAAAAAAGTACAAAAAAATAATCAAAACTGCTATCAGTTTCGAAGCATTTAAACGCCATGTTGGCGCGAACTCGCTGTGACGTCAGAGGGCACGATATGAACAACATAATATTTGGATTAAGTTTCTTTCATGAATTGCTACAGAACTGTATTTCGTGACAAAATAATCCATTTTATTTAATAGTATAAAGAAAGCACAAAATAACTCATAAACAAACGTAAAACAACAAGCTAAAACTTCATAAGAACGTGCCCTTTGACGTCACTTTCCTTTTCAAGCAATAGATCGCGTTTCGGAAAAAATGCGCGGCAAATTTGAAATGTCATTTTTTAAGTATTTATTTTACCGATTTAGAGTTGATAAATTTAAAAAATATCTTTAAGGTATATTTTTATATTAATAAAGATTACAATAAAAATATTTTGACTTATTTTGAAGTCTGATGCATATTCCCTATTACCTATTCCATATAAATTAATTACAATTTGGGACTGATTGAGTAGAGAAGCACATCTAACTACACTTTGAATGTTAGATTATAGAAGTATAATTAATAAAACATGAGCTAAAATTGGGTAATTAAATAAGCTAAATGTAGTATTTAACAAGGCACCATAATATTACAGAAGCTTACGCCTAGGTAATTCCTATAAAAAATGAAAATTCGCTAGAAATGACGCTAGCTTAATTCACAATTTGGCGAATAAATAACCAATATAACATATAAATTTTGCATGATATATAGATATTTAAACAACATCGTTTCAACGGTGCCGCGAGCAAATAGTTAAAACTGATCGTTTTCAGCTAGTAAAAGCGTCGCGGATCGGTGAGAAATCGGTTCCGGTGACCAAATGGCTGCATTCGTTTATAGTTAGAAAGTCTTTATCTTTTATTTTATTTTAAATGTAATTATTTCTAGATAATTTCCTACCGTAAAAAAATGGTTTTAATAATAATCAATAAATAAATTAATACACTCAACTGCTACATATGTAGTTCTGACCCCACATTAAATCACTAAAGTCTTGTGTCATGGGTAACAGAAACTACGAGGGACTTTTCGGTCTCAAAAACACCTAGACCCGACACAAATATTTGTGGGCCACACGAACATTTGTGTCAGTGTGGGGATCGAACCAACGGCCTCACGTTTTATAGTAAGCGTCTAACCAACTACGCCAGGAAGGCTATCAAATTATTGATGAATATCAAATAATATATACTTTAAATGTATTAATATATAGATAATAACCCAAATGATTTTATATGCTTTATTCAGTGCATTCAAAAGAACGAATGAACGAATTACTTTGGAAAAAGAATATCGTTGTCACTTTAGAATAACATATTTTGGAAAACGATTTCCTCTGTATTACTCAGTTTTGTTGTCATTAACAAACTACGTAATTTATTAATTTTATCTAAAAGAAAATTTTCTACAAAATAACATTGTAAATTGGATAAAGAGAAAAGTTAATTATAAGTTTTAAAGGTTCGATAAGTCCATTTTATTTTAAACAAAATAAAAGCAGATATTTATCGCAAATAAATAAAGCTGTGACAACAAAGATCGACGACAAAGTTTACAAAACTGCCACCCACTACTTTGCAAAAACATTAAATATAGTTTAAGCGACATTGTTTTACAGAGCTAACATGCTTGTAATTTTCTTTTAAAAGGTTTTTATTTTTTATCGACTGCAAAAGCGGAGATTATCAATTCGATGTACAAAATTATTTATGTATTTTTTTTTCAGAAAACAGTTCGCATGTTTGTGTGTTTTAGAATTAAGAATATTTAATTTATCTCTTTTTAATTACACTGGTCAACATAAAAATTGCCTTTTACTTGAAACTGCTATACGTCTTTAATATTCGACCCCCTTAATCTAAATATAGAACTTAAAATTAATAGTTAGCTCTTATTATTAATTTATGCTATATTTAAGATAATACCGGGTAACTTGGTGGATGTTACTTTATATTATGAGATTTCAAATAATTTTGTGAGAGTATCCGCGTTAATTTTATTATTATGCTTTCGTTTCATGTTTCTTATAGTATTAGCGTTTCATTTGTTTGTTAAAATGCGAAATTTTAAAAGTTATTTCCCATTTTCGACAAATTTCTGTTGCAAAAACTACAATTTGCAAAAACTACGGTTTGTTGGGTCTGCAAATGGGCTACACCAAGTGCCGGTGCTTCTTGTGTGGGTGGGATAGTCGGGCTAGATCGTTACATTACCTTAAAAAAGATTGGACTTGAAGACAAAGTCTGTGCCCTGGAGAAAATAACGTTAAATATCCTCCCCTAGTCGATCCTCATAAAATTTTTCTCCCTCCATCGCATATGAAATTGGGATTAATGAAGACCTTGGTTAATCCTCTCAACAAAGGTTGACCAACCTTTGAAGGTTGGTCCACCTTTTTTCGCACCCACTTTGCAAGTAATTGATTACTTGCGAAGTGAATTTCGACATCTATGCGGCGCCAAAATAAAAGGGGGAGTTTTCGTCGGACCTCAAATATGAGAGATTCTTAAGGACCAAAACTTTGATCAGATTTCACAGGGCATCGAAAAAGAGGCATGGGAATCTTTTAGAGCAGTAGTAGTTCATGATTTTTTGGGCAATAGGAGATTTGAAAATTACCACGAGCTTGTGAACAATCTTCTGCAAAAGTATCAGCAAATGGGTCGTAATATGTCCCCAAAAATTCACTTTCTTCATTCTCACCTTGATTTTTTCCTCCTAACTGTGGTGATATGACTGACGAACATGGTGAACGATTTCACCAAGACTTATTGACAATGGAAAAGAAATACAACGGCCGATAGAATGCGTCAATGCTAGCGGACTACTGCTAGAAGTTGGTTTAAGGTTTTCGTAAAGATGATTCCAAAAGGAAAACGAAAAAAAGAGAAATTATTGAATAGTAAAGGTTAAATACTTGGGAAATATTTTAAAATACTCAGTTTCGTGTAAAAAGTTTATTAAAAAGTAAAGAACATGTCTTTTTTAAAAAAGAATCGATTTATATTCTATGAAATTTTACTCTTACGTCATATATTTCGATACCAGCCATAATTTTAAAATAAGAGCTAACTTTCACTTTTTTTGTAGACCAGTGTTATTAGTTCAAAGGTTTATTTATTAGTTATTTTTTACGTAAGATAAGTTGGCTAAGGGTAGTTTTAGTTAGTTGGCTAAGGGCACTGGCGAACTTAATGCCGTCTGATTTTTTTACAATGAACCGTTGAGAGATGCTAAGATGAGCCAAAAAGGAACTTTCCAAAATAACCAAAATAGACAAAGGAGAATGATCTCTTGCTCTTTGTTGAAGAAAACCAACTAATTGACGAGTGTGGTGTTTTAAAATACAATATTACCATATATAATGTAAGGTGCAGTTGATAATAGTTGGTGTACAGATGGCCAGTATATCCGGGATTCAAACCACCTTATTCCAGCTCTTCACATAAATACGTTCAGCTCACTGAAATGACTTTCTTATTGTATTTTTGGTTCACTTATTTTGCTTTTAAAACTTTCATAAAACTACTAAGGTCTTATTTACTAATTCGTTTAATGTCGAAACTTTCGTAATCTCATCATAGTTACCCTTTAGGAACTTATCTGTAATTATTCGATTTAAATTCTCTCTAAACTTTTTACGACTATACTCAAGTTAAATAAAAATAAAATGAACGTCTTTGTTAATAACAAGCATCTTCGACTTAACGACTATAAGGGATACGAAAATTAAAATTGAATCTGAAGGGATATTAAGGGGAAGTGGGGGGACAAAGTTTTCAGACTTCATTCCATCCCCTAGCCCATTCATACTTTAGTAATTACATGCGCGAATTCTTTTGTTACTTTTGCTTTGGAAGACAATTGGATTTCAAATCTGTTCGTTTGCTATGCTTCAGACCCTCAAATGTATCTATATCAATGATAGTCTAAATAAAATCCCAAAATTCTAATATGATTTTAAGGTGATAAAAGTGTACTAGAATATTTTTGCTCAAAATATCGTTTTGTTCTATTGCTTGACTTGATTATTGAGTTACGACTTCTTATATAAGGAATTTAATACCATTGTTCGAGGCTAAAATACGAACATTTGAAATTTCATAGTTGTGTAATTCTTTCATTCGATGGTGGTTTAAGGCTTACCTACTTTTCTCTTATTGATAGATTAAGATTTTTGGACTGATATATTATTCATATTGACAAAAAACATGTGTCATGTGATGGGGTTAAAACTACGTGTGAGTCTGCAGATGTGATTATTTATTGCCTACTTCGTGCGTATAGAACGTGATAAAAATAAGTCCAGTAGGAACATCTCATACATAATAAGTTCAAACATACGCCAATGAAAATATTACTTACGACCTCTTATTCTTGGCGACATATCAATGCAAACAATTGGGTTGTCGAACATATTTAATTATGTTAATTCTACCTAAATGATACTAATGTATAGCTTTATTTGCTTAGCCAAATCTATCACTCATCGTTACAAAATCATGCTAGGTAGGATTTTTTTCTATCACTATAATTTTTGTGACAGGACGGATATTTACGAGTAACTAAACACGTGGGAAAAATCTGGTAAAGGTGACGGAAGCTGTTCCTATTTCCTCGTTTTTGATATATTTTAAATACATGATTAAACTCGACTCGAGTTTTTCCTGGAAGGGTAGGCAGAGGTGCCGGGACACCTACATTTCGCCTTGTATGTTCCGTCACAATATGTGGGACGAGCCTATCAGCACATCAGAATAAAAAATCCGAATATCATTTTGCCCGACCCGGATTGGAACTTGAGACTTAAGCTTTGTAACCATACCGCAGTACAACTACGCCACTGAGGGAATCGTGAAATATTAAAAAGTGACCTGCATTCTGTGAATTTATTGGTCTGAAATTAAAAGTGATGAATGGTGGTTTGGATAAGGGAATGTTTAAGTTCCGTATCTCATTTTAATTGTATAAATATTATGGCATTCGGCGTTCGACTAACGAAAATACATAAGCAGGGAGGCTACTACATAACACGATATTCGATATATCGTGAGATTCTTTGTATTGAAATCCACTCCTAGTGACTTCTTTTCTACTATAATTTCGATAAATACTCTATACGACACTTGTTTACATAGTTGATTCGTTCAACAGTTGATATGAGTGAAAACAAAAGCACTAGAACTAGATTTAAGACGCGGAATCGCTCGATATATCGAATATCGTTGGTTGTAGTTATCCCCCAGAATGTTTCTCCCACTCGCATGCGTGTAGTGTGTATGGACAAATAAAGAATATGGTTTCAGTGTGGGGCCAAATCACAGAAACCTCTTTTCCATATTATTATTTTTTATTTTAATGAATGGCGAGACGAGCTTGCCGTTCGCCTGATGGTTAGCGATACAATCATTCAAGGATAGTAGCAAAACCAAACAACGCCTTGAATTGCAAAGACCTGAGAGATAAGATGTTAAGTTTCAATACGTCCAGTCCAGTCCAGTTACTCTGGCTACAATGTCCTTCAATCTGAAACATAATGTGCATTCATCCTGCTGTTTGGCGAGACAAATAGACAGTGGTACCTAACCAGTTGACTTCTCACATATGGGAGATCTACCACCAGTAAACGACAAGTAAAAGTAGTTAAAAAGAATTCTAAGTCCACCATATAACTCAATCAGCGCCTAATTTATATGTCAAAAGTAAGCAAGTTTATAATACAAAATTCATCTTAATAATGTTCTTAATGTTCAGTTTATGAGATACGAGATTAGGGCGAAAAGTTTTGGCATAACCTCAAACTTCCACTGAATGTTTATAACATAGAGATTTCAAATTAAACTGAGTCATCCATGTATTTTAAATATGAGTTTATAAATATAATTGAGTTTAAATGTTCCTGACTTTACCTTATAGTGTCTCCCACGCAAAGAAGTTTGTTTATTGTTTTGGCTACCAACTGTGGAAACTCTCTGGTGAAATTGATCTATAATGTTCGTTCGGAGTCTAAGAATTATTTCTGTTACTTGGGCAAACGAATTCAATAAGAGAAAGTCAATATTTCATTTTTATACGTGGAGCATTAAGAGTTGAATTTGCCTGACAAACGACTCCAATTTTAATCAACATCTTCATTTCTCTACAAAAAAAAATGGGATCGAAAGCACTCATAAAAACTAATGCCTCGAGATTACCGTGGTGGACTGCTAAAAATACATAATAAACTATTTTAGTCTCCCTCCGGTTACTTATTTTTTAAGAGTCACGTAAATTAATAATAGGCATCAATCATTTGCTCAGCAAAGTGGAAAAGCGTGCTTAATGACAATGAGATCGTCGCTAATCCATCCTGCCCTGTTTACTGACATATCTATTCATTATTCAAACAAAATGGGCCGTTTTCCGCACTGACATTCCTACTGTGATTAATTTTCGTATTTAAATTATTCGCGGACACGCCTACTGCAGCATAACACCAATTGATTCTTATCTTGAGGGGTTTTGTAATATGTAATAATGGAAATTATTTTGTTTGAGCCAAAGAGTTCACGATATACAAGGTGTAATAGTCACTATTAACCGTTAATATGTGTAACATTGTAGTAGAATACAATCATTAATAATTATCGGCTCGTTTGCTATACACCACGTCTTCACACCCCGTTCCGTCCTCCACGTCTATGATCTATCTCCTTCTATATCTATCTCACTCACCCTTGGTTCGCGTAGTGTATAGTTCGAGACGACAGATGCTAAGAGTATGAATTTATCAATACACTACACAAGGAAAAAATATTTTGATAAAATATGAATATATGAATTATATTTGGTATCATTTATGGAATATAATAGTTATTTTATAAGTTACATTGTAACGAAAGTGGTTCTCAAGGATGAAATTGACCCAAAAATATTTTTTTTTATGACGAAATCGTCATTTGTAAGTCTTTTATGATGTAATCACGGGCTTACGCTTGGTCGTTAGCGCGAATTCAGCCTATGGAATTCGAGCAAACGACCAAGTAAATTGAGAAAGGTCGAGTACGCCCTTATTTGGATAATTTTAACCAAATTTATTCTTTCGGCTATCTGAATTCTAATATTTAACGCAAATTCTTTCTTTTCATATATAAAGTAGACTTCATTCAAGCAACTTATATTCGCTAGCTCGTATTGTATTACTACGACCAATATAATGCATTGGGTGCTCGAATTGGAGTGTCATTCGAGCACTATTACGGGCTAAAGACTAGGTGAATTCGACATTCTACAAAGCGCTATCGACGTAAAACATAGGTCTTTATATTTTATGTCCTAAAGCTGAAAGCTGAAGAGCTGAAAACGGAACCAAAAAAAAATTCTAAGTTTATTAAAACTTTTGATTTTTGCCTATAACAAACTGCTTCAGATGACCGCATTTTTGTCGTCTTTTTCACGATCTACGAAACTGGCCGGAAATTAAAACATTCGTCTTTTATTTCTTGACCAAACTTCGAATTACATTGTGTTTAAATGTTAACGAAGTTAGAAATCGTCTTTTCCTTTTTAATTGGTTTTATAAATTGTTCCTGCGGCGGGCAAAAAAATTGTTTTAATTTAAGTGATGAAGTTAAAATAATATAAAAAAGTTATACTGTAGTCTTTTTATTTGCTTGTCACAATGGGAATGCAAACAGATCAATGAACTTTTGTACTCGAAATAGGAAAACGATATCATTTTTGGTTATTTCTGTATCTCTCTACACTCTATAGGGAATTGACATTCAAACGTACATTCACCGAAAAATCATATTCGCAATGTTTGGTTTCATCAGAATACGCATGAAGTACAAAATGAATGCCTTTCCCAATATTTATACTATCACTTACCTCGAAAAAATTTTTTTATGGGGCTACTAAACCTAATGAAGCTAGGAAATATGACGGAAAAACCGTTTCCGGGAGAGGAAAGTGAACGTAAAGAGAATTCTTGGACTATTTATCAAATTTGAACGCCTAGTTAGGCTCAGGCGCCAAAGAATTATAGTTTAAATCGACTATAAACGATTGTGTTAGCTCTCGCTTCATGTATATGTTCCATTTTGTCTATTGTTACGTAAAATTAGCTTCGGGTGTGAACATAACTTGATAGCGATAAGAAAAATACCTCCACTTATCATCGACTTACGTCAAACCTAACCGCGTGAAATATATGGTCAACAAAATCCTCATTACACCCGCGGCCGAAGTTCAAGGGCGCTGTGAGGCCAATTTATCTCGCCGTGTCACTCTTATTATGTCCATAAATTACTTATGGCATTACACGAAAACAACGGTATTTTTTCCCCGGTCTCGCCAACCGCGGGTAATGTTTTATAACATAACAAGTTTACGTTCGTCGCGGCGGCTACATGCAAACGGTATGCTATTTCCGCGACAGGGATTATCTTTGAAACAAAAATTCTGTTCAATAAAATAAATTATACATCAGTAAAAGATCCGATGCATTGAGTCTTTCGCATCTCAAAAATGAAGCAATAATACGAATGTTTTAGTTTCATGACTTGCGAAAGTCTATACAAACATCACTTTAAAATAAGACTGCGTACTGTTGAAAGTATGAAATGCTGAAATATTAATGAATAAATTATGTTCCGAATTAATTAGGTCAGCGGACCGTTTTGTGTTTTTTTATGTGCAGGCGTTTATCAACAATCCTATTTGGATGTATATTAACACGATTAAATTAACATTCGTGTTTTTATAAGACTGCAAAAATATACAACAGGCATTAGTATTGGGAAAAAAACAAGGTATTCCAGATTAGCATCTCAAGAGGAAAATTTTAGGACAAAAAAGTTACGCATATAAGAAACGGTTTCTATTTCAAAGTAGTACAAAACGCTTGTCTTGGCTGTCTCGTGTGTGATTTTACTAATGGAATTTTGTGGTAGGTGGTTGGTCGGCGCCATCCTCAAAGCTTTTATCATTCTTGTCTTCGCGATGGAATTGTTTAATGCCAATGTTTCAAAGCAGACACAAGTATTTTGGTATTTTTTTTAAACAATAGAATGTAAGACATTTAAATATATAAAAAAAAATGTGGTAATACTATTGGTGTATAAATTAGGTACCAGATGAATGTGTAAGGTAACTAGGATGTGTGGACATTTGTTACTCTTTTAAGAAAAACCTACTGAAACTATTTTGATTGAAGTTTAAAATAAAATGGATACATCTGAATAATAAATAGATTGTAATTATTTGGGAAATTTTATGAGATAAATTAAAATATTCTAAATGAACCTTCCCTATTTGTGTATTTTAAATACACAAATAAGCTTGGTAAGATTATGTTGGTGTAATGATTTCATAAATACTTTATAGGATATTTAAAAATTCGGTTATTATTTAAAAAGGAAATCGATTTCTTACCCTTCAATGTCAACCAATGGTGGGTAAAGTACTAAAAAAACTATTAAATACTGAAATTATTTTTATTTAAGATTTTCTAGACGGTATAGACTCTTGATAAAAACAATGAAACATCGATAGCAAAGCATAACCCATTTAAAGATGAAACAACAGAAAATAACTGAATTCCAGTTTGAAATTCCATTCTTATTGGACAAGTTGCAAACAAATCCGAATTCGTTTTTAGAATTTGACTGTAGTCCAGCACAAAAAGGTTGTTGACAGGTCAAAGATGTAACAAACGGAACTGAAACTGTTCGATGAATATCGAAAACAACGTTGAAAACACATGTTTTTAAGAATTGAACTCATAGACGGTATGATATAGTATAAAGGTGGATCCATACCTTAGTCATGTGCGTATTTATAGTCAAACTAGCTGTCGGGCCCGGCTTCGCCCGGGTGCAGATAGTTTTTGAGTCCAATCCACATCAAGAACATATTATTTCGCGTGTCTACTAACTATATTTCCCGCGTGCCGTCGACTATATTTCCCTTCCGTAGGAGAGGACATCCCGTGCCAACAATTTGAATTTGAAAGAGTAGAAAATATGTATATTTGGTTTCCTGACTCATCCCACGGGAACACTACATTTTTCGGGATAAAAAGTAGCCTATGTGTTAATCCAGGGTGTCAGCTATCACTATACCAAATTTCATCAAAATCTGTTGAGCCGTTTTTTCATGAAAGAGTAACAAACATCCATACATACATACAAACTTTCACCTTTATAATATTAGTAAGGATAACAAGCACTATAATGGTGAAGGAAAACATCGTGATGAAACCTACAAACCATTGATATTTGTTTAAATTTCTATATAGGTAAAGTCCACCAACCCTTGCTAAGCCAGCCTGGTGGACTATATGGACTAACCACTCCCAATCGTATTGTAGATTGTGCAGGAGGCACGTGACCTGCAGTTTGACGTATATGGGCTGTTACGGTACAGTTCAGAACATACTGAAGTTACTTTTTGTGGATCCTCGGTGTAGTGGTCACTATTTATGGTTAATATGTGTACTATTGTAGTAGAATACAATTATTAATATTTATCGGCTCGTTTGCTATACACATCCAAATCTAATATTTATCTCATTCTATGTATATCTACCTCATTCACTCCTGGTTTGCGTTGTGTATAGTTCGAGACGAGAGATACAAAGAGTATGAATATATCAATACACTACATTAGGTTTCAAGACTTTCAAGTGTTACTGAGCAACATGGTATTTACGTGCTGTCGTGCTAGTATGTGTTAAGTAATATTGCCTAACAAGTGGTAACAATATTGTTTGTATATAATTAAATTGGTATTGGCGGCATGGAATGAAATAAGAATATTTATTGAACCCATTATTTAAGGTCATACATTATTTTAATTCAGTCCCTCCTTTTTTCAGTACCTCCCGGTTCATAGGGCTTTTATCGCTAAGGAAGAACGGGTAAGAAACTCTAGCGATGATCTTTCAATACAAGTTTACAATATAGGGATTACACTGGAATCAGAGCTTAGTTGAATTCAGTGCAGTTCATATAATATGGACACGATGAGTGGTGACAGGGGTCACGATCCTCAGCATTGAGGGAGCGATTCGAAAGAGAGAGAGAGTAACATTTAACAAATATTAACAAGTATTCATAAAATATGAGTTTGGCAAAATGTTGGTCCACAAAAGTGTAGTGTGGACATTGAGAGTGTGGATGCACCATAATATAAATCGTAGATATGTATAGGTCAAGTAATATAGATTTCTCAGCGTTTGTTTGTGGTCTAGATGAATAGTTGTTGGAGTTAGGAGATCGATGATATTAACCTTTTTTTTTTTTTTTTTTTTTTTTTTTTTTGTTGACGCGGGGAAACCGGATTACCGCTAACGCCCCACCTTGGGGGAGGGTGGAGCGATTATGTTGGGTTCACCGATAGGCATACCAACCAAAACCCCGCGTTGCCCTCTTCAGCGCAATTAGAACGGCCCCGGGAACCCGAAGCAAGAGCGCTCCAGCTTCTACCGGGACCATCCCTGCACAATGCCGCTCAATTTGCGGCACGTACCATAGGTATGTTGGAGGCTAGGAAGCCTCCTCATTTCCCGGCAACAGGCAATTGCTTCCTCCTCCTCCTGCTGCCGAACATCTCGAGGTCGCATTGTACGTGAGTACAATGGGCGCAACAACAGCCCCCCACTGCGCGCCCGCGACCTTCAGTTCCCCATTAGTCGCCTCCTACGACAGGCAGGGGATACCGTGGCGGGATTCTTGAAGCGCCCCCATACCACAGGGCGCGAGTCGCCGATCATACGTCACGTCGGCGTCTCCTACGTCTTCTTTGGCGGCGGGAAGGATCTGACCGCTCTCGATCCCTCTCGGCATTTTCCTTCTGCGAGATTACTTTCTCACAGAAGTTTGCCACCGCACGCCAAGACCTTGGACTGCCTACCATGGCCGAAACCACAGCCGGCAGAGAGAGATCGGTCCCAATAACTTCTGTGAGAGCGCTGCGTTCGCTATCCCAGGACGGACAAACCTCCAGCGTGTGCTGGGCCGTATCTTCTGGACCGTTGCCACAGTGGTGACAAACGGCCAATCTTTCGACGCCAACTATCCTACACAGGTACTCGGCAAAACTACCATGTCCTGTGAGCACCTGTGTGAGTCGGAACGTCGCCACGCCGTGGCGCCTGTCTAGCCATTGGTCAAAGACAGGGCGCACTGCTTCAACAGTCCTCAGACCCGCTGTTGGGTTGTCCAATCTAAGACGCCACTCCTCCACGGCGGCCCTGTGGAGGGAGGCACGCATTACCTCAACCTCTCTGGACACTGGTCTTTGTCCAAGTCTGAACGCCTCCTCACGCCAGTAAAACGTAGCCGAAAGCGCTTTGGCGTCCAGATCCCAGGGCAGATATCCAGCTAACACAGAAGCCGCCTCGAAGGAAACCGTGCGGTAGCCCCTGATGGCCCGCTGCGCCACTAATCTTTGGGGCTTACGTAGGAGAGTGACGCAACGGTCACTCAGGGACTCAGCCCATACCGGACTACCGTATAGAGCCATGGACCGCACGACTCCGGCATATAGCTTTCGGCAAAAGATGCCAGGACCCTCCAGGTTAGGCAGCAAGGTACTAAGTGCACCCGCAGCCCGGGACAGCTTTGTAGCTAATGCTTTGAAGTGGGCACGAAATGCCCACCGGCCATCAAGAATCAAGCCCAAGTATTTCATGGTGGAACCGATGGGCACCTGCACCCCATTCAAAACAATATAGGCACCAGCAGGTGGCCCTCTTCGAGGCCCATGAAAACAAAGAGCTTCAGTCTTTTCGAGTGCCACCCTTAAGCCAAGACGCTGTATGCGACTGACTATCTGGCCAGTGCCAGCCTCCGCTAAAGTCACAGCTTCCTGGAAAGTCCTGGCAGAAGCTGTTACTAAGGTGTCGTCAGCGTAGCAGGTTACGCTGACGCCCCAGAGATTGGTACCACGCAGCACCCAATCATACCCGATATTCCACAGCAGTGGGCCTAGAACTGAACCCTGTGGAACACCGCAGGTCATGGCTCGTCGGTGCCACCCATCAGCGCCCGGATACATCACGTCCCTATATGACAGGTACGAATGAACCAGACGTCTCAGATAGAGTGGCACCGCGTGGTACCGCAGTGCTTCATGTATGCAAGCCCAAGGCAGAGTGTTAAATGCATTGGCAATGTCAAGAGACACAGCCAAGACAACTTCGCCCCGGGCCACTGCTTCCTCCGCCAATGTCCTAACCCGCAGAATTGCGTGAACGGTGGAACGCTGCCTCCGGAAGCCAAACTGGTGATCGGACAGATTCGGGCCGACTGTGTCAAGATGCCCAACGAGGCGTGCATGGATAATCCTCTCGAAAAGTTTGCCAATCTCGTTGAGCAATACAATGGGTCGGTACGCCGAAGGCGATTCCGCGGGTCGTCCCTGTTTCTTGAGCAGGACGAGTTTCCCGGTTTTCCAGCGGGACGGGAAGACGCTCTGCTCCAGACAGGCGGAGAAAAGGCCGCAGAGTCTGGGACCAAGGTACTCCAGGGCCAGAACCCAGACTTTTCCAGGTATACCATCTAGCCCCGGAGCCTTGTTTTTACTCCGCAGCCGAAGCACTGCCACCCTCAGCTCCCCGGGTGAAACCTCTGGGATTTCCCTTGCCGAACTCGACAATAGCGCAGGCTCATGTGGCGCCATCGGTGGAGGAGTAGTATCCACTGTGGCTGGAAACAAAGTCGTGACCACTTCATCTAATAGTTCTGTTCGGAGACTCTGTGACAGCGGGGGTGCTGCTGGGCGAAGCTTGTTCATTGCCATGCGATAGGGTCGGCCCCATGGGTCACTATTTAGAGTCTCCAGGAACTCTTTTCTGGCCACGGCCTTTGCTCTTTTGATAGCTATCTGCAGCGCTCTCTTCGCCTCCTTGTAGAGACCATAGAGTTGCAGCTGTTGGTAATCATAGTCTTCCGATCTTAGCCGTCGCCGACGATGCCTGGTATACTGGCGGCGCCTTGCGACACACGAAGAGCGCAGCTGCGCTAGTTCTACCGACCACCAGTATACATGGCGCCGTGGCGGAATTCGTCGGACTCGGGGCATAGCTGCGTCGCAAATATCAGTCATTGCGACCTCAAACCATTCCGCCTCATGATCCACCACTACAGGCCCGGTTGGCACGGGAATCCATGACATTACCAAAGCGGCAACCTCTACAGTCTCTTTATTGATGCGTTTTAAAGCCCATCTTGGACCCTTAAATTGAATGAAGGCCGATTCCCTTCCAATCTGTACACGAGCGGGCGCGGAAACATCGAACCTAATATAACGATGGTCCGACAATGTTTCCACGTCCGTAAGAACCCTCCAGTTACTGATGCGCTGTGCCACAGCTGGACATGCGAAGGTTAGGTCAACAATGGAGCCACCATTGTATCGGACGCATGTATTTATCGACCCCCTATTCAATATAGATAGGCCTGCCGAGATCGCCCATTCCTCCAGTACTCTACCACGTGTATCTGTCGCCGGTGAGCCCCAGGCAACGGATTTAGCGTTGAAATCGCCGGCGACAATTACCGGGTGAGGTTGGCCTTGTACCACCAAAGCTCCCAGCTGCATGAGAAAATTCTCAAATTCAGCAAGGGGTCTGTTAGGAGAGAAATAGATGCCTATAACCCAGATGTCTCCCAGCAGCGCCGCGATGCATCCCTGACCCTTCGCTATTTTTTCGAAGGGTGGGGAGCCAGCGGCGCCCTGACTGTATATGGCTACTAAACCGTTGAGATCCCCCGCCCAACTATCGCATAAAGGGATATTATATGGCTCAGCGACCACGGCTATTTGCACTGACCAATACGCCATGCTCTCTGATAAAATATCTTGAGCACGACGACAGTGATTAACATTCGCCTGGAGGAATGTAAAATCCATTACGGGGCGATCTCCATGGCATCCATCTCTGCTGGCGGTGTGCATTCGGATTGCTGCTGGGCCGTGACCTCAGCGGTAACCGGTGTATCAACAATAATACGGCGAGGCAGGCGTCGGACGCTGCTGGAAGAAACAGGACATGCCTTCCCTCCGATTTGATGCACGGCGGGTCTCCCAACAGTGGCACAAAGAACGCAGTTCGGTACGGCTTTACATTGGCGCGCTTTGTGACCTGGCATGCTGCATCGATAACAAAGGTTGCTGCGATCGCTTCCACTCTCACACCGTTCCTTGACGTGCCCTATCTCTAGGCATCTATAGCACCTCAACGGTCGTGCCTCGAGCACGGTCACTTTAGCTGCAACCCATCCTACCAACAGTCGAGTCGCCCCTTTTACTTTTTAGGCTGCCTTTATTGGCATCTTAGCCCATACCGTACCTAGGCCAGACCGATCACAGCGGACTTCACCAACCTTTATTGATTCTGTGCTGCAATCACCAGCCTTTGCAAGAGCTGCCGCTACCAATTCCGGTGTTGCCGTACAATCCAGCCCCGAGATCCTCAATTCTGCGAATTTTATTGGACGAGAGATGCGGACATCCTCCGAACTGGCAAAACACTCTCTAAGCCGTTCGACAAGAGCATCAGCCCTCTCTTCGCTATTGGCCCCGGGCACTTCATACATATAAGCACCCGTGATCGCAACTTTAGGCTTGAGCCTAGTAATATTTAGGCCATTTAAGTCCACACTATGTTGGGTGTTGGTTAGCACTTTGGCGTAAGTAAGCCCCTTAGCTACCGCTGCCGGGGTTAAAGTTATAACGACCGCCGCGGACCGCGGCGGCCGGAGTTTTGGCTCACCCTTACGTGGTTGTTCCCGCCTACTAGAAACTGCATGCTGAGGGTTGCTTTTCTTTTTCTTTTTGCCCTTCACAATTGTCCAAGGTCCTTCCGTAGTCCTAGGGGCTACTGATTGTGAACTATGCACCCTGGGTGCAGATTGATCTGCATCTCTATTTTTGGGCATCGTGCTCGCTTCAATTAGGCTGTCCACCCTACGTGAAGACCCGGCGACAGGATCACTGACTACAGCGATAGTGCGCTGTATAGGCCTGACCACCCTTTTACTTTTTTCCTTATTCGCCTTTCCTGTACCTTCCGAAGACTTGAAGGAATTTGCAGCCCGAGTGGGAAGTTCCGGGAACTCCTTATCATTGGGTACGCCTTTGAATGTTCTAGCTTCATGAGCTAGAGGTGGCCTTTGAGTAGGTCCCATCATAGCTGCATCAATGCGAGCTGATAATCGGGCCTCAAGAAGCGCCATTGCCTCTTCTGTTGATCGACTACTCGACGCCGTCTCCAGTTGATCAAGACGACGGCGGAGGGAGGCATTCTCCTCTGCCTGTTCCGCTTTTTCCTTCTCTAAGCGTGCACTTAGCTCTTGCCACTTTTTGGCTTCTGCCTCCAATCCAGATAATCCCTGGAATTCTGGTTGGTTGACATACGTAACAAGGGTGTCATAAACTTCGTTTAAAACCTTTTTAAATACGCCTTTGAGGTTTCCCGACTTGCTGGAAACCATCTTGATAAGATTACCAGCCTCTCTCAAGTCACCAGGGAGGATAACCCGCGGTCTTTCGACGCTGTCAGGTTGTGTACATGTCGAAGGAGGTGGGGATCTCATAAAGTAGCGAATTCGCTGTTCCGTTTCCTTTTCCGCCTGTGGACGGACAACCTCTTCTTTGTTCTTATTAGGGGGTTTCTGAGTAGCAGAAGACGCCCCGTATTTGCCAGATTGGCCACCTCGCCCACGGGAGGATAACCTAATGGCTTTCACCACTGGCTCAGCATCAGTATCACTATCATAAGATGACCGAGAGCGGTCAGTCGGGTACGGTGAAGCACTCCATAGTCGGCCTCCTCTAGTCTTCTTATGTCGCGATGACGAGCAGCTTTGGCCCGAATCACAGTCAAGCTCCATGTCCGTCGTCGGTCTTTCCACGGCCACTGTCTCAGAGGGCTGCGTGCCCACTAAGCCATTTCCCACCTTCGTATTATCGGGCTTGTGCCCTCTACTCTCCGCCTGCTCGGACCCAACACTAGGTACCGCACCAGGCAATCTCTTCTTCGTTAAAATGGGTGTTTTAAATAAATTGTTCTCCATATTTAGTCCCACGAGTATGGGGGAAGTAAAAAGTCCACCCAGCCAGAGCCCCCTGTGGCTGGGTAAGCCTAGGTGTAACCCGCCTAGAGTGTCGGCTGGTACTCTGGCGGGGGGTCGCACTCGTGACCGAACTTCCCATCAGCCATGCATCTCCTCGCGGTGCGCCGCCGCTTGAGATTCGGGGTAACTTGTTATAGAGGTTTTCTCCCTCGCGGTCCGGGCAATTAAGCCAAGACCCTCGGTCCAATCGAGGCGCGAGACATGACCACTGACCCTCGTATGATTGGATTACGATGTACGACGGTGACAGTGGAAGAGTCTCTCCCATTGCCAGCTTGGCGGCAGAGCTAACGCCCACCCAGCCCGCCGATGCCTCCAGGATAAAAACTGAAGGCTGCCCGAAGTACGGGCACTCAAAACCGCGTGGTAACCGTCACACAAGAAAGCAACGACTACCAACCGGTCTCTGTTAGGATATTAGCCGTTGATCAATAAGACCGCCGTTGCCCAGGGTACACCACGTGGAGGTTTCCTAACATCGCACCCCGATATTAACCTACCCGATTGAATGACGTAGGCCTTAGTGGTAGATGTTTACTTTTATTCCAACCCAGCCTTTTAGTTTTCGTCACTCCATTTCATCGGCGATATCTTATAAATGTTTTTGGTAAGGTTAAACCTGACCTTCATGTTATGTTATTTCGTGTATATAAACCTGCCGACCTTTATTATGTAAAATCTTCCTCTTGTGGAGGTCAATATATCGGTTTCCTCGTTTTTTTTATTTTAATTATTATACATCAAACAATGAATAGATTAGGCCCTTCGGCGTATTAGGTAAAAGGGATTTTGGTGCCCAATAAGATTCTCTCCCGATCACAACTTAGTATCGAAATGATCTCACCATAAATAGTTTAGAAATTACAATCAAATATTCAATAAAATTGCCAAGGCTACGCTAACTCTGACACTGCCGAGCTCAAAAATCTGGAGTGCAAATATTGTCAGAATCTGTCCTATGTTCACTAGAAAATTGAAAACGTGACAACCATATTTCGTTTTTGGGAAGAGAGTGAAGTAGGCAATTATAGACTAACATTTATTTATTGTTATTTTAATAAAAGACGAGAAAAAAAATCCATTCGCCTGAAAGTAAGCGATACGACCGCTCATGGACAGTAGCAGAACCAATCAACGTCATGAACTACAAAGCAATTAAATAAAAATATTTTCTATAGATTTTATCGCAAAATAGGTTCAATTTTTACATTATTTAACTTACCGACGTTTCTTGCTTTGAAACTTTCGACAACAGACTGCTACCACGAATTGGAAAAATCCGTAAAAAATAGTTTTATTTTAATGTTTAACATTCCCGTGAATCTAAGAAACCATTATACAAAGCAATGCTTCACGTTCCACTGCGCTTGAAATCGATTGTAGAGGAGGCTCGTTATCTACAGTGGGACGTGTACGGGCTGATATAGTACACTACAGTTGCAAGAATGTCTATGATATAGGTATGAATTTGCCCAACCCGCAACAGGTCAACACAGCGGTCTAGCTTAAGTCCTTTTAATCAAAATTTCATCTGTGAAAAATTCCCTAAGTAGTGTATTTGATAATTATGTGCAAATACAGATATATATAAAACAATAAATGGAGCTGAAATGGACCGTTGTATAAATATTCTGCTACATTATAAATAGGAGACGTGACGTCTACAAAAATACATCACATCCATCAACATACAGCCTTGGCCAAAAGTATTAGGCACCCCTATAAAACAAGTGAATCTCATAAAATATTTAAAAAACAACTAATTTGTTTAGCAATAGAGTGGACGCGAATACTAAACGTTCATTTTAAAGCATTGACAGGGTAATTTAAGGTACCTAAAACATCTGGTCCCCAAAAGTAGCTCAGGAGATTTTTTTACGAATGCTTTAGGCAACTTGTTAGTCTATTTTTCACCTCGGTCGTGATAAGTAGCTGCTATGTGTGTATTATTTTTGTGAAGTAGAGAAAGTTAATCGTTCAAAATGCCGAAAAATCGCGATCTTGATATTGAAGAAAGAATAAAAACCCAGGTTTTTCACGAAGAGGGAAATATCAAGGTGGAAATTGCCAAACAATTAAAATGTTCCCGCTATGCTGTGCAATCTACACTGAAAACGTTTGCTGCAACTGGCTCTAACAAAAAAACCGAAAACTGCCCGAAAACTGCCCGCCAGGGCAGAAAACTAATACACGACTCTCTCAAGGACCGTAAAAAAACATCTTCCGAGCTCGCTGCTGCTTTGTCACAAGAAATTCGGAAACCAATAAGTTTGCGATCAGCAAGAAAAAGACTCACAGAAGCAGGCCTAAGAGGCTGTATAGCCAGAAAGAAGCCATGGCTCTCCCACGACAGCAAAAAGTACCGACTAATATGGGCTCTAAAGTACAAATATTACACTGAAGATGATTCGTCTCTTCTGGTATGCTTCGATGAACCAAACTTTGAGGTAAGTTTTATACCACACCTCGCATAGGAAAATAACAAAAATTACGCCATAATTAATCATCATCTTGTAAAATTAATAACATATCCAACACAAGTGTTTTGTCTCCATTTTAGGTGTTTAAAACGCCGGCTGTGACTCTTGTGAGGCGTCGTATCAGCGAGGAATACCATCCCAATTGTGTGGTGTCTACTGTAAAACACGGAGGCGGCAGCATTACGATTTGGAGCTCCATGGCTGCCTATGGCATCGGCGAAATGTTCGTTTGTGAAGGCCGCACGAGCAGTCAAAAGTACATAAATGTGCTTGAAACTGTTCTGATGCCGTTTTTAATGGGTATGTTTGGTGACACCAACTCAGATGAAGTGAAATTCCAACAAGGCAATGCTCGCTGTCATAAATTGGCAATCAATATGTGGTGGTTAAGGCACAATAACGTGGTCCTTCTAAAATAGCTTGCACAGTCACCAGACGTTAACCCAATCGAACATCTTTTAGGTGTACTGAAGCGCAAGATACGGGAGCATAGCTTAACATCAAAAACAGTATTAAAAAACGCTTGAAGAGACAAGTGGTATGCTATATCCACAACCAAATCCGCAAGGCTAGAGCGCAGCATACCGTAAAGGATGGCTGCGGTGATAAAGGCCAAGGAAGGGCCCACTAAGTATTAATTTAATTTGTTGTTCTTATAATTATATAACTGTAAACAACAAAATAAGTTTTATTTTTCGCCCTAATAATGCGTAATTCCAAAAATGTTAAGGTGCCTAATACTTTTGGCCAAGGCTGTATGTAGCGGTCCGGTCTCGTGTTACATCTCTATTTCATCCCTGAATATGTTTTATTTTTTATGCAAACACATCTATAACAATACAGATATATATGACTAAGAAAATAAAATAACTTATATTTATGACAATTAAAGATGTATACAAAATTCATAACATTTAACATAATATCAACACTAAAACTAATTATTACAAAATAAAACTAAAGATAGGAAACAAATAATAAGATGCAGAAACAAAACAATATAATGATTGTGTTAAATTACAGCATGCTATGAAGCCTTATATATTAAGCCTTATCTAAAGCATGACATCAATTCATTCATAGAAAACAATATTCACTAAAGTCACGAATGATGGATGGTTAACATTTTAAAGTTTACGTTACTATATTCAAAAAACGCCCAATTGTTCCTTTTAATTTGAGCCGGAATTGAACCTTTGTTTCCCTGTATATGGTATTGACAGCTCACCGTTGTTGCATCGTCAATTCTAATTTCTGGAGGTCTCTATTGGATCGCCGGTACGTCAGTTTTAAATAGTTTTGTTGGAGAGGAACATTGAATAAAATATCCGCCCGTGACCACAAAATATGTTAAAAATTAAACTTGGGAAAGTAAAAAATGTAAACATTTAATAAAATTCGCGATATAATCGATAAAAAATTCAATTTATTACAATGTGTAACATTCGCGTAAATATAAAATATTTTGAATAAAATATATTTTTGCATTTTACCCAAGGTTGGAGGTACCTACCTTATCTTACCTTACGTATTAAATAATAAATATAACTTTGAATTATACCACAGAGTACTTTGTTAAATAGAAAAATTATGCATATGGAAACGTTAAACGGGCAGTATATTAAAAACGAAAGTAAATAAAGCGAGTGCAATAGATAATGGTATTCCAGTTCTATTTCTGCGCGCTCTTCATAATATATTCCAGTTTGTTCATTTGCTTGGTTAAACTTGAGCAATTACAATTTTCCTATATTTTATTTCCGACTGTAATAAATAGCCTATGGATTTTATATGCAGTGAATGGGAAAAATAATATCAGAGAACGAGAATATTATTGTATCTTTACACCTGACTAGATACAGATAAATATTATGTTTAGTATTCAATTACCTCTGAGAATATATTTATAATCAAACTCAAAAAAAGAGAAGAAAATTCGTTGTTGTTTAAAAATCCTAGACCCTAAATAAAAGATTATCACTTTTTAATATATTTTATCATTTGGATTTTCGTAAACCTTTAAATTTTCTACCTAGATTAGGGGTGGACTGGGTACGGTTGAAACAATTTAGCTTTTATCGTTAATAATTTTGTTGTTTACGGACCAACTGACGATAACGATGCGTAAAATTAAAATTTGAAGTTTTAGGTACGATATGAAAGTTTCATTTTAGTGTTCGGATAACTATTTTCAGAAATATATGAAATTTAAAAAAATCTATAATTTGTTTCAATCGTCCCCATGCCAGGGGCGGTTGAAACAGCCTGTGGGGTCAGTTGAAACACTTGCAAATAATACAATAATTACATATGAAACATGTTTTATTTATCATAAAAACTAAATTTATAAATAATTATGGCATCACATGACAACATTAATCAGTCTTCAAGATTTTAATACTTCTTAAATTCATCATCAGTCTTTAAGGAGTAGTAAATAATAAATATTACAATAAACTTAACAAAAACTTCTGTAAAAACAACTAAACTTGGGAAATAAACAAAATAAGACATTTCTTAAATCGAACAAACATTAAAAAAATAACATTTAGCTTATATATTACTCGGATCTAGAATCGCAATTGAGGCCAACATAGGTCACACCACCTTCTGTGCATTCTTCATGGGCCCACTGTTTGCAGGAAGTACACTGTATCCATTTTTCTCCTGATCTACTCTCTGAATATGGTTCTATGCACACAATACAGTAGCATTCTTCCTCTTCTGATGAAAATTCCGGCTTAGTATTTCTTCTTATGTGCTTTATACCCCATATCTGTGTCGACTTTACCGATCGCATCTCGCTCTCGAATTTATCCATGCTTTTCCGCTGCTTTTCGCACTGGATCTCCAGCTTTTACTTCCTCATATGCATGACTATAGCTCGATATGTCAATTTTCCCTCTAGAAGTCTTCCTCACCCGAACTCTCGCGATCTACAAATAATAAAAATAAATATATGTTCTGTTTCAACCGTCCCCACAAAAAATGTTTCAACCGTCCCCATCCCCACTTTTGGTAAAATATACTTTATAGTTACGACAAAAATGATAATACATTAAAAATAATCAGTATGCCTTATTCTACAAGCGTCATATTATTCAAAAACACACACATAACACATTCATTTAAAAAGAACAGATAATATAGGCGTTAATGTCAGAAGAAAAATACTTACTTTTGGGTATTTAAAAACAATATGACGTCCTGGACACAACAACAAAGCGCGGGAAGCATCGCGGCACTGTATTAGTGTTCGGACCTGTCGTCCACTGCGTATTCCCCTTGCACCCATCGCACCTCGCGTAACCGTTTACGAGTTTTTTACTCTGTTTCAACCGTCCTTTGTATCAACCGTACCCAGTCTACCCTATATAAAAACATAATATTGTTATTACGTATACAATGACTTAAATATTCATCCAAGGTTTCATCTCAGAACAACAACTGGTTTCATCTCCGGAAATTGGAATGGTGTTTGTGAAGATTGATTTGTATACGTTTGTATTCGAAAACAAACAAAAATGTGTATTATAATTATTGTCAAAAAAACCTACAACATATCAACTCCACTGCATGGTTTCATTTCAAATTACCTTTGTTATGTCCTTAGCGTCTTGGAAATAAGTTTATTTGCCATTATGAAAAAATAAAATGAATGAATGAGTTCCATTAATGGACAGCTCGTAACAAAGACGTAAATATGTAAATATACACTAGTAATAGTACGAAAAGCCAGCGCCGGATCTAGGTTTTTTTCGAGGCGGGGCAAAAACTGAAAAATGCCGCCCCCCCTTGCCTATATTTTTATCTTAATCATCATCATCATTTTTAGCAACCAGACGCCCACTCAACACAGGACATCGGGAAAGAACGTCTTTTTTTTTTTTTACCACCATGTTAAGAATTTTTACACGCTTTATATTAGCGTCACTTTTGAGGGTTAACGTCACACACGTCTGTAAGCTTTGACTCTAGTTTTCCTACACGTAACCCCTGGGTAGTGCCAAATGAGTGACACAGTTCTTGGTGATAGGACTTAAGTGTCCGTCTGGGTAGCGATCACCGTTCACGGGGCGTAAAGACCGTAATAGTGATCTGATAGTGATTTTGTACGTATTTTTGATCGCTCTCAAAGGGAGGAGTGTTGACCCGCCGGCCAAAGAGACAGTACAGTACAAGAGCCCAATCGTGGCTAACCACCACGAGGGGCTGCCTCACCATGTCGCACATAATCTTGGGCGGGTACGTCGTGCTAGTTGGTGACCGGATGTGGCCGACATTTAGCGACATGCCGACCCTTTCATGCCGGTGCCCATTCGGCCTACTTAATGCCCGGACTTTGGCCTCTCGATGCCTCTTCATCAAACCTATCCTTTCAACTTCATGACAGCGCAATTCAACAAAGCAGGTCTTTCAGCGGTGCATAACCCCACCATCGCGTTCACTATGGAGTTCACCAACATCCGCGAACTCCAAACGACCTTATTGCCGTCCACCACCATTTCGAGACGGCCTAGTCTGCTTTGCTCTTCTTGATGGAGACGCGGATTCGTTGTCCGGCCGAATATTCCTACCTGCTGTACCTCGGTTATTCGCTTGAAGAAAGCTTCAAGCCTAAAGTCGGGGTATGCTTGTATGTATATTCGGTTGGACATCTACTGTCACCGTTTAAGCTGCATGGAGGGTCCTTCTCCGCTTTGTGTTTGCACGTGAATCTTGGTTGCCTGAGCCACATCGACGTGTGCCTTTACAGGTCTCACAACGGGGAAGATGAGACGACACGGCTGTTTAGGTATCTCAGCCATGTGGCTGATGACGGGCGGACGCAGTTCCCGTCGGCTGAAATGGTCTTGGGGGATTTGAATACACATCACAAACTGTCGCTGGGCTCCTCCAAGACTGGTTAAGTTGTACATTTATCCTGGGCTGTTTAAAAATAACAATGGTGGTTGTATCATTGAGATAAAACGATGTATGGCGATGGCTAGAGGGGCAATGGAGAAACTCAGGAAAATATGGAGGAATCGTACTACTACAAAAGCTACTAAAGATCAGGCTTGTCCGAGCACTTTCTCGTATTTCTGTATGCCGCTGAAACATGGACGTTACGGGAGAAGAAAAATGTAGATTCGCTAGAGATGAGGTGTTGGAATGCTTGGAATATCAGGTCCGAATTCCACACAAACGTTTCAAGAACTCGGCATCAAGTAGCGTCTTTCCGAGATAGTACGGCCCCATATACTTCGAATATTCGGTAATTTCTCACGACGAATTAACGACTCCATAGAACGTCTTATGGTTAATAGGGCAGAGTAGATTGAAATAGACCTCGTGGTAGGACATCATACACATACATTTATATACATTATACATACGTACAGCGGCACAGATATTATGACGGATATTTTAAGGATAGCCTTGTCAGGTCTCAAAACTTCCAGGTCTGATTCAAACTCAATTTCCTAAAAACGGAGTGAATACAATACCTTTTTTTTAATCGATATCTATGGGGAGATCATAAGGTGCATGTCGAGGTCTCCAGCCTTCCAATCTGATGCACGGGGACAATTATTGTCCGTACCGCATAGATTTTGCAGCCAGGTTGGATGTATTACGGACAATAGGCGATGCGGATGAGCGAGTAACACCTAGTTGACTCGCCGTGCCACCCGACGCACTTCCTAATATGGCTCCTCACAACTTAGGTGGGCGTAGATTTTCTCTGCAACGGACGCCCTAACCGTGGGCGTCCGCTATGAAGCCACGAGTTCTGCCGCACATCTTAGAGTGTGCCAGCGACCCCAATGACCCCTATTAATCGCCTCTTACGCCAGGCAAAGGAAACCGTGAAGGAATTTTGCCACCCCTTGACCACGGGGTGCGTGTAAACAATAAATAACCAATTTGAAAAAAAAACTATATTTTTAGCAAGGAAGTCTAAAGACTATAAAATCAATGTTAATAGCTGTTTTTTCACATTTAAGCAAGATTTTTTTATGAAGTATCACTATTGGAATATTTTATAATGGAGCTTCTTGCTGCGTTATTTAACAGCATCCTAAATACCAAAAACATGCCTGACTCATGGCGGTTGAGTGTGATAACTCCCGTGTACAAGGGTAAAAGCTGTGTTCAGGAATCCGGTAATTATCGTGGCATTAAGGTCATGAGTCATACCATGAAGCTTTTCGAACGTGTCATCGAGTCCAGGCTCCGCCAAGAGTGTACTATCTCTGAGTGTCAATACGGCTTCCGTCCTGGCAGTGGTACTACCGACCCGATATTTGCACTCAGGATGCTTTGCGAGGCATACAGAGCGAAGAAGACGCCACTGCACATGGTTTTCTTGGACCTGCTGAAGACCTTCAACTGTGTGCCGCGACAGGCAATCTGGTGGGCGATGAGGATGAAAGGGATACCGGAAGCCTATGTGGACATTATCAGAGACATGTACCTCCGATCCGAGTCCTTCGTTCGGGGACCGCCGTTGGCGATACGAATCCTTTCCCGATTGATGTCGGTGTGCACCAAGGCTCGGCCCTGAGTCCATTCCTCTTCAGTGTTGTGCTCGATGCCATTACGTCTCACATCCAGGACCCTGCGCCCTGGTTGTTGGATGTATGCCGATGACATTGCACTGGTGGAGGAGGACCGACGACTTTTGGAGCGCAAGGTCAACCGGTGGAAGGAACGCTTGAGAGCGGTGGTCTGAAGTTAAATGTGGCGAAGACCGAGTACATGGCTTGCGGGAGTACGGACCCCCAAAGCATCGGATGGGGAACGAACTGGCCGTGAAGACGGACAAGTTCAAGTACCTTAGGTCCGTACTGCATGAGTCCGGTGACATCGCCCTTGACGTCAAAGCCCGTATAAGCGCTGCTTGGGCTAAGTGGAGGGAGATCTCGGGCATACTCTGCGACCGCAGGATGCCGATGAGGCTCAAGGGTCTCACCTATAAAAGCATCGTGCGGCCGGTGCTCCTGTATGGGTCTGAGACGTGGCCTGCCCTCAAGCGGCACGTCCAGGTCCACGTCGCGGAGATGAAGATGCTGTGGTGGATGTGCAACGTTACGCGTTTGGACAAAATCCGTAACGAGCACATCCGTGGCAGTCTTGGTGTCCGCGATGTGGCTGATAAACTCCAGGAATCCCGCTTGAGATGGTATGGTCACGTCCTAAGGAAACCGCAGGAGTGCGTCGGTAATGTGTGCCTGAGCCTCAATCCCCGGACCTCAACCGCGGGGTAGACCAAAGAAGCGCTGGCTCGATGTCATCAAGGAAGATATGAGGGTCAATGGCCTTACTATTGAGGATGCCGAAGATCGGGCGAAATGGAGGAGAATTTGCCGGAAGGCGGACCCTGGCACCGACCGGGATAACGTCAGGTAGAAGAAGAAGAAGAAGATCCAAGTATAGATATTTAATAAAGTGTTTATTATTAAATTGTCAACGTGGAAACGTGGGAACATATTACTGAAATATTTTAACTATTCTTAATTTTCAAACCCCATTTTTTCAGTGTGTAAAATATTGCCTTTTATTATTTCAGTAAATCAAAACAAAAAAAATTCGCCCAGATTTGCCGCCCCTTTAAATTTGCCGCCCTAGGCTCCAGCCTACTCAGCTTACTAGTAAATTCGCCACTGCCTGTACCACATAAAAGACGTTCGATGGTTAATCAACTAAAACTAACTACTAAACACAAATTGGATATTATAGTACAGTCAACGAAGCATTTTTTCCTGCATAATTTGCCAGGAGTTTTTTCTTTTCATGAAGAGGTGGCATATGACCCCACTAAGTTAAAAACCCAAAATACTTACAAAATTCTTAACAACTTTTCACCCATACTTTTTTTCTCTAAAATCAATATTTTAGAAGTTATCGCGCGTTGAATGGTTTACTACCGAATCAAGGTCAATGGAAACGAAGGATGCATAGCGTAATTATGAAATCCAATGATTTCTCCATGATTATCACGTAATTAATTAAATACTGATGGCATAAGGGAACAAAGCAATGAGGAAATAGTAAATTTTGTTAAAAATCCATGTAAAATTTATTGTAAAAAAGGTATAAAATGAAAATTAATAACATTGTAAATCGCGAACGGTTAATGGTACAAAAAAAATTATTGAACACAAAAGATGGGAAATTTAATTGTCTACAAGAAAGGTTCTTAGCATGATGGGCCTAAAGTGGACGGTTCCGGAGATATGGCTTCAAACGCGTTTTCCAAAATGGCGGCTCTAGCGGACGCCATTTTTGTAAGTATTTTGGGTTTTTAACTTAGTGGGGTCATATGCCACCTCTTCATGAAAAGAAAAAACTCCTGGCAAATTATGCATTGCGGACAAGAGTAACCCGTTGCTTCATTGCCTGTACTATTAGAAACTAAACGTAATTGTTGAGATGGATAAATTATTATACATTCCAAGTATTAAGTTTTCATCTCTTTTTCACGCGCCTCTATCGCATAATTACTAATTCACGCACGGCGAAAAAAAAAATGTAAGTGGTGTTAGTTGTTACGTTATTGATGAGTTTTGTAGTTGTCTCCGAAGATTCAATATGCCGCCCCCTGATCGTGCCGCCCGGGGCACGCACCCCGACTTGCCCCCCCCTAGATCCGGGCCTGCGAAAAGCCTAATAATAACTAAGTTGATGACGTTAACCATCTTCGTCTGCGGTGGATTAAACAACATACCATTATATTTGTAATTTATATTGCTAGATCTACAGCTGTAAGTGGCCCATCTTACATTTGGCGGGCAGCCAATCACTGAGTATTCTACCTTTAAAATATTGTCGTACATATACATGTATCATGCGTGAGTCCTCTTAAGGTGTGTAAGGATTTATGGGGAATAATATATTACATATAATATATGGATGTTATGAAGCTTTGTGTCTCTATCTAATACAAGTTTTCCTATAGAATGGTAAAGCCTCTAACAAAAAAGTTTTCAAAATACTGTTTTTAATCTGAAAGCGAAAATGTTGCTGCTTATGAGTTTTCTTCTGATATAATATCTGAAGCCCTAAAAATATAATTAGGTTGGTATAATTATAATCATTAATGTACTTATATCATAAGTTCATTCTGATTGTGATGTGTATACTATAGAAAAATATTTCTCTATTTGTTCTGTGCTCACTTAAATATCTTATTTTCACTTGTATAATGTCACACAAGAAAATCTAGAGTAAGAGGGATTCTGAAATCACAAAAACTTCCCAACCCAGCACCAATATTATTTTTTAATTACGTTATTGCTATAAAATATACCGACAAACGAGGAAGTATTACAAGGAGTCGTATTTTGTAATTTAGTTACTGAACCCGAAAAAACATGTTGTCATTAATGCGAATCGCCAGTTTTCGCAGTAGTGTGGATTTCGAACCGCAAATTACATGCCTCCGCGCGTCCGACCGACCCGCTGAGCTCAAGTACTTGTATATCACATAGCTCTGTTGTTACAGAATGATGCTGCACTTCGATATTAATCAAGGAATTCCTCTATCTCCACAACTGATATGAGATGGAATGTTTGTATATGAGCAATCTTTTTTATCGTTTGCATGGTTTATTTACCTTAAGATTTTTTTGTTACATTAGTCAGACAAACAAGCAACCAGGTTTCGTGATGGTTAATTTGATGGTAATCACTGCCGCCCATGAACATCAACAATGTTTGGATCATAGGTGTGTTGCCGACCCATCAAATCGGGGGTAGAGTGGAAAGGAAAAAAAAAACACGCTTGCATAAAAGATCCAACTAAAAACTAAAAAATAATTGATAATGAGTTTAAGATTCGAAAAAAAATGGAGTAAAATACATTCATTTTCTTGTTACAAAGCGTGGGGTGTTTACAACAATTACTTATCCTACAGCATATACTTTTTAAATTATTGCGTTGTCATCGGTCCTGGATAAGTATGCAAAGTTTGAATTAAATGTGATCGTTCTAAGTAGGGCAAAATTGAGCTCAAAGGAGTCGATTAAATACATACAAACATACAGGTGAAGCTAATAAAAGCGTGTTAAAAAGGATGGAAAGAGGGAAGGGGTATTGGGTATCCGGCAATCTCACTCACCGAGCGAAACGCGTCGATTACCTGTGAGATAGTGGTACCACCCCGGACAAGCCTGCCCATTCATGCTGAGACATGACTGGCATCAGCGTGACTCTATCACTTTAAACAAATCTTATGACAGATTTGTTAGTTTTTTCAGATCTTTCAGATTTCGTAAGTTTATTCATTGGCGTTGATTAATAACATTAAATACGGACGTAGATATAGGTCACGTTCATATGTATCGCCATTGTAATGCACGTTTACGCAATACGAGTAAATGGCTTATGAATTTGCAACCAATTGCCTGTAATTACGAGGGCTAGCTATTATAATAATGGGAATTCTATAACAAGGACACCTATCTCTATACTCCTAATTGGTGAGTACTGTCCTAAAAATCTGACGCGTAGAGCTTCCGTAGTAAGTTTTACTACTAGTGTGGGCACTTAACATATTTTTAATTTATTTTTGAGCAAAACATTTCTGACACATTCTTACGTTAAAATTGGAACATTTTGAAATACTACATTTCAACAATTAATATTGTTCTAAAAGCAACAGAGTACAATAAAAACAGTGTCAGTTAGGTATCTGTTTCGTCTTGGGTGTCACTAAAACATTTTTTGTTATGCTGCGAAATATATTTAGTAGAGGGGCTAAATTGTTTTTTGGTTGCATCATTTTTGTTTCACAGATTTTGTTACACGTCGTGTATTGTTATTAATATGGAATAGGTGTCAGAATTGAACATATACATACGCATAAACTATACGAGAATATATTTTTTATTTTAAATTTATTATAACATAAATATTACGTTTCCTATGAAATTACATGAAATTAAAATAATTAATTGGTCATGTAGGTAATTAAATATTTCTTATGACAAGTCCGTACACAGTACTTATTCTTTATTTACAAAAAAAATATATCTAATTTATTTATACTATATTTATTTCGTTTTCGGTAATCTTTTCTTTACACATCAGTGTTGTCGGACTTCTACAAATTACATTCCTACAGCTTTGAAAAGAATGAATATTTTAGGGATAAGCCCTTATCACGAATGCAGGATCGCAGATTGTCGACGGATATTAATGACTTCCTTCAAACGTACATTCAAGGAAAGGGTTTTGGAGAAAATTCCCAGCATTAAAATAAATTTCCTAATGTATTTACGCTGTTTTAGCGGTCAATGTATCCTGTCTAGGAATAAAATGTTTGAGATGTGTGGAAACTTCGACTGTTATAATTCAAAAATAAAATGTTAAAAATGGATTTTAACGTAGCTTTTTATAATGCTTAACTAAATGGCTGCATCATTAGTGATGGTCACTGTAGTGAAATCCAAAAAATCACAAGTATGGAATATAACTGACATATTATATCTTCTCTTATCTCTATCCAAAGTTTGCCTCGAAGAAATTGCCTTGTGTAATAAAGCCGCCGATTGCACTTACATATTTTAAATTTAGTTATAATTCTTTTGGAACTTTTCCTCGTGTACAATTAAGAAAGATAAATTTAAAAATCATTCTATATAATCAATAACAAATACTCATGTTCACCGTACTTAATAATCCGCACGATAAGATGGCCCTAATGAGAGTCAGTGGTCTGGCTAAACATTCCGATGCAAGCATGCACACGATGTGCGATAGAAGTGGGGCAAACATATCGTCCGGCTCTAATGAAGCACACCCCGGCTTATGAGTGTTTGCTCATGACTCTGTAACGCCATATCTCTGTTCGATAAACGACTGCAATTTAGTATTAAATTTGTACTGATGCGTTTGTGGTATTTATCCAATAGTTATTAATTTATTATTTATAACTCAAGTTTGTTTTTTTATCGTTGTTAATCGATTTATTTCTTTTTGCATTTTTTATATAGAGTATGACAAGTGTTGACAAGTTTCTAGAGATTTAATATTTTACTCTGCGCAGCTCCTGTATTTATAGATATAAAATACCGAATCCAACAACTAAAATGGAAATGGTCAGGACATCTTATAAGAAGTAAGACGGAAAAATGGGCCAGGGAAGTGACTTAATAGGGCCCTAGATATAAGAAAAGAAGAAAAGGCAGACAATATCGAAGATGGGAGGACGATATTATGAAGGTTGGAGGAACATATTGGACGAGGGTAGCAAGAGATAGATCGTTGTGGAAAATATTCGGGGAGGCCTATGCTGAAAAGCAAGACGATTAGCAAACCGGTGTCTAATATAATATTTACTTCGGGAAAATGTTATAAAATAAACATAGTAATAATATGAAATAGAAGATTGTTATTAATGGCTATTATATTTTTTTCTCTTTATTTTGTAGGTATTTCTATTATTATTTCTATTATTGATTTAAGGTTTGACAGAATTCTTTCCGAAGCGCACATACTGTATATTATAATATACTGGTGGTAGATCTCTCTTATATGAGAGGCCACCTGGGACCTACCACTGTAATGTCTAGTTCTCCCGCCAAACAGCAGTGTAAATGCACTGTTGTGTTGCGGGTTGAAGGATATCGTAGTCAGAGTAACTATTGGACATATTGAGAATTAACATCTTATTTCTCAGAATGGCGAGCGCAGTACAATGCCACGCATTGTTATGTAATTCATGGTTCTGTTT
Source organism: Hyles euphorbiae (assembly GCA_023078785.2). NCBI lineage: Eukaryota > Metazoa > Arthropoda > Insecta > Lepidoptera > Sphingidae > Hyles > Hyles euphorbiae. The sequence continues at coordinate 9,073,637 of CM041051.1, read as the reverse complement.
TGGTTACGCTACTGTCTATGAGCGGTCGTATCGCCTACCATCAGGCGAATGGTATGTCCGACACGCCATTCATTGCAAATAAAAATATAGAGAGGGACTCAATAAACCTTTAAAAATTCACCTGAATGATTCAAATACGTATTTAGAAGCAAGAAGTTCACAGTAGAAGCACTTAAAGCGGTTAGTTTTATTTACTGTCAAAGGACATGGATATAACAATAAATCTAAATGAAATTTACCTACGTCTATAGATACTCAGTATATGATTTTAGAATCTCAGCAAACCCGTTGAGATTTTGGTACCGATTCGAAAGGTTGGAACTGTACCTATACAATTTTTCCTATTGACGTGAGAATTCCGATACGATACAATTTTACTCCGTTTGCATCTATTGATATCTTTTGAACCGTCATTTCCGGGATCATTTACATGCATACAATTGTTGTGCCTTGGCGTATTTTCTGTAAGGGTAGGCAGATATTATCGAATCTTGCGTTATATCATCAGTAGGAAACTTTTTTAGGCTCGCCACCTATCACATTGTGGGACGAAACATAGAAGGCGAAATGTGGGTGTCCTGGCACCTCTGCCTACCCCTTCTGGGAAAAAGGCGTGAGTTTATGTATGTATGTATGTGAAACTTTTTAAAGTTGATGCAGGTTTTGTCAAAGAATATTAATTTACTTTGTTTCGTTTTACGAAGTTCCTTTTGCTATTGGGATTCTCATTTTTGTTACAGCCCTGTTTGGATGAGTGAAATTAATTCTGCAATGTTGTTTGATTTAAATATTATGGTTCTACATTTCCTATAAAGTATTTGGGACTAGAGACATAATCATTAAGAATTCTTTACTTATTTAAATAGCATTAGATCATTGGAATAAGAATATTTTTGTACAAATTTTATCGCGAATACAAATAAGGCTGCAAAGTATTCGAAAAAATTGCCCAAATTCGTCATTTAATCAAAAATAGTTTTATATAAATGTGTAAAAATCGCGTAGATCTAAGAAACCATTAGGGTTAGATCAAATTGATAGAAAAAATGTAGATAAATAAGTAGGTGAGTAGAATAATACACAATTTGTGATGGCACATAATATTGCTTGAAATGAAATGCCCCACATATTTTTGATCGCATTTCCCTACCTCCATTGTTTGCAAATTAAATTTGTCATACGAGTATCGTTTCATTCGCAAAAAGGGTTCGCCTGGTACCACACTTAGTTACACAATACATTTTCGGTACGTTGATACATTGCTTACAGGAAATAAAATTTGTATTCAGATAAAATTTACCTTTCACGTGCCTTTCGTCACATAGATCACAAAAATATTCAATGTAATCATTGTTTATAATCCATGGCAACACATTTCTTTACAGATTAATGGCTGAACTCATGCTAATTTATATTGACTAGACCTTTATTAACACACAAAATCAGCAGGTAAGACCTTCATTTAACTAAAGGTTCGGTATTCGCCCATGTGGTGCGGGTGAACTTAAATCGACATAAAAAAAAACATTAAAATATCGGTACTATTATGTTGACAGAGAGAATAATAGATATAACAGAATTTAAAATACATATAATTATGCAAATTGTACAATTACTCTATTGGCAACATACTCTTATTAAAGTAAAAGACCATATTGAAACAACTACGATTTAAATATGCTTAATATGGTCTTACAAGTAACATGATATGGGTATGGTCAACAAAAGCGACGTCACGAATTCGCCTCACGGTTGGGCAAGGCACATTTTAGTACTTTTGATTTGAAAATATATTTTCATGAGATATTATGAGTTTCCCTTAAAATTATAAGTCCAGTTGAAATACATCTCCAACACGCATAAAAATCTATGTTGTCTTGATGCCACGTAAATTCACTCATAAAAAATAATGGTAGTCATACTGGAATACATTGTAAAAGTAAGCATGTGATGTATGCGCCTCTGCAAACGCATTTGAATATGGATTGGTAATTCATGTGTTAATAACATTTAATATTACGCAGGTGGGAACTTAATTAATTATATTAATTCAAAACACTATCACATCAAATATGCTAATTGAGTTATTATAACGTATGAAATTAGCTGCAATCATGTGGTTATTGTTGTGGCACAGTTGTACTATAGTACGATTATAAAGTCTATGTCTTGGGTTCGAATCCCTGGACGAGTAAAGTGATATTTGATTTTTCTATTCAACATCCGCCCGGAGTTAGCTTTGCTCCCGATAGTATGGCGATAAGCCTATCACATCACATCACACATTTAAAAAATATGCGACTGTTGTCCGACACTTATTCTTTCACCGCCTTCTAAATACCTCAAATATCTTTTTTTTTAATATTTTTTCCTAAGACTTCCAAAGGACATTTAGTTTTTGCAGAGAAATATCGGCCGCAACTGGATTTATACTCGACATGGCGACGTACTATCAGGAATGGAAATATGGTTAGTGAAATAACATTTGCATTTATTGAAAGTCGGATGTGCGAGTACAAGGGTGACGATGTCTACGTGTAGGTTACATATTTTACAGTAAACCGGTGTAGTTTATACATCTACACCTGATTATGTTGTATTTTAATGTTTTAATACTATCTGATATATCAACTAACGATCGATACATATAAATAAAATTGAAGTGTCTGTTTGTAAAGTGAAACTAAAAAAAATGTCCAACTACATATCGTTATATACACGATACCTATAACGAAAATGACCTTAGAATGTTTTTTGTCTGTCTGTCTGTTTGTTCCGGCTAATCTCTGAAATGGCTGGACCGATTTTGACGGGACTTTTATTGTCAGGTAGCTGATATAATAAGGCTAACTTAGGCTACATTTATTTTAGAAAAATAAAGTTTTTGTTAAATTACACGCGGACGAAGTCGCGGTTACAGCTAGTCTAATATAGTTTTAAAACCTATTTTAGCTACTATCGAATGTTTTGTTTCTCCGCTCAAACTGAATTCAAAAATAGTTCGAAAGGGACAGTTAATGAAGAGGAAGAAAGAAAGCAAAACTGTTAATTTGTCACTAGCGAACAAAACGACGTAAATATACAGATGTGAAAAATCATTAAAAAAAAGAAGAAAGAATTTTGCACGTCGTGGCTGTGACTAGTAGGCGACCACTCAGCAAGTTTTGCACAGTGCTGCGAACCACAGCGCTGTGCTAAAAACTGCCTATTAAAAAGGCCGGAAGTACATATTCTGAAATAGAACAAAATCCGGCAAGCCACCGGTGGTAAATCAGTAGACATTTTTTATGAAACGAGTCATTCCAAAACACGCGACAACGAACTAACATATCATGAAAAAAGTTGTAGGCCGGAACTTAATGTTGAGGAGTAGACTGAAGAGGATAATGATGATTTAGACTGGTTAACAATATCCAAAATATTAGAAAAAGTAACATCACGTTTCAAAACAACAATACGTACACTCCCGTTTATCGGAAGGAAGTGAGCCTTTGTCAAAGTAATTGTGTTAAATAACGCTTACGAGGCAAATCACGTACTATAAGATTACGTAACAACACAGGTATGTCTTCGCTTTCAGGATATTGCGCATAACTTCACAACACCGTGAAGCGGTTCAAATAACTTATGCCTACATAAACTCGCGCCTTTCTCAAAAGGGGTAGGCAGAGGACAACCTAGAACCCACCCAGATAACTTATTTATAAGAAATTTGATTTTCAGAATATCCTAGTAAAATAGAACCTTATATGGGTGTTATTAGCTTGGGAAGCTGCATACGTTTATATTTACTTTATTGACTATTCTGTACCGTTTCCATAGAAATTGGATAAATGCATTGATTGAATGATTTCCTTATAATGGATGCGTATGGTAAGATATTTAAATCTGCAATTACATGTTTGTGATTATGTGATGGAAGAAACACGTCATATTGACTCTGTATCCTTCGTACAACCTCTGTAAATCCAGCTAAGGTTGAGCTAATATTAGGTACTATAAATTGGTGAGAGATAATTATCCCCTCCTCTCCTGCCAATGTTAAGTTACATTACACTGTACATTCAAGGCAGTCCAATGCCTCATAGGTATAAGACCCGGTTCCTATCATGTGCAATGTAGCGACTTTATACTATTAATATAAAAGGAAGAAGTGTGAAACACGCGATAGTGAGCCATGAAAGTGCGTCACATACGATAGCAGGGTTACAATCAACCTATATACATTCATTTCGAGCTTGGCTGGGCATTATTGCATCCACTGGCGAGAACACGGAACTTAATATGGGCAACATCAACTTTAAAAAAAAAATAAAACATATATTCATTAACCAAATTGCGCTACAATTTCTTAAAAACTAATTAAAACATACATAATTTCTATAAACTTTACCATCAAGAAACCCGACAAAATCAAATAAGAATTACCACAGCCTTCCTGTAATCTTTAGGGTCTACAGTTTACCTTAAACACGTCATCTATTTCATTAAACTTTCGTATTTAGCTCAGAAGACGAGCATTTCACAAGATAACTCACTTTACGCAGCATCGCACCGTGAGTATGTAATTTCCAAGCCTCGTATAAAGTTTTCATAGCGATAAGGTTCATGCTTGGCCTTAATAAAGCTTGTTTTTGCGATAATGTTTTGTTGTAAACATTTTTCCCATTTGTCATCGTAAAACATAGAGTTAAAGTCCGTTTCAAATGGACACAATGAAGTTAAATAACATTTATTTTTTCAAACGTACGTTTTTTATTATAGAGGTTTATTCGCGTAATTTGTTGTATGAAATACTGAATGAAAAAGAAAAATAAATAAAGGGAGGTGTCATCAGATTGCTCGTTTCGCGCGTGGCGATGCAATTGCAATTTCATTTTTCACGTTTGTATATATTTTGATCCATTCTCTTGTGTTTTATAGAAAATAAATATCGCCTAAACAAAACTATAGAAAATGCTGAGTGAACTGACATTTTCACTAGTACATAGCGCCACATTGTAACCAATTTAATTACGGTTCGAATCAGTCGCATGTACTGGGAAATACTATTGTCTATTAACAGCACAGTATTTTCATTCCAAGGTTATTTTTATCACAGTATTTTTCTTACTGTTCTTTCTATCCTTTCCTAAGCTTCGGAGCTAAGTGGACACTTTATTTCCAATTCTTAATATTAATTTTATTTTAAGTATTTGGTAAGAATATAAGTCAATTTAGCTGTACTAAAATGCTCAGCGAACTTCAATTTTCGGTGTCGTTAAAAAACATGCCACGTATCTTGGATTATAGGAATTGCATTTGTGAATGTGAAGCCGAGAAGGCTTTAAAAATATATAAGAGACTAGCGGCCCGGCCCGGCTCCACCTAGGTGCAGATTCACTTTTTTGGAAATACTCTATCGCCTATGTTCATCAGGGATAATGTAAAAATCTAACTTTGAATAATTTTTCAAATCGGTTTCAGAGCCTATTGAATGCAAACAAACAAATCTTTCGTTTTATATTATATTTTTTTATTGCAATGAATGGCGAGACAAGCTTGCTGTTCGCCTGATGGTAAGCGATACGACCGCTCATAAACAGTAGCAAAACCAAATAACACCTAGAACTACAAAGCAATACTTGGCTTTCGACTGCGCTCGCCATCTAGTCCAGTAGTTACTCTAGCTACAATGTCCTTCTAAGTGATTAAATATAGAGAAAAACTAAATCTCTGGTGGATTAAACAGTCTAAATTCTAAAATCATGTTTCATAGCGATTCAACGAAAGATCGCAATCGAGATAACTATACAACAATACAAAACTAAAACAGTAAATCTGCCAATGGCTGCAAATCGGGCAAAACAAAATATACCGGGTGTATTCAGACTTCGACCGAAAACGAAGTCAGGTGGCAGTTTCAGTGACTAGTTACTGAAAATTTCTTAATTTTTTTTAATTTTTTTATTGCAATGAATGACGAGACGAGCAAGCCGTTTGCCTGATGGTAAGCGATACGACCGCTCATAAACAGTAGCAACATTCCACTGCGCTCGCCATCCTGAGACATAAGATGTTAAGGCTCAATATGTCCAGTAGTTACTCTGGCTACAATGTCCTTTAATCCGAAACACAACAGTGCATTTACGCAGTGTTGTTTCACAGGAGAAATAGACATTGTGGTGGTACCTACCCAGATGGCCTCACACATATGAGAGACCTACCACCATTTTTTTTATTTATTTTTTTAAATTATCATCGTGTAATATTTTAAACCGTTGTGTATGATTGGGTCTTTAAAAATAAAGGGTGTACATTAATATTTTAAGGAAAACTATGTATTTACTTAATTAAAATTATTATTTTAAGAAAAACTATGTATTACTACCCAAACACGACGATAGGCTAAAAATATCCAAAAGAAAGTTGCATTGTGTTTAAAATCACAAATACTACTACTTGGCTATATTTTCGATCGTAATATGGACATACCGGGTATGCAACCAATTGTTTTATTTAAGGATGACATACTGGGTCTCCGCAGGGCAATTGGACCTACTTAAGCAAAAATGAACCAATCCACACAAGTGCCAAAATTGAGATAAAACCATAGAAGCTTTAAAAAATGAGCCCTGTGTCTGCCCTGTAATGATCTGACAATTTTGATACAACAAAACATTTCTTTGACAAGGTTATCAACCAACATAATAGCAGTTGTTCAATAAACTCAAAAGATCCATGCCCCATGATCATCCAACAATCCAAAAAGAATAATTGAAATTGTTTACATTCACATTGGTAAAATATTGTAAACTAGCGGCCCGGCCCGGCTACGCCTGGGTGCAAATACAGATTCCAGTCCATATTTTATTTAAAATCAATATGACAGCCGTTGTCTAAACTGCTTATCCAATTTCAATCCCATCCTGTACCTATTCTTATGTCCCATTTTATCCACCTTATATTCTATTCTATCCCATCTCTCCAGATTCAAATCATTATTTTGCTATGGAAATATTATAACACTGTTACTACTCCGACGACATTCATTGAAATAAATTAAAAGATACCATAGATGACCCGACCACGCTTCGCTATGGCTTAGTTATTATATGATGAATTTTATATTGAATTATTTAGCATAGCAAAAAAGCCCGACCCACCTTTGCCTGGATGCAGATATTTTTTTATTTTACTCCACACCAAATACATGTTATTTTTCGTATAAGCTCTTGTATACCTAAACATGAATTAGCTATCCTACTGTCCTGCTCAATTCCGTCCCATCCCGTCTGTTCAGTCACATCCCGATACGTCCCGTCCTTTCTCTTCATTGACCATCCCGTCTTATACCGTGCATTTACATTTCGTCCTATCAAATGTGTCAGCTATCCCAGTCCTCTCCCCTACCTCCCACTCTATTATATCCCGTTTCTCCATATCCAAATAGTGTGCCTTATAAATTTTTGACATTAAACACTTTAGCGATTTTGATTATCCATGCAATATTCCAATCCTTATTTCACCCCCAGTATGCTGTTTTCCAAAAACATTACGCCATTACTTTTTGTTAGTAATAAAGAGATTAAATATAAATTTTCATAGAAATACACTCACACACACAATTAATGTAGTAACGGTCATTGAGTAACGGTAGTAACAATTATATTTAACTGGTTTCTCAAGACACAGACAACGCCTGATTTGAGAATCCCTGCAATATTCTCCATAATTATATAAAATTGTTATTTTATTCAGTTCAGTTTTTATTTTTATGTGTTATTTTATGAAAGATTTTTCATTTTCAAGTGACATTCTATCTTGAAAAGAAGTAAAACTTCTTACTTGTGAATATTATTTATTTGATTGTCCTATATTTATTTAGCTTCATAATATACTCTTTAGTTTACACAAATTAAATTTCTGAACGTATGCATAAATATTTGACAACCAATTTAAATGTCAACCACTTTTCATTACTGTCATTATTTTACATCTTTAAAATCTAAAATACGCCATTAATCGAATATTGTGGATATATGTTGTCGATTCGAAACCTTTATTTAAATACGTTATTTAATTTGAGGGAAGAGTTTACCGTATTGACGGTATGAACATTAAATGTTTGACAGTTACAAACCCATGAACATTTTGTATGGTAACAAATGATGGTAACATGTAAAAATCCAAATATCTTACGGAACCCTATTTTTTTTCCAAAATAAAATAAAGTCTATGTTACTCGTGGATAATGTAGCTTTCGAATGGTGAAAGAATTTTTAAAATCGGTGCAGTAGTTTTTGAGTCTATTCATTACAATTAAACAAACAAACAAACAAACAAACAAAGTTTTCCTCTTTATAATATTAGTGTAGCCCCTGGACCGTCGGATGAACCGCGCTCAGGCTCGTCGGACTTCAAGCAATAAAGCAACCTAACGTTATTGAAATAGGGGCTATTTTAGTTCAAGGACACAATATGGCGCTTACGACAAGCCAGGGGATAAATAAACTGCCTCGGTGGCGTAGTTGTACTACGGTACGGTTACAAAGCTAAGGTCTTGGGTTCGAATCCCGGGTTGGGCAAAGTGATATTGGATTTTTCTATTCAGTATCAGCCCAGAGTCAGGAATTTGTGCTCGATATGGCGATAGGCTCGCCACCTATCACATTGTGGGACGGAACATACAAGGCGAAATGTGGGTGCCCTGGCACCTCTGCCTACCCCTTCTGGGAACAAGGCGTGAGTTTATGTATGTATGTATGTATGTTGTAAATAAACTCAGTTAAAATATATATATTAAAAAAAAACAGTTTAACTGTGTACAAAATTATGACAAAAATGGTTTTTTCTCAAAACTGCCATTGTGTGGGTTGATTCTGTTTTACGGAAGTAAATAAATAAATAACACCAAACAGTCACATACATAGTTCTGACCCCACACTAAGATCGAATCTTGTGTCGTGGGTATCAGGAACTACGAGAGACTTTTCGGTCTCACAAACACCCAGACCCGGAAGAAATATTTGTGGGCCGCACAAACAAAGTAGGTCCAATTATTTATTCAGCAATATCGATTGACGATCGCAAACTTAAGGCATATTTCACACAGATATATCCCCTTTACATGAACAAGGGGGTAAACATATAAGCAGCAGTGAGTTTAATTAATTCAAATACCTGTTAACAAAAACAAATTGGCTGAACCATTTGATTGGAAATATTGTCTATTTGCTTACGACCAAAATTAGGTCTTGGGATAAACTTTTATTGGTTTCTTACTTAATTATCGAACGTGAAAAGCAATTATTTATATAGAGGAACCTAGCCACTTTTTAAAATCAGTGCTCGTTTATTCTATTCAAACTTAACCATTATTTAAATCATACGATTATTTGTTTGGAGTATGTTATTGACAAGAAACTGAAAAATTTATACAAATATATAAACTTAAAAAACGGCATCTATGTAACTGTTTTTTTGAGTGTAGCTTATTAAAATTAACAGCGGTGAATGAAAAAGTGAAGTAAAATACTCGTATTAAATAGGTTTGTGATTGATCTACTTGGAGTATAACCCAATTATTATTTTTTCATGGTAAGGAAGTAAAAAGAATGAAAATATACATATTACAACCACATTTAGCAACGAAAATAATAAGTTATTTGTTAATCTAATTGTTTTATATGCATGTGGGATTTTCTGTTAATCATCAACCTCTTTAGAGTGATTAATCATATCGCAGTTTCTTTAGCCTTTAATAAATAAATGCGAAGATTAGTTTCTTAATTATCTTTTATAACAACATTAAATACTGACGGAATAATACACAATCGTCCTCAATGAATTGAAACTTTAATTAGTTTGATGAAAATACCAAGAGGCACGCGATGCGACGTCTACAATAGCTAGGTCTCCAATAATACTAGAATGAGCTCGCCTTTCCGTATTTAAAAAAAGATCATCGTTTGTTTAATACTCGCTTGGACTTTGCTCAACTGATTTTTTTAACCTATTTCATACTTAAACAAATTATTATCTAGAACTATCGATATAATTACGTATTTTTTATTTTCTTCTAAATATAATTGAATTGCTTTGAAGTAAACTAGACCACTCATCTGACTACATATTAATTGTACAGCATGCAAAGATTATTAAAGAAATGCTGCGTCTTTCGTTAGTTTAATTTTGTTCATTTTAAAGATACGTCTTAATATAATTATTAACGACTATCACTCCATAGACGTATAATTAAAATTACTGAAGTTGTAAAGTGTCAGAACCGATAAAATTAAATTAATTGCTTTTAAATTGCGACTACTTCTAAAGTTGGCATTCTGATTGCTTTATAAATTGACACGTTTCGTCCTAACAAAGATATCTAAGTACAGCTCAGCGAAATCCTACTCATTTTTTAGTTCTCAACGAGTACTTATACTTGAGCTTTGATAATAAAACAGTCTCGGGACAATATTGCAAATGAACTTCACTAAGTTTCAGTTGATACAAATAATTTTGTAAAATTGCGTTGGAAACAACATTTTATTCTTGGAATTAGTTAAAGAGAATAGTACTAGTGACGAAATGGTATTAACAATTTTACATGTTATATGACATGAATAGAAGACAGAGTTCATTTATGGGTTTGATTTGGTTTGATTTATTTCGTTTGATTAATCATTTTAAAGAATTTTGTATAAGGAAAGAATTATTCCATTACCTACCACTGCCATACATACATTATACATAACAAAGTATGTTTATATAAATGCTCGTAAATAAATACTATGGGCCTTATTCATAGAAAGTAGTAAACCTATTTTAGCTGAAGAATTAATTGTCTCCTTCTCTCAAACACAATTTAAAAAAGTTTGAAAGGGATAATAAACATTCGATAGCTATAATTTTATAATATTATTTCTTTTACATGAAGAACATACAAAGAAAATATTGGTTAATACAATAGGGCACTTAAAATTAGTTACAATATTCATTTTATTTTAACTGCCCAGCGCTAAGCTAGGCTTTTATTGCGGCTGTGTATCATAATAATTTCCTTTTTTATATTAGCCAACACTTGGTAAAAGGAAAGAAGCAATTTCTATCTAATTAAAATATATAGAAGTAACAATAACTAACACTAATTCACTTGTGGTACATTTATTTATTTATTTATATGTATATTATGCTTTATTGTACACCAAAATGAAAGACGCATACAAAATACTTAAAAACTAAAGACATGGTTACAATAGGCGGCCTTATCGCTAGCTGCGATCTGTTTCAGGCAACCTTTGGATGGACTGGATTATTGTGAAATTTAAATATAGGGTAGTGCAGATAGTGAGAGAAAATAAATAAACTAAAGTAGGTTTTAAAATTCTATATGTATCGCCGTAAAGAAATAAAATGTGCCTTAGCTTAATCAGTATAGTGCCACATCTTATAAAAATAAGGCCGAATAACAGGCTTTGTTGTTGCGTTCCCTGTCGTGTATAACATTGCAGGGGATTCAACCATTCGTATTCGATTGCGCATGATTATGGCCATCCTTGATTGTTTACTATCGTCTCTTGTTTGTTTGTCGGTGTTTTGGTCATTTTAAACCTTTTTTTATATTTTTACTTAAGACATTATGTCAGTGGATTGGAAAATTGATTATGAGTACTTTATTTCTTCGAAAAATTGTGTATAAGTCACCCCAGACTAGTATTTGTAGTTTTTATAGTAATATACTCACTTACTGCAGGTGCCTTTTTTGTCCATGTTCACGGGATTTAGATTGTGTTACTTTATCTAGGTTTGTTCCATTAAATTTACATTATTTTCCTATCCAGTTAAAACTCTGTTCATTATTTTTAAGGAGCGAATCAGGACACAAACAAAGATATTTGACCATAATGTTACGACAACTCGTTGAGACTTAACATCGTATGTCTCAGGATGGCAAGTACAGTGGAATGCCAAGCATTGAAATTGATGATGTTTGGTTTTGTTTCTTGGTCTCGCCATTAATGGCAATAAAAAATATCGTACTCTATCATTGGCAGTTGCACAACACTAAAACCGATAGTTTTGTTTACACTTTACAGTAAAAATATGTGACTGTCGAACTTTGATGTAGTTATTTTAAAACATTGCCCGAATACGTGTAAATTGTCGAAAGGGATCGACGATTTAGTGCCACGTCGCGAATTCTCATTCGATATTATCTTGAAACTCCAAACTTGTGCACGCATTAAACTTTTATTTTACAAACCGATCGTACATAACTTTATATTGTTTTATTTTTGTGAATTTTGCTCGTAATGCGACATTTTGTGCGAGATATAGGAATTGTTTCGTTATCTGAGTGGGATTTGGGAGTGGGGTTCGGGGCACATTGTGTGTTGGCTCGTTAAATGTTATATTCGTTGGAGAATTGTTTCGGAAACTTTAATATAACCATCAATACTTATTTCATTGACATCGATGTTGTTATGGCACTGAGTGTTATGTGTACTTACCTTTATATTCAATGCTTTTGGTGTTTTTAGTATTTTTCATAACTATATTGAGAATTGGTAGAATTTTTAACTCAAGCGATCATTTGTTTGATCGTATACATAAAAGATAAAACATTAATGGCTAATGTGGGAATTGGCTTCCAATTAAACATGATATCAAAGTTGCGTGTTTGTGTCACTTCGTAGTAAATGGAAAGGTGGTAGGTACTATTTTTGGAAAAAAACATTCATTTTCATTAATCTGGGGGCACGGCCGTGCCCCCTCTAAGTCGAGCTAAAAAGCGGCACGGTCGTACCATCCTTTTCTCGAAGCAATTCAGACCATTTTCTACCCCCTATAACTTCGTTGTGGTTAAAGCAAGAAGCCTGAATTTTTAGTTACTAAGCAGGCATTGTGTAAACACAGTTTATTTTAAATGTCATTCAATTTGAACCAGTAGTTTAAGAATTGTAACTTGTCAAACGTTCTTAATTTTGTCACTCACTGACTGACTGACTGACTGACTGACCGATCATCAAAAGTCTAAGGCACCTCTAGCAGACCTAGAACCTTCAAATTTAAAATATAATTAGTGTTTAGTGTCCAAATCAAGGGAAAACTTAAACATTTCATAATTTCTGACTAGTTTTCTAGTTACACCAACAGAAAAGGAAAAAAGTTGGACTCTACAAAACGACGTGAGATCCCATCAAAAACATCCTGTAAAAAAATACCAAGTCTCGCAGCTCAGTTTTTCTATCGCAAAAAGTTGTGAGATCCACGTAATACCAAGTCGGTTAATTTATTAAGTCCTTGCTTAAGGGACCTTCAGTATAAAGTTATTACGTAAGTTATTATCATATCAATATAAAAAAATCCTTTACGTTTTAAATAAATAGATCGACTTGGCCAGCAGCATTATGTATAAATTGTACGATACATTATGTTTCCATGCGATGGCCAAGTCGATCTATACGATACAGGATGTTTTTTGATGGGATTCTATTATCTAATCACCTGACAACCACACGCTAATGAACATAGATTAAATCGATTATACATATATACATAAGCTCTCGCCTTTTTCCCTGAAGGGGTAGGCAGAGGACCTACCAGGACATCATGTTTCGTCCTATGTGTTATCCCCCGAAGCGATAGGGGGCCAGGCCATCGCTAAAATTTACTGGTTTGGGATTCGAACCCGCTACCTCAGCGTTATAATCGTAACGTACAACTGCGCCACTGAGGGATGTAATGATTATTAATTTGTACATAAAATAATGATAGTACGTTACTTACATACGATTATATGTATATGTAAATAAGTATATTTAATGCATATGGAACGAGTCATCAGAAAAGACATACTTGGCCATTATCACTAGCAAAACTAACATAAAATCCTGATAATCTATTGTTACATATTCCCACAATAAGAATTTTTGCAGGCGACGTACTCCAATGCATACATTAGTCTCGGCGTACAAGGTGCGTGGCAGGTATCGGAAATGTAATATTTTGGGTCGGGCCACGACACACTGCCTCATTCGCCCTTAAAGTACTTCCCTCTAGTCATATTTTCAAAAGATAAGCGGTTTATTTGGGTGGAAATTATATCCTTTGGAGACTGTTGTGTTTTGGATTGAAGGACATTGAAGCAAGAGTAACTACTGGACATATTGAGACTTAACATCTTATGTCTCAGGATGGCAAGCGCAGTGGAATACCAAGCATTGCTTTGTAATTCAAGGTTAGGTTCTGCTAGTGTTTATGAGGGGTGGTATCGCTTATTATCAGGCGAACGGCATGCTCGTCTCGCCATTCATTGCAATAAAAAAAGACTTTTGAGAACCGACTGATACCTAAAATTGTAGGGTCGTTAATAAATTAAAAAAAATTATCCAACAATCACGTGCATAGTCCTATCCCCACACTAAGATCTAGTCTTGACTCTTGTGTCGTGGCTTGATACCCAGTTCCCGATGGAACTACGACAGACTTTTCATTTTCACAAAAACACGGACTCGAAAAAAATACCTGAGGTTCCAACAAATATTTGTTTTGGTGCGGGGATCGAACCCGTGGCCTTTCGTTGCACATCCGGTGAACTAACCGCGCCACGGAAGCTGTTGAGATAATGAGATAATGGTTCTGCGGATTTGGTATTGAAAATGTCTACCGCCTGAGGGAAATCAGATCTGATATTAAAAGCGCTACTGGTTAATTTCATGCGGCTGGAATGTCGCAGCCAATTAGAAAATTAATTACTAAAGCAATTCGAGATAAAATCTTGGAATAACCGTTGAAGATTTTGTCTGGAAGTTCTGTTATCGCCTGTTAGTATTATAGAACGACTGCCGCAGTGGCGTAGTTCTACTACAGTCCAATTTCAAAGACGAGGTTCGAATTTGAGGTTGGGCAAAATTATATTGGATTTTTCCATTTTCTCGCCCCCTAACACATCGTGGACCAGAACATATAAGGTGAATGTGGGTGTCCTGGTACCTCTGCCCACCCCATCTGGGAAAAAGACGCAAGTTTGTTGATGTATGTGTATGTATGTATCTGTGTATGTATGTACTATAAAGCGATAGCCACATGATAACTGGTCACTTAGATCGAATTTACATGAATATGAAAAAAAAAATGGAGCTTGAATAAACCATTCTTAAGCAAATATTTGCAGATTACAGTTACAATAAGGTTTCACGAAATGGAATGTCTATTTTCAAAAGGGAGCATACCGTTCACAGTCCATATAACAAGAGAATAAAATTGTTCGATAGCTATAAAGAACCAATAAAAAATTAATGGCATATCAACACCATCATATTAAAGGCAGCGATGTAGAAAAAATGGCGACTGTTTGTGAAACCGGAAATCCGTGTCCTTCACAGAAGTGTCCTAACAATAAAATAAGGAAATTATATTTCCGACTTTTTATTGTGAATAACAGAAGTGCATATTTTTATAATAAGTATAAATAAATCATGATAAAAAGTCAGATGGGATTTGTTACTCAGTTGGTGGAAACTAAAATGTATTCTTGTAATACCATTTTGTGTAACTATAAGTTTAATACTTTCTCTTGGAAAACTTTCTTTCAGTAGTCGCTGTGGCTACGCTACCTCAACTTCTAGAAGTTGGATTTTTTAAAACTTAATGTGCCATTAGCCTAAATCTATATTCTAATTAGAGTGGTGAAGAAATGTCCAAAAACATCTGTCAAGAAACGTGAAACTTCATGCACAATGTTCGGTGGTGGGTCTTTCATACGTGAGAGGCCGTGTCGATAGATACCATCGCAATGCGTATTTCTCCCGCCAAACAGCAGTGTTAATGCATTGTTATGTTTCGGTTTGAAGGATATTGTAGCCAGAGTAACTTCTGGACATATTGAGCTTAACATCTTATGTTTCAGGATGGCGAGCGCAGTGGAATGCCAAGCATTGCTTTGTAATTCAAAGTGTTGTTTAGTTTTGCTACTGTTCATGAGCGGTCGCATCGCTTACCATCAGACGAACGGCATGGCCGTCTCGCCATTAAATATAATAAAAAAAACTTAAAACTGAGACTGACTTATAGACTTATATAAGTGTCACTTTTTTGCGACGTACAAACTTTTTATTTTATTTTATTTTTTTAATTTATGTATGGTGTATGTAAATTTGTGTTATATGAGTGTGTGCGTTGTAATAAGTGACAAATAAATGTGTTTTCTTTCTTTCTTTCTTTCTTTATATAAAAAGGTACAAGTTAATACGTGCATCTTAATACAGCTACGAATTAATGAGTGTATAATAAGCAATAAGAAAATGTGTACAAAAATAGACCAGCACATAGAATGGAAAAATATTTAAGTAAAAATCTCAATGAAATACTGAGCGAGAGACTACGATGTTGCATCTGTTCAAAGTATCACAAATAAAATGTGTCATCATAAGAACCCCAGTTTAATTAGACATCTTTGCCGACCATTCCAACTAAAGATGCTTTTAAAAAGTTATATGAATTTTCTGCATTAGTAATAACATCTGATTATGTCTCTAAAATAAAAGACATAAAACTTTTAGAAGTTTGTAAAAATATAATTAAAACCAAATGAAATGTTGAAATTTAGGAACTAAATCCTTGCTTAATTGATGATATTTTCGTTAATTAAACACATTAATGCAATTTATGATATTAGTTGCAGTTCTTCTAAACTTTATGTTATTTTGTTTTCGAATTCATTTAGTTTTATACTAACAGCCTTATTGTAAATTTATAAACCTATTTTAGTAATCAAATGTTTTGTCCTTTTCCAATGAATACGTAATCCAATGTGATTGAAGAAGACAAAAAATTCAATTCACCAACACATTAATTAGAATGCAACTAATGTTATAAATTGCATTAATGTGTTTAATTAATGAAAATTTCATCATCTATGAATAAGGCTGTAATTGAGCTTGATAATAAAGTGAAATATACAAAATATGATTTATAGCATAAATACTATCAGACTATGTTTATTTAAATGGACTATTAATAACTCACGTTATCAAAGGGAGCCACATCAAAAGTCATTAAGCTCTATTGTTTTGATTTAAATAAGGGCTTTCAGGTGAAATTGTGTTGGCTTTTCTATGGGAAAGCGTTAAATAGTGACGGAATTATAATATTTACATCACTGAACAATTTTCGGAGAGGATTCTTACTTATTCAATGAAGGACATAAAACAAAATAAACATAATTAAGTCCGCCGGTACAATCCGCCGGTAATAAATAAATAAATGTGGGTAGCGAAGTTCATGTTTTGTACCTACAATAAAAATATTGCACAACTTATCAAATTATCCAAACAACATACAATATTTTGTGACATGCTGTTGTTTTTCTCACTGAATTAGTTAAAATATGGTAGCTTAAAACTGTAGGAAAATTCTAGTCATTCCTTCTCAAACTCCAAAAGTTTCTTTCAACACTTAATGAACGAAAGATTTCATAAACTCGTTTTCGAAACCATTTAAAATTACTGTCTTGGCTCCCTTCATATTTGTAAATTCAAACGAATTGAATTATAAAAAAACATGATTATCCACTATCATCTTCAACTGTTTTCCTTTTTTAAAAACACACATATTTCAAAGTATTTAAATATATTTTGCATTTCAAAATAAAATGATAAAACTTAATAAAAATATTATTGAAACTTACCGTCTAATAAAATTAAGTCACATGTTCCGAGCGCGCGAACTATAGCGAGTAGAGTACGGATTTTGCCGGCGCACGTCCGCCTCATGCCAACGACGGCGAGATACTGCCTCCCGCCTGATAAAACGCACTGATAGCGGTCGATCCCTGCATACATAACATTTATATTAAATTGTAAACTGTGTACTCGACATGTAAAAATATTGTAGTTATAGAAAAGTGTGGCCTGTATATTTTGGGCACAATTGTTTTTGGGGGAGAATCGAACTCGTGATTTCTTATTTTATATTTGGCTTAATAACAAACTGCGCCACGGTGGATGTATATTATAATAATCAGAAAAAATTATAAATGAGGTTTCGTTTCAAAAAATCATAAGGATATTATTGTTCGACGTTTCGTAAACAAAATGTATCAAATAGACAAGTTCAAAGGCATAATGTTTGTGCTGAAATTCTAAACTGATTGGACACCTGAAATATTATAGCAGATATAAATTGTGTAGTTTGAGAGGTGCTAATAAACTATGCCGTGTTATCGCATCACCTATCGGCCATACCAAAATGTATATTAGCTACCTATACGGAAGTTTCAGATTTCTGACTTTGCACTCGGTCTTGAGCGTTAGTTTTGATCCTGACTTTATGTATTGAAATAAAACTATTATTTACGGATTTTTTCGCGAATTTCGTTTAATTTTTAACATTTTTGACTTCCGGCGTTTCGATTACTTTACAGCTTTCGTGGTCACGGGGCGGACTAAGGTATTGGTGAATTGGTCGTCCGCTCTGTGACTGTCACAATTCATTTATCGGATCGCAAATACAGATTAACTATTTAAATTAACTTTTTAATTTAATAATTGTAAAATAAGGGTAGTTGAATGGTAACAGTCACAAAGCGGACGACCAATACCCGAGTTTATGTTTTTATTTTAGCCGATGGTTTTCAAGCACGGACAATACACGTGTATCCGGCAAGACTAACTGTATTGCAGCCATAAATTAGCTGTTTTGGACGCTAGGCTTGACTAACAGGCAGATTCCTATGTCTATTCCATTAATTTTTTTATACTGTTATTACAAAGTGACAACAATGCAGATTATTGTAAGTGCAAAGTTTTTTTATTGTGATAAATGTTGAGAAGACCACATAATTCGCCTGATGGTAAGATACGCCCGCTCTTGGACAGTAAAACCTAACAACATAACATCATGATTTACAAAGTAATATTTTAAAAACAGCAAGTATGCGAAATAGAATATCATCGAGACAGGTATCTAACGTAGGATGACACAATAATGCTGGCCTAATTGTAATTAAATGAAATGAAAATATTTATTGAATCCATAAAACGTCATACATTATTTAGATTCAGTCACTAGTTTCCACTACACATGTACCTACGCAAAAGGACATATACTATTAAATATTCGTTTAAATTTGGCTATAAGTACGCATGTTCCGCCTTGTATTATGCTAATCGGTTAATTTATACAGTGTGCTTCATTGGGTGATATTTTAATTTTGAGCGATGTTGTGTTTCGCGTACCCTCTGTGCCGAGCCGTTCGCACGCATCTGCCGGCCAAATTACATGATTCACAATGATATTTGAATTGGTTAATGGTTTTAAGTCGGTTGGCAGAGAACTGTGAGTGGATTAAAAGGGAAAAGTCTGTATTAAAGTTGTAGCCAAAGCAGATAGTGATCCTAACGAGAGTTTAACTTTTAAGAATTTGGTTTTTGTTGTTCTTATATGTTTTAATGTATTTTTAAATATATACTTTTCCATATTTTGTCAATGTATTTGTATCTTTGTCTATCGAATTGTTTTAATTTCGGATGATTGACAATTGAATATATAATATATGTTTTTACATTTAATTCAGAATCTATTGCGGTTAATCGAAGCCTATTTTTTTAAATAATCTATTTATGTTACATCAAGTGCGTGGTGGCCTGTTGGTAAACGGACTAGACGCGACTGCCAACATGTTCACGGTGGTCGCGGGTTCGACTCCCAGGGCACACTTCTGACTTTTCGGAGTCATGTGTGTATTGATAGTCAATCACCACGCACGTGAGGAAACCTTCATACCATAGCGATTTATTATAAGAATTTCTATGGTATGTAAGTCCGCCAACCCGCACTAGGCCAGCGTGGTGGACTATATGGCCTACCCACTCTCAATCGTACTTTCGATTGTAGAGTAGGCCCGTGCCCTGCAGTGGAACGTATATGGGCTGATACATACAGATTTATGTTTAAAGATTATTTATTAAAAGTAAAATTATTAAAAATTAACCTCACCACCGAAGGTTTTTTAATTTTTGAATTGTTTGTACATGTATTGTGCTATTTATTTAAGAATGAAAATAAAAACACATATAAAATAAAGATAAATAATAAATTAATGTTTTATAGTGCAAAGTAAATATTCTTCAGTGCCTAAAGACGAAAGTATTTGACTGTTGTGTGTTACCAGTGATGACTTACTCATCAAAGCTAAAGGTCACAATGAAGCAGGCTATGCTCGGTTCTTCCCTATCAGATCGAATCAGAATTGAGCAGATCCATAGGATAAAAAAGGTTACCGACATAGCCCGTAAGATTAGCAAGTTGAAGTCGCCGTGGGCCGGGCACATAGCGCGTAGAATTGATGGCCGTTGGGGCTGAAAGGTTCTAGAGAGGAAGCCACGTACAGGCAAGCGAAATGTCGGACGCCCGCCTACAAGGTGGACGGGCCACCTGGCAGTTTGCAGGAAGTCGCTGCACGCGGGCCGCTTCCAACAGGTCGATGTGGAGATCATTGGGGAAGCCCTATGTTTAGCAGTGTACTGCCTGTAGCTGAGATTATGATGAGTGTGTAGTAATATGAAGGTATAAAAATTTATTTAAAAGCAGTAATAAATTTTATCTCCTAACAATCCGATGTCTTATTTGCTTCTCCCTAATCCGCAGGGAACACCTTACAGTCTAAATCAAGCCAGGATGATAATATTTTGTACGTGTCTAATGTGTAATGCACGCAAATATTACGTGCGGTGTACCAATTATTTTCACTTGCATAATTTGATACGAATAGAACTACGTCAAAATAAGTTGCCTCTAGTTTTCATGAAAAGAAATATCAAATATCAATGGCAACATGGAGAGACGTTAATACTTGTGTAACTGTTAGTTCGACCGGATAAAAAGTATTAATGAGCGTTGAAACGAGGCTGAAGGAACGCAGCTGTTTCTCTTTATAGTTCAAAGGAAATATGTAGCCAAGGTCTACTTACGAATTGAGATTTTAGGTAATTAGGAATATACTATAAAATATAATATGGTTTCGTGGGACAAGACAATGACAGGTTGGCTATTCAAGAGGGTCATTTCAAAGACACGTATGTAGTATGTGTGTACGAAACTCAGTAACAGCTTACATTAACGGTGGAGCAAAATTTCGTGAATTTGGATGTATGCATGTAAGATATCAAGGGAATCCGCACTAGGTTAACTAAAAAAAAAACAATTATTCACTTCTTTGGCGAAAAAGAGTATACTGATTCTTCTTTCTGGGCGACTTCGCTACTTTCAGCCATAGTAATTGTAACATAAACATATTCATATAAAAATATTTATTTTAAATTTACAACAAATTATTAATGAACTGCTCTGATTAAAACAACTTATAAATTTTGTAATAATCCTGACATTGTAAACTGGTTTTGAAAAGAGCAATACTAGAGTGTCTTGTCCGTTCTTTTCTAGTGAAAACCGCTTTCCGAACCGGGTGGTGGATAAAAATTACTGAATCTAAATGATGTTGAACATTTTAATGGATTCAATAAATTATTTTCATTTCATTTTCGTTTTCATTTCATAAAACGCTTATTCCAAAAAAGAGCTTCTAACCAGAAACCAAATCATTCTGAAACGCTCTCAGCATTCACAAAATTTGTATTATTTGTTTTTCTTCACGAATGGACATAGACTTATTGCAATTCGTAATTGTAAGTACATTTTTCAATTATAACTCTGAAATATTTTACCTAAAGTTTATCGGATTGTATATCGTGACAATTTTAAAAATTAGGTTAGGGGTGCTCCTATCTAGTGGTCATGGCCTGTCCTAGAATAGGTGCTACGAGTACGCGACCTCGGCCCCCCGAGCTACTGCAGTCACTACAAACATTCCCTTCCATGACTGCAGTATCCACTCCTACAGGCCATACTCTCCTTTCCCATTATATCCTCTACTCACTAACCCTATTTCCTTTCCCCCGCTGATGATGGGCAGCAGCGTCGTCAGCGCGAGTCCCCTCCTGCGCTCGCCAACCCGCCTGCCAAGCGTGGCGAGTACTGGCAAATTACCCCTCAATGGCGACACAAAAATGGACCAGGCCCCCAGTCCCCGGCAGCCCCACTATTCCTGGCGATGGTAGCAGCCATGGTTACGGTGGGGCAGGGGGTGCTAAGAATCCCCGGGTTGGCCCCGGCTACCACCCTCGACGACGACTGGCCCTGGTAACACACAACATACGCACTTTGAGGACAGACGAGAAGATTGTCGAACTGGAAGAAGAATTGAGCGGGTTCCACTGGGATATTCTGGGGTTATCGGAAGTCCGAAGAATCGGGGAGGATACGATAATCCTGAAGTCTGGTAACCTGCTCTTCTACCGGGGGGACGACCAACAGTCCCGAGGAGGTGTCGGATTTCTCGTCCACAGGTCTCTCATTAACAACATCGTATCCATCGAAAGTGTGTCGAGCAGGGTAGTATACCTTATACTCAGAATATCTAAAAGATATTCGTTGAAGGTCATACAGGTATACGCGCCGACCTCGACACACCCAGATGAAGAAGTAGAGGAGATGTATGAGGACATAAGTCGGGCCATACATACTTCCAAAACCTACTTCAATGTTGCTATGGGGGACTTCAACGCAAAGTTGGGCAAGAGAAGCGATGAAGAGTTGAAAGTGGGGCAATTTGGACATGGGCAACGGAACCTCAGGGGTCAGAGGCTGGCCGACTTTCTGGAAAAAGAGGGACTCTTCGCGATGAACTCTTTTTTCCAGAAGCCGCCTCACAGGAAATGGACCTGGTTGAGTCCTGACGGTTCTACGAGAAATGAGATAGATTTCATCTTGACAACGAATAGACGGATGTTCAGTGATGTCTCTGTGATCAACAGGGTGAAAACCGGTAGTGATCACCGAATGGTTAGGGGCACATTGAATATCAACGTCCAATTAGAAAGGCGCCGCTTGATGAAGTCTACGCTCCGACCTACTCGCGCCCATATCCAAAACCCCGAGAACTTTCAACTCGAGTTGACAAACCGCTTTGATTGTCTAAAAGAAAACCTTGCAGTGGACGAGTTAAACAGCGGTTTGGTAGAAGCTGTCCATACGGTGGGATCTAAGTATTTTAGACCTCGCCGTAGAGATAGACCACAAAAACTCTCGATCCAGACTCTTGACCTCATGGCCGAACGTCGATCTTTGACGCTGCAGTCTTCCGTTGACGCCGAAGCATATCGGCGGCTCAAAAGACGGATCTGGAAGTCTTTGCGACACGATGTCCGTGCTCACAATACTGTGAGCATTAAGGAGACAATTGAGCGGAACGGAGGCTCCAAAGTGTTTGCAAGAGACTTGTCTATTGGGCAAAGCCAGTTGTCTAGGCTGAAAACGGATGATGGCCGCGTGTTATCGACTAGGGCAGAGGTATTAAGAGAGATCGAGAGGTTCTACGGACAGCTTTACACCTCGGTTGCCGAACCTACTGTTAACTCGGCCGAAGACCCGAGAGCCGAGTTAATCCGACACTTTAGCGATGATATCCCGGACATCAGCCTGTTTGAGATTGAGATGGCCCTCAAACAACTTAAAAACAACAAGGCGCCGGGTGAAGACGGAATCACTTCAGAGCTTCTGAAAGCGGGCGGAACGCCGGTACTGAAAGTCCTTCAGAGGCTCTTCAATTCCGTTCTCCTCGAGGGCTCAACGCCGGAGGCATGGAGCAGGAGCGTGGTGGTACTGTTCTTCAAAAAAGGTGATAACACTTTGCTGAAGAACTACAGGCCCATCTCGCTCCTGAGCCATGTCTATAAGTTGTTTTCGAGGGTCATCACAAATCTTCTCGAACGCAGGTTTGATGACTTTCAGCCTCCCGGACAAGCCGATTTCCTAAAAGGCTTTAGTACTATAGACCATATCCATACGCTTCGGCAAGTTATACAAAAAACCGAGGAACATAACTTGCCGCTTTGTTTAGCGTTTGTGGACTATGAGAAAGCCTTTGATTCGATCGAGACCTGGGCTGTGCTACAGTCTCTTCAGCGGTGCCACATAGACTATCGCTACATCGAAGTGTTGAGGTGTATATACAACAACGCCACCATGTCGGTCCGAGTACAGGATCAGAGCACGAAGGCTATTCCACTACAGAGAGGCGTGAGACAGGGAGATGTCATATCTCCGAAACTGTTCACTGCCGCGCTGGAAAATGCCTTCAAGCTCTTGCAGTGGAAAGGATTCGGCATCAACATCAACGGCGAGTATATTACTCACCTTCGATTTGCCGACGATATTGTAGTCTTGGCAGAATCGCTGGAAGACCTTAGCACTATGCTCGAAGACCTTAATCGAGTTTCCCAACAGGTGGGTCTTAAAATTAACATGGATAAAACGAAGATCATGTCGAATATCCATGTTGTGCCCACCCCCATTGGAGTTGGGGGCTCGACTCTCGAAGTTGTAGACGAATATGTCTATTTAGGACAAGTGGTCCGGTTAGGCAGGTCCAACTTCGAGAGAGAGGTCAATCGGCGAATCCAACTCGGTTGGGCAGCGTTCGGGAAACTTCGCGACGTCTTCTCGTCCAAAATACCTCAGTGCCTAAAATCGAAAGTCTTCGATAGTTGTGTGTTACCAGTGATGACATACGGCACCGAGACGTGGCTTCTCACTGTGGGCCTCATTAAAAGGCTCAAAGTCACTCAACGAGCCATGGAGCGGGCTATGCTCGGTGTTTCCCTACGAGATCGAATCAGAAATGAGGAGATCCGTAGGAGAACCAAGGTTACCGACATAGCCCATAGGATTGGCAAGTTGAAGTGGCAGTGGGCCGGGCACATAGCTCGTAGAACCGATGGCCGTTGGGGCCGAAAGGTTCTCGAGTGGAGGCCACGTACAGGCAAGCGAAGTGTCGGACGCCCGCCTACAAGGTGGACGGACGATCTGACTAAGGTCGCAGGAAGTCGCTGGATGCAGGCCGCTTCCAACAGGTCATTGTGGAGATCATTTGGGGAGGCCTATGTTCAGCAGTGGACTTCCTGTGGTTGATATGATGATATCGTGACAATTAGCTACAACAGGGATAGTACTATCAAAATTCAATAAGCGTTTACCAAATTATTGGTTAGGTATATGATTGCAGCATTGTGTGTGAATTTAAAGTGAAAAATTGTATTCAATTGATTTTAAGTATAGTCAAGATTCATAAACACATAAATACGTGAAATTTTTGTAACTTTCATTATTGTAATACTGTGCATAAAAGCAACAATATATAATTAAAACAAAACAAATATCTATGAATGATAGAACGAAAAGAAAAAAGTAGTTAAAATTCATAGAGTGTGCATTAATACTTCGAAAGTTTCCTCTGGTTGCGCGCCAAAATTTCAGCCATAGATATTTTTGTAGATACCACAAAAGTGTATTTAATTACTGTAATGTTATAGATATTATAAATTATCATAATGATCATGTTTATTCAAAGGAAGTGTCCTATTGATAACAGACCACTCTCAACTCTTAAAGATTTCCAAGCGACCTGTAAAGGGCCTCCAGAACTATAATAAAATTTTAAAATATATTGTACTTTAAGATTGCAAGGCGCTTCTTTGCACAATATTCAATATTAACCCTACACGGTATAATCCGCAACATTATTGTTCGTCTAGAGGGCGCCCAAGTGGCGGCCTGTGTTCGGTGTCTTTCTGCAACCTTTCTTTACATTTTATTATGTACATGTGTAATTAAATCTCATTGAAACTACTTACTACAACATCTACTTAGTTTATTATTAGTATCCCCATTATTGTTATTGTAAATAATATTCACCACCACTCTCAATCGTACTGTCGGTTGTAGGGGAGGCCCGTGCCCTGCAGTGGGACGTATATGGGCTCATACAGAAATAATATTCATAAGGATAAACCAGTGGCACTAAGCGAAGCCTAATTCGACCCAATTCACAATTTGGAGAGAATCCAGACGAGTTTGAGGATTGTGTGGCACAGTTTAATAAGTTTAGCTACCAACTACTTTCCAAGCTATCCATACCAACTGAATTTATCACTCGTATGGTTTTATTCATATCATATCACATTATTTTGATGTTAGAAGCGGTGGCAAAAACCTAATATTCGATCAGAAAATTACCTAAATATAAGTGGTGGAAATCCCGCCATAATAACCCTTAGATGTATCATTCAAGAGACTGTTAAATATCTCGTCGTTTAAGATTCGATCTGGACAGAACTATACTATATTTTGTCAGGTGAAATGTTATTTTATATCTATGAAGAATATCATTGTCACCATCGGTCAAACGAAGTTCACATAACTTAACCCTCCTCTAAAAATATTCATCTGACTTATTGGAAGCGGTGTGTATCCAACTAATTCCTGCAGTCTATTAGGTAATTTATTAGTACACAATTAAAAAAACAGAACCGCATTAACTTTTGAATATCGGCTTTTTTGAAACCTATATAATTTAGGTATACATACTGTCGATTCCCTAATTTTACATGAAAGACGAATAGACTTCTTTACATTTCTGGAATAAACCGTAATTTATAGTTGTCGCCGATCACAGGATATTAAACAACAACTGATAGAACAAGTATGATAAATTTCTTCAGTTTATGCGATCTGAGGTGAAACTACATGAAGTTTTACAGTGTAATCTCTATTGCCAAACTTTTATTCTTTAGAAAGAACAATATACATTATGCAAATCGGAAAAATCAAAAACTTATTTAATGTACAGTTCGGCGTTGCAGATGTAGTGGAAACAATCGTATTAGTGTAATAGACGAGAGTCAATTCTGCGTTAACAAAATGTAGTGATGCGATGTAATCAAATTTTTTACGAGTCATTTGCAATTTCTGCCTAATCTGTGCGATCACGCTGTATATGCGCGTTAAAAATCATAATATGTAATAATTCAGGTGTACATTGGGGTATATATATGCAGATTGGAAAAAAAGAAAAACAATTTATTTGTCACAGGCGCAACATACACAAACATGGTATTAAAAAAGACATGGTTGATTGCGATTGTGATGAGTCCACTCAGCTTTCTTTATGATGTGGTTTAAACCACGACACAACACTGATTTTCAGTGGACACCTTAAATGACGTCCGTTAACGTGTACTAAATTCCCTTATAGACTTGCCGAGGCTCACAGCTAAGTGTTCATTCTTTGCATGTCATAGCTGATTTTGGCACAAGAGTTGCAGTGGTCTTGCAATGTATATCTATAATGAAATTGAAATTCCAAAAATACTTAATACATTATATCTTTGGGAATAGTTCGGTTTGAATCAAATGAAATGAGGATTGCTCAGATATTTTTTAGAATAATTTTAATTATTTTAATACGTCCTTCAACCCTCTACTTTGTGTGCCATTCTCTGCGACTTCCATGAAGTTCTCTCCTATTCCGTCTTTCCGCATTTTACATCTTGGTCATTTATCCTCTAGCTCTTTCCATCTTTAGTACTTTCATCCGTCATCTCTTTCATACAACACGTTCCATTTCGATTATTTGTCACAAGCTTAATTCTATTCGTCTTTTTTCAGTAATTGTTGAACTAGCTTAGCTTATGTACTTCCTCCAAGGTTACATTTAAAACCCAGCGCTGTGTGGTTGTTTCTGTTATCACACAGTACCATGCTGAGATGATACTTTATTGTGTTGAGTGACCCGCGAAACATACGTACTTACCTGTTTTCTCCTTTTTTATTGTATTTTACTAATGTATTGTATTGTATGCGGCTAATTTTGCGCAAAAAATTTTTTTTTTCTTGCTTTCATTCATCATATTCCAAACTTACTTACCAGTACTTACTGTAATACGTCAGCCTATAATATCCATAGGACACTGCAGAGCATACGACTCATCTACACAAGATATTTCTATTGATAAGGGTGGCATTGCTTATCTATGTAGTGGAAATTATCTGTATTTATAAATCCATATTAATTCCTGATCACGTTTTGATTCAATTTGAATTGACCGTTTAACAGACAGTTTTTGTCAGGGTTTATTAATTGAGGTTAACCTACAACACGTTCTGAAGCGGTGGTAGCAGAAATGAACGATTCAAAAGATCTTGTGAAAGACTATTTGTATAAAGAATATTTTGATATATTATATTTATATATTAAATATATTTGATATATAATATATATGTTCATAATCACTTCATTATTCAGTAATTGCTAGTTTAAATGACTCTGTTGTG
This sequence comes from Hyles euphorbiae, assembly GCA_023078785.2. Classification (NCBI taxonomy): domain Eukaryota; kingdom Metazoa; phylum Arthropoda; class Insecta; order Lepidoptera; family Sphingidae; genus Hyles; species Hyles euphorbiae. Next base: position 9,045,425 of record CM041051.1, on the reverse strand, counting down.
TTTTGATAATTGCAAATAACAAAAATAATTTATAGTAGTTTTTTATTAATTATCTTAATATTAACACTGAATGTGTTGGAGTTAGATTTAAAAATTATTTAAACCGCTTATGCGATTTACTAAATGAAAATCAGTTAGTAAAGAAGGCCGTATTTTCAACCATCCATCAATACAAATATTAGTGCTACTAACAAACATGTGTCAAACGATACAATAAAATCTAACTTGAAACATTCTAATACAAACTGACCAAAATTATTCCTGTGTCAAATTGTATTACAATCGGCAGTGTTCTGAAAACATAAAAAACAAAAAGTTCATACATAATATTAGCACGCAGGTGTTTCGCGCCAATAATAGCTGACAACACAAAGTTAATCCTCGATCAATGAGTCAGCCAAAGCCACGTCCAATTACCATCAAATGCGCGGTGTAGTTGCGCAACGTGTTGCCATTTCACAGCCCCGCCAGTGCATTTTATAAGGATGTTAACCATTATGAAATCAGACTGTTTGTATTCTGCACCCATCGCTCACCTACTTACAATATTTTATTGCGCGTCCAGGGCCAATTGGGGGAAACAAGACTTTTAAATCCTGGCGGTGTCTGACACAAAAATTGTCAAGGGAAACAAACAGCTATAAAAAGGAATTAAATAAGGTATAATAAAAAAAAATACAATCAACACAATATTACTCGTAATTAATTAATTATAAACTATGAATAATTATTCATTGACGAATATTTGCTTTGTAGCGTTTGCTTCTGTATTGTTTTAAACCAGGTACATAAAAAAGACCAGACGCGGCTACCAACATGTTCACGGTGGTCATTATCAACATCAACCTTTTTCTGTCCACTGCTGGACATAGGCCTCCTCCAAATGTCACCTTCTCCTCACGAAGGTCGCATGTTCAAATCCCAAGGCACGCCTCTGACTTTCACTTATTGATAGTCAATCACCAGGCACTATAACTATTAAGGATAACATCGTGAGGAAAACTGCATACTGTAGCGATTGGTTGAAAATTTTATGGTTTGTAAAGTCCGCCAACTCGCATTAGACTAGCGTGGTGGACTATATGGCCTTATCCCTCTTAATTGTACTCTGGATAGTAGCGGCCCGTGCTCTGCAGCAGGCTGATACAGAAACAGAATAAGGAGAATAGTTTAGTGAAACTGAAGAATAAAATTTAAAACCAATGGTGTTCCTTTAATTGGGTGATTTTCATCTTGGTAAAGTTGTTACATAAAGATATGTATGCTCTAAGAACTGATGTAAAACCACAAACAAGAAGAATGTTCTGAGCAATAGATTAATATAATTGACTACTATCTAGGACACAAAACAAGTACAGATACAATGGCGTCGTAAAATATCTTCAACAACCTACAGTAGCTCGTAAATGCAACCTTTATCGAAGCTGCGGTGAACTCATAATATTTAATACAACGGTTCCATTTGTACGTCCATACTAGAGATACTGTTGTCATATAGTGGAAATATCGTGTCTTCAATGGTGACTGTATTGTAAGTATGGACAAACCTTAATTTTTTATGTTAGAGAAGGCAAGAATCAAATAAAGATTAATCGTACGTGTACGTGGTGAAGTGGTGGCCTGTTGGTAGACGGACTTACTGATACATTACAATACAGTACATACGTGTATAGACAGCAGGCCCATAAAGGAAAAAAATAACTCCGTGGCGCATTGGGGAAAAATCCCCGCTGTTAAACGAAAGGTCATGGGTTCGGTCCCATTATCAAGATAAATTGACCTATTTACAAGATTGTATGACCTACAAACATACTTATATGAGCATAACAGAGCAAAGGAGCAAGTCAGGATTATATTAATACGTATTTATATAATAATTACGTCGCTTTAAGTTGTAACTCCTACTAGCTCACCTTAATTTGTGCTATATTTTAATTTTTATTTATTACTGTCCCCTAATTCGCGCGGCCGCAGATACTTTATAAGCCCAGTTTACGTCAGATAGATATTATTTCGCCTAGTTTCTGCTTAACTTTACATTTCCCGTCCCATCCCTTTACATCCCGTACTGTCTCATCTCATTTATGTCCATAACTCAAGGCATGCAATCCTTAAATCTTATTTTTTTTTGGTATAAAAAGTAGCCTGTGCCTAAATTCAAGGCATCAGCAATCTATTTAGCACATTTAAATCATCTCTGTATATAATTCTAATCTATGATTTAAATTATTCAAGCCATTGGAGCGGGAAGATTCCTTGCTTATCCCACCGGAATACTCAATTTGCGGAGTTAAAAGTAGCCTATGTGGTAATACATGCTATCAGCTACCTTTATACCAAATTTCTTAAGAATTAGGCGTACCATTACACACACAAACTTTCCACTGTATAATATTTTTTATTTATTTTATATGGAAACCAAACAGCATCGTAACTAATAATATTGACATTAATATTTGTCTAATTATCATTTACATATTTTCGCATGTAAGATATATTTATGAAATAACATTAACAATGTTACGAATATTACGCCACTTTATAAAGAAATTGTAAAAGTTAAATAAAAACATATGTAATAGAACTATGAGAGAACCGAGTACATTGGGATACATTAAATTCATACATTGGCACGTTTAAATGTGGTTGAATTTGAGAGAAATAAGTTTAAATCTGTAGAATCATTGATATCATTAAAGAAATTGGCAGATCTATAGAATATTATTTAGTAAGATAGTGGGAATGGTTCAACCGTTTGAGCGTAAAGAAATAACAAACTAACTAACTTTCGCCTTTATAACTTAGTAGGATAATAAAGTAGTTGCACATAATTTTGTTCAGAGTTCCGATGCAGTACAAATTAGTTTCGATAGTCCAGTTACGATAGCAATCTCTCTAATATGATCTTAAGTTAAATTGTTCCTTGGTTATAGTGCTTGAATACAAGTCATTATACAGGGTATACAAGACTGCTCCCGAAAAACAATACAACAAAAATTTGGCATTTGTGTGGTAAATCAACAGTTTTTGCTGAAATAATACTTTAACCCCTCGCATACCATAGCGTCTCTAAAAAGAAAAGAGTTTGCATTGGTATTTTAGAAAAAAATATATTATTTGTCACCCAAATACGACGATGCGAAAAAATTACAAAATACATTCGTCACTTTCTTTGCAAAATTTTTAGTTCCAAATTTTGAAGTAACTAAAACTACCATCCGGCTTCATTTTCCGTAGCAGTCTTGATATACCCTGTATAAAACACATGATAGTCGGTTGATCTCAAGCAACTGGCCATTTGCACAGAGGCTTTGTTCTCGTACGTGTGTAGCATACATATGTGATAGCCTGTATTTCCTGAGAGATTAGCTTACAATTTCTGCTTGAATGATAGTGCAACCAATTATTAGGTAATATGCTGTTTCATTACAGCTTCTCTCTCGCTTTAGCCACAGGAAATCCACTGCTGAACATAAGCCTCCTCCAAGGATCTCGACATTACCGCTTAATGCTTTGAAATAAATTAAGGGTATTTGAGACGCTTTTCACTGGTACATATCTAACTTATCTTTTTTTGTCAGGATACCTATAATCTATATTAAGTAATAATTTATGAATGACAAAGATGGGAATGCACAAAGATAATTATTTTAGTTGTGGAACTAACTGAGCTTTGTAAAACTATTAAGTGCTGGTTTTGGGTGACATAATATCAAGAAAAATAAAATATGTGTCAAGTGTGTATTTTTTAATTAAACAACGCTTACTTTATAAGTCTTTAGTATATACGTACATTTTATAACCACTCAACCAACGACTAGTTAACTATCATGATTCGATGCTCTTTTTATTTTGCTTGCCCGGCATACTGCGTTGCACTTGGTGGTAGGTAGGTCCAAATGCCGTCGAGGCAGAATATCTACTGCTTTTCACAACTTTTCGCAAATCCATGTAATTCATTCCAAGCACTGTCTTTTGAATCCAATGACCACTCATCTCGTCTTGTTACAGCATGCATGGAATCTGGTTCACAGCGAATTGCACTTACCGATTGTTCAAATATTTCAGATGTTACTATGAGAATTTTCCTGAATATTGTGGCTGTAAATCAAAATCTGGGTTAATAACTGTTGCTCTTTTTCGCCTTCATAATAATATTTTACGACCTCTATAGGTGGATCGACAGATTTATTACATTTTTCATGGATTGAATAGCCCCAGGACACACGTGGAATTTTTTACCATGATTTTTCTGTTCGATCTCTTTTAAATCAAACATATCATGTTTGATACATTTATTAGTTGTATAAAATTAATGTTTAGTTCTTTTTAAAGGTCTACCACGACGAAGCGAAAGCAGTATGTTAGGATTTAGTAAAGTGGAGATCCATAGTCTCTGCCTAACCCTATGGGAATGTGGTCGGGTGTCGGGTGGGGTATGTTCTTATATGTGATCAAATTCATATAAGTATATAATAGTATTCCTTTACCGCATTGACGTAAGTATACTACAGATTGGAAAATGTTAATTTAGCTTCACTCATTTTAATGCTATTATGTAATGCATATCTTATAAAAATTACAATATACCGTTCCACACACTGTCATAAAACAGGATTAGTAAGGACAACGTGCAGGCTATACACTCTTCCATCTAGTGAGTTTCAGGTTGAGTGTTCGAAAAACTCATACAAACTGTACGAGTTTTTCGAATAAATCCCATATAAGTTGCCTAAGGCTGGAAAATGGGTACCGACAGCAAACCTAACTCATAATTGGAACTTGTAACTAGCCTCTCCCTAGCCCTTCGGGAATACATACAGCTTGTATGCACATAAAATAAGTTAAATTACTTCTTCCATTGCCACTGTATTTACGTATGTTAGAAAGTGGGTTACTGGTAGGGGCGATAGATAAGCTGAAGTTATTAAAACGCAAATATCATGAGAGCTGTAAAACTTACCGTTTTAAAATTATTAAAGCTTACGCCAAATATATCTGGATGAACTTTAAGAATACCGTAAAGTTTGCAGTCTGGGAACGGGAGAAGTAAAACGAGCCATGGTTATGCGAACTAATTTTTGATTATATGTACTTAAAGATGTCAGGAAAATAGATACAGAATTTGGTAATACTATAATTTTGAATGATGTATTCAGTTTTTTTATTATTCCTGGAAATTAAAATCGCCAGATACCCCACGGATTAACAGTAAGAAAAAATCTGCAGGAGTTAGACACAAATCGCTATACTCAGTAATTAATTGTTCACGAATCATTAGCGAGCTGAACGATTGTTTAAAACAATTGCTTGATAACAATAGTGAAATTATTTTCAAGATTCCGCAAGAAAATACCTATAAGATTATTCTAATATATATTTATGACTATCGTTTTCTATTCTGCTACCTAAGAGAGAAAATCACGTCATCGATACGCTAGCTTATTTAAGTTTATTGAAGCAAACCATTTGACTCATAATTTTCCAGAGGTATTGTTGATTTAGACAATATTATTATAACAAATCTAAATTAATAATAATTATAAAACTAGACGTCTAATTGTAAACCGTGGCTTTAATATAATGCGTATATTTGAAGCAAGAATAGATATATAATACGTAAGTGTATTTGGCTTGAAACAAACGAACACGATGAATATAATAAATTGTTTAATATTTTCACTTACCTACTACTACCTATATGCACAAAGATTTTTTTTTTAAATTATAATAATACTTGAAAGCAAATACACCAGGAAAATACACCTGACTTGTATAAAAACAATAACAACTGTTTTATCGAATGATGCATTCGCACGTATAAATAATTAACTTAAGAAAATATACTATTCAAAGTACTTCGGCGCTTGCTTATACAGGTACAAACTTTCAACTCAATGATTCATTCGCATGCATTTGCTTCTCAACTGAAATAAAGATACAGGATACTCAAAAACTTTACTGAAAACAATATAACTAATTCATTCTAGTAAATTTTGAACCACCGCCAAGTGCAAATACAATGTTCGTTTGTTGCATATACAGCGGAAGTGATTGACCCACATTCACGTTTCAGCCAATCTGCTCGATATGGCATCGAGAAGGAATAAAAAATATTCTTTGTTCAAATACCAACCTTTTACTAGTTTTTTGATAAAATCAAAACTATTGGATTCACTGGATTTTTCATTAAAATTATTACTGAAGAGACTGTAGCACAGCCCAGGTCTCGATCGAATCAAAGGCTTTCTCATAGTCCACAAACGCTAAGCAAAGCGGCAAGTTATATTCCTCGGTTTTTTGTTTAACTTGCCGTAGCGTATGAATATGGTCTATAGTACTAAAGCCTTTTCGGAAACCGGCTTGTTCAGTCATCAAACCTGCGTTCGAGATGATTTGTGATGACCCTCGAAAACAACTTATAGACATGGCTCAGGAGCGAGATGGGCCTGTAGTTCTTCAGCAAAGTGTTATCACCTTTTTTTAGTAGCTGTTTGCAGCCTGCTTTCAATAACGCCCTGATGAAAACTTGAGGAAAGCCCATGCTCAGGACTGAACTTCCTATGGTTATGGTGCAGGAGATAACATCTTTTAAGATATTGTAGTAATTGAGCAGTTTATTCCCAAGCAGTAGTCAGGTGTCTGGTACTCCAGAATACCCACTTAAGCCGTGCTTACACGAGCAAACTGCCTCCCATGCATATTACATTCAGCTGCTGCCGATCAATAGACATCTTGTCTCGTAAATTGGCTTCCACTTTAACAACGTTCTGTAATAGTGGGGAAGGCATAGTTGTGGCGATATTCTAAGGGTGAGAATCGATTAACTTTGTGATTTCCGGGCCTTTACTGAATTTCCCTGTGAAGTATCAAGTAGCGTCAAGTGTGAGAAGTTCTTTTGAATTAAATTTCACTAGTGCTACTAGAGCTTCATCATAAACATTTATTAATTATTTAATTTCTTAAATATTAATTAATTCCATGATAAATGAATACAAAAGAATTTAAATAATGTTGTTAATTTATCTTAATAAAATTGATCTAGATATTGAAGCATATTTCATCAGAACTTCGGAATGTCATCGAACACTGAACGGAAGTGTGCCTTGTCTAGTGCCAGAAAATTCCAAGCTACGCGACGTTCTGGTAGCCCGTTCATTGTTTTTGTTTGTCTTAATTCAAAAATAGTAATAGTGGGCATAATGGGTTAGTAAATGAAATAAATGCCACGTCCAATCGGAGACATAAGTAAATGGGGGCTTAAAATATTTCAAATATAAAAAACAATGAATACAAACTAAATCAAATCTCATGAGTATAGCATGGAATAACAGATATATTATTTTGTTTAATTCAGGTTTGAAGTTAAAGTGGCAGTGGGCTGGTCGCATTTGTCGGAGAACTGACAACCGTTGGGGTAGACGTGTTCTCTAGTGGAGACCACACCTCGGCAAGCGTAATGTAGGAGGCCCTCCAACGAGGTGGAGTGATGATATCCGAAAGATGGCTGGTAGCGGTTGGAGACGATGGGCTGAAGATCGAGTCCAGTGGCGTGCCATAGGAGAGGCCTATGTCCAGCAGTGGACGCGAATAGGCTGATGATGATGATGATGAGGTTTGAAGAACATTGAAGCCAGAGTAACTACTGGACATATTGAGATTTCGTATCTTATGCCTCAGGATGGCGAGCGCAGTGGAATGCCAAAGCATTGCTTTGTAATTCATGGTGTTTTTTTGTTTTTCTAGTGTCTATGAGTAGTCATATTGCTTAAAATCAGGCTAATGGTATGCTCGTCTCGCCATTTACCGAAATAAAATAAAAACTTTAAGTCTCACATTATAATACAGCTTTGGTAACAAAACAATTTCGAGTGTTTTTATTGCCTTGCAACTTTCCTATAACCCATGATAACAGTTTGTATTCATTAACTGAAGCACACATGTAGGGTAATAAAGGCCCAAAATAAATACTTGTATTGAATAGTTAGCTAAAATTACTTAGCAAAGGATAACTCTCATAACGGTTAGCCTGTCGGGGTTGATAAATTAATCGACTGCGGTTGCGTTACTTAACAGGGATCGAATAATGAAATGATGTTATTTTTCATTTTTATCATAGATAAAATTTTCCTACCTTTCACGGGGAAATTGGTGTATCTTTTTTTTTTTTCAACTGCCGTTATTCAACGTGAGAATAAAGTCAAATTCTATGTTGAAAATTAAAACAGAAGTGGGAAAATTCATCCACTTATAACTAATATTAATATTTTTATACACGTCTTAGCTTCAAAATAACACAATTGGTTTACATCTAAACCGCTTTAACAACGTTACCACCCCTTAAGCTAGCAAAGTCATCAGAATTCTACCAGCGACAAAATTAATCGACTTATTTGTACCCTTAGGACAATACCCATTCCTCGCAAACGTATTGATTTCAAACAGACATTAATTACGTTTCAAAATGAATTGAGACAGGTAATTAAGGCTCTGGTATTTTAATACACGCGTATGCGGCTCATTATGTTTGTGAAAGCTTCAAGTGCACATTTTTCGAATCAGTTCAATTAATTTTCGGTGTTTATACATAATTGGTGGTTTTATGTCATTTTAAATATATGTGAAGCAATACGCGTGTTTTCAGCATTCATTTTATGGCTTTAACCCTTTGAAATACAGAAGGGTATACGAGGCCCATGTTCATTTCATTTCATTTTGAATTTCGTCTAAATTATCATTAGACTATTATTCGCATTTTGAAGAAGATTATGGCTGTTACCTTTGGTAAAAATTCATTTGCAATGCAAAATATAATTTTTAAACTTGGGCAGAATTTCCGCTTCAAACATACGAGTATGGTTCAGATATATAAAGCGGGATATCGACATTACGAGGCTGCCTCATGGGGTGTGCTTCGCAAGCCAGCCTCGAAGGAGACGCGTTTGCCTCCCAAGCCTATCTTAACATCGTCTCTACTTACTGGTCAACCAAGTAATCTGGCAAGCAGCCTTACGATGTCGATACGCGGTTTCAAAATTGCAAACGTGTAAACATTTGCCTCAACATTAGAATACGTCAATGTTTTATTTATTTTATTTTTGTTTATTAATTTAGGTTATAGAGATGATCATACGTGATAATGGCATATGGTGAAAAACTCTCTCCATGTAAATGGGCTATTACAGTAAGAATTAAATTCAAGCGATTCAGTAGCAAACTTTCGTTATATTAAAATATATAAGTGACTAAATACTTTATTATATTATTTGTCTGTGAAAGTTAAACTTCGACCACGCAACTACATTTATGAAGGGTTAAACTAAATTATTAATTTCTTAATCAGTTTAATTTGAGGTAGTAATAATAATATGAACCTTGATATTTTACACTACGGCCTTCGCTTAGCTTATTAAAGCAGGGTAAATATATCGTGTCGACAAAATATTTCCTCCAAATTTGGAGCACAATAAATAATTACAAATAACTGTTCCATTTAAAATATGTTTATATCTGTTCAAAATATGTTTTTTTAATTATTACTTGGGAACGATCGGAAGTCATGTAAAGGTAAGTGATCACAGCTGTCCATGAACATCCTCAATGCTAAGATCATGGATGGCTAGAATGTTCTCGATTTATCAATTCGTGTGGCGAGCGGGAAGAAAAAAGATGGAAAGAGGAAACTGGTATTGGGCATGCGGTAATCTCACTTATCAAACGAAACGCGACAGCAGAAGGAAGCTGTCACTTCATATCGATCTCCTGTGAGATTGTGGTTATCAAATGTAATTAAAAAAGTGTTATTACTCGTATGCGGGCGAAAAAACTTAATTACTGCGATTAAACTAAAGCTTTGATTGATATTCTAGGCTCTTTGTTGTCCATAGACCACGGTATGTTTTAAGCAATTTTGCCAAATAATTGTACAAAGAAATCAAAGCACTGTATGTACAAGCTAAAGAAATAAAGAAAAGAGAGAAAACTTATACTTCTTTCATTTTATTAATCGTTTTCGCGAACTATATAAAACTCTATTAATCGTACAATCATTATTTCTCACGTGAGTCTCGGAGTTATAATTGAGATCGAATCAGTGACTTTGTTCAACATTACCTGTGGGTATAACTTCAGATTTTAAATCTATTTTCCTGTAATTTTAGCTATTGGATAGATACCTAAGAAGAGAAAAATATGTTTATTGTTTTCAAAATATCCATCTTGGGGTGAAAAAGAAGCGCAAAAAATCTAAATGATGATTCTACACAATATTTTTACCAATAAATGAATGAATAAACCCGCATATATAAAATATGAATAAAGAAAATAAAATCATAACTAATACAAAGTTTTAAATACAATAAATATCAGCTAAAATTACACGATAACAGATTGTCAACAAAACTCCTAACATATAACATGGACGCCACCACGCTGAATCAATTATGTGTAATGTAGTAAAATTTAATTGCACGCTCAATATTTTTGTTCTTGAAAAACAAAACAAGTGACATTTCTGATATAACGAACTATAGACCAATTTCGTTGGCCACAATTGTTGCTAAAGTTTTCGATTGTTTATTAAATGATCACTTAACGAAAAGCATCAAGCTTCATGATTCGCAACATGGTTTTAGAGAGGGCTTATCAACTGAAACTGCAATATTATGCCTTAAGAAAGCTGTTAAATATTATACGGATAATAGAACACCCGTTTTTGCCTGTTTTTTGGATTTGTCAAAGGCATTTGATATGGTTTCGTATGACAAGTTATGGTCCAAACTTAGCATAGCAAAGATTCCGTTTGAATTGATACATATTTTTAAATACTGGTATACACGTCAAATTAACTGTGTAAGATGGGCGAATACACTCTCAGATAGTTACACTATGGAGTGTGGTGTAAGACAGGGCGGGTTGAGCTCCCCTACAATGTTTAACATATATATTAATAACCTGATTGTTGAGCTCAGCAGTGTCCAAGCTGGCTGTTACATAGATAATGTAGCTTTCAATAACATTAGCTACGCCGATGATATGGCGCTGCTGAGCCCATCAATTGCAGGTCTTAAAAAGTTGATAAAAGTTTGTGAGAGTTATGCTGAGGGACATGGTTTGACATACAACACAAAGAAAAGTGAATTGCTTATCTTTAGAGGTGTCAATAAAAGCGTGGAAACATATCCACCGGTCACTTTAAATGGAAATGTCGTAAGCCGTGTACCCCAGTTTAAATATTTGGGCCATATCGTTACGGAGGACTTGAGGGACAATCTGGACGTGGATAGGGAGCGGAGGGCATTGGCGGTGAGGTGTAACATGCTGATCCGTAGGTTTGTACGTTGCACAGATGCAGTTAAAATTACACTCTTTAAGGCGTACTGCCAATGTTTTTATGCGTGTAGCCTTTGGACGAATTGTTCTCTGCGAACCCTCAATGCTCTCCGCGTCCAATATAATAATGCGTTCAGAATGCTGTTGGGGTTGCCACGTTTTTGTAGCGCGTCAGGTATGTTTACAGACGCACATACTGATGGTTTTGCAGCCATAAGACGTAAACGAGCGGCGTCGTTGTTGCTCAGGGTGCGTGGCAGCAACAACAGCCTTCTGCGTGTTCTTGCTGGCAGACTGGATTGCCCCATTATGTATAGATTGATTTCACTGCATGTGCGTATTTCTAACATAGGTATATAAGCTAATTGTAATACTAACACTTAATGTATATGAGATATTTCTCGAAATAAATGCATTATTATTATTATAATTATTATTATTATTTTTTTTCTTTAGCTTTAATTTTCTCAGCACTCGGCTGGTATTAATTGCACCTGCGAGCCGAAGCCAAGCAAATGCAATTTACGATAAGTTTAGGGTAATGGTATAGTGGTAGAGTTGCTATGTTGCGTTATTTCATTTTCGTCTATTTGCATAAACTTTCTGACTATTCTACAAGTATTTAATATGGATGCTTTCTGAAGAGTAATATAAATCGATTTATTTAAGCTTAAGAGTTTTATACTATGATGTAGGTGCTTTGGTATAACTCCAGTAGTAGAGAGGACTATGGGTACAATATAGACTTTTTCTTGTTTCCAAATTCTTGTAACTTCATCTTTTAATTCTCCGTATTTATTATTTTTTTCAGCTATTGTCTTTTGTATGTTGTGGGTATTAGGAACAGCGATGTCAATGAGGTAGGTGGTTTTATTTATCTTATCCTGCAAAGTGATATCCGGCCTATTGTAATGAATAGTTCTATCAGTGAGAATAGCGCGGTCGAAATAAAGTTTATATGAGGAATTTTCAAGAATAGTTTCAGGTTTATATTTATAATAGGGTGTGTTATTGTCTTGTATAAGCGAATATTTACGGGCAAGTGATTGGTGAATGATATAAGCTATTTGATTATGTCTATGTGTATAATCTGTTTGTGTAAGACTTATACAAGCTCCGGTAATATGTTGGATAGTTTCGGACTGAGCGTGACATCTTCGGCATTTATCTATTGTTATGGTAGGGTCTTTAATAATAAACTTTCTGTAGTTCTTAGTATTTATAATCTGGTCCTGTATTGCCATCATAAAGCCTTCGGTTTCAGGAAAAATATTGCCTATTTTGAGCCATTTATTAGAAGCTATTTTATCAATATGAGTCTGTTCTAAGTCGTGTGGGTGTCGGCCGTGCAATACTTTCTTCTTCCAATCTTCTATTTTCTTTTGCTGTCGGTCTATATCATTAGGATTTTGTAAGTTAGTTTGATCTTGTAGATTTAGCGGGGTGAAGTTATTATCATTATGGGTTATTGCATTATGTAAATTGCTCGTATGAGACTTTGTGATGAAAAAGGTTTTAAGATTAAACAGTTGTTTAAGCCAAAGATGATAAATATCTATAAGGCCTCTGCCTCCTGCTTCTCTTTTGATAGTCAGCCTTTCGACCGCTGCTTTAGGGTGAAGGTGGTTGTGTTTTGTGATTTAGGGTGAAGGTGGTTGTGTTTTGTGATTATTATTATTATTATTATTAATATTTAGGTTACGGCACTATTCCCGTTTATTAAATGTAGTTCGTGATAATGGTGCATTAAGTGAGCCGTTGTCATAAAACAAACTGGCAGCTTGTTATATAAGCACTTCGAGTGTTCATGTGTAGTAATGCTCTTTAAACAGTGTTTTCATTCAGGAATCAATTGTGTACATGTGTAAATGAGTAAACTAAAATAAAATAAAATACACCCAATTACATTCCCCACAAAAAGTGATTTGTGTACTTTACTGCTGTTTCAAAAGGACTTTTAGTTATCCCAAGAAAAGTCGTTATATCAGCATTGCACCAAGATATGCATTTAAGAGGTCAAAACTCAAACCACATAAGAAGTTATGGGTATAATTCTTAACAACAGAATATTTTTTTGTATTGTGTAAAAACAAATGTCAATGTTTAAAATTCGCGTAAATCTAAGCTACCATTATTTGTTGCAAGATTATTTTACGCAATTTCACTCTTACATTTAGTAAATCGATCGATGCGAAATGCAATAAATGAATGATCTCACACAACTATCCCCAAAGGTTGTCGCCTTGTGCCTTCCATAGTTTACGGAATACATTTCCTTTTCAAAGACTATCCCGATGTCATTAAATGCTGGCAACAAACACCAGTCCCATACACGAGTGCAAACAAACAAATAATTTCACACCATCGAACATAAAAACTATTTTAATGTTTGCATCTCGTGGAACCGTTCGGTCGTGAGAATATCGATATTTTATTATAATGCGTGCATTGTCCAGACACATTGCGACGTATTCCACCAGTCCTTCAAATTCAATTTTATTGAATTATTCACGATCAACACGGTCTCAATTTTGTTGATATAATGACCTGTCTCGTTAGACAATGGGATATTTCAGAGATTGTATGAATGATATATATTTAAAATATGATATACAGACCATATTTTTCTGTATATTATTTAAATACATGTCTGTCAATTATGGGATCAAATTAACGCACAAATATGCACACGTAACTGAAAGCAAAAAGGTAAAAAGTTTTTTTTTTTTTAATTTCAATTTTAAAACACAATTAATCAAACAGTGTGTTATCGAAAAGGTTAAAATAAAATTTAAAAAATACATCAATAACAAAATATTTTCGTTTCCAACATATATTAATGAATTTTTTTTGCCTTTAGTCAGCAGTAGACTTCCTGTGGCTGAAAAGAAAATAGAGAGTTATATATTTTTAATATTTCCATAATTTAGTTAAGCTTGGTAATTTTACCACGAAAGAGTTTTAAGCGATAATCTTTAGCTGGATCAGCCCATATACGTCCCACTGCAGGGCACGGGCCTACTCTACAATCGAGAGTACGATTGAGAGTGGTTAGGCCATATAATCTTTAGCTCTGAAGTTTTAATACTTTACTAAGTAAGGCATAGCCCTTGTATGTTACAATCGATGCGCAAACAAACGTTTTGCATATCATCAGGCTAAGTGTCGCTAAGGCATGTCCCAGGCGCCTGAGCTCATGAACATTCCAGAACCCTATGAAATATCCTCTCCTACGAAAAGCGGACCATATAACCATTTTAAACTGTATTTCTTAAAATTGATTTTCTATTTGCAACTAAATAGATCTCAAATATTCCATTTGTAACTCAAATTGATATTACAGGAGAAGACAGCGACTTTATTTATATTATGGTCGTAAATTTAACAGCATTTGGAGTGGTTAGAATGCAATAAACTGTAATCGTAAATTTAGCGATAGATTTTGAGTACTTAGACAGATAACATCTATACTTATAACTAAAGGTACTCTGCCTGAACGCTGAGTGCTTAGTGTTCTGTGGTTGTTTTAAAAAGTTTGAAAATGTTAGTTCTCCGACCTGGCTATTCCAGTAATTATGTTTACTTGAGAAAAGACCTTTCATTAAACTAGTTCTAAAAATTGTCAGAATTCACGATTCGCAGCTAGGGGATCCTTCATATACCTACAAGGAGTAGAATATAAAAATGTTACAAAATGGATTATGACCTGAAGAAATTTAGCCCCAGCATAACACTGAAATGTGCTTTGAAGAGGTCTAAATAGCGTCTAGACATAAACATCATTGGCACCCAGCAGAAAATGCCACGTTTATGATGAACAGCCAATAATATTTTTAGCACCAGAGTCGTAGCAATCATGCATAGTAGACATTTTGTGATTTCAAACCGTAAAGTTATTTACTGAATATAAAATTTACGAAATGTAATATTTACTAAATGAATACTTAATACGTACTACGTAACAATTTCAGATACAACTAAAAGTAACTTTATTCAATAAATACTGTTTTGTAAAGATACAGATTTTTCCAACACAATCTGATGTATAAATGGCATACACAGAAATCGTGTTAAGGTAAGCGCATCAATGAGAAAGCTTTCCATCTCCATTGAAAACTTTCCCGATGAATGTGTGCTGCTTCTACGTAATCAATTCATTTGTTAAGCGAGAATAAAATGCACTCCATGCCGTTTCGTTCGTTGAATTGAATATTCGAATGAGTAACATGCTGTTTGCATCTGCGTGATTAAATTTATTCTCACTACTTCAAGGTGGAATTTTATATTTATTTAACTTAGGGTTGTAGGAAATTGTTGGATGCAAGAAGTACCTACAGGTCGCTGTTGAAATTATTGCAGAAGGCGGGAGGCCTGTATTCAGCAGTAGTCTTCCTGTGGCTTAAGATGATTATGATGATACTTATTAAAAATAATGAAAGAGATTTGTACTAGAGAAGATTTTATTCAAAGTGACCATATTTATTCAGATTAAGAACCATGTTTAGAACCAACTACCAACATTTTTGTAAAGGATTAAGTCACCTGAATCAAAATAAAGTAGTTGAAAGTCTATGTTATAATATTATAGTAGGCAGCGACTTTGTTGTGCTGGATCCCTGGTACTGATAAGGCCCATGAGTGACTGTGACAGCTTAGTATCGGGCGGGTCGCATACCTATAATAGCAACAAAATCTATACTAATATTATAAAGCTGCAGAGTTTGTTTGTTTGTTTGAACGCGCTAATCTCTGGAACTACTGGTCTGATTTGAATGATTCTTTCAGTGTTGGCTAGTCCATTTATCGAGGAAGGCTATAAGCTATATATCATCACGATATGACCTATAGGAGGAAAGCAGTAGTGATATTTCTAGCAAATACGAAGAAATTTTGTTCGTTGTTCGTGGTCCGATTGGTCGATATTCTTAACTGATAGTCAGAATTAAACATTTTGACCGCCATTTTAAAACGTGTATGCACCCGGGTGGAGCCGGGCCTAACCGCTAATATAAAATAAAACTTGACCAAGAAAGCAAAATGTGTAAAAATATTTTGACATAGAAAGCTATAACAAAAACTATCTATCTGAACATAGTTTTCACCAGTTGACTTTCGTATCGAAATCATAAAGTAGAGGTCATCGACTCAATTTATGAACGATTTATTTCTCTCTATCGGAGACTTGAATTTGCATGATCGTTTGCTGAAATGGATTATCCCTCATGATGCACTATTTATATTTTCACTACCCTCGCTAAATTTATGTTTTCACTGAACATATAAACATTTTATACACGTCATGTCTATTCTGAACGCTAATATTTCAACTTTATTTAAAAGGAAAAATTGCGTTGATTTTTGTTATTTTGAACGTTTAGCATTGAAGAACGAAAGTGTTGGTGAGCCATTATTCATATTTATTAGTTTTTCACAGCAAGATAAAATTATTTGCTTTACAGATGAATCTGTAGGTCTGTATATGTTATACGTCCCACTACAGGGCCCGAGCCTTCTCACAATCAAGAGTACGATTGAAGGGTTAGGGTATATAGTCCACCACACTGCCCTAATGCTGGCCAGCAGTAAAAGATATAAGTATTGGTAAGATGGTTGATGAAGATAAAATGGTTTCTTGTAAGATATTACCTGGTGTTACAGGGGCGCCACATAAACTTTTATTTTTATTATGTAATTTGTAAATACTATCTCTGTATAGTGCAAAAAAGGAGTAAATAAATGAATAATAAATAAAACAAAAGAAAATATTTTAACTTACATTAACTACCGAAGTCAGTTACTTTCTTCTTCATTTTAATTATTTTGTCAGTCACATTTAAAATCACTTCCTACAACAGCGTAAAACAACATCGGCAAAGCTGCAATAATAAGGTCCTGTTAGAAGATCGTTTAATTTAAGTCTAAGTGGTCCGCGGCGCATTATCATCGGACGGAGCACGCGACCTGGTGGACATATTAAATCCACTTCCCGTCTGTATTGCAAT
Organism: Hyles euphorbiae; assembly: GCA_023078785.2. Taxonomy (NCBI): domain Eukaryota; kingdom Metazoa; phylum Arthropoda; class Insecta; order Lepidoptera; family Sphingidae; genus Hyles; species Hyles euphorbiae. Next base: position 9,028,092 of record CM041051.1, on the reverse strand, counting down.
CTGCTACAGTAACACACACTGCTTTCCTGTTCGGCCAGCAAGCTTTAAAAGATTCAGGGGGGTTACTTCTCTAAACACGATACAAGCTTCAAATGTTCGGATGTTCGACGTTCGGAATAAGATATAAGATTTCCACTTCTAAAAATCAATACTATTCTCTATTATACTTATAATTTTCTCCAAACTTAGTATATGGTTGCGACGTACGATAGAGGGATCTAACATTTTGTGGAGTATCTAGGCACATTAGTGAAGTTTTACGTACGGCGCGGCGTCCGAAGTTTGTGTCGTTTTTGTATAGTGACTCCCCGGGAGTGATGTGAAGGCTGACCTGGGTTGGTACTACTGATACGAAAGGGTGTTACTTACCGTAAAAAAATGTAAAGTACAGATTTTCCAGACGGTAGACCTTTCATAGTAAAGTAAGAATTACGAAAATCAGAACAGTGGTTCTTAATTTGCATGGGCTATGGAGTAGAAGTAATTTAGTCGTTATAATGATTCCATAGTCTTATTAATTTTATGACCAGCCGCCTACTAAACGGTAGGCTCTTTAGAACTCTTATTCGCGTACAGACCATATTTTCATATCCAAACCTTAATGTATATCGCACGATTTGATACTTAAATCTAGAAAATAACGGTGCCAACTCTAAACATCGCCAATCAACCAACAAAGTGATATTATACCTCGCTTAAAATGTTGTTGGCTGAACATAACAATCGTGTTTCCTTAGTGTAGTGTGTCTGTTGCAGAAATGCTTTAATTACACACCACCAATAGTTGCTGGTTAGTGTCGTGTTGACCCGTTTGTTGGTAACTGCCAAGAGTTTTTATAATAACCGCTTATATTAACATCGGATACTCGGGCTTTAGTGTCCATACAATACGATTAAAAAACAGACAATTACTGTTGGCGTAGAAATCAAATACAAGGTGCTTCCTTTTTACAGCTTAAAAAATATAATATAATTATTATGTTCAATATTTTATTACATTCAAAAAAAATATTGCCTCGAAAAGCGGATAAAATAGGCAAAACGAACTGTTTGATGTTATTGTTTCTATAACCTGTATTATTATCTTTAAAGCAAAAGAGAGACCAAAAAATTTTATTCCAGCTATTATTCAAATCATTGAATGTTTTGAAATTAATTTAACTTTTTAATTGTTGTTGACGTGTAAAAGCTTATGTCGGATATAGTATAGGTACAGAAAACCAAAGTCAGAAAGTTCAGTAAAACATGTATACCACCAAAACAAATAACCTAATTGTGACTCAGATAAACACAATTCTATTCCTGTCTTACCGTACTCTAGAAATAATATTTCACAACATTCAGGAAAGAGTATAGTGTTAGCATTATTTGCAAAGAAATTAATCTCAATGAAAATACCTTCTGGCGAGCAACCTTTTAAGCTCAAGCGGGCTCTTCTTTCGATAAATTGAATTGAACGGAACCACGCACGTCGTTTAGAGAGCAGTGTAACCGATGACCTCGATCCGCAGTAAGTGTTTTAACGTTTTTACCGATTCATTGCTATCTTTCATGTAATTATCTGAATTGACAGAAAGACGTGCTAACTCGCTTTCATCTTCGTTATAATAGAATATAGTAGTATATAAATTTGAATTAAATTTGTTTGTTATAACTTTTAATGGCGAAGACCATCACAGGTCGCGATGGGACGTCGACCATATGAAAAGCCCAGACGCAGGTGGCGAGACGAATTGGAATATTTAAAAGATTGGCCCTATAAAACCCTTAACAGAGATAAGTAGAAAACGGAAAGAGAAACCTTTGCCCAGTAGTGGGACATTACGGGGCTATAATATAACTTTAAACGATTAGAAAAAGTGAGATAAGAGCGAAACGAATCATTATCTTCTCCTCTTTTAAGTTAGGAAGTAATTACCACTTAGCTATTTAATGATCATCCACGCTTGTATTCATTAAAATAAACAGGAATCCTATATATCCTAATGTTCCTATAAATCTAGATTTAAATATTGCATTCTCGTAAAATAGTTTTATTTAAAACAGGTTTGTCTACCGGCCTTGTCTCTCCAATATTCTCAATTATATTGTATTTTAGTTTTATTTTTTGCAGAACTCTGCAATATAAATTCCAAGCTAACCGCGTTTATTCAGGTTACACACAAAATCACGGTTCTTGAAGCTGCCTCTTACCTGTTTGATATTAAGCTATAAACTATACTATTTACGACGTCCTTTCTGCCACCGCAGTTTTTAAATAAATAATAACAATCATAAATTAAACTCGGGGACATATCTGTCAACAAACTTGTTTACACATGAAATTGGGGTGCTGACATTAAAGAAAGTATTTTTATTATTATTCGTAAAAGCTGATCTCGTTACCGATAATAAGAATATATTTAAGGAATTCCAAAATGAAGGCTTCGTTTGTGTTGCGGAGAGGCGTAAGTTTATATTGTGGACGATAAAAATTGAACCAAAACACCATTTACTTTCTCATTCTCCTTGCGTTATCTCGTGCCTACCAACGTAAATTCAACTAAAAATGTTCCAATACAGATTTCGCAGAAATATTTGGCTTCTCATTTTATATTTGGTAACGTTTATACATTTAGTTTTACCAGAAATCTTTTGATTATCGGAAAAATTGTATGTTTCAATATTTAAAGTAAGATGATTGCATATATTATATATTACACAGTTCCCTATGTACGTTCGTACATATATACGTGAGTATGTGCATTCATTTCCTGACTCTTGTTGATAAAATCGTACACCGTAAGACGTTGAATATTTTTGTACACAAGCAGACTGTTCAGTTTAAATTTATAAATCCAATGTTAATGTCAGTTCAATTAAACGAAACATGTTCGGAAATCATGTCGATCGATAAACTATAATATTCAACATTTTATATTCTCTTATGGCTAAGTAATTGAAATAATTGACTTCACAAAAATAGCTTCGTGAACCAAGTATTTCCGATAATAATTAAAGTTGAAATATTTTATTATTCAAAGGTAGCCGAGTTGGCTATAGAGTTACCCAAGTGTTTAAATTGATTTTTTTCTGTATTTTTATTTTCGTTATTTTATAAAGGCCGTAGGTAAGTCTGTGTTATCTGTGAAATTTTGTTTTAAATTTCGTCACTCACGCTGTCGAAGTGAAAATAGAAAATACAACAAAACGATACTAAGTTTGAGAATGAATATAAAAGTTATTATAATATTTAATAATTAAACGGAAACCGGGACAAAAGAGAATGAATCAAATCACAAACACTATGGAAGAAACAATGACACTAATTAAGGGACAAAGGGCAAAGCAATGTCTCTACACTTAAGACATTTCGACACTGATTAAAATCTATTATTTAGATGATTCCATGCCAAAACGTTATTACAGACTCTGTTGTTCGTAAGCCATATAATCAATGATTTTATTTAAATAGTATGAAATGTTTGAAAATTATATAATTATTTAATCGCGTTTTGGGTTTTTCAAGTCTGTACGTTACGAAGAGGCCGGCGAAGTTGTTGTTGAGGATTAGTAGTACCTAATTAGGCAGGCAGCCGGCCGAAAAAAAATAAATAGATTATTATCAAATAGCAAGTAGTTTACCAAAAGTATTTTATCAAAAGTAATTTGTACCAGTACCTCTTGAGCATTACTGGTACAAATTGAAATAACCAAAATGATCACCATATTTTTCAGAGGATAACTTAAAATGGTGTTTCTAGTCGTTTGCAACTACAGGCAAAAACAGCTTGTTATATTTTAGGAACGGATATTGAGTGATGCAGGAATGTCACTCACATGCCTTTAATCATCAATGACATCATTTATTAGTCATGACTCATGATTTAGATTAAAATACATTACGATTCAACGGTCTTTTATCACTGAATCTTTTAATACTAAAAGATTCTGAAGTAAAAGGCCTTTGTAGCTTCGGTATTAATACATCTTGGTTCGTGCTTTTACCGGACTATCAAGCTGCGCTTGCTGGCACAATTTTGCCTAATTAAAAAATAATAAAAACTGATATTTGGGTAAGCCGATTAAATGTAATAGATAACTAGTAACTGGTGGCAGGTCTCTCATATGTGAGAGGCTGCCTGGGTGGGTACCACCGCAATGTCTATTTCTCCCGTCAAACAGCAGTTTAAATGCACTGTTGTGTTTCGGATTGAAGGACATTGTAGCCAGAGTAACTACTGAACATATTGAGACTTAACATCTTATGTCTCAGGATGGCGAGCGCAGTGGAATGCCAAGCATTGCTTTGTAATTCAAGGTGTTGTTTGGTTCTGCTACTGTTCATGAGCGGTGTTATCGCTTACCATCAGGCGAACGGCATGCTCGTCTCGCCATTCACTGCAATAAAAAACAAATATATATATAAATATATTTTGGCATTAGCCCATCATGAACTAAAAATCACGCTCAGTGTAGTCTACATTTTGTATCAGGAAAGCCTCAAAATACAATTTTTTTTTTTCTACTCAAAAAATTCTACTCAAAGTTCAACTTGATTGTGCTCGTTCGTATTCTGTATCAGCCCATATACGTCCCACTGCAGGGCACGGGCCTACTCTACAATCGAAAGTACGATTGAGAGTGGTTAGGCCATATAGTCCACCACGCTGGCCTAGTGCGGGTTGGCGGACTTACATACCATAGAAATTCTTATAAATCGCTATGGTATGCAGGTTTCCTCACGATGTTTTCCTTCACCGTTTTAGTGCGTGGTGATTGACTGTCAATACACACATGACTCCGAAAAGTCAGAGGTGTGCCCTGGGATTCGAACCCGCGACCACCGTGAACATGTTGGCAGCCGCGTCTAGTCCGTTTACCAACAGGCCACCACGCACTTTTTCGTTCACAGCTCGTTCGTATTACATATAAAAATATATAAAACATTTTGTTTTTCACATACGTTTTTCCCCAAGATTTGCAGCTAATATATCATGGCGACACCACTGAGACAGTGTAATACTTCATTGTAATGAGCCTAATAAACTGTTGTTACAAACACCCACCGTATCACAAATATCAGGCTATCAATCTCTTCCCACCGCTGATTGCCATGCATAACCGCCTACATAACAAAGTTCTTACTCAAACGGAATACAAGACTCTTATGGCAGCCTCTGTAGGGCTATTGGTTTGACGCCGTGGAATGAGACGCCGCGAAGTTTCTCCTTGCATCAAGATCAATTTTTGTGTCATACCCAAGTTTTTGTTTCCAGTATGGATGTTTGTGGGATCAGAAAGCCTCTCGTAGTTTCTGGTACCCACGCCACAAGACAATTTTTGATACTGGCACGGTATAATGTCTGTACCTGATGGCAAGCGCCGTCCGGACAAAGTATCGAATGGCATCAGATGGCGGTCTCACGCCCTCCGATACAATAATACTGGCAATTGATCTTGACGTAGCGTTAAGACAAGTCAGACAAGGTGTATTTATTAATGTATTAGGTATTGTTATGTATGTTTACTACTCATATACTAAAAATATATATTAATAGGAAAAGTGGATATCCATGCAACTCTGCCATGTGTATAGGGCTTTAAGATTTAGAATCAGTAGATCCATATTGTATCACATTTGCAAAAGGTTATCATTAGCTTAGGATAAAACATTTAAACTCAGTGCATTTGTTATTCGGTTAGCAGTGTCTATTAAACACGTTTAAGCATTGGCCAGTGTAAACAAGAAAGTTTCGTAAGCTAAGTCGTAAAGATTTTATAGTGCTTTATCGATTGAGCATTGTAAATAATCTTATGGCGTTTTGCATCGATACAGACGGGCGGTTTTATAGTGTAAACATATGTTTTTAAAATAACTAATCCCATTTCAAAAATACTTGAAGGTCACATAAATATAAATTGTCAAATATGGATTTGGGAAATCATTATTTCGCCACGAAAATAAATATACTACAAAAATCTTTTAATAAAATTGTTGTGTAAAGTTGACGTTTGTGTATTCAACAAAAATATCTTTCCGATCCGGGTGTTTGCAATTTGCCATTGAAAAATACTTTGCAGTTTTTGACACCGATTACTTAAGATTACCATAATGGGGTTATGCATGCACCTTTATTTTATTCTCCAACAAAAAATACACGTCTTTTACATTATATGTACAAATGTTACCTCTTTAAGATCTTAGTTCACCTTCGATAAAAGACTCCACAGCGTACCCAAAGAGTGTATCAAGTGTATAATTTAAATTGTTCGAATTTATGTAGTGCGACTGTATCGACACTAATTTTATGTCGGGCACGTCCAGTGCGTCAACACTTGGCATTACCGGCATGCATACTAAAAATTTGCGAAACACTCAATTATTGGGTTTATGGGCTTCTGTGTCAAAATAGACCTCGCAGTTTTTATTGTCAATAACGATATGTTGTGTGTGTACACAACACATTACACTGGCTGTGAAACTATAGGCCGCGGGTTTAATTCTCGCACTGAAACAAATATTTGTGTGAACCACAGGGATTTGTCTCGGGTCTGGGTGTTTGTAAGACCGAAAAGTTTCTCGTAGTTCCTAATACCCACGACACAAGTCTCGATCTTAGTATGGGGCTGACCCTATAACCCTGAGGTTATGTATGTGATTTGTTGGGTGGGTGTTTATTGGGTGAGTGAGTTTATATGAACTGCAATTTAAAATGTTTAGCACTGTATAATGTTTGCATGACTATTGAATGCTACGTCAATTAAATGCACAACTTCCTCACAATGATCACAAATATACTCTATTTCAATTTTAAAATATGTATATCATTAAATTTTAACTTTATTATTAGATAATATGATTAAAATACAATGGGACACCATACCAGTCTTTCATCGAAGAAAAGCGCACTCATATTCCATTTTGTTATTAAGTTATAATCTCATTCGTTTTTAAAGCAATTAGTTCCACAGCAGCAAAATAACGAATGCAAATTTCATTTAAAGGTTATTTTGGAACTTTTTAAGAGAAACAATTTCATCATACGTGGTTGTTCCGCAATTTTAACTGTTTGTATAGCGCACACAAGGAAAGCTCTCAATAAGAAATAAAATCCCCGGTTTGCAACATTTTTTTATGCTGCTTCACTACTATTAGTCTTAGCGTGATGTTATATAGTCTGAAGCCTTCTTCAATAAGTGGGCTATTCGTCACTAGAATAATTTTTCGATCCGAAACAATACTTACTGACCTTAGCGAAACAAACAAATTCTCAAGCTTTATATATTAGTATATAGATTTAAAAGATTTCTAAATAACCTAGATAAATAAATAATCCCCAAATCTGCATTTATTTTCTGTTAGTGAATCTTACGTAGTCCAGACGGTATTGAAATAAAGTGTGTCGTTTTGTGGAAAACTTGTCCTAAATATAGTCGGTCGGATTATTTCTGACGCGCCATGTCGCGCACGCCGCCGTCTCAACCAATCTAAACACATTACCCAAACTCCGGCTAAGCTCTTAACGTTTATTACGTTTCGGTTTAAAAATATTGATTAACTATAATCTTTAAAATGTCATAAACTCATTATTTGGTACTTGACATGTGTTCGTGTATTTAATAGTGATTTAAATGTTGTACGAATGGGTGGTTAAAAATTAAAAATGTTAGTTTTACTGTTTATGTTTTTACATTTGCAATGCGGTTTGTCAGAGAAGCCAGAAGACAGGTTAATAGGTCAGTATTGTTTTATTTATTTTTATCAGCTGTACCGGTGGTTGGTTTTTTATAATTTCGTATTTGCAGACATGACTAATTCTATTTCGTATTGAATTGAGAAAGTATATTGAAACATCGAATATACTTCAACAATTCTTGATGTTTTCAAACTGATGCTGAAGACATGTTTTTACATAATGTGTTAGCAGAGATTGCACCCGATGGCGAAATAGAGGACAAAGCTTGAAATTTAAAACAGTTACTTTATACATTAATTTTTTTTCATATATTTTCACGTAAATTTCTTTTGTTTTTATTTTTTAGTCTCCCATAACATTTAGAGCTTGTTTGGATGGAAATAAGGTGACCTATTTGCGAATACTATCCATGTTCACATATATTAAAGTAATTTTTTATTTAATATTTCAGGTGGCATATTCTACAAAGATGCGGGAGACATGCAAGCCGCTTTGAGAGTGAGCGCTATGATGTACAACTACAATACGTCCATCAAAGAAGTTTCTAAGAGAGGCGAAATATTGGAAATTAGCAAACTTGTCTGTGAGCTCGCCCAGGTAATTGTTCTATTACATTGCTAATAGAGCCGAAGATTTTACGTGCCCGCGCATTCAATTAAGTCAGGATAAATCCAGCGTCAATATATAAATCTGAGACCCTTTTTCATTCAAATAACACGTTCAGTTTATAACTCTGATTAAGTACACATATTTAAAATTGACTGTAATTTCAAAATATATTTGTGATTTAAAAAATACATTTGATGATTAAAAAGCTGGGGTACGTGATGATAAGTAATCTTTGTAAGCACGCCACGCTTTTTAACAATAAATTACATAAATGCATTTCACTCCATTTTATAATTTTAAAATCATTAACAATTATTTTACTTTCGTATTTAGGTCTTTTAATAAATATGTGTGCAAAATTCACAATCAATTCGACATTATGAAGTGCTTGAAAATTGACTTCAAAGATTCCGTTAGAAAGAAAGAAAGAAAGAAAAACATACATACAGTTACATACATACAGAGGAAGCTAAAAAAATGAAAGTAAATAGAAACGGACAAGTTCTTATAGTGCAAAGAGATTGTTAAAATAGCTGGTATGTTTCCACATTCAAATACCAAAGCGTTCTCTTCAAAATTGCTTTGTCAAAAAAACTATTCACGTCACGTGTGTATATGAATGCGTTGGGATATTGCGAGTGCACCCTCGCATATTTCGTCTTGAAAATTTCGGGTCTCGTCATTATAAGGGGAGAAAGAATGTACGCCCTATAATAAGAAAGACGCAGATAAACAGACCTTCTATTTCTAAATACACAACAAAATTTGCTGCAAACTGCTGATACTAATACATTATTTAAGCTCGTTTTACTGCTCATATTCCACCGCTAGCTGAGATGGATATAACAATATTTTAATGTAATGTATTTTAAGGCCCTAAAAAAAGATTATACAAAAATGTAAGCTGCAGAAACCTTTTTTATTGCAATGAATGGTGATACGGGTCACGAGCATTCCATTCACCTGATGGTAAGCGATACGATCGTTCAAGGACAATATCAAAACCAAACAGCACCATGAATTACAAAGCAATGATTGGCATTTCACTTCGCCCGCCATCCTAAGACATAAGATATCAATATCCAATCAGGCTACTATTTCCTTGAAACTGAAAAATAACAGTACATTTACACTGCGGGACAAATAGATATTTCGGTGGTACAAAACCCAGGCGGGTTTCAGTTATGCTATTTTACATCCCACATCCTCTAGGCTGTGCCATGCTATGCTTTGCTATGCTAATAGCATATAATAATAAGCTAATAGCATAATATGCTAATAGGTAAATTAATATTGTTCTATTTATTTCAGGAAGGAGTAGTAGGTATAATAGATGGTCTAGGAGGCCGTGCTAGTGAGCACATACAAGCTGTGAGTGATATGCTCGAGCTCCCTCACGTTATCCTGCAACATAATGACATGTACGCACAGAACTGGTCTGTACTCAACTTATATCCCAGTCCGACGGCGTATAATAGTGTAAGTCACTTGTTTAGTAATACATAGGATTTTGAAGTTGCATTGTCTTCCTCTAAATATCATCTGTATATCGGAAGGTATAACATTGTTAATGAACAACAAACATGTAATTAATTGTACCTATTCGTTTATTTAGATATGATGGAAAATACCATGAGATTTATGTAATTCACATTTTTTATTATGACGACACATTATAAAATACACATCATATGATTGTAACACTTTGAAACAATTATATAGTCATTACAATTGAATTTCAACATGACTTAAATTACTTGATGAGAAAAAAGTATTCAATAAATACACGTAATCCTTATTATTACACTTTTTATATTGAAGTAACCCACTTTTCTGTATAAATTTATAGTAATTTCTTCGAATTAAAAATTAGTTCCACAGGTATTTCGTAAAAATGTTTATACTTCACAAACTTTACTTTATTCCTCAAAATACGTCATAAAATTCTAGTTTCATACTTATATATTTTATGTCATTCAAATGAAGACTATTATTTCGAGTTTAACCATATACTAGACGGGATACTGTAAATGTAGATGTCAAAATTAAACATGAAAATTATATCTGAATTTTATGATCTCCAGACGTGATAAAATCCGTTTAAGTTCTCTGTTCCGCCTACACTGTAGACTAAATTATCGATCAGTCATTTGAATACAGCACTATAGTATTGAAAAATCTTATCTTTAATAGACGGACAACTAGATACATACCGCCGATGGATACGGATCGGTTTCAATCCCAGTATAAAAACTTAAAGAATTCACTGCGCTTCTCACCCTAATGCAGGGAGAGTTGTAGCTGGTATTTTAGCGAAGTTTTCAGTATCCGTAATAGACCGGTCATAAGCTTACAAGAGTGACTCATGACGTCAGAAAACTGTTCTTTTTTTTTACTTCTACTTCTTTAATGTCTACTATCCTTCTGGCATAACGATTACCAGGTTCCGTCATGAAAAAAGGAAAGGTCTTATATATTATAGTAGACATTCTGAGTCTAAGAATATTGAAGAATCATTCTTGTTTCAGGTTTTACTAAACATAATAGAATACAAGGAATGGACGAACTTTACAATATTGTACGAAAAAGGGCACAGTTTGATAAAAGTGGCCGATCTAATGAGTATGGGCAACAGTACAGACAAACACACTGTCGTAGTCAGGGAACTCAGTGGCGATGACTACAGGTAAATAATAATACTAATAACTTTTTTAATTACTTATTTATTTCTAACTAACACCCAACAATCACATACATAGTCTTGACCCCACATTAAGATCGAGTCTTGTGTCGTGGGTATCAGAAACTACGAGAGACTTTTCGGTCTCACAAACACCCAGACCCGGAAGAAATATTTGTGGGCCGCACAAACATTTCTCTCGGTGCGGGGATCGAACCCGCGACCATTCGTTTCACAGGCGGCGTCTAACCAACTGCGCTACGGAGGCTGTCAAATCCCAAACAAATTTGTACAACAACGGTTTTGGTCCCCTGGCACCCAAACTAAGCTTAGCCTATATTTTGACAGTGTTCCTCCACATGGTTCTTTAAATAGTTTTCATAACTACAGCTATAGAAGCCTATAGAAGCAAGGATGGATCCAGCTTTCAAGGGAGGAGCCTTCTTAGTTCTTGTCAGAACACTGGATACGATTTCAATACTCCAATTCGTAATAATCATTTATTTGTTACCGCTGTGATTTGTCACACACACACTTTTTTTACTTTATTTATCGACATAAAAATTTATTGTACTTATATACATATTTTATCAACAAAATAATAATAAATTCTGTCATTCTAAAGCCAGCCCAGGCGGGTCATGACCTCCATGACTTCCCTCCTGGATCCGCCATGGAGGGGCTTTGAGGGTATAATAATAGTAAAAGTTCCAACTAATTTGTCTCCAACGGTCTATTGTGATAGTATAATCAACAATGCCTAGGAAGGTACTTTAACGACTAATATTTTCTTAAACCTAACATGAAAGGATAGACTATTCATAAACTAGAAAAACTAGAGAGGCTGTACTTAAATTCATATTATCTAGGTACGTCGGGATTTTACGGGCGATAAAACCTAAAGTTTGAATAACCACTTAAATATGCAAGAAACATATTGAAACGAATTAGATGGATGTAAACACCCACTATTAAATAATGTTATAATTGTGTTGGCTAGAAAAGTATTCTGTTCTGTATCAGTCCATATACGTCCCACTGCAGGGCCTACTCCACAATCGAGAGTACGATTGAGAGTGGTTAGGCCATATAATCTACCACGCTGGCCTAGTGCGGGTTGGCGGACTTATATACCACAGGAATTCTTATAAATCGCTATGGTATGCAGGTTTCCTCACGATGTTTTCCTTCACCGTTTTAGGACGTGGTGATTGACTATCAATACACACACGACTCCGAAAAGTCAGAGGTGTGCCCTGGGATTCGAACCCGCGACCACCGTGAACATATTGGCAGCCGCGTCTAGTCCGTTTACCAACAGGCCACCACGCACTTATCTAGAAAAGTATAGTAATTATGAAAAAAAAAGCCTGAAAGAGATCGCAGATAGCATAAGATGCGATAAGGTCGTTTATGATGGTAGCCATGCCTTTAATTATTCTGTTTTTCTTTCATAGGCTATTTTTCAATTTGGTATAAAATTTCAATGCAATGTCTATTTCTCCCGACAAACAGCAGTGTAAATAGACTGTTGTGTTTCGGTTGGAAGGATATTGTAGCTAGAGTAACTACTGAACATATTGAGACTTAACATCTATGTCTCAGGATGGTGAGCGAAGTGGAATGCCAGGTATTGTTTTGTTATTCAAGATGCTGTTAGGTTTTGCTTATATTTCTGAGCAGTCGCTTCGCTTACCATCAGGCGAACGACATTCTCGTCTCGCCATTAATAGCAATAAAAAAAAGCATTCTTGTAAAAATAAATAAAAATCTCAGTTGAAAAAAATAGATTGTAGAAATAATAGTACCTTCAAGTATACCGGGTACATCAAGACTGCTACCGAAAACGAAGCCGGGTGGTAATTTTAGTGACTACGAACACAATGCACAAGTCTTGATATACCCTGTACATTTTGGGAATTACGTTGTGACCTCTCGGTAACAGACCGACGCCGATGCCCACACTTTCAAAGTGTTTCGCGGTTTCAAACCCTAGGGCGCACGTCTGACTTGTCAGAGTAATTTGTGTATGAAGAACCTGCATACCATAGAGATTTTCATAAAATTCTATCGTTTGTGAAGTCTGCCAGGCTCCACTAAGCTATATTGTTTAACTCGCAATTAAAGAATCTATAGTAGAGGAGGCCAACTTCTGCAATGGAACGTTTAAGGGCCGAATTGCTATTATGTATATATTTTTGTATTTTCAAGAAATCGCTTTAAGTCTAAAGTGCATGAACTTGCAAATAGAAAATGCGTCCTTTATTACAGATGTTTATTTGTTGTTCCCTTATAGCACTATTTGTTCGGTGCTTTTCTGTGCGGATATCCTTGCAATACTAATACCGTGTGGGCGTTTCAAACATCTCTTTCTTACTGGTAAAACTTGTTTTGAAGATATATTTCCAAAGTGGGCGATTTTGTGTGAATACGAGCAGGTGTTCATCACAAAACATTTACTGCACAATGGTATAAAAATAAAGTTAAAATAGTTGTGTAAATGTATAAAATATATCAAACAGTTTAAATGGCTTATAAGGGAGTATTATATTGCTATCATCGCGGATTCAAATCCCAGGGCAAACCTCTGACTTTTCGGAGCCATGTATTGATAGTCAATCACCACTCACTGAAAAAGGTGAAGGAAAACATAGTGAGGAAACCTGCATACCGTAGCGATTAGGGGAATTACTATGGTATGTAAAAATCTGCCAAGTCGCACTAGGCCACCGTGGTGGCCTAACCACTCTCTATCGTACTCTCGATTGTAGAGGAGGCCAGTGTCTGGTAGTGGGACGTATATGTGTTGATACAAAAATATCATCGAAGTAACTATTTATTAATTAATATAGATTTTTGAATATTATTAAAGTAAAGTGTTCTATTCATTTAAATCAGAGCTCAAGGTACATTCTGTACTAATTGATTTGACAAGGCTTTTATAATATGACTAAATGTATTAATTGAAAATAATAAGCCGATCATGCATAAAACAACAAGTAATTACGAAAATTAAATTATATACCCATTTAATTTCATAATTGTGTGACGCAACAAAATTACTTTAAGTAGGTTCGTACAACTTTCCACTATAAGTAGGCCAAAGCTACCGGACATAATTATAATTAATCATACTAATTTTATAAAAGCAAAAGTTTGTAAGTTTTAATGCTTTATCACGTTGTAGTATTGAAACTTTTAATAATTTTAAATTGTAATATGAAATTCAAAATTATAAAATGATACCGAAATACTTCTTAATTTGAAAAATTTGGTATTCTTGTAGATTGATCAAAGTTGTTAAGTAAGGGAATTAAAGAAAAAATACAATTCTATACAGATACAAATGTATTGTTATTTATATAGTTAGAAGTAAAATAATAGCTATGGTCAGTGTTTTTTTTTTATTGCAGTGAATGGCGAGACGAGCATGCCGTTCGCCTGATGGTAAGCGATGCAACCGCTCATGAACAGAAGCAAAACCAATCAACACCGTGAATTATAAAGCAATACTTGGCATTCCACTGCGCTCGTTATCCCGAGACATAAGATGTTAAGTCTCAATATGTCCAGTAGTTACTCTGGCTACAATGTCCTTCAATCCGAAACACAACAGTGTATTTAAACTGCTGTTTGACGGGAGAAATTGGTACCCACCCAGAGAGCCTCTCACATATGAGAGACCTACCACTAGTGATTTTTGTGACGCACAAAAATCCTGAATGGATACTTCCATTTTATGTATTTTTTTATGGTTTACTCATTTTGCCCTCGTGTAAAAATATCACAACGATATTATATCATTAGATCTATAAAAATTGTAATGGGAATTATTGCTATTTCAAATTGACATCACCATCTTGTTATTTTTGAAGCCTTAGCATGCTCTATATTTCTGCTATTGCTAATTACAGAATTTGTAAACAAATAATCTGACCATATTTTTCACATCTAAAATTACACCCACAAAATTGATTGTTCAGTTTCTTCTTTAAATGGGTTCGTAAAAAAATATTCCTTCATAAATTACACGAGATCGTTTAAAAATATTAGCCGATTGGTTTTGTGAATCACAATCGTGAATCGCAAAATTTAGCTTATTAACATATCATGTGACATGTTATTATCGACTTCACTTGCTAGTTATTCCAACACTACTATACAATATAAAATAGCTAATCAACAATAAAATATTCATAGACAGTAACAACAGGAAAAAATCTTTATATTTACATTTGTTCGGTAAATAAACATTACACATAATATGAGAAATGTATTATACCTAAATAAGACAAAATCCCAAGCATAGACTAGTTGGTTTATAATCACTGAAATTTCAGAGACGTTTTAATAAACGCAAAGCAGAACGGCTGCGTGAACTTTGTAGTGGACTGTCCCTCGAGGAGCCTGGAGCAGTTGCTGAGTCACGCGCAACAGGTGGCGCTGATGGCTGAAGAGCATTCCTATATATTCCTGTCACCAGACTTGTTTACGTTGGACATGGATCGGTATAGATACGGCGGTGTTAACATGACTGGTGGGTTCAATGTTTTTGAATGAGGAGAAAAATACAAAAACATTATTGATTTAATTGCTAATAGATTGGAATGTTTCCCGCTAAAAATAACATCTGGTAAGGTATTGGCCGTGAAATGGCAAGTAATTTTGTTACACAAATCGTATTGCGTAAGATAAGGATAGGCCCTTCAGTACATTTGAAGTATCAATAAGATGGCCGTTAAAATCGCGTCATCAAAATTAATATAATATAATAGATTTTGTCTTAATCGTGATAAAAATAGTTGAAGCGACGACTAATTTCAGTAAAATGCACTGGAGATGTACTGGAGCGCCGCACCACTTGTGTCGGAACACTTTATGCGCTCTTCGCTTGTCCATATATTTATATCAATGGATTAACAAAAACAATAAGTAGTAGATACATACCTATAGTTTTAGGTTTATAAATCTTTGTACAGCATGACAAATTAATTAATCTTGTCCAGGTTTTCGTATGGCAAAATCAGCGAACAATGAAAAGTTATGGGAGCTAACTTCAAAATTCAACGAGGACACTGGAATGACACTGGAGCCTGATCAAATCAAAACACAGTTACTGTTGATTCACGATGCTATACTAGTGTTCAATGCAGCTATGCAAAAAGTCAACGTAACAACTTCGAAACTCGACTGTGAAAATTACGAATCTTGGACGTACGGGTCGACATTACTCAATTTTATGAAAACGGTATTTCGTATTCACTGCAATACTTTTATTTCAGTAATATCTACCTAAAAGGGAGATTATTGTTCGTTTTCAATAGTATTACAGATTGTAATGGAAGCTAATCCTCTCATATTACTTTTTTTAGAATAAAATAGAAGGTTTATCAAGAACGTTAATATTCGACGGATTTGGACAAAGAGTAGATGTGACAATGGATTTACTGGAACTGACTCCTGCTGGTAATCAAACTGTTAGTATTTCATCAATTTAAACTAATTGAAATAAATATGTTGCTATTTCATAAATTATATTTTGATTTCAGATTGGAACGTGGCAGAATAATATTTTGTCTATAGAAAGACCGATTGTACCGGGAGCAGAAATAGGGGAGGAATCAATACTGAAAAATAAGACTTTAATTGTGCTAATATCAACGGTAAAGTTTAGAATAACTAAATAGTTAGATATTACTGTCGTCTCGTATTGAGTAAAACTGAAGACCCATTGTGAACCACGACTGCCATTTAGATGGATGTTTGTTAAACAATAACCAGCTTATTGCTAGAATTAACAAACTTTTGCAGTGAAACTCGACATATTTCACCGCCATGTAATGCCAACAAACTGAACCAAGTCAGGCTTAAAGTGTCTCTGAGGCGCGGTATAGCTTAAAATTCCGCATTTAAGCCCCTTTTCTTAGATCGAGATCATAATATTCCAGTTCAATATTTGTTAATGACTAATTTTATCTATCACTTAAATAACATTCATGTTTGTGAATTTCTAGACTGCTCCCTACGGCTATGTGAAAGCATCGTCAGTTGAATTAGAAGGAAACGATCGCTATGAAGGATTTTCTATAGATCTCATTGATAGATTGTCAGAAATTTTAGGATTCAACTATGTATTTGTTATTGAAGAGAATTACGGCAGTCGTGGCGAGAATGGGCAGTGGGACGGAATGGTCCGTAAACTTATCGATGAGGTACGTTCTGTTATTTTACCCTAATATTAGAAATTAAAAATATTTAAGAATTAATGAATTATCTTCAAGTGCGTGGTGGCCTGTTGGTAAACGGACTAGACGCGGCTGCCCACATGTTCAGGGTGGTCGCGGGTTCGAATCCCAGGGCACACCTCTGACTTTTCGGAGTCATGTGTGTATTGATAATCAATCACCACGCACTAAAACGGTGAAGGAAAACATCGTGAGGAAACCTGCATACCATAGCGATTCATAAGAATTTCTATGGTATGTAAGTCCGCCAACCCGCACTAGGCCAGCGTGGTGTGGACTATATGGCCTAACCACTCTCAATCGTATTCTCGATTGTAGAGTAGGCCCGTGCCCTGCAGTGGGACGTATATGGGCTGATACAGAATTATCTTAAACAAGTAAATAAATACTTATACATTAAATGCTACATCAAATTTAAATATCAGTCTCACAAAATGATTGTGTAGAGCTAGTAACAAATCTACAATCTCTAAAATATTTTGCACATTTCCTTAAATATTTTCTTGCACTTAGTAATAATTTATAATATTGGTATGCACGAACATTATTATTTGTCTTAATTATGATATGATTGCAGAAAGCAGATCTGGCTATTTGCGATTTAACAATCACGGCGGAAAGACAGTCTGCAATTGATTTTTCGCAACCTTTCATGACACTTGGTATAGGCATTCTTTACAAGGAGCCTAGTAAGCAACCACCCGAAATGTTTTCATTCATGGCAGTGTTTTCTAAAGAGGCAAGTAAATATTTCTAAACTACTCATCATTTTATGTACATACATTTTTCTGCCAACGATGAGCGAATATCCGGTGTTGAAAAAAAAGTAATCTGTACAATCACCCAAAACCTTTATAGATCCATATTATTGTAATTTGCGAGATAATATTATATGCTTAGAATTCATTTTATTTTAATCACTTATAAAATTGGATACAAAAATATAATTTAAGGATTATCCAAACAGCTTAATAAAGCGTTTCGAGTAATTATTTTAAAATCATACCTCTCAATTTGTGAACGTTAATTTGATGCTAGATATCATTTATTTTTTCAGGTGTGGATTAATATGTTGTTAATTCAATTAGGGTTGGGGGTTATTATGATATTCGTCGGCCGTATTTCAAACAAAGAATGGCAGAATCCGGTTCCCTGTATTGAGCAACCTGAAGAACTGAGCAATCAATTCAGTTTTGCTAATTCAGTGTGGCTTATTATCGGTTCTGTGATGCAGCAAGGTTCTGAAATCGCACCTATGTACGTAATATCATCAATTATTTATGTTATGTTCCTCCTTTATTTAATTTCTTAATTGACTTGTTTAACAATAACATTTTTATTCAAAGTTTTCATTGTGTATTTTTAAGTGCTTCATTTTTTGGGTTATTAGTAAAAATATCGTAATGATGATTTAAATTTGAAGTATTTGGTTCGTCAAAATTTCATTTTAATAGTTTTCAATTAAAGGATACCGTAGTAACTACTTTCGTGGTGGCCTGACGCGGCTGCCAAAATGTTCACGGTGGTAGCGGATTCGAATCCCAGGGTAGGGTAAAATATAATAATATTTAATTTTTAATTTCCAGTGCTCTAGCTCCGCGTATGATTACTAGTGTGTGGTGGTTTTTCACAATGGTGATGGTCGCTTCATACGTAGGTACTCTGGTTGCTTTCTTGACCGTCGAGAAAAACGTGTTGCCATTCGAAACTCTTGACGAACTTTACAAACACAAATCCATTTCGTACGGAGCCAAAGAGAAAGGGTCTACCATCGAGTTTTTTAAAGTAAGTTAAACATACCTAAATTATCCTTTACGAATAATTTCAATGGTGGTGTCTATTATTTTATAGTCCTTAAAGAATTAAATTATAAGCCATAATTTGTTTTCAACCGTGTAATATTTTCTATAACCGAGGAATACACTGCAAGTAATTAATACTTCATTTTTTCTTAAAACAGCTTTCGAAAATAATTCGGAATTTATTATATAAGAACATATTTTTATTTTCTTATCTTGTGTTCATTCTATTGGATTTTCTCCTGGATTTTAAAATACACTTATTCTGTTTATAGAAATCAACAACAGATTTCCATGTGGAGATGTACAAGAAAATGAAGAGTCGCGGCTGGCTCGTCAAAGAGAATGATGTAGGTGTGGCGTTGTTAGTATCCAGTTCATATTTCTTACATATAGTGTCATGATTTAAAATAAGAGTAAATTAAATTATCTGCAACTATCATATGTCGCAGCATGGTCATGAGTACGGATTATTTTAATATTGTCATGAGTACGGATGTGAAATAAAAAGCGCCCCACCCGCTAGATCTATGACTTCACTTCGATGTGGTACGGGTGAACTTCAGTACGCTTCGACAGAATCAGGATGTCATCGCTGGAGGGATCATTCAGTTGGTGATAACCGAAGAGTGAAGACGTCTTGGGACTGTCCTACTATCTTAGTGCTTAATGTTTGTGTTATTAAAGAGTGATTATAATATTTTCCTTGTGTTGTGTTTTGCATACTAGTTTAATCCTCCTCCGACATCAGAATTGGGATCCGATCACACTACAAAAATCAGAATGGAGAGTACAACGGGTAACAATGACTCACAGTGGCAATTGCTGTTTGAAATGCAAAATCAACAGATGCAAGCCCTGATTCAAGCATTGAAGTCTCCGGGCGAAAATAATTCTGTGACCTTGCCAGAGTTTAATCCCGACAATCGTGATGCTGACGCCCGTGCATGGTGTGCAACTGCCGATTTGTGTTTCGACCAACGTGCAGTCAAAGGAAGTCAGCTAATAATAACGATTAGCAAGGCTTTAAAAGGTTCCGCATCCACGTGGCTGTCGCAGATAAGTTATCCAGGTATGACATGGTTGGAATTTAAAGAACTTTTTACGGCACGGTTTGTTCACGACGAGACACTTGCGGCTACCCTCATTACATTGAATAATGATAAGCCGAACGAGAATGAAACTCATGCTGCTTATGCTAGTCGTTTAATTACGACTTTGTTGAACCGTTGGAAGGATTTGAGCGTTGAGAATATTGCCGTATCAACAGTAATGGCTCATTTAGCTCAAATTGATAGTCGCCTTCAACGGCTTGCATTCACAACGGAGGTAATAACACGCCATCAGCTACAACAAGAACTTCAAGCATTCTCCTACCTGAAGCGTAAAGCTCCCTTGGATATGCATACCGACCTCGTCCAGTTTGAGAAACGTCCGAAATTTACTCCGCCGACACAGATCAAGTGTCACGCTTGCGGCAAGCTTGGACACAAGAAATCAGACTGTCGCATGGATAAGAGCGAAGCAAAGACTCCGTCAACTACAGGTAGTAACCAACGCGAGCAAAGTAATGGTGGCCCGCTAGTATGCTTCAAGTGTGGTACCCCGGGTCATGTCGCGAGTCGCTGTTCAGCGGGTTCCAGTGCTACAACATCGAAGCCTGTTGAACGACGTGTTGATTTATGCGCAGTCGAATCACCCTCCGGAACACAAACACATTTTAGTAAGCGTTTTAAATTTAATTTCGATTCTGGTGCTGAGTGTTCATTGAGTAGAGAATCTGTCGCTAGTCAGTTTAGGGGCAAGCGAATTAATAAAATGTTGCCAGGTTCCCGATTCGTTCGGAAAGTCTATACCGGAGTGCCGTAGCCGTAGCCTGGTAGAAATCGGAATCTACTCGTAGTAGTCCGTGGGTAGGCGGTGGGCGGTGACTCTGGGTGGTATAGTTGGGTCTTGTGGCAAGACCGGGATGATATGTGTGGGCTCTGAGTGGTATATTCGGTTCTTATGGCAAGATCGGAGGTATATGAAGTACATCGCTGTTCTGTGGCAGAACGGTAGCATTGGGTTGATATAGTCGGGCCCTGTGGCAGGGCTGAGAGTTGTGTTTTGACTCGGTATTCTGTGGCAGAATATTTTAGTGTACATGCGACTATATTGCTCAAGCTACGTTGGGTACAATCATGAAAGGGATACCTGGAATCATTTAATGAGATTTTGATTGCAAAATTGATGGGCCGAGTTTTATTATCTTTGCGTATGTGGCTGATATATCTCAGTGTTAGAATAATAAGACAGGATAACCGAACGAAAACTGTGCTGTGGTATTTGTTTATTGCAGATTAAACACACGCGGACGTGTGTCAACGCAGGATGGCCGTGTCGCAGCATGGTCATGAGTACGGATTATTTTAATATTGTCATGAGTACGGATGTGAAATAAAAAGCGCCCCACCCGCTAGATCTATGACTTCACTTCGATGTGGTACGGGTGAACTTCAGTACGCTTCGACAGAATCAGGATGTCATCGCTGGAGGGATCATTCAGTTGGTGATAACCGAAGAGTGAAGACGTCTTGGGACTGTCCTACTATCTTAGTGCTTAATGTTTGTGTTATTAAAGAGTGATTATAATATTTTCCTTGTGTTGTGTTTTGCATACTAGTTTAATCCTCCTCCGACACATATATATAGGTATTTTATTGGATATTAATAAAGGATCAAAGGATTAACTTATAGATAAATACACCCAACAGTCGCATACATAGTCCTAATAAAGGACAATGTAATCAGTATAGTGATGTACTAACTACATGGGTATAAATCAGTAAAATTGAAAATACATGTGTTCAGAATAGTTTATTGTAATCACAGAACAGATGAATATGGTTAGAAGGGAAATACAAGCGTTTGACGCGTCGCAAAGTGGTGCATATAAAGCAGCACTGCCGCGGATCGGATGATTTGTCAAATCAGTCGTTGACCGTTGTCGTAATGCCTTGGAGCGTGGTGCTCCGGCGATATAGAGTAAAAATGTAGATTTGTGCTATTTTATCTCGCAGTTCTAAAACTAAAGCACTGAATATCAATAGGGGAGGAATTTCATAACACTATTAAACCAGATTTTATTGATTTTCACCTTAATTTCCAAAAATTGCAGTTATTAATTACGACATTTTGAAGAATTCTATAAAGTGATAGACGACAAGTCAAAAATATACATTGCTGATTACGCGTACATACAATGCACGTGAATGCCAAGTTCCTACGCAATGCATACGACTCATTTTTGTTACGACAACAGAGAAAATTGTCACATGTCACGGAATGTTGTAGTCATGTACATAGTAACTATATCGATGTAGTTATAGATTTCGTGTACTCGTAAATCAGTTTTCATAGGAATTAAACAAAGAAAACTTAATCAAATCCGTTAGTAATTTTAAATTGTAGTACTCGTAACGTTTGATAACGTTGACGACCTATCCTTATGTTCTAATGTGATAACTCCGTCAACTTTAGAAAAACATATTTTTGTGTCTGAATATAATTTATAATATAGTAACTCATTCGTTTATATGTTAGTGCAGAGACAACTGGATTCCCACAAAATACAGTACGATTTGTTTTGAGTATTCATTTTCGTGAAACAGAAGGTGATAAAAAAATCTGTATCATAAGTGATATACAAACCTAAAATAATTACATGTAAAGCTGTACATGTAGAGAATAACTGTATCATAATGAAATATTGTATGAATAAATCAAAACCACTGAAGTTATTGACGCAATTAGCATTTATGTGCTTTTCCAATTACAAAAATGTTTATACCTCACACACAGCAGTAAACCTTGAAAATCATGTACATATTTGTAAAATAGTATACAAACTAAAATTAATTTTCAATATTAGATATTGTAGTCTCATTTATTTTCCGTATATCAAGATAATACTAATTAAATAAATGTATCAGGAAAAACCATTGAGCATATCGATAATATAAATTCTGGTCTTATAACAATTCCATAATTTTATCGATACTTTAAATTGAGTTATCGATACTTTACTATATTGGATTAGTGGAGGTTTTGTGTTTCGAAAACGACGACGCTGGTTTTGATACAATTTGACGTATAATGCCTTTTTAACCATATTCAACTGTTCTGTGATTATAAAACGCATTATTATAAAGAATGTTTATTTTTTATTGTAAAGTGAGTCAGTAAAAGATATTTTTTATTTCCTAAATTACTATTTTGTATTGATACCATTATGTATACTTATTCCGTAATAATGTTACGTACCTAAATATATTTTGGTGTAATCCGATTAGAGAACCACAGGACCCGTGTCAATTGGGGTTTTACATAAATTTTGTTGTTCACAAGCGAATGCAGAAACGGATAAGGATATATAATATATTGAGACCCTTTGCACATCCTCTTATTTATAATACGACATATCTAGTTCTTGCAGTAGTTTCGTAATTTCACGACTTAGTAAAAAAAAAGTGTTTTTTTCCTCTTTTTAAGTGTTTTTTTTTTAAATTATAGAGCTGAGAATTCAACGTACGCGTTTTTCATGGAATCAACGTCAATTGAATACTACAAGGAGAGGCACTGCGACTTGCTGCAAGTTGGCGACTTGCTCGACTCCAAGAGTTACGGAATCGGAATGAAACAACGTATGAACATTTGCATAATTTATCAATACGAATATATAAAACTGAAACCTTTGTTTGTTTGTTTGAACACGCTATTCTGAGGAAGTACTAGTGTGAATTGAAAAAAAATAAAGGGTACTTTTATCCTTACAAAACTTTTATACATAGGCGAAGCTGCGAGCAATACTAGTATGCTATGAAATTTGCATGATTTTTGATCCAGAATAGAAAATATTTATTATCGTTATTTTATTACAGAATCACCATACAAAAGATACATCGATGATGCACTGTTGAGAATGAAAGAAAAGGGCGAGATACAAAAATTAAAGGATATTTGGTGGAAAGAGAAAAGAGGAGGAGGAAAGTGCGGTGTAAGTCTATCATAAAATATAGATTACAAATCGATTATAAGAAACAAATGCTTAAATTTGTGTAATAATATTGCTCGTGAACAATTTTAAGAATCTAAATAACAAAATATTAAATCATAGCTAACTGTAATATTGTAATAAATTTCGTGAAATTGTAACCTTTTTGTCTATAGCTTGGTAAAAAAGAATACAAGTACTAGTAGTAAAACATTTTCGTACGGTAGTCTTATTTGTGTTTTATGATAATTAAACAGCATATCAACAACAATAAATAAAAATCACAAGTATGTAAACAATCCCCACCGTAGCATATCGGATTGCTACATATAAAATTCGAGCTTAGCGCCCTCATTAAAAACATACTCTTTTTTGCCATGCTATAAGTTCCAATAGCAATACCGTTTTCATAATTATTATGTATTTTAAAGCATCATAATTTTGTCCTCTTTTTGCTACCTTAATATGAAATCACAAAAATAGTAAAACTCTTAGAAATTTCTATCTATTCATTAATAATTCTTGAAGGATCTTGGTCCGATACGTACGGACTAATATGCTTACACAAGCCTTTCAAACTTTCTCGACTTGCGTGTACGAGCTACGTAAATTATTGTTTGTTTACACAAAACACTAGTAGAATCAACTGCACTTAATGTGTAATTCAGGGATCGCATGCAGATAATAGACTTGATGCATTTTTAATTCAGGTAAATTAAACCCGGTCTAAGTAAACACTATAGTACAAATTAAAGTGTATTTATTTTATTCTTGCATATAATTTAGTATATTTTACAGCATTCGGAAAAGAAAAGAGTGATAAGTAAAAGATTTCAGCTGTTTTTAGCGTTCTTGCAATAGTAAAATTGATAACATCGACCTGTTGTACATATACGAATAAAAAGCATGCTTTAATGGAAGTAGCTAAACAGTAATAAAATTGTATCAAATAAATCGGTTTAGGTAAAAAGTTATCCTATTGTAAAATAATATTGATACTTCAATATACGAAATTAAAAGAACCAATTGAAATAAACTGAACAAAAAGGATTGTTAGCGGAAGAATCTATATATCAAATAAGATATAATCCGTTAGACTCATAAAAGCCGTCCATGCACCAGAATTAGGTCAGCAGGGCCGGCAGAAATCCAAGCTCTTTCGCATAATGCTACAGGTCCATTGGCTATAGACGGATATACATACATAGGTCTCTCATATGTGAGAGGTAGCCTGGGTAGGTACCACCGCAATGCCTATTCCTTTGTGAAACAGCACTGTTGTGTTTCGCTTTGAAGGACATTGTAGCCAGAGTAACTACAGGGCATATTGAGAGTTAATATCTTATGTCTGAGGATGGCGAGCTCAGTGGAATGCCAAGTATTGCTTTGTAATTCAAGGTGTTTGGTTTTGCTACTATTCATGAGCGGTCGTTTCGCTTACCATCAGGTGAAATCGATGCTAGTCTCGCCATTGATTGCAAAAAAACATAGCCTTTGTCCGTACATATTATAGTACTAGCTGTGCCCGCGACTTCATCCGCGTGGAATTTAACAAAAACTTTATTTTTCTAAAATAAAAGAACTTTTCTAAAATAAATGTAGCCTAACTTACTTCTTATTATATCAGCTACCTGACAATAAAAGTCCCGTCAAAATCGGTCCAGCCATTTCAGAGATTAGCCGGAACAAACTGACAGACAGACAGACAAAAAAAACTTAGGTCATTTTCGTTATAGGTATCGTGTATATAACGATATGTACTTGAACATTTTTTTTATTTTCACTTTACAAACAGACGAAGAAATAAATACACAAATGAAGGAAATAAATACACTCGACAGTAGAGATGTTAAAAAATAATCGATTTTTAATTTAATCGATTATTATTTTCTTATTATCGATTTTTTACAACCGATTTTTAAAATCCTATTAATCGATTTTTTATAAATCGATTATATAAATTATCCGTACAAAATCGATTTTTATTAACAGTGCTATCTATGCGACGTATGAAAAAACTCGGAGTCAGTTTATACTGTTCAATATTATTGCGATGCTCATCATTTCATTTTTATTGAAATAAACGTTTAACGGTACTGAAAATTTGTATCAATAAATAAATTGGGTTTCCTTATTGAAAATTTTAAAGGAACATTCACTTTGATTTTTAGTTTTGAATATGATGTTTTTTATTCATATCAATTTATTTGATTTTTATTTTAACATATTGTTAATATGAATTTCAGAGGATTATTTTTGGAATATGAAAAGCATTTAGACTTTTAAATGATAGAATAAATCGATTTTTCGCAAAAATCGATTGTTTTTAATAATAATTGATTTTTAACAAATCGATTAATATTAAATAAATAAAAACCGATTTTTATTTAATCGATTTTTTTCCATTAACCTCACATCTCTACTCGACAGTCACATACATACTGACCCTACATTGAGATCTAGTCGTTTCATGGATATAAGAAACTACGAGTGACTTTTCGGTATCACAAACACCCAGACCCGAAACACATACCTGTGGATCATACAAAAATTTGTCTCAGCGCGAGGATCGAACACACAGCCTCTTCCAGTTGTATTTCACGAAAACTGTACTGTATCAGCCCATATACGTCCCACTGCAGGGCACAGGCCTCCTCTACAATCGAGAGTACGATTGAGTGTGGTTAGGCCATATAGTCCACCACGCTGGCCTAGTGCGGGTTGGCGGACTTACATACCATTTATTTTTTTTATAAATCGCTATGGTATGCATGTTTCCTCACGCTGTTTTCCTTCACCGTTTTAGTGCGTGGTGATTGACACATGACTCCGAAAAGTCAGAGGTGTGCTCTGGGATACGAACCCGCGACCACCGTGAACATGTTGGCAGTCGCGTCTAGTCCGTTTACCAACAGGCCACCACGCACTTATCGTACTGTATCAGCCCATAATCGCTCACTGCCTGACACAGGATTTCTCTATACTCCAGAGTTTGCTTTTCGCTGGCCTAATGTTTTATGCAGACTTCATAAACCATTTTTGGCAATGGTAGAGCCATACTGTTGTCAGACATGAAATGGTAGGCTCGTCTGGGGCGATACCAATGTCACATAAGAAAGTGACAAGTTTTTGATATTGCTGGATGCTTTACACCGGTTTTTTTTTCTCATTATTTTTCCTTCCCTCTCTCCTCCCTATTTATTGGGCCGGCAACTCATCCATGGTCCCATCGTTGTAGATGATCCCTTACCATAAGGAGACCTGTTTAGTTGTTTGCTAGACCTATGGTATAAAAAAATCATAAGAAATCCCTAACATACCTAAATAGTTATTAGCTTTTTTATACATTCTAGGAGAAGGACGACGTGGAGCAGAAGCAACTGGGAATGAAGAATATGCTCGGTGCGTTCGTGGTACTGGGTGTTGGTAGCCTCATTGGACTATTACTTTCGACCCTTGATATGCTGTGGGGGGTGTTCAAGCGGTCTGTCAAATACGGGGTGAGTGTGCTTCATATTTGTATGATAGTTTTTCTGAAGTAAAAAGACTCTTAGAACCCTCAAGACAAATCTATGGCTGTGACCTTCGAGTGGAAATAGAAGACATTAATATTATATTTTCATTATTTCTTTGTAAAACAAAGAGGCCCAAAACACGTATATTTCTAATATATACCCCGTTCTAAAGGTATTTAATAAATCCCAAAAGAAAACCCCTGATAAATAGAGGATCGTTTATTTTTTTCATTCCAATTTAGACTTTTAATCCTGATTTCTTTCTCTTTAGACTACATTCAAATTCGAACTCATAGAAGAGTTGAAATTCGTAATCAAATTCAGTGGAAGCGTTAAGCCAATAAAGCGACATCCGAAGGATAGCAGCTCCGAAGCGTTGGCCGAAGCCGAAAAGAAGGACGAAATTCGGTCACTCAAGTCGATAAAATCAAGCCGATCTACGGACACTCATCGGACACACCACTCGCATAGTTCGAGACATTCTTCTAGAAGTCTTAGTGTTGCTTTCGCTAGGAGACGAGAGTACACCTAATAATACAAGACATAATACTCCCGACGTACCTGACCCCATATTACAAATCCTGTGGAGTTGGTATGAAAAACTACGAGAAACTTTTCGATCTAACAGTCACCCCTCACCTGGACCCAAAACAAATATTTTTGGATCATACTGCACAGATGCTGGAAAGCTTATTACTTAATTTTATTATTTATTACAGTCCCACAAAAGGACAACGCTACATATTTATTGTCCTGACATACTAGTCCCTAATAAAGCACAAATAAATATAAAACAAATTGTTAAGAAACACTCATACTTGTACCTAGCCTCACAAAACAAAAGAAGATTGAGCTGATCGATGAATAAAACAACAAAAAGATGTAGTTGAGTTTACAACTATTTATCAGGATAAACCGATAGTTTAGTTTACAACTATTCATCAGGATAAACCGATAGTTTAGTGCATTGCAAAAGTTTTTGTCATAAGTCCATTATTTATACCTAATGGTTCGTCAGTAATGAGATTGTAATATACGTCTTTATTTACAATTAACAGAGAGCAGTTAAGTCGTGTTAAAATGAATGTTGTTATGGAACTAATTTATGTTTATTTTTATATATTTTATATGTTGTTCAATAAACAATTTATTTAATTAAATGTGAATATTAATTATAAATATCCTCTAGAATCAAAACAAATCATAATTATTGACGTGACAACGTCTTAAATTAGGTTGCGGCTGGGAGTCACTTATGAAAAAGTGTAACGCCCGGTAACGTTACGATGAGTCACCGAACGAGAGAGAGGCCCGCCGAATGCCTTGCGTCTCTCTCCCACTCAACTATGATCGGTCTGCCGCGCGCGCAGCACTAGAGAATTAGGCGCATTGAATCGGCGCATGCTTGTGTCTCTGTCTTTGTCTTTCTCGAACGTTCTTGGCGTTGGAAAAACAAGAAAGCGTCACAATACAAGTTCACACGTGTGGTTAAAGTATCGTCAGCTGTGTCTGTAGTGAAAATATGGAGTGCTTAGATTCGTCATTACATGTACAATGTTTTAGTAAACAAAATATATTTCTATAGTTAAAATTTGTGCAATTCTTATTTTCATTCAATTCCTTGTTCCTATTGTGCAATTTAATTATATTCATATCAATAAATATTCTACCGAGAAAAAGACGTTGTCACGTAAAATCTTCGCCCGTAAAACCGACTTTACAGGCAACCATTTTTATTGCAAAGAATTTCACTACTAAACGAATAAAAAATAATATTATCTCGAACAACAAAAAAGATCTAACATAATGGTTTGTTGGTTGTTACAATAAGAGGCAAGATTCACTGAACTTGATATAATGAAGGTCTGTAATAAGGAGTTTAATTAAATTTATGCGCCATCACATGTGCGTGGGCTAGAAATAGTTTTCTTCGTTATAGCGAGTAGTTTCAGTGAGATTCACAATAAACTTTATGCGAAGCCCTTACAGACACAATTGTGCTATACAACGTTAGTGTCATTGGTATTTCATCAGGTTTTATCACTTTTATAATACTACTAACGGCCCAGCCTAGATATGTTTTTACTTCAGTTCATGTAAGAAACTATTATTGATTGTTGTCCCCTAAACTACATTTCTTATCCAATCCCACCTCATGACCCATGAATCAAGGCATTAAGAAAAAGTTTTTATTTATTCTGCAAGCAATTATGTTTCACGTATTTGTTGCATATAAAGCTTTAAAAATAGCGGCAGTAATTATTAATTACCTTTTTTAATGCTGTAGGTTGAATTAAAATCCCGACACCAGCTAGTTTCGCCTCCTAAAATCATTTCTGCTGAATTTAATGTGGACAGCCACCCGTATTGGACCTAAATTGTAAGTACACTAAAACTGACGCTAACAGAATATTTTTGCAGTATTTTGAAATCAAAACTAGTGTTTCTAACCGATTGAATACATTTTCCAAAAATTTATTTACCCATAAAAGTTTCATATTCAAAATAAACTTTTATAGTTATTTTACAGAGTAGTATGGAAACTTTGCATATGAATAAATGGAGACTACGAAGCTTCGTATAGCCTTGCGAATGTATTCTTTAGTAAAAAATCAAATCTATTTTTGGCATGAATGTTATTTTCGTTCAATCTTTATTTTTCAGTTGAAATACTTTGATATTCATAACGAGGCGTGTCGTTGCCTCCATGATACTCCTCGACAAGTTTCATTTCATTTAATAGTTTTAGCTTGCGATACTGAGACGGAATGGCTAATGCTTTAACACACTATTCTTTATAGCTCCGTGTATTCCTTTTTAACAATGGGTTCAGACTATGTTCTCGGTGTATTTTCTTATTTTATTGACATGTGGTGTTTGCTTATAATTATTGGTTGCTCTCATAAATAAATAAATAAATAACACCCAACAGTCACATAAATACTTTAAATCATAATACAATATTTATGTAGGAATTAGGGTGGGCTATTGTTGGCAACCCTGTTAAAAATAAATAAAAAATAAAACCACTTATATACTGAAATACAATTTTTAAAGATAAAAATTATCATAAATAGTTATTAGCCCATACATCAATTGTTGAAACTTATGGGAAGATATTTAAGCCTAATTCGTTGATCTATTAACTATAAAACTGGACTAAAGCGGATTAATAGACTGAAAAATTTATTTGACTAGAGGCCGAAATACTGGAGAGCACATTAAATTAATTGTTGACATTAAATTTAATTAATATAATTAACAACAGTCACATACATACATAGTCCTAATCCCACACTAAGATCTAGTCTTGTATCGTGGGTATCAGGAAATACGAGAGAATTTTCGAAAAAAAAATGTAAAAGTAGAGGATAACTCATGTTAACTGAACAATTAGTTACAGTACACAAACCAATATATCAGGGTATGTAGGCACTTGTCTTCAGCACAACCCTCGGTATAACCACCAGTATCCATTATTCTAGTGTCGTCCACCGGACCCGACCTCCCGACCACAATCTTTCACGAGGTTCCATTAGCCTAACAAATTGCTCGACAAAAACTTATAACTTTATTTATGCGCCCCGCTGTGTCACAACGGGATGGTACATTCTTTATCTTTATTTTCTTGTAAAGTTATTAGGGTTATTTTTATATTCTTACACTTTTACAGGGCGTGCAAATCCCGCACATATTTCCAAATTATATCAATTTTGTTTAGTGCGTAAATTGACCCAAATGATGGCGAAGTGCGTGGTGGCCTGTTGGTAAACGGACCAGACGCGGCTGCCAACATGTTCACGGTGGTCGCGGGTTCGAATTCCAGGGTACAACTCTGTCTTTTCGGGGTCATATGTGTATTGAAAGTTAATCTCTATGCACTAAAACGGTGAAGCAAAATATCGTGAGGAAACCTGCATACCATTTTTTTATATGTGTATATTTCACAAACCTGATGTACAATCTAGCAAGGTACAAGAAAAGCGTTTGGTAATAAATCTGATTGTCATCTACTTGATGTGAATCCAAAAATTAGAAAAATACCATAGCGATTTATAAGAATTTCTATGTTATGTAAGTCCACCATTCCGCATTATGACAGCGTGGTGGACTATATGGCCTTACCACTCTCAATCGTACTGTCGATTGTAGCGGAGGCCCGTGCCTTACAGTGGGACGTATATGGGCTAATACAGTACGGTTCAGTACTATACGGGTGGCGATCACAAATTATTATTATGATATCATTGTACCATATCTCATTATTTAATCATTTAAATTCAAGAACGTTTATCAAATATAACTAACAAGGCTCTATTGTGTGTTTTAACTATAAGTTGTTCCGAACTAGATCATTATAACAGTCGAATGCATGCTTTTTTGGTCAATCTTATATGCATTAATAATAATAATAGTAGTCCATTGGTCTTGAACCGGAAGATACGGGCTTCCTCTAGTGCGGATTAGCGGACCTCACGTAATGTAACTTTAATAGACTTTTCAAAACTGTCAGGAATGTAGGTTCTCTCATTTTATTTTCCTTGGCCATTTATGTGAGTGACAATATTTACTATACTACTGACGTAGCTTCAAAAATCAAGGAGTGTACCTTAGATTTGAACTTGTTACTCTAGTTTATTAGTTTAGCGGCACCTCCAAATAAACCACTCAATTAAACATTATAATGTTAACGACTAATTAATTTTAATATGTGTTTTATTTTATTGTAGATCTGTGAAAACTGTAGACTTAATATATCTATGGATAGAGCCATTATTGATATTAAAGTTTTGTATCAAATTATTTCATTATCCTTGTTTATACCACATCCGAAATTATAAGTGGCTACGGATAAGTCGTCACCCTTTTCAATCAGTCGCTGTTCATTAACGGACCCTCATCAATACCGACTTGAAGGAAAGGCCACTATTCGAACCGATACTAATTAATCGCCTCACATCACTCCTTCACCTCTGTCCGAATCCTAAAATGTGTCGTATAAAATGTATTTGGACATTTTTGGGGTGTTTATACAAAATATAATACTTATCAATTCATCCTTTTAGGTATTTAGCCAGGTAACTATTTTTTAGAAGTCGAGAATATGTTCGCCAATAATTTGCTCTGAAATCAGAAATACTTACACAAAGCAAAATGTTGATGCAGGTTTTAAACATATTTTATATTTTTTTCGAACATGAACGATTATCTGTTTATCTTGTTCCTCCTTTTCCCACACCCTCATAACCTCTCAAAATATTGGTCGTACAATAGCAATTAATGCACACAAATAAATCCTAATTTAAAATCATAATTATCTTTATTAAGCTCAATTTGGAAGTTACAAGTGTACCGATTTTCCCATATTTACAATTTAAATCCATTTGTATCCATTACTACAATGCTCATTCTATCATAAACTATAACAAGATTCTACAAAATACTCCTGCCGCTATATTTTCGCATCCTAGCCATTTGTACAGCATTGCTTTGCCTCCTGCTGTGCAAAGTATGGTGCGAGTGCGAAGACCGCTCCGATCTTGGTGTTGGGGCTGGATCAAGTCTGTCATCTACAGAGTCTGCCTCTCCGCTATCTTCTTTCTCTTTCTTAGAACCCTTAGAACCACTCCCAGAAGGCTCTCTGTGTCGCACCGGCTTAGTATCACCACTGAAGCTCATGATGAATCTCAGTTCGGCAATTAGTTCATCTATGAATGAAATCTGTAATAAAGAATTAGGTGTTTTTACATATTTTATACTTTTTATTAAGTACAGACATACATATATGTAATGATAGTTTTGATTAATGAGGTGAGCACAACATGAACTTCCGATGTACTTAAATAGTTAACGTAATAATTGAAATGCATAAAAAACGAATACAACACCATATTAATAACGAGAGGCTTCGAACACACACGTAGATTAAAAAATAACTTGAAATGTGTACTTACCAATGATGTATTTGATGGTGATAAATGCCTGGACACTATATGTGCAGGTACTAGTTTTGTGGGGAAATGGTACACACTGGTTCATGCACTTCTGACAAAAGGAAACGATGTTTAAAATTTGTCGATATAGCAATATTCAAACAGATGGGGAAGCAAAATGAGAAATTGAGTATAAATGTACCTTCATTCTATGGGAAATCATCCAAACGTCCACTACCATTTCTAGGAAGGCGCATATTACTGCCAATCCGCATCCCGCGACAAGCACAATGAACACTCCACCCACGTTTGCTAACACCAGAGGTTGAGCGTCACCACCACCTACATCGTCGTCCTATTTTGAAAACACAAATTTTAATACTTCTTTCATGTTCTCTGCTATACAAACAATTATTTTAATATCGTATACAAACTGTATTAAAAACAATTTCTTCGTAATTTCTTAGAGATCTATTTTATAAATAAGCTGTAATAGATAAGTCTATGTTTACCGTGCAAGCGCCTCCGCCTCTTTTTTCCTTCCACCACTTATCCTTCATTCGCGTTAGTTTACCTTCTTCTTGTAATTGCAGTATCGATTCGCTCATAGGTTGCCGATACGGCGAATCTGGGGTAGATAGTTTATTTTTTTTTAACTTCGGGTAAAATTATGATATTATGTTACATTATCATCTAAATATTAAAGAATATTCAGGACGATTGCTTTAGCGGTAACACTTAATTTTGGTAAGCTGGCCTAACCTCCTCAATCGTGCTCTCGGTTGCAGTGAAGACCTATGCCCTGCATTGAGACGTATATGTTTTGCTATAGATACAGACGTGTTTTTTGAATAAACAGCAGATATTACGTACTTTTTTTCATAGCAATGCCATAACCCTTGTTGTCTAGTAAACCACCAACTTGCGCCACATCACAATTCCTTTCAACCATATACTCGATAGATGTTGACTCCATGAGAAAAGCATAGTTTTCTGCGTCAGATTTCACTCTGTAATATATTACAAGAGACATCATTTAGTTTAAGTAAAAATGTAAATACGTTCGGTTATTAAAAGTTAACTACCTTTCAAGTCCTTCATCGTTTGTAGCTGTTTGGTATTCAGGATGCTCATCCATGTACTGATACATTTTCTGATACAGCATATTATCCGACTCCTAAAATATTTTTAGTTAAAATAGTTACACTACATACAACAGATAAATATAAATGAACGCTAATTACCTTGAAGAAACTGAACGTAGCGCCACCTTTCTTAGCTCCGTAAGTTATTCCATAGGGATTCTGAGCTAAATCTTGAACGCTTGTGATTGCATAAAATTTTGATTCAACAGTAAGAAAAGCAGCTAGATTGGCTGTATATGATGATACCATAATTAGAGTAAAAAACCACCACATACTTCCAGCCATTCGCGTTGACACCGCTCTAAAAATAATAGTCATCGTGAATATCTAAATAGACTTATACAATCAACAAATATTATAGTAACATTCAATACATTGGTGCTATTTCTGATCCTTGCGTCAATACACTTCCAAGCGTGAACCAAAATGAATTTGCTAATGTAAATTGATTGTCTAGAGTCTCAGGTTCTTCTATACAAGGATAAGGATTTTGCCATTCTTCTGGAGCTAATCTGCCTAAAATAAACAAAAGGACAGATACACCGACAAAAGCGGCTGCCAGCCAACTCCATACCTAAAATCAATAAGATTGAAGTTCATTTTAAATCAACATTTTAACATCAAAAGTCCCAATAGTTTAAGAGTACCTACGCCAGAAGAAAAAGGAGATATGAAGGAGAACAAATTTGGAGGTTCTTTCGTAGGTT
The DNA here is from genome assembly GCA_023078785.2 of Hyles euphorbiae. Taxonomy (NCBI): domain Eukaryota; kingdom Metazoa; phylum Arthropoda; class Insecta; order Lepidoptera; family Sphingidae; genus Hyles; species Hyles euphorbiae. The sequence continues at coordinate 8,992,745 of CM041051.1, read as the reverse complement.
TCTTATACAATATAGTTATTCCTAAATTCATGAAAGGGCTGGTAAAATCCACCGCTTTCTGACGAGCTGCTGTGATTGTCAAATCGGTTATGGCGAAGTCTGCCCGCTGAAAATAATGAGTTATTATCACTGACTAAAAATAAAAATATTCAAATACTCATAGATGCACGTTAATTAAAAATAAACACCTTATAGTAGAAAAAACATAGACTATCTTATTTTTATCTAAACAAATATAAAAGTTCATTCGATTTCGTGGTTTTTAATACCTAGGTATGTTTTCAGTTACTCAAATAGGAATTCATAAATACATATGTTATTTTTATAAAGTAAAAATAAATAAACTGACAATCCAAAGATAAATAATAAATAGTTACACCGTCCATAATTTTTTCCATCATGCCGGTCCACTTCTTAGTTTTCGGATTATAAGAGCCGTAAACACCGTCAGCTTGTATCTCGAATGTGTAATTGAATTCGTTCATTTTTGATAATTCCTCAATTAATTCTATACCGAAGCCTTCGTAACGAGCATTTCCATCTAATTTTTTCGCCGACTCTCTTAACATTCCATATGGCGCACTCTGTAAAAATATTTTATAGGTAAGAAAAGCCAGCACTTAAAATGCAATACGTTAAATAAATCTTACCAAAGCAGTGAGTATTAAGAAATGTTTCCCTTTCATTGAATCGGAACCTTCTTGTTCAACCGGCGGGATCACAGTCCTAGTTTCTGTAAAGCCATCTTCAACACTCCACGTTCCAACCTTAATTGAAAACAAGTAATGTATTTCGCTCTCAAGACGTTGTTTATAGACATTGTGTATAAAATAATCATTACCTTTTCAAAGCCATGAGCCATAACTTCTAGAATATCAACTTCGAAATCGGAACGAAACCCTTCATCGTCAAATTTTATAATTCCTGTCAGTCCATCTACCTCCATCTAAAGTAAACATAAGAAAGAATACCAGTTTGAAAATGAAATAAATTTTGCTTTGTAAAATTATTATTTTTTAATTAAAAGACCTAAGCACAATGACAAGAAAAATGTTATCATTATAAATACGATTATTGTCCAAGTATCGCTTTCATTAAATGGTAAACTTACAGTTCTAATGTAATTAATGACGCTAGAGCCAAATTCCCAGCTTTCATTTTCTTCACAAGTAACATTAGCACCTCCTTCGAGCTCCATCGCATTTAGGGCCGAAGTGTACAAAATAACAGCGTCATAAACTAAAGCCAAATCTAAAGTTAAAGCATCGTCTGCAATTGCGTTCTCTATCTGACCCTCAGATAATTCCTTTACTTTCTCATTTAGAGCGGCAATGAAGATTTGAATAGCCTCTAAACTAGGATCGAGTAAGCGTATCCCTGGAAAACAGTTTTATCGTCATACAAAAAACTCAAAATACTTTTTGATGATGCATCAATTAGTGATCACTTCGTTACCCGTTATATTAGAGCCACCGTGTTTATGTGGATTTATATCGATAGTTTGGAAGTCAGGGTTCATTATGAGGTAGCTGTGGTCATCGGACATTATTCCAACTTGCTGCGCTTGTTCCAATAATAAAGGTAAAGTTTTGAGGCTGCAGTTTATTAAGTAATTCACTGATCCAGAACTTTTCACTGTCTTTAATTGAGATCTAAAATAGAATGACCCATCGTTAAATTAATCTTACTAAGTAAGTTTACCAAGTATCACATTCAAATACCTGAAGTCGTCTCCGTCAGGTAATTGAACGACGTTCATCAGAATCTTTTCACCAATGTCTAAATCTTGGATTGTGAGTATATTATCCAAAAAGGGTAAAAGTTCAGCGCCTTCATAAATTATAGTGAATTCCGTCCAACTTTTCATTTGTATAATGTCGGCGAAAATCTGGAATGTGAAAAGTTTGTTGACAATCCGTATGCACGGGTAAACTTCACGAATTGCTCATACCTGGGAATATGCAATGTGGTGTGGGTAAAGATTCACTGTAGACCAGTTGCGATTTTGGGTTTCTTCTGGCTTAATTATTATTTGCGGTATTTCTAGTGAATCAGTTATTGATTGTACATGTTGTAATGGACCTTTTACAGTTGGACCAACAATTCCTAATACACTATTCTGAAATTATGGATAAAATTTATTAATGAAATTATGTTGCATACAAAAAGGAAAACCCAAACACAACACGACGAATAAATCATAAAATAGCAAAGCATATATCAATAACTCATTTGATAAATTCTCGTTTGGGATCGGTGATAAATATTAACTCACCTCTAAAATTTTACAAACTGCCACCTCCGCTTCTAAAATATCTCCCGGAGAAGTTTTTACAACGTTACCGACGAAGGGATTTTCTTGATCTTGAGACGCCTGAGCCAAGGCTACATTAAATGCAGCTTCTAATAAAAATGTGCCATCATCAAATATAGCACCTAAAACATTACATATTTACATCAATATTCTTATAGGCGAATAAAAACTATTTTTATGTATATTATTTTAGAAGTTTATGCTATATTTTTGTACTTACCAATATTTCTATCCCCAAGAGTTAAACGAAGGCAATATAGAGAACATAAACACAACACAATAATTTTCATATTGTCGAAGTTGTACGTAACTCTTAGTTTAATTATCTACGAAATCACACTTTTAAATCATGATTTAACAATTTAGTTACGCCCTTTTACGTCTCAATTGCATTAAATTGTGGTTCGTCCTTACTACTGAACATACTGACTTACTAGTACTCAATAATATCTATCCAATGCGTTAATTTTAGATAGTACGGTCTAATTTTACAAGGTGCATAATAGATAAATGCATGCAAGCGTTTAATTCATCAATGTATTGTTCTACGTAAATTAGGTTTTTCCCAACTAATATACTTTGCATTGTACTTTTCCGTTTGCGGATATCTTCTATTTTATTAATGATTTTTTGAAAATATTATTACAAAGTTAATTTTGCGCCCTCTTTTGCGAAAGGTTTGAACTGCAATGTGATCTACCTCAGCGATTTTGCCAGGACAAAAAGTACAAGCTTTGGTCTAGTAACTGGGTCTTTGGTGGTAGCAGTTGAAACTAGATGGCGTTAGGCTGACGTTTTTAGTAATCAGTATGTAATAATAGTATTAAAAACATATAACTAAGGAGCACCTACTCCTTTCTTGATGATAGTAATATTACTCAAACGTTATACAGTACACATGGTAGTTTTGTTATATAGGAAATACAGTATAACAAAAAAAACCTGTCCGATTCAAACCCGGCTTTTGGGTATCTCAATTGTAAGAAGAAATATAAAGGATAACATAATTATCGTAAATTACGATACACATTTAATAATCAATATTACCCTAAAATCTAACAAAGTTTAAACGTTGCTTCTTACGAACGCGGTACGACCATAAAGCAGTGTAATAAGGGGTTACTTTTTTTAATTTATTTTATTTACGTTTTTTTATCATAATTACATGAAACGTATATTTTTAATAGAACATATTGATGATTATTACGATGATCGAAAAGTAATTTCTACGCATTCATTTAAATATAATATTTATTATGCTTTATATCCTAAGCAAAATAATTTAATTTTATCAGATTATACGGACAAGCATTTCTCTCAAAACATAATATGTTTCAACGCCTTTACTTTAATCGTAAATTCGCAAAACTCTATTATAAATTGAAATTAAAAATATACCAACATCTACAAAAGAAAACATAGGCTAAAATAAAAGAATGCCAGTTTATTTAAAATTACACATCCAATATTACCTTCGTATTTTTATGATTATTTTTCCGACCCAAATATCGACCAATAGAATTGCACCATTCGACGTCACGTGGTACAACCTACATGGTATTATACTGATTATTTTTCCGACCCAAATATCGACCAATAGAATTGCACCATTCGACGTCACGTGGTACAACCTACATGGTATTATACTGATAATTTTTTGAAATTTTTCTCTGGTAGTTGCTATATATAAAAAACAAAACATGATCTAGTCAAATTAACCACACGTCAAACTGACAGGTTGAATTCAATTGTGAAAATTGGAGATTTTGCATGAAAATGAGTTTGAAATTAAAATTTGGGACGGAAAAATAATCACTTATAATACCACAAGAGCTTCAAAATTATCGGGTATTTCCCGATAGGTTCGTTGCAAACAAATGAAGGAGTCAAAACTTGACGAAGACGACTTGGCTTAAGTTGACCTTCATTACAATCCCAAAAAAGAAGACCGCAAAGAAGTGTGAGGAATTCCTTACGATCAGCCTCATGAATCAAGTCCTTAAACTCTTTCTATCAATAATACATGACCGAATAAGGAACAAATGTGTCAAAGATCTCAGCGACAGCCAGTTTGGGTTCCGAGCCGGAGTAGGCACAAGAGAAGCTTTGTTCTCGGTACACGTTTTAATTCAGAAATGCAGAGATATGCAACAAGATGTCTATCTTTGTTTCATAGATTATGTGTATTTATTACGACAGAGTGCAACACGACCGCTTAATGGAACTACTCAGAGACATAGGATTAGACGGAAAAGATATTCGCATAATACAAAACTTGTACTGGAAGCAAAGAGCTACAGTCACGATTGATGGTGTGGAATCCAAAGAGGTTGTGATTAGAAGAGGAGTGCAGCAAAGCTGTATTCTTTCCCTCACACTGTTTAATGTATACTCGGAAGCTATTATGGCGGAAGCTTTAGACAACCTGGACTGCAGCATAAGGGTTAACGGGCGCCTCATCAAAAACTTGTTGTATGCCGACGATACAGTTCTCATAGCTTCTACTGAAATGGAGCTACAGAAGAGAGTAAACAAGTGCAGTGAAAGGGCTGGTCTTAGAATGAATGTCCAGAAAATCAAGATAATGGTAATCTCAAGAGATTGTGGTCTACAGCCAAATATAACGGTATCTGTTCAAAGACTCGAAAAAGTTAAGAAATACAAGTACCTGGGTACCTGGCTTACAGACAAGTGGGATTGCGACACTGAAATTAAGGCTCGCATTGAAGTTGCTCGAAGTGCGTTCAGTAAGATGAAAGGGGTGCTCTGCAATCGCAATCTTAAGATATCACTGCGCACTAGACTTCTTCAATGTTACATCTGGCCGATAGTTCTTTACGGATGTGAGGCATGGATGCTTAGAAGCATATGAGATGTGGACCTATAGGCGTCTTTTATTAATATCTTGGACTCAGAAAGTGACTAATGAAGAAGTCCTACGACGAGTTGGTCAAAATCGCAAACTTTTGAAAACCATCAAGCAAAGAAAAGTTGCATATTTAGGACACATGCTTAGACATGATAAGTACGAGCTCCTTCAACTTATAATGATGGGAAAAGTAGCTGGTAAAAGGAAAGTCAAACCTCAGAGAGTGGACAGGGATTGCGAGCGAGTCCACATGCACACACTGTTAGCACGGGATTTTTCTACAATCGTGAGGTCGTTTGAGAAGGCTTAGGCCATAGTTTACTACGCTGATTTATTGCTGGTATGCGAACTTTATACACCACAAAAATTCTTATAAAGACCTCAATGAAATACAAGGTTCCTCACAATTACATTATTAGAATTAAACTTACATTTTCGTACTTTAAACTACGAATAGTTCACAAGTTTCTGAGCCATAAATCTCGACGAAACTGCCTAATTTCACACAAGAATAACATTAATGACTTAAGTACAATATTAATAAAGTTTAAGCACCAGATGTAGGTTATTAATGCTTATGTATAAAGTCTATGAAACCTTTTCTTCATAGAATTTATGTCTATTTAACAAAAATAGTTCTTGGTATAAGGTTTTCCCTTGTAGAAATATGAATTAAAACCCAATCTTTTGACAAAAGTATTTTATGTTTCTTCTTTTTGTTCTTCCACTCTAGTTTAACACTTAGAAATTAGTGGGAGTATTTCTGGTCTAACAAAATATGACGAACGGTAAAAATAATATTGATATACCTACCAATACCTATAGAGTTAGGATAGTAATTAAAACTATTATTTGTAGTATATGTCTTTCTCCAGGAATTTAAATACATAATCTAAATATGTACCTATGCTTTTTCATAATAAATAAATATTTTTTAGACAAATAAATAGTACTATAAATAGTGGTGGTACACAATCTCAATCGTACTATTGATTGTAGAGGAGGCGCCCTGCAGTCGGACGTATATAATATATAGAGATAAATAAAGTGAGTTTAATATACTGGTGTACATAGATACTTCAGCACATTATCGAAATTGAGCGATTTATTAAAAGCCTCCTCAATTTACACTACATATTTCGTAATCTTTTTCAAAAGCTTAACTAATTTAATTACGTTTTTCAGCTATTAAACCTTTTTCTAATATATAATTACAGAAATACTCAGAAAACGATACGCTCAGTTGGATCAGACATTATTCCTAACCGTCTTAGTGGCAGTACTCTTCAGTTATAATTATTATTACGTCTCAGGTAGTCTAAAGAAATGAAGCATAATTAGGATCTTATAGTTTCGCGAAGAATAAGTACTAAAATCCTAAGATATGGCTGCTTAGCGTCACATTAAAGTCAAGTTTACTGGTGGTAGGTCTCTCATATGTGAGAGGCTGCCTGGGTGGGTACTACCACATTGTCTATTTCTCCCGTCAAACAGCAGTGTAGAAGCACTGTTGTGTTTCGGATTGAAGGACATTGTAGCCAGAGCAACTACATATTGAGACAACATCTAATGTCTCAGGATAGCGAGCGCAGTGGAGCGCATTGCTTTGTGATTCGAGGTGTTGTTTGGTTCTGCTACTGTTTATGAGCTGTCGTATCGCTTAACATCAGGCGAACGGCATGCTCGTCTCACAATTCATTGGAATAAAAAAAATAAAAACAAAAGTTTTAGTTATAACTAACACTAATGAGTAACGTAACAATTAGCAAATGCTGATGTATAACTTTAATGACGCAAAGATTGACATTAACCTATTTTTTACCATATTAAACAAAAATAATTAGTAATTGAGTTAATAAAACTGCAAAATTAATTTACTTCTGAATAATAAAAACACAAAACTGGAAAAGGATTTTTTCAGATTGTCCAATTTCCAAAATTATTCTAATGCCAGCTGAAATTCTTTAAGTTTGTGAAAGTAGCGCTGTTATATTGACTTGTATATTTTACCATTACCTCGAGCTATCGACGCATTACAATTAATTAAAGACGCTAACAACATGTTTACAAAGCCATCCGATGCCGTAATTATGTAGCCACAACAGATGATAGCCGCAAGACAAACGCATTCTCGGTGCTAACTGTTCCCGGTAAACATAGGATTATACATATATAATATCCCTAGCATATACTCATTGGGCTGAGTAAATTCCTATTGTATGAAGGAAATATTTTGTCATATTTAGATTTTCTTATGGAAATACCTTTGTACCATACATTTTACAAAAGTTTTAAAATTTAACATTATATATTCTAGGTCGCATAAATAAATAGCCGCGTGGGAGTCAAATCAGAAACTTCAGGCGTAGAAATTTAACATTTTAACCATTCTTCTTCTTATCTTTATCAGCCCATATACTTTCCACTGCAGGGCACGGGCCTCCTTTACAATCGAGAGTACGATTGAGAGTGGTTAGGCCATATATTATGTGGCTATTTTAACCATTATGATAATGAAATATTCACAATCTTAAAGTAATATTTTTACACGCTTTATATTAGCTTCACTTGTATGTTTGTATGTTTGTATATTTGTATGTTTGTATATTTGTATGTTTGTTTGTAACCGACTTCTTTGGGCGCGATTTTGACCCACTTTAAACGGCCAGATTTCGTTCAAATTTTGCACACCTGTCAAAGACCGATGACAATACAATAATTCGATTAAAATATATAATTATCCTGATTAGATTCGCCAGGATTAATTATTCTTATAATTGATGACCATTGCTACATTCATCGCTAGATGGCGTTAACATTGTATTCTTCCAAGAAGCTTATACCCAAATGGAGATTGCATTCCGTATAAAACACTAAAGCACAAAAATTTGACCTTGAATGCAATCGCTGTTGCCTGCTATCCTTTTCTTTAGAGTGACAATGAATGAAGTTCACGTGAAGTTCATTCATTGTTACGCTAAAGAAAAGGATAGCAGGCATCAGCGACGTCATTCAAGGTAAAATTTTTGTGCTTCACTTTTATATACGGAATGCAATCTCCATTTGGGTATAAGCTTCTTGTATTCTTCAAGTGTCAAATGTTACTACTGACCAACAGATGGCGTTATTGATTGGAAATACAGCCGTAGATGGATGTTTTTAGTCAAAACAATTATACAGGGAGCGCAAAAAAATGGCGCACTTGCTCAGATGGGTACAAGGGCATAATATTAATATCGTAATAAAAAAATAATATTTGGAAAATACCTATCCGTTTTGAAGTTATGACCGTTTAAAGTTTTTAGTTTAATCACCACTTTTTCGCATAAAACCAGTTGGAATGGATGAAGAACAAGATTTAAACACATACGTATTTTTTCGTTTCGTCGTTAATTGAACGGTTAACGAATTATACCACGAAAACCATTTTTAACAGCATCAAAACTTCCTTAGACTTCGCTTTAACCGTTGTTTACACATGGGTAAGGTCATGAACTCTTAGCTGTATAATTTATCCTTCTCTAATTTCAAAACAGGATATTTTTTGTTTCATTTCAAATAAATAAATCAGTTAAACAGGGACGTACTTAGATTTAAGCGTCAATAAATTAACAACATAATAACTTTAGGTGCAGTTGCATCGTGTATGGATTGACTATTTTGTTTGTCATTATTTTCCTTATGCCCAAATACTGGAAAGCCAATTAACTTTTAACTCCTGTTAACTAGCTCTAATGACCTGTTAAATTGATTCCAGTTAAATATAACTTCGATTAAACCACTTAAGAATTAAATATTTAATGGGGCATTATTCATCCGATTCGTATTCTCGAAAGCAACTTAAGAGTTTGACAGCTGTCAAACAGTCAAATTTTTAAGAATTTCTAGTTTTGAGCAGCCGTCGTCTTAAGGTCGCCTGCGACCACTCTTAACTTTAAAATCCTACATAAAATTTACTAAAATGACTCTCGCGTCGGTTTCATCGCTGTCTGATGACGATATAGCTTAATCAAGGCGAGTCAATCAAGAAAAAAATCAATGCTTTTGACAAATACAAAGAAGAAAACATTCAAACAAAGTGAGGTTCCGCCTGAAGAAAGAAACTGTTCTGCATCTGTGTTCCTTCATCATCATCATCATCATCATATCAGCCACAGGAAGTCCACTGCTGAACATAGGCCTCCCCCAATGATCTCCACAATGACCTGTTGGAAGCGGCCTGCATCCAGCGACTTCCTGCGACCTTAGTCAGATCGTCCGTCCACCTTGTAGGCGGGCGTCCGACACTTCGCTTGCCTGTACGTGGCCTCCACTCGAGAACCTTTCGGCCCCAACGGCCATCGGTTCTACGAGCTATGTGCCCGGCCCACTGCCACTTCAACTTGCCAATCCTATGGGCTATGTCGGTAACCTTGGTTCTCCTACGGATCTCCTCATTTCTGATTCGATCTCGTAGGGAAACACCGAGCATAGCCCGCTCCATGGCTCGTTGAGTGACTTTGAGCCTTTTAATGAGGCCCACAGTCAGAGGCCACGTCTCGGTGCCGTATGTCATCACTGGTAACACACAACTATCGAAGACTTTCGATTTTAGGCACTGAGGTATTTTGGACGAGAAGACGTCGCGAAGTTTCCCGAACGCTGCCCAACCGAGTTGGATTCGCCGATTGACCTCTCTCTCGAAGTTGGACCTGCCTAACCGGACCACTTGTCCTAAATAGACATATTCGTCTACAACTTCGAGAGTCGAGCCCCCAACTCCAATGGGGGTGGGCACAACATGGATATTCGACATGATCTTCGTTTTATCCATGTTAATTTTAAGACCCACCTGTTGGGAAACTCGATTAAGGTCTTCGAGCATAGTGCTAAGGTCTTCCAGCGATTCTGCCAAGACTACAATATCGTCGGCAAATCGAAGGTGAGTAATATACTCGCCGTTGATGTTGATGCCGAATCCTTTCCACTGCAAGAGCTTGAAGGCATTTTCCAGCGCGGCAGTGAACAGTTTCGGAGATATGACATCTCCCTGTCTCACGCCTCTCTGTAGTGGAATAGCCTTCGTGCTCTGATCCTGTACTCGGACCGACATGGTGGCGTTGTTGTATATACACCTCAACACTTCGATGTACCGATAGTCTATGTGGCACCGCTGAAGAGACTGTAGCACAGCCCATGTCTCGATCGAATCAAAGGCTTTCTCATAGTCCACAAACGCTAAACAAAGCGGCAAGTTATACTCCTCGGTTTTTTGTATAACCTGCCGTAGCGTATGAATATGGTCTATGGTACTAAAGCCTTTTCGGAAACCGGCTTGTTCGGGAGGCTGGAAGTCATCAAACCTGCCTTCGAGACGATTTGTGATGACCCTTGAAAACAACTTATATACATGGCTCAGGAGCGAGATGGGCCTGTAGTTCTTCAGCAAAGTGTTATCACCTTTTTTGAAGAACAGTACCACCACGCTCCTGCTCCATGCCTCCGGCGTTGAGCCCTCGAGGAGAACGGAATTGAAGAGCTTCTGAAGGACTTTCAGTACCGGCGTTCCGCCCGCTTTCAGAAGCTCTGAAGTGATTCCGTCCTCACCCGGCGCCTTGTTGTTTTTAAGTTGTTTGAGGGCCATCTCAATCTCAAACAGGCTGATGTCCGGGATATCATCGCTAAAGTGTCGGATTAACTCGGCTCTCGGGTCTTCGGCCGAGCTAACAGCAGGTTTGGCAACCGAGGTGTAAAGCTGTCCGTAGAACCTCTCGATCTCCCTTAATACCTCTGCCCTCGTCGATACCACGCGGCCGTCTTCCGTCTTCAGCCTAGACAACTGGCTTTGCCCAATAGACAAGTCTCTTGCAAACACTTTGGAGCCTCCGTTCCGCTCAATTGTCTCCTTAATGCTCACAGTATTGTGAGCACGGACATCGTGTCGCAAAGACTTCCAGATCCGTCTATTGAGCCGCCGATATGCTTCGGCGTCAACGGAAGACTGCAGCGTCAAAGATCGACGTTCGGCCATGAGGTCAAGAGTCTGGATCGAGAGTTTTTGTGGTCTATCTCTACGGCGAGGTCTAAAATACTTAGATCCCACCGTATGGACAGCTTCTACCAAACCGCTGTTTAACTCATCCACTGCAAGGTTTTCTTTTAGACAATCAAAGCGGTTTGTCAACTCGAGTTGAAAGCTCTCGGGGTTTTGGATATGGGCGCGAGTAGGTCGGAGCGTAGACTTCATCAAGCGGCGCCTTTCTAATTGGACGTTGATATTCAATGTGCCCCTAACCATTCGGTGATCACTACCGGTTTTCACCCTGTTGATCACAGAGACATCACTGAACATCCGTCTATTCGTCGTCAAGATGAAATCTATCTCATTTCTCGTAGAACCGTCAGGACTCAACCAGGTCCATTTCCTGTGAGGCGGCTTCTGGAAAAAAGAGTTCATCGCGAAGAGTCCCTCTTTTTCCAGAAAGTCGGCCAGCCTCTGACCCCTGAGGTTCCGTTGCCCATGTCCAAATTGCCCCACTTTCAACTCTTCATCGCTTCTCTTGCCCAACTTTGCGTTGAAGTCCCCCATAACAACATTGAAGTAGGTTTTGGAAGTATGTATGGCCCGACTTATGTCCTCATACATCTCCTCTACTTCTTCATCTGGGTGTGTCGAGGTCGGCGCGTATACCTGTATGACCTTCAACGAATATCTTTTAGATATTCTGAGTATAAGGTATACTACCCTGCTCGACACACTTTCGATGGATACGATGTTGTTAATGAGAGACCTGTGGACGAGAAATCCGACACCTCCTCGGGACTGTTGGTCGTCCCCCCGGTAGAAGAGCAGGTTACCAGACTTCAGGGTTATCGTATCCTCCCCGATTCTTCGGACTTCCGATAACCCCAGAATATCCCAGTGTAACCCGCTCAATTCTTCTTCCAGTTCGACAATCTTCTCGTCTGTCCTCAAAGTGCGTATGTTGTGTGTTACCAGGGCCAGTCGTCGTCGGGGGTGGTAGCCGGGGCCAACCCGGGGATTCTTAGCACCCCCTGCCCCACCGTAACCATGGCTGCTACCATCGCCAGGAATAGTGGGGCTGCCGGGGACTGGGGGCCTGGTCCATTTTTGTGTCGCCATTGAGGGGTAATTTGCCAGTACTCGCCACGCTTGGCAGGCGGGTTGGCGAGCGCAGGAGGGGACTCGCGCTGACGACGCTGCTGCCCATCATCAGCGGGGGAAAGGAAATAGGGTTAGTGAGTAGAGGATATAATGGGAAAGGAGAGTATGGCCTGTAGGAGTGGATACTGCAGTCATGGAAGGGAATGTTTGTAGTGACTGCAGTAGCTCGGGGGGCCGAGGTCGCGTACTCGTAGCACCTATTCTAGGACAGGCCATGACCACTAGATAGGAGCACCCCTGACAAAACCCCTGTGTTCCTTGCTGGAGACAAAATAGAACCCACTACAAATAGAAGCCGATTGATAAAAACTTGCGACCAACTGTTACTTGCTTTATGATATTCTACGACAGGCAGTTACCAGAAGATTATTGGAGATGTATTTCATGTGGAACAGCCGACTGTACATCACAAAGTTGCAGCAGAGTCGGTTAAACTACAAAATCGTGGCATGAAAATTCCCAACTATCAACAACAATGCCATATTGCGAATGATTTCTATGCGATATATAAGGATAAAATCTCCAGGTAATTTCTACTTATAATAATGTATACATAACTATTAAGCTTTTACATGTACACAAATATATGTTTTCTTATCCTATTTTAACGTATTTTATATTATGTAGTAATCATTTAGAGTATCCCTTTTTACTGTACATAATATATTATTAATCATAGAATAGAATAATATATTATGCACAGTATAAAGGCACACTCTAAATGATTTCTACACAATAATTTATATATATATATGCTTGTTGGAATCAAAACATTTAGCAGGTAATTGGCTCTTCCACAGCCACTGTACCCCATATAACCAAGCTCTCTAAATAGTTGTAGGGCTAAATATATAATATAATATAATTAATCATACAATGATTTGTACTGATTGTAGCTATTCAGTATATACTGGAACAATGTTCAACTACAATAGTAGTTTCCTATAAAGAATTCAATTTTATGAATATATTTTTTCAATTTACATAAAATTATTTGTAGTTTGAAATAAGAATATTTGCTAGAGCTCTAATTTTTATTATCTTGTTTTTAGGAGGACCACAAGCAGAAACATTTAGAAACAGAAAAGGCCATTTTTCTATAAATGTGCAAGCAGTCTGCGACCCTAACTTGAGGATAAGAAACATTATAGGCCGATGGCCAGGCGCGGTGCATGATAGTAAAAATTTCAATGATTCTCCTTTATGTGCATTTCTGGAAAGGGGAGACTGAAGAAGCTTACTATCAAGACCATACTAAAACAAGAAACCCAGTGGAGAGGGTCTTTGGTTTTACAACAAAGATCTTCTTGTCTGCAAGTTGGGCTATAAGTTTTTGAAAATTAGCTTACTATTATAGAGGCATGTGCAGTGTTACATAATATAGCATGTTCCCAGAATGATCATATATTGGAGATTGATCTTTTTGAATCATTTCCACCAGCTCCACATAGTATAACCAATGAAAATGTTGCAACAAGGAATAATATAATAAAATACATATTTTAAACCGTACAGTGCATTTTATTGAATTACCATGGAATAAATACAAATAAAAATGAGTTATGTTTTATTGTAGTATATTTATTTTAATAACATCATTAGTACATATTATATTTTTTTAATTATCTACATTTCTTTAGATCTGTCTTACATTTATATCTATATTCCTTTATAAACACAAAATAATAACAATTATTTTAACATTAATTTAAAACTAAATTAATAAATGTACTATTAAAAATGTACAATAGAAATATAATATGACATTTTTAACAATGAAAATAGGTGAAATAAACAATTTATTTTATGTATTACATATTAATTAAAATTCATAACATTCTTCAACTTTGATTTAAAACACTGTTTTCTGATGCAAATATTTCTTCCTTCACACAATTTGTCTCATTCTTTTTTGTATATTTTTATATTACATACTCACTTCAAAAGGGTGTGTATTGTCCAAATGATTTGTTGTATGCATGATTTCTATAGCGTTACCTGCAAAAGTGTTTAAGTTAAAGTATGTCATAATTTTATATATCTCTTTTTATTTTTCATATATATTTGTTGAGCTTACTTATTTAGTCTATAGCTGATATACATGGCACTATATATATGAGCCATATTTCTTGGACGGTCTTATTATATAGGTACACATTGAATATTTATGTACTCCACTCCAGCTCCTGAAACAAAGGATTATTTATAGTTATACACATTGTACCATACTTTATTTTCCATATTTATTACATAATACTACTATATGAGGAGGAGATAATATATAGGAGGCATAATATGAGAGAAGCCTATAGGTACCCAGCAGTGGGATCCTACAGGCTGTAGATGATGATGATGATTTAAAATGTGTGAATAATCGATTCATATTATATATTAAATAGTTAATTATCATATAAATTCGTTAAAACTTAGAGGAATACGTGTATACTTACCTGTTTATAATATCCAGCACAGCTTCTTTCTCATATCGTATTTATTTACATAGTCTTCTCCATTTGGTACTTAGGTGGTTCTGCAGCCGTTGTTTGGTATTTTATATACCTATTTATTGAAAAGATATTCCAAAAACTAACTTTCAAACCGAGTGCAATTACAACATGACAATAAATAAAATAAACAAACATCATAATATTTTTAATAAACTCGCTTCGGGTAAAGGGATTAGGGACATAAGTTTTTTCACCCACATGATTTTATTAACAGATTTTTAAAATAATAACATGGCAATATATAATATAGCTTTAAACATAATCGTAACAAAAGTAAAAACGTTACAATGATTCCTCATATTAAATATAAAGGGTTAAATTTCCAATTTTGAGAAATCATGTATGAAGAATATTGCGTCAAATGGAACGTTTATATTTATACAATAAAAATTGTAACTGAAAACAAACTTTTCGTTAATCTGTGGAAATTTAGCTGGATGTTTGCTGAGTAGACCGATTTATGAGCTAAATGGCTATCCAGTATTCCGTTTCGAAATTTAACGAAACCTCAAAATAACGTCATATCAAATGAGTCCGGTGGCTGAGTAGCAATCCAGTATTTGGGGGTTAGTGTCACAAATCCAAACTGAAAGACACCAAGAAATCACACTGGTCACCGCTTAAATCATGTAAGATTGCGAATTTAATTATAATTAGAAAAGTTTTGGTAATACCTACATAACATTTAAATTTTCTAAATAATTAATATTCATTGAAAAAATAATCTGATGACACTGATTAATAAAAAACAAGATTTTTAAAATGATGGCCCAATTCGGCCCTATTAGTCAAAGGAAGCCGCCGGTCATAGTGTACTTCGTCGGATCCAACGCGGCTCGATTATTCTTCCTTTGAGGTTGCCGCCGCCCTTTGTGAGCGCGAGCCGAAAGGCGGCGATTTCTTTGTCGGTAACTTTTAGCATTTTGCAAAAGAAGACCGACATCTTGAGGTGTGTTCACACTACACACTTGATATAACTTAATTTGATTAAGTACCTACTCCGATATAAAAGTTACGTTAAAAAAAAGATCTTATTGGACTGATAGAATGGTCCTTACTTGCTCAAGAGCTTATAATATTATTTAAATATGTCATCAACCGATCCAGTCAGTTACAAATTGCCTATTTACTTTTGCTTATTATTGTATTTAACATTACTTTAATGTGTTTTGAAAATAATGTTACTTTAAAGTGATAACATTTCTTCTAAATTCTTATACCTAGAGAAATGTCGTCTACCATTATAGCATAGAATTTGCATATGAGACTTCTGTGAGATAAAATTAGTGAAATCAATAAACACTAAGCACTAATTTACTGCACTGGAGACCCCGTGCCCTGCAGTGGCACGTATATGAACTGATACAGTACTAATACTAATTGTTCACATGAATTATTATGAACTCAAATAGGAAAGCTTTGTATCTAATGTGAACAGGCCTTTATCTTTCTAAAATCAAAATAATAATTTATTTTTTATTAGTTGAATTCGGATTGCGATCGCGTGTGCATGTATTAGTCGTGTGCATATTATTTGTAAATTCGTTTTCAGTTATTTTGAGTAAATTTTATTAATTTCATTATGCTTTGAACATTACCCAATTTGATAGCTTTTGATGTAACTTGTGTTATGTGAAATGTAAAAGAAAAAGTGATTTGTGCTACCAAACTGTGACAGTGTTTTCGTGCGGGTTTTGGCGGATCCTGCGCTTCCATCCTTGCCTATCAAGGTCATTACGGTTTACATTACAAGGTCAGTTAACTATTTTAGTGGTCATTAATGACAACTAACCAGCCCATATGGGTCACCGACGGCCTCCGTGGCGCAGTTGGTAAGAACTGCCTGTGAAATGAGAGACCGCGGGTTCGGTTTCTGCCCCGAGACAATTTCCATGAACCATAATTATTTTTCTAATACCCGCGACACAAGATTTGTATCTTAGTGTGGGGTTAGTACCCATGTATGTGACTGTTGACAGTATTAATTTAATATCTTTTTTATGTACCCTGAGCGTTATGTATACAATCGCACGACTTATAAGTAAATAATGAGCTCTGTTTATTTATTGTTGAGTGTCTACCGTTCAGTTGCAAGGTTCAATCACTTTAGCGTAATGTGTTAAGGGATAGCATATGTAACGCTAGTTTTTTTTTTCTCGGCATCTTTCTTAATATTCGCTAGCGCCATGCAAATCCGTCTTAATTAAGATGCCTTCACCATATACTATAATGTATATTGGCAGGTGCGCCGTTTTCTTGTCCACCCTGTATAATAGTTAAAAAAAACTAAAATACACGCTTTAATAAGATATACAACTAAAAAAGTAAAAATAATTGATACTGAATTTAAGATAAGAAAATGGAGTAAAATACATATATTTTATTGTTACAAAGCGTGGGGTGCAGGAGGATAAGTAATTGTTGTAAACACCCCACGCTTTGTAACAATAAAATATATGTATTTTACTCCATTTTCTTATCTTAAATTCAGTATCAATTATTTTTACTTTTTTAGTTGTATATCTTATTAAAGCGTGTATTTTAGTTTTTTTTAACTATTATATAATTTATGAGAATATTTGTTTTAAGAGACCATTTATGAATCACTGTTAAACACTTATTTTCTCTTCCGTAATATAAAAAATCTTTATTCTACAAAGTTTTTTCAATACAGTTTGGTACATTAATTTATATGAGTTATACTTAGTATACTTTGTTTTGTGTATATAATCAAGTATGTCAAGATTATCGAAAATCATCTGGAACAGAAGTAATGACGAAACTTCAAACAAAACATGAATATTCAACGTCCATTTGAATCCAAACATAATCACAAGTCGTGAATAAAAAACCAAATTCATGTATTATAAATTGAAAGAGTAAGGTCATCTGGAAAGTCAAGACAGATGCTATCCTATTTTACATGCAAATGCTTGCGGGTTGATCGTTTCAACCCAAATATATCAGATGTTTAGCATAAATTGTTATGGACGCTGAGAAAAGACATTATGCTAACATTCTAAATGGGCAGAGCTTAAAAACCTTAATGATTGTTAGCATATTTTCCTATACTGTTAATGTAGGCTTGCTTAGTTAAAATATTAAATAAATAATGTTTTCTGCTAGGGGTCAAAAGTCCCATATTTCAAGACAATGAATTAAATTTAAATTTAAATTTGTTAGCTTACAATATCGTTGCTTATAATGCCTTTCTTCATTGTTTAATTTTACACAAATAAATATGATAGTGAGATAGAATAAAATGGAAAATTGTAAAATTTTTGTATACATTTTATGAGCAGATTGGTTATGTCCTAAAAAACCTTGCTCCAGATATCATACATATGTGAATAATATATTAAATTGTACTTTAAGCCTTTCAATTTAAAGAAATATTTTCTTTTCAAATGAAAGTAGTTACGACAATCTTAAAGACGTTACTAAGAATATATAATATGTATACTGTAAAACCCATAAGAAAAGGAGTTCATTTTCTTTTTTAATAATATTTACGTACAACACATGTAGATTATTTTTAATATGCACACGGCTTCACTAAGCAAGTTATGTTATCTTTCCCGAGACAAGCCAACGCATGAAGCGCGTATTCTTAAAACAAACACACATTATAGTATTCTATTTCTATCGCTTTGCCCATTATGCAAAGTAATAATTCAAATTGCATATTACATTTTTAGCAAATCAGTCGAAATATATTCTAATGAAATTAATATCCCAAATCACACCTATATCATGTCATTTTAGTATTGCATGCTGCATGATCTTAGGTTCGACTGTAAGAGATTGCCTCAAGCTTTAATACAATGTATTTGAATCAGTGCAAATAAAATATAATAAATTATATAAGAATAGATAAGATTGTCCACTTTCTAGTTAATCCGCCGAAATCCAAATATTGCATCTATTTCACTCCAAACATCTGTTTTACTTTGATGGTAAGTATATCGGGGAATCCATCAACATACGTTAAGTGATGATGGATTTTTCAATTAATTACCATCCCTGAGTTAGAAATTTGTGCCCGATATGACATAGGTTCGCCCTATAGCTCGCCCCCTATCACCTCGTAAGACGGAACACACGAGGCGAAACGTGGGTATTCTAGTTGCTACCAATACCTCTTCCTACCCATTCTGGGGTAAAGGCGTGAGTTTATGTATGTATTTATCCAGCAACACTCATAGTTTTGGATCTATGTAAAATTCGGAAAAACGCAAACAAGTTTCTTAATTACCAATTTATTACACAACAGATAGTACATTATACAATTTTTTTTTATTGCAGTGAATGGCGAGACGAGCATGCCGTTCGCCTGATGGTAAGCGATGCGATCGCTCATGAACAGTAGCAAAGCCAAACAACACCTTGAATTACAACACTATGCTTGACACTCCACTGCGCTCGCCATCCTGAGACATAAGATGTTAAGTCTCAATATGTCCAGTAGTTACTCTGGCTACAATGTCCTTCAATCCGAAACACAACAGTGCATTTAAACTGTTGTTTGACGGGAGAAATAGACATTGCGGTGGTACCCACCCAGGCAGCCTCTCACATATGAGAGACCTACCACCAGTTTTTTAAAATATATATATATATATATATATATATATATATATATTATAATATTTTATAATATAGCTCGAAAGAATTAGGTTGTTACAATATTTTTGTGGTATTAAAAGGTACGCTTAATGTGAAATACATTTATAGAAAAACAGGATACCAATGTTGCCCTTTATCAATTTGTGTAGTACAAAGCTCTTTGTTGTCGGGTCCTTCTTAGGAAATTTGTAACTCACATATTATTCGCATTTTAAATACTTTTATTCGTGTAACAAAGTAGTAGAAATGCCGTCTTTATCAATAGACTGGACAAAAGCCTTGCATATGATTGAAAAAGATTAGACCTAAATCTAACGCGCGGACTGATTTGATGTACATAACAAATTATTTCAAGTTTAAAGTAATATTTAATTTACTGTAACATGTGAAGCACTTATAATAAAGACCATATTTCTTAGTTTTAAATATTTTTAAAAAGAATGTTACCACAATGTGATTTCACGCTCGCGGCACTCTGAAGTCTGAAACGAGCAGCAAAATGCCAGAGTACTACACGGCGGATAGTCGGTGTAATAGCTTTTCTTGTTAATAAAAATCTTTTAAAGTCAGAAAGTTCTAGTCTTGTTAAGGTATTTATTATAATAATATTATACATTGCTTGCACTATTATGCATTGCTTTGTAATTCAAGGTGTTGTTTGGTTTTGCTACTGTTCATGAGCGGTCGTATGGCTTACCATCAGGCCAACGGCATGCTCGTCTCGCCACTCATTGCAATTACGTTTCTTAGAATTCAATGTTGACTGCTTTTAAATAACGACGTATGTTGATGAAGAACTGTCAATTTAATGTCGTTTTAATATGTAAATTGTGAAAGTAATTGAACTTGGCTTCACACGCCACCGCGTGTGTAGGTAATCTTCACTACATAGTATAAAACAAAGTCGCTTTTTCTGTCCCTATGTCCCTTTGTATGCTTAAATCTTTAAAACTACGCAACGGATTTTGATGCGGTTTTTTTTAATAGATAGAGTGATTCAAGAAGAAGGTTTATATGTATAATACGTACATATTATTGTACAGAAATCTATATGTACCCGAGCGAAGCTGGGCCGGGCCGCTAGTTAAATATAAGTGTTACAGCTGTTATCGCATTCTAATAAAAATATATAAAGACTAGAAAATAAATTCAAAAGAAACGAGTATTCGCTCACGACGCGACATAAGAAATCCAAAAGAACCAAAAAATCTAAGTCTGTATAGGTTCTATAAACATTAAACAATATTTATTTTTATTGTTTATTGTACACAAAAACTTAACAGCAGATATAATATGACAATTAAGTACAAATGGCGATCTTATCGCACTAAGGAAAACTCTACCAGACAAATATTGGATATTTCTTACCTATATTACACGAAACGTAATATTTCAAAAATAATAATCATCATCATCATCATCATCATATCAGCCACAGGAAGTCCACTGCTGAACATAGGCCTCCCCCAATGATCTCCACAATGACCTGTTGGAAGCGGCCTGCATCCAGCGACTTCCTGCGACCTTAGTCAGATCGTCCGTCCACCTTGTAGGCGGGCGTCCGACACTTCGCTTGCCTGTACGTGGCCTCCACTCGAGAACCTTTCGGCCCCAACGGCCATCGGTTCTACGAGCTATGTGCCCGGCCCACTGCCACTTCAACTTGCCAATCCTATGGGCTATGTCGGTAACCTTGGTTCTCCTACGGATCTCCTCATTTCTGATTCGATCTCGTAGGGAAACACCGAGCATAGCCCGCTCCATGGCTCGTTGAGTGACTTTGAGCCTTTTAATGAGGCCCACAGTGAGAGGCCACGTCTCGGTGCCGTATGTCATCACTGGTAACACACAACTATCGAAGACTTTCGATTTTAGGCACTGAGGTATTTTGGACGAGAAGACGTCGCGAAGTTTCCCGAACGCTGCCCAACCGAGTTGGATTCGCCGATTGACCTCTCTCTCGAAGTTGGACCTGCCTAACCGGACCACTTGTCCTAAATAGACATATTCGTCTACAACTTCGAGAGTCGAGCCCCCAACTCCAATGGGGGTGGGCACAACATGGATCTTCGACATGATCTTCGTTTTATCCATGTTAATTTTAAGACCCACCTGTTGGGAAACTCGATTAAGGTCTTCGAGCATAGTGCTAAGGTCTTCCAGCGATTCTGCCAAGACTACAATATCGTCGGCAAATCGAAGGTGAGTAATATACTCGCCGTTGATGTTGATGCCGAATCCTTTCCACTGCAAGAGCTTGAAGGCATTTTCCAGCGCGGCAGTGAACAGTTTCGGAGATATGACATCTCCCTGTCTCACGCCTCTCTGTAGTGGAATAGCCTTCGTGCTCTGATCCTGTACTCGGACCGACATGGTGGCGTTGTTGTATATACACCTCAACACTTCGATGTACCGATAGTCTATGTGGCACCGCTGAAGAGACTGTAGCACAGCCCAGGTCTCGATCGAATCAAAGGCTTTCTCATAGTCCACAAACGCTAAACAAAGCGGCAAGTTATACTCCTCGGTTTTTTGTATAACCTGCCGTAGCGTATGAATATGGTCTATGGTACTAAAGCCTTTTCGGAAACCGGCTTGTTCGGGAGGCTGGAAGTCATCAAACCTGCCTTCGAGACGATTTGTGATGACCCTGGAAAACAACTTATAGACATGGCTCAGGAGCGAGATGGGCCTGTAGTTCTTCAGCAAAGTGTTATCACCTTTTTTGAAGAACAGTACCACCACGCTCCTGCTCCATGCCTCCGGTGTTGAGCCCTCGAGGAGAACGGAATTGAAGAGCCTCTGAAGGACTTTCAGTACCGGCGTTCCGCCCGCTTTCAGAAGCTCTGAAGTGATTCCGTCCTCACCCGGCGCCTTGTTGTTTTTAAGTTGTTTGAGGGCCATCTCAATCTCAAACAGGCTGATGTCCGGGATATCATCGCTAAAGTGTCGGATTAACTCGGCTCTCGGGTCTTCGGCCGAGCTAACAGCAGGTTTGGCAACCGAGGTGTAAAGCTGTCCGTGGAACCTCTCGATCTCCCTTAATACCTCTGCCCTCGTCGATACCACGCGGCCGTCTTCCGTCTTCAGCCTAGACAACTGGCTTTGCCCAATAGACAAGTCTCTTGCAAACACTTTGGAGCCTCCGTTCCGCTCAATTGTCTCCTTAATGCTCACAGTATTGTGAGCACGGACATCGTGTCGCAAAGACTTCCAGATCCGTTTATTGAGCCGCCGATATGCTTCGGCGTCAACGGAAGACTGCAGCGTCAAAGATCGACGTTCGGCCATGAGGTCAAGAGTCTGGATCGAGAGTTTTTGTGGTCTATCTCTACGGCGAGGTCTAAAATACTTAGATCCCACCGTATGGACAGCTTCTACCAAACCGCTGTTTAACTCGTCCACTGCAAGGTTTTCTTTTAGACAATCAAAGCGGTTTGTCAACTCGAGTTGAAAGCTCTCGGGGTTTTGGATATGGGCGCGAGTAGGTCGGAGCGTAGACTTCATCTAGCGGCGCCTTTCTAATTGGACGTTAATATTCAATGTGCCCCTAACCATTCGGTGATCACTACCGGTTTTCACCCTGTTGACCACAGAGACATCACTGAACATCCGTCTATTCGTCGTCAAGATGAAATCTATCTCATTTCTCGTAGAACCGTCAGGACTCAACCAGGTCCATTTCCTGTGAGGCGGCTTCTGGAAAAAAGAGTTCATCGCGAAGAGTCCCTCTTTTTCCAGAAAGTCGGCCAGCCTCTGACCCCTGAGGTTCCGTTGCCCATGTCCAAATTGCCCCACTTTCAACTCTTCATCGCTTCTCTTGCCCAACTTTGCGTTGAAGTCCCCCATAACAACATTGAAGTAGGTTTTGGAAGTATGTATGGCCCGACTTATGTCCTCATACATCTCCTCTACTTCTTCATCTGGGTGTGTCGAGGTCGGCGCGTATACCTGTATGACCTTCAACGAATATCTTTTAGATATTCTGAGTATAAGGTATACTACCCTGCTCGACACACTTTCGATGGATACGATGTTGTTAATGAGAGACCTGTGGACGAGAAATCCGACACCTCCTCGGGACTGTTGGTCGTCCCCCCGGTAGAAGAGCAGGTTACCAGACTTCAGGGTTATCGTATCCTCCCCGATTCTTCGGACTTCCGATAACCCCAGAATATCCCAGTGTAACCCGCTCAATTCTTCTTCCAGTTCGACAATCTTCTCGTCTGTCCTCAAAGTGCGTATGTTGTGTGTTACCAGGGCCAGTCGTCGTCGGGGGTGGTAGCCGGGGCCAACCCGGGGATTCTTAGCACCCCCTGCCCCACCGTAACCATGGCTGCTACCATCGCCAGGAATAGTGGGGCTGCCGGGGACTGGGGGCCTGGTCCATTTTTGTGTCGCCATTGAGGGGTAATTTGCCAGTACTCGCCACGCTTGGCAGGCGGGTTGGCGAGCGCAGGAGGGGACTCGCGCTGACGACGCTGCTGCCCATCATCAGCGGGGGAAAGGAAATAGGGTTAGTGAGTAGAGGATATAATGGGAAAGTAGAGTATGGCCTGTAGGAGTGGATACTGCAGTCATGGAAGGGAATGTTTGTAGTGACTGCAGTAGCTCGGGGGGCCGAGGTCGCGTACTCGTAGCACCTATTCTAGGACAGGCCATGACCACTAGATAGGAGCACCCCTGACCTAAAAATAATAAAAATATGATATTGATGTGGCATTTGTATTATACGCTCCAATCATCTGTATCAAACGGTGGTATAGAATATGCATGTATGCTAACAGCATTGGTAGGCTATCATCCGCACAATATAATCGCCTATGTATTGTAGTATTATTGGTGTCGGAGAACAATTGTAAAAGGGCTTAACTCCCAAAATCAATAAATACAATTTAATATTTCTTGTTTCGTTTGATTCGTAAGTATTTGCATTATTAATGGCGATTGAAATTTTGAGGAAATAAAAAAATATGGTTTTTAATTTGATTATGGCAATGGAGGCAATTAAATGTGTAAATTACCTAGCAATTTATTTATTGATATTTACGATCCGTGGAACTTAGGAGCTAAGTGCGCAGGTAAGGGTTGATATCATATCAACTATAAATACATTTTGTTTCTTATTCAAAATCATAATTTTCCCAGATCAAATAACTTTCCTAAAGTGTTGACTAAAAAAAATAAAAAAGTATGTGATCTTCACCTAGCGTAGACTTTCCGCCTACAAAAAAATTGAGACTAAATTTAGGACATTTGAATTACAAGGCTCATAATACAGTTACGAGTACACTTACATTAAAGTGACGTTAATAATTATTATAGGTATTAGTATTACGAGTATGAAGTATAATATTATCTTAGATATACGAGTACGTGAATGTGTCAGATCGAAACAAGTTTTTACAATATAATAACGCTGAATTGGATTAATTTTAATATTTTTTAACATTCAGCTTTCTTAGTAACAGTCCACCTTGTAACTAAGAAAGCTTTAAATAAATCGAATGGTCGAGACCCTAATAAGTAAATTAAACCAACTCCAACAAAAACTAGTTTTATTTCACGATGATTTAATTAATATGTTTAGAATTAACAGAAAAAATGTTGTAAAAATAGAAAGATCAGCCTGCAACTTACGAGTGGTATCTCTATAGCTTGATAAATATTTCATGCTGGACTTCTTACTATTCGCGAGGTGGCCATTCAAATGAATCATGTTGAATACGTGCATACCAACGCATATGGGAATTTTATAACAAAACCACAAGATATTAAACTCTGAAGAATGAATTTAAACTTTATTTAAATGAATTATGGCATAATATTTAAGGCTGTAAATTTTCAAGGTTATCTTGGACCGGTTTTACAGGCTCATTTTCAATGACGTCAAATTAAACATAACAGATCTTAAATTGATATAACATTTTAAAAGAATAGTTCAGTAGTCAAGCGAACATGCTTAGACTAATAGAAAAAAAAATGTTGAAATTTTGAATTAGATTTATACACACACAGTTAACTCCCAATATATCAACAACGACCTGGTTAAGGTTGCATGAAGTCGCTGGATGCAGGCCGCTTCCAATAGGTCGATGTGGAAATCCTTGGAGGAGGCCTATGTTCAGCAGTTAACTTTCTGTGGTCTGTTGCATTGATGAGTGAGTGAGTGACATCAACACGACCATTTCACTATAAACGAGCCTCAGAATCAAATACCGAAATCTCTATTCATATAGAATTATACATTTTTGAGTAAATTAAGTGCATACGGGTCGAATAGAACCTCCTTTTGTTGGTTTATATAAAACTCGCCTGGTTTTCAAATCCGTTTTAATTCCTAACAGTGTAATTCGGCACGAACAGTTGTCGAACAGATGCGCTCAGCATCGCGGTCTTTACAATAGTAAGTTTCCAATGTTGCAGTCGTACGTGACTGCGCCGGCCGCAATACACAATGTCTTACTTAAACTTGCACTGCAACGCTCGCTCACAAGATTGTGTTAATTCTTCTAACCGATCTCTAGGGTACAGTTGTGTTTCTTTTGATCGTAACGTTTATATTAATTTTTGATATATTTTGATTTATATTACAGCATCTTAATTTACTTTTTGTATGTAATGCTCTTTGTTCTTCTAAATCAACTTCTAAATTGTATGCATTTAAAGTTGCTATAGTTTTGAAATAAAACATTTTTTAGCACACGCGGGCAGACCTTCCTATGACTACACAAGCTGTAAACTAAAAATGTAAAAATTGAACGAAATCCGCAATAGAATCCGTAAAAAAAAGTTTTACTCTAATGTGTGGTATTCGTGTAAATCTAAGAGATCATAAATGTTATAGTTTTATTTTTATAAGTAAATAATAATGTATCTACTTGGTTTTGAATTAGTTAAACAAACATAGGATGAGGATCTGAAGGAAATAATTATGATTTATTATGATTGTTTCAAGCAATCGCCTTAATGAAAAAAAGGTTAAATTATAGATAAAAGGTATCCAGCTTTAACTCGTATTCTTGCAAAAACCGTGTTTTAATGTTTCCTGACAGATGAAGTATAGCCCCGCTTGTGTTTTGTTTATTAGCATCGGGAGAACAAAAGAGAAATGCAATATTTTGCTTTTACATTGACAAGGAAAAATAGCTTTAGGAACACTGCAAAACAAATATTCTGGAAAACAAAAGAAATTCTACATATAATTAAGAATTAACTAATTGCTGTCTGTTCCATTAATTTCAATCAATTGAATTAAATTAAATAAAATAAAATTATCATTTTAAAATTCGCGATGAACAATTCGATAAAAATGCTTTATGCTATTCAAGTACATTGGCTGATTATTATAGAATTTCATAATTAAGGAAAGGGTAGGCCGTGGTGGAGTGATAATTTGTATACTACGTATTTTTTACGGCCTCTCTGAATTAACACATAGGCTTAGACATAAGAGAAGACAGGATTGCTTGCCTTGAGTCATGGGACAGGACAATAGGTAACGAGACGTTACAGGAAAGCACTATAAATCGCGGCAGTAAGATTGATTTTAAATAGGTATAAAATAGCTCGTGAAATTTTGTTTCTGAAGTAGACTAGACTCAAAAATATATGCATCCGGGCAAACACGGACCGGATAGCTTGTTTAAAATAAATGCAAATAAATTTGTGGAGTATTTCAATTGATACGGTTAATGTGGGTATTTGTGATTTTGCGACTGGTTTAAGGGTATATAAACCCGCCACCTGTTTGATAAAGTCAGTCGTTACCGAGACTCCGACGATGTCGGTCGTTGTTGAGGCTCGCACTGTGTCGGTTATCCGCGAAGTTTTTTTAGTAGGCAGTAATACTGCCAATTACAAGTGTTCTTGTTATTTAAACATATACATATAAATCGGAAAATAAATTAATTGCTATCAATAAAAAAAATATTGTGCTAGTGAGTGTGAGAATGAGAAAGGAGCCTTCAGATAGCCGGCCACACCATTTGATTATCAGCAACGCGGTTTTCATCGGGTAAGTGACTTTTATTTTCCTTATATTTTTGAAAACAATTTGTTGTATATATCATAAATTTTAGTTGTATGTTGTTTACAGCGTGTGTATTTTTAATACCAGTTATTGTTTTATGTATTATTCATGTAAACCGAAAGGATCGGTGATTATAGTAAAGGGAAAATTACTAAACTTAAATTACGAAAATGTTATTCCGAAACCATATATGTACCACCGAAACCATAATTAATTAGCCAATCTACAAGAAAACTTGCAAAAAATGTTTTCATCGAAGGTTGTCATGTATATTTTAAAGGACACAGCGTACGTTTCAAGAAGTAAGTGTTACCCAGGGATGTAGAAATTACTTTGCAATAAAATGCCTAAAATACCAATATGACATGTTGTGTCCTGGACCCATCTGTCCCTGAGATAAAGGTAAGGCACGCGAGCGTACACCAAAGGGAAAGTTCCAAAATAGATAATAAAAGAAAGATTTGGCCAAGAACAACCTAAGAATGACTAAGCTTTCGTCTTACAAAAAACGTCTTTTGATGTAATGTTTTCCTCGGGTTTCAACGATTTTTATTCCGTTTTTCATTTATTAATTCGCTGGAATTTTTCCGAGTCATTCAACAATCTACTTAAAATAAGTGCTTGATTCAAATAATATAATTACAAGAAATTAAGAGGTTTGCTTAATTCATTTTTGAAGCGTTTTTATTTTGACCCAATATAACATAGCACAATATTAATTAGCTTTATATTTATGTTCCTTAATATTAAAATTACAAAAATATAACGGTTATTCATATTCAAGATTGGTGTTTTTTGAAAAGTATTGCGATTATATTATAATATGTGTCGGCGGCAGTGATGGCTGAGTGGTAGAGCTATCTTTGTCCATGTTCGGTGTTACAGGGTCCATCACAATATTGTAGGTATCAAAAATAAACTTTATGTAGGTATAACCAAAGATTTATTATTGCAAATCACAATCCACTACAATTAGGTATAGGTACTAGGTAGGTAAACCGACAGTTTTGCCTTGAAGGTGTGGACTGGTTGGTTTCTCAAGCGCAAGTGCTCGATACACACTCCCCCCACTCTCTTACATGACTCTGTCTACGGGACTTCAACAACAAATTAATGACGTCACCCCGTTTACCCGTTACCACTATAATCAAAGCGGTCATTTTTTTAAATCAAAATTGTTATTTTTCCAGGACATGTAATTAATGTTTTGCTTTTTACATTAATCCTAAGGAACTTAAACCTCAGGATTCTGTTATCCCAATTACTCATAATTTATTTTCAAAATCTGGCACCATTTCTCCTGATGTCGAAGGTACATATGCCCTCGAGGAAAATTTAATATCAGGTAAACTATTTCTATTACCAGCAGGTCACTTTTTACATTCCTATATAGAGACCTATACTCAGTAGCGAACTTCTTGTAACTAAGGATGATCTATTTGATGGTTCCATGATCAAAAAAGTTTATCTATAAGTACCTAATCTGTTGAAAATCTACTCGGATTAACCCGACACGAGTCGGATTGAAATTGACTGCAAATCGAATGCAGTTACTGGATGTTCTTGAAAATAAAAGTTGTGGACGTGCCTCGGATAATCCCGGCTGGCCTCGTCCGCGCACCAATCGGAACGTGTACGTGTGCCCAAATAGATAGATTTATAGTGCTCTGAGCAAAATACTAAACCGACTTGGAACTGGCAGGCCCTGTATCTTCTTTAAACAGAGGAACACAATTGAGGCTTGGTTTTTGCTTCAAATAATGGTAGAGTTGGTGTGGTGAATTCTCATTCACGGCTGGGAAAAATTGACTACTCTTCCTGCAATAGGGATGTGTCTAAGGTTTAATTTTGATGGTTCCTGAAAATATCTCTTATGAAAACATAAATTCGGAAACTACATCAAAATTGATTGTAAAATGACTGAGATAGAATATTTTTAATGGTGCGGTGGGGACACTCGTTTCCTTTTGCTTACATGTTCTATGAAAAAAGGACATCAAAGTGATGTCGATACAACATGCATACATTAACGAGATTGTCCAAGACACGACATTTTATAAAACCCACACATTAAATATAAAACTGCGTATATAACGCCAGCACTTAATGCTACAACACTTACAGGAAATGAAGAATAAAAATGTGTATTTAAATTCCGCATTCGGTGAAATACATTCGTATTTAAATTAAAGACTTAAGTTACATTTAGCGAATGCTTAAATTCCACGGCAATACCACAAACTTGTTCTGCGCGATGAAAAAGTTTTAACGAAGCCGGAAGATGGATTTTATTTAGTGTCATATTCAACGCTTATTATGTCAAGGACAATATTGTTACTATAGTTTTGTAAAGTGAAATCTTATAATTCAATAAGAATTCAGTTCTACTGCAAAGTTTGTAATTGAAGATTGTAAGGTTGCGATTTTTATTTTTCGCTTCTTATCTGGTAGAAGTTGACCTAATTTGGTTTCATAATGTTCATCGGGTCTTATCTAGAATCCTAGATGAGGTTGATCATTTTTTTTGTTCTATTTTTGACCTAAAATACTTGGAGATTACACAAATATACGTGTCGATGCAGCAACCGAAGTCGCAATATCTCCTTTCAAAGCTAGTGGTTTAACCTAAAAATTTAGCCAGAGTAACTATTGGATTGAACGTGACTTACATGTGTCTGAGGATGGCGAGCGCAGTAGAATGCTAAGCATTACTTTTTAATTTTATAATTTTTGTGTTTGCTTTTGCTACTGTCCATGAGCGGTAGTATCTACCAACCTACCATCAGGCGGATGGCACGCTAGACTTGCCATGCAACACAAAAAAAAATAGTACTCTAATTTACAAATATAAATTAAGTCTGTCTGTCTGTTGACTACTCCTGGCAAATACATATTATGTATATCGTATTCTCAGCTTTAGTATCCTCGGAAATGACGACAGACGACCAGTTCCTCAAACATCTCAAATCTCTAGATACCTGAGACAACTTAAACTATTGTTGTCATATTTTGACATCGGTCGCATCTGTTGAGCTACGTCTATAGCATTGTTGGGGGAAATCTGAATAATCTTCACGTCGACCGGCAAGTTAGTTGTTTATCTTTAGATTTCCTTTTCAGCTATCTTATATGTACATACATACATAAACTCACGCCAGCTTTTCCCAGAAATGGTAGGCAGAGGTGCTACAAGGACACCCACATTTCGTCTTGTATGTTCGTCTTACTATGAGATAGGGGGCGAGCCTACCGCCATATAGGTCACAAATTCCTGACTATAGGCTGATAGTAAATAGAAACATCCTATATCACTTTGCTCGACTCGGCATTCGAATCTGATACCAGCGTTTTAATCGTACCGTAGTACAAGTACGTCGCCGAAGTCAGCTTATTTAGATACTAAAATAAAAACAGCAATCAAATTCTTGTGCATCTAATTTGCATTATATACTTTACTACAAACGAATTCGCTAATATAGTATTCACAATATCCCTCTAACGTCTAAAAGGGAACATAATAGAATTACACATACTTGATATATGATAATGAAGAACACAGAATGTAATTATCATAAGTCAAGTGTTCTTTAGTATTCATTAAGGTGCAAGGCCTTTCGGATAAGTTTCTGGCGAAGAGATTGAGATCACGATCGTTTAGCCGCCTTCTATCCTTGGGCGGATTATATTCAGTGAGAATATGTTACATGTATGTAAAATAGTGTAAAATATGCGATATTTTGGTAAAGTATGATGTGTTGAATGACACGTACGAAATGATAAATTTATAATAAGCTCACGCCCATATTCTCGATGGGATTGACAGAATTGCTACTAGTTATACAGTTCATCGAATTTATTCCAGTTTTAAGGTGTGATAATGCGTGGTCTTCCAATGATGGGCACAACTAACGGCTCAGGTAAACTAATATAAAAAAAATCAAACCAAATTTAGTAACATTCCGCAATGTGCATTATCTCGTCCGTTCTCCTACGAAGGCATCTCTGCTGAACATTTATTACAAAATATTTCTCTAGTATTTTTATAATTGAGAGTGCGTGGTGGCCTGTTGGTAAACGGACTAGACGCAGCTGCCAACATGTTCACGGTAGTCGCGGGTTCGAAACCCAGGGCACACCTGTGACTTTTCGAAGTCATGTGTATATTGACAAACAATCACCACGCACTAAAACGGTGAAGGAAAACATCGTGAGGAAACCTGCATACCGTAGCGATTTTTAAAAATTTCTATGGTATGTAAGTTCGCCAACCCGCATTAGGCCAGCGTGGTGGACTATATGGCCTAACCACTCTCAATCGTACTTTTGATTGAAGAGTAGGCTCGTGCCCTGCAGTGGGACGTAAATGGGCTGATACAATACAATACAATACAATTTTTATAATTAAAATATTTTTCATTCACGCACAGCCGTTCGTTGTCTGGTCAGTTAAAAAAAAAACAATTATTATGGAGATGAAAATCAATAATAAACGGTAGTCCGGATACGTCTTACTCTTTCTCTCCTAGCTAAGGACCTCGAGAACTACAAATAGGAATGGCCCAATACTCTTGTTCTGATTTTATACAAAAAAAACGTATGCATATGAATCATCTAATATACTTTCGCCCTGATTTTCATTAACAGTCCATAAAATAAGATTTTATCGTTATCATTTTATTTTATCATGATTTAAAATAGCCTTTAATTTTATCATGAAAAATTATATCAACAACGAACCCTTACCCACAAAAATATTGTTTTCTTAAACCTTCTTTCTAAAGTCCAGCTGTAAATACGTGATTATGTTTCTTTAAAAGAAGGTATTACAGAAAAAGAACCACAAATATGTATATTGTCAATAAATTATAAATACATTGAATACAAATCCGATCTAATTATTAGATAAAGAGCAATAGAAAAATCACACGGCAAGGCAAATTGATTAACAAGCCAGTACATACATACATACATACATAAACTCACGCCTTTTTCCCAGAAGGGGTAGGCAGAGGTGCCAGGGCACCCACATTTCGCCTTATATGTTCTGTCCCATGATGTGATAGGTGGCGAGCCTATCGCCATATCGGGCACAAATTCCTGACTCTGGGCTGATAATGAATAGAAAAATCCAATATCACTTTGCCCAACCCGGGATTCGAACCCGAGACCTCAGCTTTGTAACCGTACCGGAGTACAACTACGCCACCGAGGCAGTCAACAAGCCAGTATGGAAGTAAAAACCAAGTATTTATGTAAAGCAAGCCGAGCTCAGTGCAAACGTACGTCCGTGTTATTTATTCATTAGCGTAGACTCGGCGCATCGTTGTTTCCGCCGCTGATGTGAAATCTCATATTAACTTGTCTACTTTCAGAGACTCGGCGAATTTATATACCGTGGAAAATTGTCCTGGAGCCGTCTTGATATACCGCTTTATCGTATTTCATATGCATAGCGTTTGTTTACAGCGAACAAAAGATATTTTTGAATGGTTATGTTAATTTTTTATGTTGCTGTATGTAAAAATTACTCTTTACAGTTTGTTAGTATATAACTGTATGTCGTTTACTTCAAAAGTGTAAATAAATACACCCATTTATATAGTAAGACACATAGTTCTGTATCAGCCTAAATACGTCCCACTGCAGGCCACGAGCCTACTCTACAATCGAGAGAACGATTGAGAGTGGTTAGGCCATATATTCCATAACGCTGGCCAAGTACGGGTTGGCGGACTTACATACCATAGACATTCTTATAAATCGCTATGGTTTCAGCCGCGTTTAATCCGTTCACCAACAGGCCACGACGCGCTACATATATAGTTATATGTATACTATACATAGTTCTTAGGCTTTAAAAAAATATTTATGGCTCTCACGAACTTGAAATGCGGAGATCAAACGTGCGACACTAGTTTCTTCACAACCTACTTCACCTCTATATAATTAATCAAAAGTATTTGGAACGGTAAATTCACACTTTTTATGAGCTAAAATAATAATCATAAAAATAATAACAAAATCAATTACTCAAAAACCTAAAACAAATCAAAACAATAAAAACACGACTGATCAGAAAACAATAAAACATGATACCTAAAATACATCAATACCCAAAGCGCGAGGTAACTATTTAAACCCTTCAACAGTCTCTTAAATAGCAAGAGGAAGTTACGACGAGGGTCAAGTTGTCATTAATTAAAGGAAGGCCGGGCCCATAATACCCTCATCTTGCAAGCCACTGGCGACCTCACAGGAAGTTTGCAGGGGTCAACATTACCCACCATCGAACATTATACATTATTGATCACGTTGCTACGTAATAACCGTGCGCGATATTACTGAGGGCCTTGTAATATTCCCATAGGTTAATACCGGAGTCCCTTTAACCGTGTGTTGGGAGCCGTAATGCAGATTATGTTTGTACACGCTTACAGGAATTCATAGGTACTGTTTTAAATTATATCACAGAATTATGTATACTCTAATTATACATAATTGTTAACTGTACATGTTTCTATTCTAACTGGTGTACAATAAAGTGTATTAGTGTAGTGTAGTGGAATACTCAGTGGAGTATCATATATACCCAAACTTCTACCGAGGAGTAGACCAAAAAAGAGCTGGCTAGACGTCGTCAAGGAAGATATGAGGACGGAAAGAATAGTAAGGTAATGTACTATTATGGAGGGTGCTGATTATCGGGCAAAATGGAGGAGGATTAGCCAGAAGGCGTACTCTGGCACTAGCCGGGAGAGCCAAGTAGAAGAAGAAGAAGAGTATCATATTATATAAATAATTTTGCGCACAGGAAGTTATTATTTTTTTTTTGTAATTAAGCATCATTTTCGGCATAGATACGCTGCCAGAACTCCTGTCAGGAGACGTCAAATAAAAATTTATACCATGTGATATAGCCACTTCTTTAATACATTCTACTTTTAAGTTGCTCTCTAAAATATCTTCTGTTTAATAGATAGATAGAGAACACTTTATTGTACACCACTTAAAACATAAACATGACAGAATATTCCATTTCTACTATGGCACCACAGTAGTAACAATGTGGCAATTTAATTTAAATAGTCACTAATCTATTAAAAACAAATCAGTCTTAAAGATTTAATTAACTCTTAAAAATTAACTTCCTTCAAACCAAATATACAACTTAGAGTAAATAAAATGGAAACGCAATCTATTGGATCCCAGGGATACGGTTTCTGATTAAATATTGAGCTATCAACTAATGGCGGCCAAAATTATCGGAATTATTAAGGGCACCTAAAAGCAGGCACTTTCAGTAAATTAGCCGATAATTAGAATTTGAAAAATTTGAGCTTTTAGACTTTTTTTTACTGTTGCGTATATTATTGCAGAGATGCACATGGAATATGGTTACATTTCAGAATTTACAGGTAATTACACAAATATCTCAATAAAATAAAGTTGACAGAGACAAAAAAGACAGAAGGTCTGATCTTATTCCACACTTACATATATTAGGTTGGCTCAACATTCTTTTTTAGCCATGTGCAAAATAATTTGGTTTATTTTTTCAGCCGAATGATAACTATAAACCATAAATCTGATCTTGAAAAACAAGCAACACTCAGCATCCAAACCACAGATCTTCAAAAACAGACAAATTACATTTAAAAATCGATGCAAAATAATGAAGGTTTAACACCTTCATTATTTTGTAGGGCGAGAGAATTTCCATTCAGCAATTTGACGGATGGAACGAAAAGCCACAGCAAAATTATACATTGCTTTTATAATCAATTATTGACATCCGTTCTCTTCATGAAGGCAAATCCATTAATCATCACATAATAGGATTATTGTAGTTTATTGGATACTGACGTTTTCGTGTAATTTAATAAACTTGTAGCTTGTAGCTTAATCATTGTTACATATTCATACAATCGTTTTCCCCAGGAAAATGGAACAAAAATATAAAAATAATACGTATTAGAAACTTTAAAATACAGCCTCAAAGTTATACGGAAAATGAAACGGTAGTCTAAATTTAATGTTCGTGTATCGTAACTTTTTGTTTCCGCGCAATTGCTTCTCTTGCGGTTTAATCTACCTCTTTCCGTAGAACTGCTCCTATATTAAAGGAAAAACTTTCTATCCATATTATCATAGAGACATAATACACCAGATCAAAATTACAAATAAGATATTGAGTAAATACTTACGAATATATTTTATTGAAAATTATAAGCTAAGTCATAAGATACATTTCTGCAATAAGGGTACTCAGGAATTCATATTACACACGGAGACAACTATTTCGATTCCTTCGCCTTCCGAGAATTTCTGTCTTATAAGAATTTCTGTACTGGCTGTTTTCAAGTGACAAACATTCTGTTAGAAATCTACAGGCTGCTCCGGCTGTAAAGGTCAGCTTCTTCTTTTAATGTATTATGCCTAAATCGTAGTCTACAACCAATAATCGCAGATTCTCATATGTTCATTATAGGTAATGTTTATCGCTGCAACTGATTTAAAAACATAATTTTGAATATATTTTCAACAATTGTATGAAATAACGTCACAAATTAACATGTTAAGATAAATCAAATTAAATAAATAATCCACAAAACATCAATAGAATTAACACATAACACAGAATGTACATGAAGCCACGCCACATTCACGTGGAGTATTCATTATTGGATTCCTTACCGAGCACCGAAATTCTGCTAATGCTTCATTCCAATTTCGTATTCCAGTAACAATGTATGTAAACGAACCATAATATACTTTAATAGGATAGGATTAGGCAAAAGGATATTTAAATATATTCTACCTTTAAAATATCGTCGACGTCTTAGTATCAAATCTTCAGGATAAATACGCAATTTCCTGGCGATTTTATTCATGTTCTAAATTTTAATGTTGAAATGAACTAAGCAACAAAAAATAATTGAACTAACGAACTGATTAATGCTCCATCATAAAAAAATATCGTACATTTATGCAACAAAACCTCGTTTAATCTAACAACCAGAAATTATTTTTATCACAGTATATTTTTGCATTTAATAATGATAGCAGCATTATGATTTAACCTATTTCTTTATACACTGCGCACCACTTACTTTCAATGAAATTTTTAGAACCAAGACCAATTTATTTTTCTAAACATGTCAAGGCATATATCGAGACAGTCTAAGGTAATATGTAAATAAGTTTATACGAGATAAAATTAGAATCCTTGACTTCCTTAGGGGTTAATAGGTACAGATAGGTCAACGTGGACATTCTGTCGTGGCTGCGCATTGCGTGCTCGTAATTTGGGGTTCGTGAATGCCACCATGGTTGTTTGTTTACGACTTCCCACATAGCTGATAACCTGTTGGTTTGTTTCAATTGATTGTTAATTTAGGACGTAATTTGACATCATGTGCTGGTAGACTTTGTATTGAATTAGTATTTGTGTGTTCTTGCTGTTTATAATGTACGATAAATTATTTACAGTAGGATCTCTACTCATAAGTACAGATCCCCAAAAGATCGCCTTTCTAAAATGAATTAGGCAAACAACCAATCCATAAGAACGCAATCTTTCAGTAATATTTTTGAAACGGTTACATACGGAAAATAAAAAAAAGTGTGACCAGCAGTATGGAATCATGCAAATTAGAACCAAATGTTTTCAATCAATCAGCATTAACCTCGATAGTTTTTACAGCTAAAATTTTCCTTAACGTATTAATCTAAAATACTTTCCAAGCAGCGTTATTATTCATAAGACATAACTCAATTTATTAAACGACTACATCACTCAAAGTCTTGACTTTGTACAACTTTGTATATTGTGTAGAAGACATTTATACGTGACAAAATGACTAGCGCTAGATCTTTGTGTCAAAAGCAGAGAGAAATTCAATTGTTACAGTTCCTAAAGGGTATAATTTACAATGCTGGTTTATTATTAACGTCAAAAGCTAAGTAATGTTAGACTGTAGGTATAATTTGAGATACTTTGCCTAAACCAGACTACACAGGTCACTGAATTCTTGCTGAATAGAAACGTCGGGAACAAAAGCTTTATTGGTGATAGATGTAGACATTTCGATGGTGTTAATTTTCTATTCATTGCAAAAAAATAACATTCATACGTTAATAACCTTCATAAATGTAGCTTAGACATCACTAAATTTATCACATTTCGTTAGAAAAATATCAGAATGAAAATAGTGACTCATTCATTTGTGGTTTTTTTCGTGAATTTCGAGACTAGCTTGCCCTTCGTCTGATGGTAAGCCAGACGACCGCTCATGGACAGTAACAAAAAAAACAAGACCATGAATTACAAAG
The DNA here is from genome assembly GCA_023078785.2 of Hyles euphorbiae. Lineage (NCBI taxonomy): Eukaryota > Metazoa > Arthropoda > Insecta > Lepidoptera > Sphingidae > Hyles > Hyles euphorbiae. The sequence goes on along the minus strand of CM041051.1, from coordinate 8,954,900 downwards.
TTATGGTGGGCATTCCACTGCGCTGGCATCCTGAGACATGCGATGTTAAGTCTCAATATGTCCAATAGTTTCTCTGGCTGCAATGTCCTTTAAATCTGAACACAACAGTGCATTTACACTGCTGCTTCGTGAGAGAAACAGACATTGCGGTGGTACCTACCCAGGCGGCCTGTCACATATGAAACCCTTATCACCAGTACACCTACGTAAAAGGAATTTAAAAATATATTTAACCTCCTTTAACATATATTTCTACGCACTTTTGTAACTGAAGGCCATTTAATCACTAATCAATAATTAATTATTCCGAAGTACTAGTAATATTTCTAAAACCTTTATTGACGTAATAGACTTAATAAAGATTTGTTCAGAATCTGATTACTCCGGCCTAATCGATCTATTTACTCAACTAAATGATGATAACAAAGAAATCTATAAAGACTAAAGTATTGTAATGGACGCTATAAATAATAAAGAATATAAAGGATAATGTATTCTTAACACCTCTTCTGGTTCATTAGTGTGCTGTTAGTTCATTCATATTTTCATAGTTTCCTAGTTGTCATCGTCGTTGGAAACTTTACAACCGAAACTTTCGGTGTTTTGCAAGTAAAATAAACAATTCTTGTGGAGTGCTCAACAGCATGCGCAAAATGGCTATTCCCGACAATACATAAAATTATGGCTGCTTTAAGTTAGGAATTTTAAACGCAAATTAATATTTTCTTGATTGAAAACCACGTATTTCTTTAATATTTATGCTATTCCGTACTATAAAACTACTGTATCAATGTTGCAGTATCAATGACTTGAAATGTGATATGAAAATGAGATATCTAATACTCTTATGTTTCAATTTTGGAAGAGAACTACGAGTTTCTGGTACATTTAATAGCATCAAATGTTGGAGAAATTGATAAAGCGGCGTGTTACATACGATTGGTGCGAGTGACTTGACTTTTATCTTTTGGATAAGAGCCAGAGCAGAATTGGTACTCAGCTTGTCTAAGTTTAGTGCCCCCGCAACCCTATTGAAAACTCCTTATAAACACAAACTTGTGTGATTTGGCTGTACACGAAAAACGCCAATATACCTCCTATCTATCCACAAGTTCTCTTAGATTCGCAAATTTAGCGTGATCTGATTTTCCGATTCCTATTATCATAATTTGATTGATGGCGTGATTTTTTTATGTCTGTAATGGCTCGGTACGGTAAAATTTTATTTTTGCTGAATATATTGGTGCTAACTTATTCCGAGCCTTATTTTCAACATCTTTACGACCGGAATAAAATGTAGGATAGATACCTACCTATTATTTTGAAAAAAATACATACCTACCCTGCAATATCTAATATAAGTTCTTCAAATCCAAAAATCTTTCTTAAACGTGTACATATCGCCATATTATAATGTAATAGATTTTTATGAAAAATACCAGTCCTACAGATATTTAATATGCTTGCTGTACAAATCATGCCTAAAACGGTAAAAAAAAAAAGACGTTTACGCTAGACGTCCGTATTTTTACTATTAGGGCCACAGAACACTTTCAAAATCGTCACGTTGGAGCCGTATAATCTGATTTTCCCAATTTATTACACCTCCTTGAGAGCTTTTATTCCGGAGGCTCAAACGCTACACTTGAGGTTATTTCACGTAATTTAACAAAAAAGCGACGAAGCGTGTACTATTCCATTTAATACATTTTCCTTTACAGCTTTAATTTAGGGAATCATTGATTTTCGATTCAAAACTTAAATTGTTATATAATGCTTAATTCTACTCTCACGAAACAATATATTCGGTAAAATAAGTGTTAAAATAAGACTGTTTGTATACAAGGTCCTTGAATAAATCCAGGACTTGTATTACTGGTGCTTTATTATTAGATTATATTAACGTGAATATTATTGTTATAGGGGCGATTTATTTTTCATTAAACATAGTGCTATTTCATATAAAAATTAAGCAAGCTATATTTCATTAATATAATCATTATTCTGATGTACCTCGAAGGGCACATTAAGACGTCAAATTCTCAGGTTCCCCTCGGGCGGTTTTAAAATTCTAAAGCTAGACTTGCAATCACTCTCGTACCGCTTGATAAACGTAGAGCACTAAACGCTAAGCCGTCTCACAAAATGTGGGTACAAGATCACGCGTATGTGTGGGCGGATAATGTAACAATCGTTGAAAGAACCCTAGGGAACCAAGCGGTAAATGTATTACCCAATAACCGCTAGTGGACTCCTTTACAATTGTGAGTTTACCTTGAAGGCTAATGCCATAATCCACCAAGGTGGCCTAGTGAACTTTAGGCCATTGCGCGCCATAAAAAAATACCATGAAACTTATCAAAATATACATATTTATTTCACCTCTCACCACAAAAATTTGGTAACCTAGATATTGGTACGAGAAATATGTCGCGACCGAGTACTGTACGTGATTTTCTTGATGACTGCCGTAACGAAATTGAATGTGATGAAAACAGACCTTCTTGGCTTAATATGATTGATTGGGCAAGAATAAATCGTAATAGAAAATGTAACACGAAAGTGTTTCCCATTCAGTACAAGGAATAAATTCAGATTATTCCGATTTTTGTTAAAAAAAAGGGCTTCTATGTTTTTCTAGAACAGCCGACTTTTATTTAACAAATCATGGTGATACAATTGTCAATTTAAGTTAATTTTATTTTGGAAGGATATATCCCCTTTATTCCAGTGTCTTCTATTGATACCACTGAAACGAACCAAACAACAAACTTGTTCAGTTGAATGCGCACTCAATATCGTGGAGTGAACTTATGCTTGCTTCAGTGCTGTCGCATTCTTCTAGACTCGTTGTTATCAAAGGGCGAAATAATCGCCGTGTGAATAATGAAAAGACAATTTGCGTTGACGATACGAATCCTCAACATGAGTTCAACGGACGACGGGCTGCGTACGGGAACGGAGACGGCAGCCGTTTGCTTACTCGCCCACACACTAGCACGCTTTACTTAGCTTTTTATATGTTAATTCGCAGAAAATGTTATTTTTAGTATATATTTGAATATGACAATTGTTCAGATATAATTGAAACATAAAATTGGGAGAAGGTAACATAGAGTTTAAGTTAAAATAAAAATAAAATACAAGTATACATGGTTCAATTTATTTTTAGCACATATTTGTTACTATTTAGCAAATAGTTATGTAGTTTTTCATGTTGTTGTAAAGTTTTTTTTTTCTGACTTTTGTTTTTTATAGTGGTATTGTCAGTTATCAATCAGCATGAATGGGCCGGCTCGTCCGGGGCGGTACCACTGTTTCACAGGAGAACGACGTGAAGCGACAGCTTCGTAGTCCTATTTCATTCCAATGAGTAAGATTGTCAGATACCCAATACCACTTTGTTCTTGCCATCCTTTTTCCCTCCTGCTCCCCTATAGATTTGAAGGGCCGGCCACACATAGATATAATCCCCACATTGTGGATGTACATGGGTGGCAGTGACCACTTCCGATCAGGTGACCTCCATGCTTATTTGCTGAATTCCAATGTATAAAAAGTGAAAAAAAAGTATTTTATGGTATCTTCCGCAACATATTAATTTAAATCGAGAAGCATCTCATACGATAGCATACTTAATACGCGCTTCAATTTAACTCGTTTAGATCAATCAAATCGTTTATAAAATTAAAAAGTGATTTTTGAAAATAGAATACAGTAAGTGTGGATGGGTGGCGGGCTGGCGTCGCGGCAGGGTGGACCGCGCACGCGTGCTGAGGCTTCTGCGCTCCTGCCACCGCGGCGCGACCAGCTTGCCGACGGCACTCGCGCGAGCGGCCGCCCTCGCTCCACCACCGATACACTCGATACACACTCGGAACACAAATCGATATCTACACAACACTATATCGAGACAAATCACGTGCTAAATACCCTATTAACAACACAAACGATCGACCAGCCCCACCGGTTGCCCCTGACGCACTAATTGCAACGTGCAATTGTATGAAAATGAATACTGTGATTGTTGTCAGTGAATGGTGTGCGTATTTTGTACAAAGTTAATTTCCAAGTGACTAGCTGACACATGTAGCTGTACACGCTTATTATATTCAGCGGCAGGTATGTAATTAGAATTTATTTGGACCCGTAGATGTATTACAAAATTAATTTATTTTCCTTTATTGACTGTTATGAGAATTGATGATCTGACAAGACAATAACCTATAATTAGACATTAAGATAGATTTAATTGTGTCCAATTTTTGTTATTTTTATTTCTCCCTTTTAATTTACACTTAAAAATTCAATGACTAATGTAGTTACAATTAGTAGGTCACAACTACAATCCACGCTTCAACGCAATATTTTTTCCATATTTCTATCCTCCTACAACCATCTATGGCATCTACACATTTATGTCATCCAAATACAATTCCAAACATTTTAATACGTTGTTTATTATTATAACTTAACTTCATAAATCATTGTACCGAAAAATATTTACTCGCGTAAAACCTCTCAACGCTGTATGAGAAAATTTGTATACCTTAGTGAAGAAACGAGGTAATTAACCTAACGACGTACATTATAAAGGGGAATATTCTCAACATATTTCGGGAGAGTGGAGCGTCTCGCACTTACAAGCCATTGCTAAACACCCTAATAACCTAGATACCTGATGATGAGTATTTTAATCCTGTCATGATGCCCTTTTGTCATTAATTTTAACAACGCGTGTTTATTTATTATACGGTGTATTAGGGTACTCAAGGACTTATCATACAGGTATTTGGATTAACAAGGGTGGTGTTAAGAATAATATTGGATGTTGTTTATCATTAATAATATTCAATTTACCACGGCCTAAGAATGAACTATACATATATTAATTTGTACGATGACTTGTTGAACAAAGAAGGTTATTAGAAGAAAATGAGTTTCATGAAAAATTACATATAAAATACAAACGTATACACCCAACAGTGACACACATAGTCCTGATCCCACATTAAGACTGAGTCTTGTGTCGTGGGTATCAGCAACTACGAGAAACTTTTCGGTCTCACAAACACCTGGACCCAAAACAAATACCTGTGGATCCCACATAATTATATTTGTTGTCTTCTTGCGGGAATCAAACCCAGCGGAATTACAATATACTAAAAACATAAAGGTTCGATAAACTATTTTAATCACGAATTTACAGAACAAATGCTTTTGTAAATTACTTTGACTAACCCGTGTCAATATCTTGTACAAAAAATATTACAATTGTGCCAAAATAAGGCTTTGTTTATTCTTCTGATTTATAAAAGGTCAAATTATCATAAAACTATCATTGAAAAGAACGATACCCGTCTGGTGTTTACGTAAATAGCTCAAATAAGATCCTTGTTCCTTCTTCTTTATGACTATCAACGGCTTTTGTATGGCAACCCCGTATACGTTCAAAGAAATGTTTATGTGAATTGGAAACCAATAGCCTTATGTATCTGATACAAATATATTTCATAATAGCTTCAATATGGATTTGGAGCTTATTTTAATTTATCGCGAAAATAGTTTTAATAAAAATACTTTTATGTTTTTTTTTCTTGGTACTTCAAATTCTTTTGATGGCCAAACAATAAATATTTTTTCTAAAAGCACAATGAATTTTCACTGTGAATCAACGCGAACGTCAAGTTAAACTAAAAGGAAGAAAAATATCATAAAAAATAATGTTACAACAACTCGTGAAACACTTTGTACTTTTTTTTTAGTCAAGAATGTAATATAAAAGGCAGTATGTTGACCCGGCACACGTTCTTCCTTTCTTTGAATCCTATATCTTGACATTAAATATATTTTTAAATATTTTTTTTCTATACTCAGCCCCTCAAGCGCTGTCTAATTAGGGACAGTTGCCCTTCACATATGTTCTTTGGAATTTATGGTGGTGATATGGGCACCTTTGTGCTAAATTAAAGAATAATTACCTCTGACTACATACCTACGTAACGATAAAACATCAGGGATTTGTTGTGTACTTAAACCTACTTTCCTCGACTTGACAGAACAGAACTTTAAAATATATTTCCAAATAAAGTCAAAATATCAAAACTAAAAAAGTCAAAAGAACCCCTGAAGAATATTTTCAAAAAACACCCCAACTCCATTCCTATGTAACATAATAAAGTAGAAGTTTAACAGGCACATTGTTACAACATATATCGCTTCCTATTACCGTTAGTTGCCTCTACAAGCTGGCCGCGCTGCGACAATGGCAATTTGCTTCATTCGTGAACATTAACTTGCTTGTATTAGCTTGCCTTTTGTAGGAGCCAGCGGTCCCCTAATGACCTTATACAGAAAATGCCACATAAAAAACAAATGTCATTATCTCGCACAGCGGTTTTATTATAAACATTATTAATGAAGAAACGGCATTTCTTTTATGCTTTCATGTTGTCTTTTTTATAAAGACTACGCCGACATTTTTAATACATTTTAACACATTCGCAGATGTTACTTCTCTTTTTTTATTTTAACAAAAGATCTTAGATCGTGAATTAAGTATTTACATTTGATGTATGATAATCCTAGAGATAAAAGTAGTATCAGAATTTTCAAGCCATTTTACATGTTTTGATGTGTTCGGTAATGGAAGTTGGAAAGCAAACATTACCATTATTACTGCTTCAACGGGTCCTAACGATGTTCTCATTCTTTTAGATGTTATTTTATTGTTATGTGTAACTTCACAGTAACTTCTATATAAAAATCTCTATTTTCTTAAGAACGGATCTTAGCTTAGCTTATAGAGAATAACTTAAGCTTAATTTTTTTTTTTTTTATTGCAATGAATGACGATACGAGCAAGGCGTTCGCCTGATGGTAAGTGATACGACCGCTCATAAACAGTAGCAACATTCCAATGCGCTCGCCATCCTGAGACATAAGATGTTAAGTCTCAATATGTCCTGTAGTTACTGTGACTACAATGTCCTTCAATCCGAAACACACAAGTGCATTTACACTGGTTTTTGGTGGGAGAAATAGATATTGCGGTACCCACTAAAGCGGCCTATCACATAAGGGAGACCTAACACCAGTATCTACTAATTTTATTTGTTTGAATGATGAAGAGATTCGAAATTACCAAAGTTTGTTTGTTTACTACCCCTTCGTTGTAAAACAAGCTAAATTACGGTTCTGCTTGTTGTAATTTCCGAATCAAATGAGTTATCAAACCACCTTGAGAATGTCTAGTACATTCCAAGTCTAGACATTTCGTCAAAGTCGTAAAATAACAAAACTTCTTCACGCCAACATAAAAAAGGAAAACCTCTACAGAGAAACTCATAAGGTGAAAAAGATTAGTCATTTTCATCGTTATTTACGCTACATATAAGGTAGAAAAATGTCTGCAGGAGTTGTTTAGTTTGTTAATTGTTGTAGGATGAGGGGCGCGAAGGCAATTTTCCTCATACTTTTTTTCGGCCACCTATCAGCGCTGCCAGACACCATACGTATAGGTAAGTCTATCACAACTCAGTTACAGCACAAATTACAATTTAATTCAGGCTTAAATGTGATTTATGTAGAGCCAGTAGGGTTTCAATATCAATAATCGATACAAGAGTAATCTCAATTAAATTGCCTTTGAAACGAAATGGCTCAAAGGTTTATAATATTTCTTTGTTAATCTTGTTAATGGGGTTAAAATTGGTCTTAGCAAATTGAGATTTTTCTATTGCAATGAATGGAGACTACCACTCTATTCGTCTGTTGGTAAGCAATACGACCACTTATGGACAGTAGAAAAACCAAACAATACCATGAATTACAAAGCAATGCTTGGCATTGTACTGCCCACACATTTTGAGACCTAGTATGTTTAGTCTTATTATGTCTAATACTCTGACTAAAATGTCCTTCAAACCGGAGCACACAAGTGCATTTACACTGCTTTTTGGTGGGAGAAATAGATATTGCGGTGGTACCCACCAAGGCAGCCTATCACATAAGGGAGACCAGTAAAAAAGTGTGAAAGTAATTTAATAGAACCAACTTGATATTAGTGTAATATTGTGATATAAAAGTTTTTTAATCTCATAAACGCCAGCACATGCGAGTTTGGTTAACTACGAAGATTTTTTCTTTGTACACAATCTCTTATAATAGCATATTTGGTCTTAGAATGGCTTTATTAATACAGTCTTATGCTTGCTTGTACAAATTCGTATTATCTGTGTTTTTATTCAAGAGTCAAGACTATATTTTGGAATAGCACTGTTCTTTTTAAAGCATATTTTAATTCGTAAAAAGCAAAGTTAGCTAATATTGTCGGTATTATAACGTCATGTAGTTAATTACACAGTCACATGAAAATATCTTTTACTTGAGATTCTTCCGAATTACTTTTTAAAACCGCTTTCATTTATTTCAAACATGATTTTTGTTTAGCTGACGTAAGCTTCTTAAGTTCCATAGGGCTGTCACGACAAGCTCTGAAACAAAATAACACTAAAATGCTCCATAGGTGGCCTCTTCCACCCCGAGGACGATAAGCAAGAAGTGGCATTTCGCTATGCCGTGGAGCGAGTGAATGCCGACCGCGCAGTGCTCCCGCGAGCCAAGTTACTGGCGCAAGTCGAGACGATATCGCCGCAGGACAGTTTCCACGCGTCCAAACGAGGTTTCAATTCATGTTAACAATTTAGATGCTTGTTAATTCCGTGTTCCATTGTTTCGAACTTAGATTAAATGTTGTACGTGCTTTGTTGATTGTGATTAGAATTTATGTATAACAGTAGTATTTGATTGCTCAGTCAAAGGTTACGTTTATGTCAACGGATTTTTTTTATTCATCTGTATTCCGATTTTATAGTCGGTTTATTTCCCAGTAAAATGTTTTGTGTATTGATATATTTTTTGACGCTGCATCGTGTTGATTTTTATACGACTTTTTTATTTAAACAAACGGAATATTTACTTTTCCGTAATAGATAGAATCAATTGATCAGAATTTTAAAAAAAGGAAAAAATAACTTTTCAGAAATACATTTTTAGCTGTTCATGTTATGTAATTAGGAAAACTGTATTTTTCCATTGCTTAAATCTATATCTAAGTTAAATAATAATAAAATATAAAAAGAAATTGATTTAAAAAAAACATTGTTGGTATTTAATTCAAAATAGTACACACAAAGTAATCATAAGGATTAACTACTAGAGACACGGAAATAGCTCGCAACAACAGCGACAAAATTAAAAAAGAAGCATTTTTTCTTACAGAAGCCAGACAAAAAATACTTCCGTAATCAGCATTTAGAGCACAAAAGCCTGCGTCTTGGTGTTAGTACCGCAGACTAGTTCTAAACACAGACGAAACTAAAATTTAAGGATTAAAATTTTTGCTCAAACTGTGTTTGCTTTGAGTAATTAAAACAGCTTTTATGCTAAATCAGAAATATGAGTTTAGGGTTTTGTGAAATGTAAATATGGGTATGAAGTTATTACAGAGATTACAGAGGTAAACTTTTCTGCTTTATGTAGCCAATTTGTCAAAATCTGTGGACTTGTGAATCATGAAGTCCTGAGTTGGATTCCCGAGTGAAACCATCCATTTTGCATTAACTTTTCAATTGATTACTTTGTGTGGACACTTGACGACTGATTTTGAAATTAAAGGCCATTCACTATTTAGCACGCGTAAAAAGCACGCCACGCTCATCCCAAGTAATAATTGGACGAGGACACGTAAAAGTAGATAAATTATTACATAATAGACAGAACGAATACAACATTTTCTGGTTATTCATTTTTACTCATCAATTCATGACAGGAGGGTTACTCCGACACGAAGTTCGAATGTTCGAACATTGAACATCAAGGTATAAGATAAAAGTTTTTTATTTCTAAAAATCAATACTATTTCTATGAAATTTATCATACACTTGGAACTTAGTGTATGATGCAACATACAGGATTCGAACATTTTGTAAACTATTAAGGCATATTCGTACAGTCTTACAAGCGATTTTTGTCTTGCAAGCGAAAATTCGTCGTCGTGTTGAAGTAGAGAGTAACCCCCAGTATTTATTACGATGTTTGACACTCAACGAACGATCGTCACAAACTCGCTGGCAGGCCACAACTTGTGATGTAATTTGCCGCGCGGCCCCGAACCAATAAGCAATAACTACAATATAGATTCATAGAATACAGTCCGATTTGGCATAGTCCCTGACTTAGGTCAACTAAATCTCTTAAACAGTGCCTTTGGCATACAGTCGTCCTATTTTCACCGGTTTAATTGGTCTGTAAAAACATATGGTCCGTTAAGTTTTCGAAAATCACCCCTTTAAAAAAAGTACCGCCCCTGTGAAAATATTTCATTGTATCTGTTAAATTGACATTCGTAAATAAGGTCCTAATGGAAAAGGAAAAGTACGGTTTGAACGCCAATCCTTTTAAGACAATTATTTAACGTAAATACAAATCGTTATTTATAAGGCAGCTATATATTATTTCAACATCGATGTAAATGCGTATTGCGCCAGCCAACATTGATATGAGTTACGGAAAGGTAGAATATCCAAAAATTAATTTGTTTAATCCTATGAATTTTAAGAGCATTCCATATTTTTATGTGTGCTTCAATTCCATATTTGCCACAGTATGCCACCTACTCCGGAGCGGTGTCGCGGCGATATTTGGGCCCCAGTCAGCGCCCGCGGCCGCGCACGTGCAGTCGATATGCGATACAATGGAACTACCCCATTTAGAGACCAGATGGGACTACCGGACACGAAGAGAATCCTGCCTCGTCAACCTTTATCCGCATCCAGCTGCGCTCAGCCGGGTAAATTTTAATTCGGTTGCCGTTTGTCATTTAGGCCAAGGTTACTTTAGTTCTGAAAAATATTACTATTTGTATCGCAAGGTCGCAAGATTTTGTTACCTACGAAATTTTATATTTTTACTGAAATAATGTTAACATTACTTTGAGAGGTCTGTTATGTTAGTCCTCATTTACTCGCAGTAATGAGGACAGGATTGTTCTTTGACTAATAATTTTGTTACATTGTTTATAACCTTCAGATATTCAAGCATTCATTTCATTATATTTCATATGTATTATTTTTCTAAAAATAGCAAGGATAAAACGTCTTATCACGAAGCTTATAGCGAGTTAGATAAAAAAACGAAAAAAGCGTTGTAGAACACAACAAAATTGGGCACTTAAATTTAAACTAATTATCCTTTTCAGCAATAAAGGGCATTAAGCTGTACAATTAGACAGAAAGTTTTAAAAGTAATTGAGAAGTAACAAAGAGAATGAAAAAAAGCCATTTTGGGCATTACCGTTGACTTATTACATAAAACCCTTCACAACACCGCATTTTGTTTTGCTAAGCGGCAGTTGCGAAAATGGATTCTTTTGTAAAAAATCCCTTCTAAATCCTAGTAGATAGATAGATATTTCTTTACAAAAAATAAATAGTCTCAAATCCCGGTCCACAGTCAACTACAATGAATTGTGATTGGAAGCATAGTTTACGTTCAAAAAATAATATCAAGTTGAGTGCCGCTTTGATAGAAAACGTGATGAAATGTAAAAACTGAATTAGATTTTTCATTTGAATATGAAATGTAGTATATTAGCTATTGAATAAAAAAAAACATTTTGTTGTTTTCAATGTTTGACAAAAAAATAACTAATAACGATAAAATTGAGGCGAAAACTCCATAGATTATAAAATCTCCTCACTATTTCAATAAAGCTACACCCGTTCGTATTCTTATTCAAACATGTCCTTTTAGGCATATGTAGATTTGGTGAGAGCGTGGGGGTGGAAATCTTTTACGATAGTGTACGAGAACAGCGACGGCTTAGTGAGACTTCAAGAGTTGCTCAAAGCGCACGGACCTTCCGAGTTACCTGTAGCTGTAAGACAACTGCCGGATTCACACGATTATAGGTAAACTAAACCTGCACGCCAATCTAAAAATAAATGTAGAAATAATAAACAATCTAGAAAAACACTGCTAAATTTAGCAGTTCTGTTAAAGTTACAAATTACATTAAAAATAAGGTTAATAGAAAAAAACATTCAAATTTTAAGGAAATGTTTGACTGAACCTGTCATTTAACTAGCGATCCTTTTTCAGGCCCCTTTTAAAACAAATAAAAAACTCGGCTGAATCTCACATAGTTCTCGATTGTGCGACTGAAAGGATACGAGACGTGCTTCAACAAGCGCAACAAATCGGCATGATGTCGGATTACCATAGCTATCTTATCACTTCTTTGGTAAGTTTGAACGTAAGTCGAACTTTTCAAGTTTCTCTCGTCTCTAGACTTAACACATTTGGTATTCAACAGGATCTTCACAGTGTTGACTTAGAAGAATTCAAATATGGTGGAACTAACATAACAGCACTTAGGCTACTCGATCCAGAAAGGGCGGACGTTCAACGAGTTGTACGCGATTGGGTTTACGATGAAGCGAGGAAAGGACGTAAACTACAATTGGGGCACACAACCGCGAAAGTAATTGCTCTCATATAATTCATTGGCAATACGTTATTGCGATATTTAATTAAATTGTGTTTTGTTTGCAGGAAAATATGACGTTTATAAAGGTAGGTTCTCAAACCGATAAAACATTTCTTAATATTCAGTAAGAAATTTTCCACATTCAAATTTCTATATCCTTTTCGTTCCATTTTATGCTCTAATTTTGTTCGGCTTCTTGGAATATCTTTACTAACAGCTGTCCCATTAATATTTGTTCACGCAGACGGAAACGGCTTTGATGTATGACGCAGTACATTTGTTTGCAAAAGCTCTCCACGATCTAGATACATCTCAACAAATCGATGTGAGGCCCCTCTCGTGCGAAGCCGAAGACACTTGGCCCCATGGGTACAGTCTCATCAATTACATGAAAATCGTAAGTAAACTTTGCTTAGTCACCCATCCAATTTCTTTATCTGCCTATACTTTTCCTTAGTTATTACAGTGAGAGCCATTTGTACATTTTGAAACACATTAGCTTAATAATTTATATTGTAATATTTTCCACAAAATTAAATACAGTCCAACATATTAAGAATTCAGCCAATGAGTAACAATGGAACAGCGAAGTGAAATTAAGCGTCAACCTCACGTTCCTGACGAATTAACAGCTACAACATTGTCAGAGCAACTTTAACCGTTTGTGCTCCTCCGCTCAAACACTCAAAATAGTTGCGCAGTGTCTAGCAATTTATTTTTAAAGACAAAATACGTCGTCTTAACTCTTTTAAGCACACTAAACGGAATTTCGAATGTACGCTTTCACTTCCACAAATTAACAGTTTTAATTTACTTAGAAAAGGAATGTTCACGGTAACAACTAATTGGTATCCAGTTTAAATATGTATTTAACACAAGAGTATGTACTCTTGTGTTAATATTAAAGCCCACTTGAAACGCAATGAATATGAACATAATTACAGTGGTATTAAAATTGCTGCAATTCACCTCATAAAAGCCTCAGTTAATTAACACAAAGATAAAACAACTACATAATTCATAAAGTCAATAGACTCATATTCAACTCATTTATTTCAATGAACAGGTTGAAATGAAAGGTTTAACTGGAGTGATAAAGTTTGACCATCAAGGATTCAGGAGCGATTTCACTTTGGATATAATCGAATTAACAAGAGACGGGCTACAAAAGGCCGGAACTTGGAATTCCTCAGAGGGTGTGAACTACACGAGATCCTACGGCGAGAACCAAAAGCAAATAGTGGAAATATTGCAAAATAAAACGCTTATTGTAACGACAATTTTGGTAAGCGATAAATAACTTCTTAGACGAGCACATTAATCTAGCGGAAACATTTTACAACTCTCTTGCGGCTCACAAAAGGAAAATTAGCGTATCGTACAGTACATGAGTATACGAATGTTCCCCCGGGACGTAAAACTTGGATTTATGTAGACTAGCATAAAGTAAAAATATATTCCCAGTGAGGAAACGTTCAGACACGACGTATCCGTATTCATGACTTGATACCAGGGCTCTGGGAAGAGAGACAAAGTGTTAGTATAAAAAGCTTCTAAATATTTTATGGATTCGCAACATATGTATGTAGTCCCAAAGAAGCATTATATGTTTGTCTTATATTCTTGAAAGCATTTTAACATGTGCGTACGCGAAGATAAATCTTTTAATTCTCTAGAGTGCGCCGTATTGTATGAGGAGGGAGGCCAGTGAAAAGTTAACAGGCAACGCGCAATTCGAGGGCTACGCAATCGATCTAATCCACGAGATATCTAAAATTCTGGGCTTCAATTATACATTCAAGCTGGCTCCTGACGGTCGATACGGGTCGTACAATCGCGAGACTAAAGAGTGGGATGGAATGATAAGGGAATTGTTGGAACAACGCGCCGACCTCGCCATTGCAGACCTCACCATTACTTACGACAGGTAACAAACAAACAAACAACTACTAACGAACCCTATTTATTGTTATCTCTAACCAATTTACTGCAGCTTTATATAAATACGTCTTAAATTTATCAAGAATAAATGCTTGTTTAGAACAGGATTTGGTTACGAAATTAGCGTTAGTATTGAAGCAGTTGTAAATGTTTACAAGATAGTCAATACGATAATTTTACTTGTTGCTGATATTGCATGTATCCATTCAATACTTAATATTGTGAAGTTTGAGTGTATTGATATGGTTATTGTTTGTCTAGGGAGCAAGTCGTCGACTTCACGATGCCATTTATGAACCTCGGCATCTCGGTATTGTACCGCAAGCCGATTAAACAACCGCCGAATCTGTTTTCATTTCTGTCGCCGCTGTCCTTGGATGTTTGGATTTATATGGCGACTGCATATCTGGGTGTCTCCGTTCTTCTATTTATATTGGCCAGGTAATATTCTTATTTCATATTTAGACTCTTCTGTCTCTAATTAAATGAAGAATTATTTTTTTTCAATTAGACATCTGTAATATTAAAAAACTAACGCTAGGTTTCAACTAGTGAAGTCAACCACTGATATAAATGTAGGGTTTGCAAAACACATGGGACTTGGAGTATATTTGTGAATAAAAGTGGCATTTGCCTCGACGCGGGGAAAAGTCCTTTGAGACAACTCACTTACACCAGAACAAAGTTGTCACATATATTTTTTTAATGATAGTAAATTTATCAGGAAAATATTTAACGAAAAGAAGTGTAACCTAAAATTAATATTGAATTATGTTCCTCTCACTATGCAGTACGCTAAATATCGTATAGTTAAATGTATTGATTCAATAGGTTCACTCCATATGAATGGCACCCAACACATTCACCTGAAGGAGAGAAATTGGAGAATATTTTCTCTCTAGCCAACTGTTTATGGTTTGCCATCGGATCTCTGATGCAACAGAGCTGTGACTTTTTGCCCAAGTAAGATAACTAAGAGAACAGCACAAGATCTGTTAGAAGAAATTATAACTGTCGTCTTGTTTTGTTCCAGAAATGAAAACTTAATCTAGCTCAAATTGACGTCATTCCTTTTGTTTATATAAGTAGCATTCAGTCCGTTGCTATAGTCTGAGATTTTTAATTGAAATATTAGTATGGTTCTCATTTCTGGCACTAACTACAGTGAACTCAGCGAAGTCCACAAGAAGAACAAAAAATAAATTTGAATAAAATTACAGCGCGGCATTACAAAGTTCAGTCCAGAAAATATTAATTTTATAAAAGCTCTTACAATCTTAACCACTAATTACTTTTTAAGGTAAAATAGATGGTTTTATTATAACATGGGCAAAAGTGAAGTTATACGAATTAATTAAAAATCATTGAAGTTGTATAAAGAGGAACCCTTAGCCGGTTTCCATTAGATAAATGAGCCGTACTAGGTTTCTTCGTGAAAGAGATTAAGCATACAGAGTAGATATTTTAGGCGTGTATAAATATGGCAATAATTGCATTGAGTAGCCCGTTAAACCAAATGAGGTTCGCATATGAGAGGGCATGTTTGGGCGCAGGTTCAGTCCGTACGAGTGGGACAGTCCCCGCAACTGTCTAGACGAGCCGCCGGTGCTGGAGAATCAGTTCACTTTGTTGAACTCGCTGTGGTTCACTATTGGATCCTTGATGCAGCAAGGTTCGGATATCGCACCGAAGTAAGTCCCAAACGAAGCCGCTCTGAGGGTTACAACTCCGGATTCAAGCGAACCTTAACAATTAAAATTAAATGTGTTTACAAATCAAACCAGCCGTGACGTTGGCCAAAGTTCTAGAGGATAGTCAATCAACAAAATTAAGCTGAGTTTAAGGGCAGTTTGTCTTTAATTTCAATACGGAAATGTAGCCTTCATTTGCAGAGCTTGGACAAAGAATTCCCTTTCACTAATTAGTTTCAAAGCGACCACAGCCCTTTGTGAATTTCAAGCATCGGTAGCCGCCTTGAGCGTCCATTTTAAATAGAGACGTGTTGGCAATTCTAACTAGCCTGGGTATCAACCCCACTACATCTACTCAAGGACTTTGTGATTTAGTTGCTAACTGAATAACTAGTACAGTAATATTCGGTATTGTGCACCCCAAATTAAAGTTTTGCTTGTACTGTTGTATCCATAGCTTGCTGCATCAAAGTTTGACAAGTACGACTAGATAAGTGGTAAAAAAGGATTGATTTCACATTTTATTGTAGTATTAGACACTTTTCACGACAAAATAAGAAAAAAATTAATTTTTTTTTATCAATATGAGAAAAACAACATTTACTCAGTGTGAAATCGATTACTTATAAAATATGTATAATACTAAGATTTATTAGTAAATAATGGAATCGAATTGAAACTAAAACAGTGAGCACACATGCACGCACACACGCACTTATAATTATATAGAATATACAAAAATTAAATCATTTTAATGTACATTCACGATATTTA
This sequence comes from Hyles euphorbiae, assembly GCA_023078785.2. NCBI lineage: Eukaryota > Metazoa > Arthropoda > Insecta > Lepidoptera > Sphingidae > Hyles > Hyles euphorbiae. The sequence continues at coordinate 8,937,944 of CM041051.1, read as the reverse complement.
TTAATTTAGGTACTGGCACTTATACACGTAGTCCATTAGCTGAATAAACTCACAAGCATTTTGTTACCACTAAAATTCACAATTTGAATCCATATAAAACTTGTATTTTTAAAATTCTGGAATGGACTGCAGTAATACTATGTATGTCCATGAGAAATTAGTCACTAAAACAGAATTGCCGCATACACGGGTAAGCGTTTAAGCCGATTGAGCTAACTGCGACGAAAAATTGCTTCAAATTAGTTGAAACAAAATGGATTCCATTATTTGCTGTCTATACGATTCTACTTTAATTGAAAAATCTGAACGAATTCATTGGAGCACGATATCTTTGAAAACTTTTAAACTTTAAATTACTAGCAGTGAACTTTCTCTAATTATGTAAATAATTTATCACTTCGTTTTGAATTCGTTCAATTTAGTGTATTGTTAAAATTAACCTAGTCGTATTTATGTGAGAGTGATATAAAATTTTAAACTATCACAACCAGAGCGGTGTCGACGAGAATGGTGGCAGGCATGTGGTGGTTCTTCACCTTAATAATGATTTCATCGTACACTGCCAACCTGGCTGCTTTTCTTACTGTTGAAAGAATGGACTCGCCCATTGAAAGCGCTGAAGATCTCGCTAAACAAACAAAGATCAAGTATGGTGCGCTGAAAGGAGGCTCGACGGCAGCTTTTTTCAGGGTAGGAATTTTACCTATTCTTTTCAGATTACAATAGCCACTATAGTATTAAATCTAAAAATATAAAATGAAGTACAAAATACTCTGACGTCAATGACAAAGTTGGAACAATATTCTATTCGCGAAATAAACATACAAGAGGGAATTTCGTTTTCAGTTACAATGCAAATAGAAAGCGTATCTAAAAGATTTATTTTTGTCTTCGCTACTCCCTTTATTTTCTCATTGAAGATTTTCGTCTCGCTAACCGTGAAGATTGCTTAATAATTACGCCCACATTCCTACAGCATTCTCTCTATGGAATAATAAAAGTTTAATAAAGTAAGCCGTTTTCGGAGACTTGAACTTAAATAATATATTTGTTTATTTCGTGTTGGCAGGCAGGCCTTATCGTTCGTTTACAACTCTTACATTTACAATGGTTATATTGTACCTAATTTCACGAATATTTAAAGTTAACATGAACAACTTTAACAATCATAAAGCTATAACAGATAAATTATTTGAATACAACAATAAACTTAGAACCACTAATGCTATTGTAACTTGAAATAACCTCTCTACGTATTTCAATAAACGAACTAAGCATTTTATCTCCGAATAGGACTCAAACTTCTCGACGTACCAGCGAATGTGGTCGTTCATGGAGTCGGCTCGTCCCTCAGTATTCGCAACCACTAACAAAGAAGGCGAGGAGCGTGTGGTACGAGGGAAGGGATCATATGCGTACTTGATGGAGTCCACAACCATCGAGTATGTAGTTGAAAGGAACTGCGACCTCACGCAAGTCGGAGGAATGCTCGACTCTAAGGGATATGGAATTGCTATGCCGCCAAGTAAGTGATGTATTATCAATCAATATTTCCTTTAAGTGTATATACTTTTGTTTTTTGTACCGGTCGATTACGTGACGAAAGCTTTATTTGGGGATACTTGTGTTTTTATTATTGCTTAAGAATTTCGTTATCATTTTTTATTTCTGGATTTACCATCCAAATACTTTGCACACTTCTTATATTGTAATTACTATATCAATTTAATAATTACAATTAACTCAAAAATGTATTTTTATATTCTGGACCGTAAATTGTTTGCATTAAAATTGCTGCTAGGTCGCGACAATTTTAAATTTCTTTCACAAATATTTAGTTAAGATGTTGCTCAACAAAGCGTGTTCTTGAAAATGTAGTATAATAAACTAACGAGGAAACTTTAATACATTTCGTTGAAAAAGATAGCAAACCTTCATTATAAAGTTAATAATCTACAAGTGCATGTGACCTTTCTGTACAAAATGTTTATTTTCTTAAAAAGTTACTCGGTGCAACCAATATTTCAAAATTTACAATGTAGGAGTTCACTTGACATTATTTTGTAGATTCGCCGTATCGCACTGCTATAAGCGGAGCAGTTTTGAAACTGCAAGAGGAAGGAAAATTGCACATTCTTAAAACCAAATGGTGGAAGGAAAAACGTGGCGGCGGCTCTTGCAGGGTAAGTAAAACAACACCGATATCTTTGTTCGGCTCTGAAAGGAGAAATAAAAACAAAACTTTTAGAAAATAATATGTTTATTGCCACTTAAACATAATATTAAAAGCATTGATGTTTGTATATGTGTAAATTTAAATCAGCGCACACAAATTAATTGCGATGATTCGATTCCAATTATGATAGGTGATGGAAATAAGCGGAATTAATTGTATCGTCAACAGATAATAAATTATGTTTCAAAATTGAATAAACCCTTTATAAATAACTTATTCATAATAGTTTACGAACGAAATGGTACAAATATTTGTTTATTAATGAAGTGTTTCGGTAAGAGTCAGCTCTACTCAGTTCTTTGATATAACAAAGTTAGTTTTCGTTATTTGACCGAATTTTCTGAACTAAAAGTGAATCTATATTCGTTTTTTCCTCCGCCATTGGCTTTGAATATCGTTCTCGTTAGCCGCACAACAATAGTGTGACCTAACAAAGAAAAGTCCCGACCACATCGATGGAACTCGAACAAACTTTATTCCCAACCCATACGACAAGCAATTTATTTGAAACAGACAACGTATTTCTATTTCAATTATTTTGTCATCCTTCGTCGGATAAAGAATTGTAAGATACGTAGGACCCTCGGTGTTGTGACCGTGGATATTTTCAATATACCAGGATGATACGTCGAAATCGTCTTCGACGGCAAACGAATTGGGCTTGGCGAACGTGGGCGGCGTGTTCGTGGTACTGATGGGCGGGATGGGAGTCGCGTGCGTGATCGCCGTGTGCGAGTTTGTGTGGAAATCACGTAAGGTCGCCGTCGACGAGCGGGTGAGTTATTACCGATTCTTATTTGATATCTACATCTTGAAGACATCCAATTTTCTATATTTAAAATTTTACACGTCTTTAACGTCAAGGTATATTTCCAATTTCAAATTGTGTTGAATCCGTACAGTTAAATATAGGTTTCATTCAAACGCATGATTCACGCATTTAATCAATTGATTAACATCGTCTTTTATTACATTAATTCTTTATTAGTGTTTTATTTATTAATTATATTATAATACAAGTTTTATTTTGTTCTAGGTTTACTTTTAAAGTTAGGTAAACTGTTTATTTTATTTCAAATAGAGGCTAGTCAATCTGAAATTCGGTATATTAGGTTTTTGTACTGTTGACTCATTGGAATGCACTTTTAGAACATATTTACGATAGAGTTGATTCTAAGCTAGTAATAAAAATCACTTGGACAATTGTATAAAGTATGCTAGAGCAGTCTACATTCTAGTCATCATTCCACCCGCTAAAAGAGTTTAATACAAACAATTTGGTATTTTTCCATGCGTTTCTTCGGTCGCTGCAAGCAGAAGGAGGAGGTACGGTTGTTCTAACTAGATTAGACCCTATACAAAACAAATACTACCGTCAATTGTGTGTCATCAGGCCTCACTGTGTTCGGAGATGGCTTCAGAGTTGCGTTCAGCGCTGAAGTGTCCCGGGAGTGCTGGTGGGGGAGCTGGTACTGGCAGCACGAGGGATGGGGCCGGCTCACCATACCTGCACTACGGGTTCAGTACAAAAAGTCAGCTGCACTAGCGCCCGGCGCCCGCCTCGCCGCCCAGCGATGTATGAGAAACCATCCTCTGTGGTGACGGTGCGGACGAACTTAGTGGGTGAACCACGAACTACAAACCAAGTAAATGTGTGCCAAATTGCCATACTGACATTACATTATAAGTGTTTCGAACAACGTATAATCAATAGGTAAAACGTGTTTGAAAATCGCTGGCAGTAATACGATATTATTCGGATGTGTAGATCGCTGTTTCAATAATTTTGATCGACGATTAATGTTTGTTAGTTTACTTATATTGTTGTCTTGTAAATAATTCATATCTTTCATTCTTATCGAAATACTGTGACTTCCAGTATCCAGGAAAACATTTATAATACGACAGACCTCCAGAACAAAATGTTATGTTAAATTGACATTAAGCGTAGTTTATTATTTGTTTGTATTGGGCCTGTGCAAACCTATCTACTACTAAATATATTTCAGATATACACTAATAATGTTTCAAAAACGAATTTGTTCTTGGGTATCGTCAAAACATGATTTCAAAATTAAGTGAAAATGTTGTGAAGTAGTTGTAATCTTACGCCAATGTACAACGTGTGCCAAATATGCCAAATAATCATGAAAGGGCCAAATGGTCATAAAAGGGTATCTTCGTAAATACCTTTAATTTTAATAAACTTGTTTGTGAACTTGTAACGATTATGCCAAATTAAGATAATATAGAATGTCCTGGGAAATGACGTTTAGCCGGTAATAGAAACAGCACATAAATAAAACTTAATTTTTATTATCCTTTTATTTACTAATGCGTATACTAACTCATATCATTTTCTTTTCTGTATCAGAAGATAAAATAGTGTAATGAAAAATAAATACTTGAATTATTATTTGGACGACAATGTTACTTCACTCACAAGGACAAACAAACAGATAGGAAATCGAGGCTCATTTGCCAGTCCTAAGTAAAGTATAATTTTAGAATATCTTTGATTTTACTTGATATCATATACTGGGTATCTCAAGACTGCTACCGAAAACGAAGCCGGGTGGAAGTTTTAGTGGCTACAAACACAAAGCAACTAAAAATTTCGCAAAGAAACGCGACCGTTATTTTTTATGATTTTTTAAATATCGACATTTTTGGGTGGTAAATCCATAGTTTTTTTCTAAAATAATAATTAAACTCTTTTATACCTTAGAGTATTTATAAATAAAAGAGTATACACTATTATTTTAGGAAAAAAAAAATTTACGGCCCAAATATAGCCAAAGGAAAAAAAGAACAAAAAAAATTGTCGCTTTTTTTTGCAACTTTTTCTGTTGTATTGTGTCTGAAGTCGCTTAAACTACCACCCGACTTCGTTTTCGGTAGCGGTCTTGATATGCCCTGTATATAACATGATTATATATTATTACCGACTGACGTCAATTTCTGGTTCAGTCTTTCACATTGACGTTTTATAAATAAAATTCATTTTAGGATAACGATTACATTTCATTGTATAGTTAGGAAATTTAATAAACAGTTAATTGTAAATAAGAATTAATTTCAGTACGATGATACTGCCACATACATAAGTTAGTTGAAAATGCAGAAAATAAATTATTAAGTTTAAAGTTAATGACTGGTATAGTTTATTTCTTGCCTATTAAAATAAATATATTTAATGTAGATTTAAATAATATTTATTAGCTAAAATAAATTGACCACATTGTTTAGTGTTAATAAATTTAACTAGTCTCGTCACACTGTCGCTAATGTGAAACCAAAGAAATGTATCGGCTCAAGATTGTGCCAAAAATTCTTGGTCTATTCTGTAATACGTTTTGTAAGTTACATTTAATACAAGTTTAAATTATTAAATCATTTTATTAACAACATCGTTCTTTTTTAAAATCCCATTACCACTTTAACATAATGCGGCATTTTAAATGAATAGCGTACTTTATATAAAGGAAACTCTCGCCACAGCCTGTCCGACTCGCCTTATGCGGTTTTATTTTATTTGCAATCACAATGGTTTTAAATCATCTGCATTGTGCACCGTTAAAATTTTCACCGCATATGCACTAGGGAAGCTCTGGGTATAACCAAATCAAAATATAAATAAACTACAATTCTGAATAATTCGCCAATATTTTCAAAGTAAGTGAAACCTACGAATCTATGTAGTGTAAGAACTCAAATTTAGTAAGGATGATAAAGAGTTAGATTTTAACCTCACTCCTTACAATGACATAGTCCAACTATCTGAATTTTAAGACTTATGCATTTGATCTACTAGACCCTATAGATCTAGACCTCTTCCATTACAAACCATATCATATGTACTCCTCTATGATTAGAAATTAGATTTCTGAATAATTCGTAAAAATTAAATGACAGAATTTTGTATTTGAATAGATATTAAGTTTTTTATTGTTATTTAGCTTTCATTTGTTGTTTACTAAAACTATGTTTTGTTATTAATTTGTTTATTTATTTTTACCGTCCTTAGTTGTTTTTTAGATGTAATAAATTAAGTTTTTTTTTTATTTTCGTTGTAATATTAAGATTGAACATTAAGATTGTTTATATTCCATTTTTTATAAATAAGGATGTAAGTCGTGTGGTTTAAATACTGTAAACATTGACATAACTATATCTACGTATAGACAGGGCGGAAAACGCATAGTGTACCGACGCAAATGGTTTCTAATTCATGGTGGACCAATTCATTTCTAGTGAAGTGTTACTGTCGTCGCTCGAAACGATTTTGAAAATGCTTGCTTGTATTGTGATAGAGAGTTTAATAACAATGAAGAAAATATTTTTATTACCAACTCGACGAAATCTATTAAATTAAGTAAATTTTATCTATATTTATTTTAGTGTGATTATCACAGTCGTTTTTTTGAAACTGTAAATGTAGTGAAGGGCCTATCCTTAGTTTTTAAATTAATGAATTTGAACTTGCCTTTATTTGAAATAAATAAATACAAAAATTAATTATAAAATAAGGTATTAATTCATAACAGGTTCTATTATATTATATGATCTACCATCAAAAAATATAGTAAGATTCCAATTGTACGACCATACACACGTTTTGCTAGCGTCAACGATCATGCTGGCTGGTCCAGCTTGCACGACTGATTCACTCCTCTCCGTCTATCTTCAGTAACATTGACTGATGTAACTTACTAGTCGATATCGACCATCTTATTTTGCTGGACCTCGAATACCCGGCCTAGTTTAAGGATCAGCGTTACTAAAGTACGTACTCCCGTAGTTTTAAAACTCTCAAACGACATTACTGGATCTTAATTGTCATCAACGAATCCATTTTAATAATGTTCGTGAAGCAGTAATCTCGAGTTAGGTTAACTAAGTTTCCTCCCCCAATCTCGAGCGCCCGTCGGCTCTCAATATTCTGCTGATCGAATCCACTCAGTGTCGATGGCCTACGAAATATATGGGTCACAATACCTATATAATACCCGAGAATAATGCAGTTTTCACTTCACACCTCTTTTTATAACAGAATTTAAATAAAGTATGACTCAATCGAAATAAATTCCAAATATACTTTATACCAAACTGTTTAATTGAATTAAAGTAGAACAGAATTTGTTTCCACTTTAAAATAATTTATTTTTCATATCAGCTGGAAGTAATATTTTTTATTAAAATTGTAATATTTGAAACAATATTCTTTCGGATTTATTTTCTATGTAATGTCATCTCTATTCACACTAACCAATATTATATGAGAAATTACAACATATAAATGGTTTATTTCAGGTTATTTCAATTAACCTAGTTAATTCATAGTTCATGCCTGCATCGTCTCGCTTCCAGGAAAGGCTTCTATGCCCGCCTCACCTTTCTGACTAAAACTGTAAACTCGGAATCATTGTATGCTATGATACAATCTATATCGGCATCTTAATATTGTCTAAGCACGGCCCCACTAAAACGCCTGATAATAAACTTAAATCGTAAATGGAACTACATACTTTTCTTCACTTAAAAATCCAATTCGAATAATTATTATATTACCCTAATTATAAGCCTTATCCTGGTTACAATATATTCTAAATGCAAAGGAGATGGGCCAGAAATGTATGGACCTTGGGCCGTTTGTAGTACATTACACCAAATTTACTTAGTGATATTGGCATTCGATTTCTGTATGAAATACTATTATACGTTGCATATTAGCTTTATACAAAAATAAATACCAAGCCAAGAACAGCAACACTACAAGGGGACAATATGGCGTCTGAAACGGCATGTTTGACAACCGATGTCAAAACTTGACATTTATGAAATATGAAGTCGTAATTCGTTTTCCTTTATATCAAATATTATTTTTAGTCGCCTGTGCTATAAATTACTGAACTCTATATAACTCGTAAATGTTTTTACGTCAACGGAATTAGTATCGTACTTTATTGATCATCTAATATAATATAACATAATGTCTATACAATAAATTGCAACAAGTCTGTCAGAATCTCGTCATGTTTATAGTTATTTAATATTAAGAAAGTGTACCTATATCTGGCCGTAAGTGCGGTGCATAATACCTGCTAAACAACCTATTTAAATAATCCACAATAAAAATCTGCTAGGCATGAGATACAGCACGGCACAGACTGATCACTTGTCGCGACTGCTAGCATTTAGAATTTGTATTAGACGTACACAAAACGGCCCAAGATAAAACATCTCCTTTAACAAAGATTCAATTTACTGTTACTCTGTATTTCCAACTAATAGGTCAGACCTGAAATGACTCAAGTAAATGGGGCAACATAATGAATGAATCCTGGTTCACTACTATTTTACTGCATTTATACGGTCCAGGTATATCAACTTACGTCATCATTTATACGGCCCATCGTAAAATGTAGCACACATGAAATATTGCTGTGAACGTAAGACTGTTTTATTTCTACTAATAGAAAATATATCTAAAACACTTGTGTTGGTATTGTATCAACTTTATTGACGTAATAAAAATGAATGTTGACCGTAGGGCTAAATTTCTTATTGTTATTTCATCAGAGTAAAGCTGTATAGTATCAAAATGTTCGTATTTCTTGTGATGATAGGAAGAAAATTTTTCTGTAATACTTATTAATATCACAGCTCTGTAACTTCATTTTGATTCTGCATTGTGTACTGTATCAGCCCATGTACGTCCCACTGCAGGGCACGGGTCTACTCTACAATCGAGAATACGATTGAGAGTGGTTAGGCCATATAGTCTACCACGTTGGCTTAGTGCGGGTTGGCTTTGATTTTACTATTTTAATTAATTTTGTTAAACTTCTGTGACATTTCTACATTTCAATTTAAATAGTTAAAACCGTGTAATCACTTTATATGTTGAAGCGGTTAACAACTTATACATTTTTTTAGCAATTGTCGTATCATACTTCAGTGACTAGATAAATTAAGATACCTAATTCAAAACAAAATTCGCTGCCAGAGCATGTACCTAACAAATTAATATATGTACATATTATGTACTTTGTTACTACTTAATTCTTTGTACTGGCACCTAAAATATGAACTATTTATTATACAGGGTATATCAAGAAAACTACTGCTACCGAAAACGAAGCCGGGTGGTAGTTTAAGCGACTTCAGACACAATGCAACAGAAAAAGTTGCAAAAAAAAAGCAACTATTATTTTAGCAAAAACTATGGATTTACCACCCAAAAATGGCGATATTTAAAAAATCATAAAAAATAATTGTCGCGTTTCTTTGCGAAATTTTTAGGTGCATTGTGTTTGTAATAGGTAATAAATATAAAAGTCAAAACATTTTAGTTTTTGAAATTAAATTTGGTTACAATAGTCCCAAATAAAAGTTTTAATCGAAAATACAAATTGTGCGTAGTTTCACTTAATGCCTGAGGCATTCTCTATATGTCAAACCTAGTGTGATCAAGACGAATCAGCATTTTATGTAAAAACGAATTCGCCTACGCTCCACTTAAAATTTTATATAATTTTAATCTAAGATGTTTTTATAAAATTTAATTCAAGAAATAAACAAGCTAAACTACTTTTAAATCCGGTATATTTTTAGATGGCTTATCTTGAAATAAATGGATCCCCTAAGAGATGACCCCAATCTCTCACAAAACTACAAGGCTATTATTTGTTGTACGTTACCACGACAAAGGAACAAATTGGGTTACAACACCATAATTTTATAAGCCGTAGTGTGTACGTGCTGACTCGAGTGTTTCCTCCCAACGAAGTATTTAACAGTGCTCTTTTCCTCTCGATAATATTGCGAGAACGTGAGGAAATATCTACTGAAGTTTCGGTAACTGTTATTTAATGAGCCTATGCCGATAACCATGAATGCAAATACTACCCTCCAAGATAAAGATATCCTATAAAGATATCCTATATTTGTATGTATTTACATATTAATTATTTATGTTTCTATTTATTTATTTTTTCTTTTTTCTAAAAATTTATACGCCCACTTGATCTCATCTCTGCATCACCCAAAGGTAGACTGGTAGATAATGCCTCTGGCATTAAGTCCGCCTTGTATACAATGTATATGAAGTATAATAAATAAATAAATAAGTAAAGGGCGCGCAAAGATTTGGCAGTAAGTAATACAATTCGTCGACGGTTTTATGGAAACTAGCTTATTTTAGCTAACTATAGAATTAGAATGCAAGTAATAGAAGATGCAACACTTATAATTGGTTTACTATATTTGTGAACCAAAAGAACAAAATAATTCTGGTTATATATTGACCACAACCTAAATTGTTATCTGTTACGCATCATTTTTCACGATATCAATGTTTATCAATTGTATTTAAAGCTTTTCTATTTGACATATAAAATCAACTTTTTTCTGCATTAATAAACAATTGCATAAAAAGCTTGTCTTTTATACAACATTATATAAATAACACAATAAAGAAACTACACATGTCATATAGCTGCCGCTGAAAAAAAAAAGTCAAAACCAAAAATAATACAAGTGAATTTTTCAACAAAAATACATCAACGAATGCAATAGATGTCAGACATGCAAAGAAAACTAAATAAATAATATTCCCGCTGGCATCTCTGTCTGTATAAGAGCCCAAGGGAGTTGGGACAATTCAACGTTAATTAACCAAAACAAAATGGCGTTGTGTTTTTGCGTTTCGCATCGCACGTTGCGCCGTATACAATATACAGACAACATCAGCTTACTTTATACATCATGTACATCTGACACCCTGCGAGATATTTTATAAAATCGTGCTTCAAAATGTTCACGTGAGACATTAAATAAGGTCGTTTTGTTTATGCAATCAATTATGAGAAATTATGGGATCTGGCGACGGGTTTTTCGAGCCATTATTGCGAGTGGCTGCGACTGGATAATGTAGGTGATTTATTTATTTATGAGGATACTTTTATATGCCATATTTTACCCGCTGCACTCTTTGGGTATTACGTATGAATCGGTTTTATGCCATAAATAAATGCGATAACTTTTACCCTGCTTTGTAAAACAATTGCATGTTGGTAAATCTTAACATTTCAGGTCAATTGTTAATGAAGCAATTTTGGATCCTAAGAGGAAGAAGCTTTATATAGTTTGAAAAATTATAGGTTGGAATTGTAAAAAATCAAGCTGATACTTAATTGAATTGTAGACATGAATTAAAATGCTGTTCTTTTGCAACAACAAAAAAATACAAATAATCCGATTGAGACTAGAAAACTTTTTAGACTAGTTGATAGAAATAATATTCTTTTTCTTACGCATACATATCCAATTGATGTTAATCAACTTATGTACTTTTCGGTACTGGACGCATAACCGCATAAGACAAAGATCTATTCGATAAAAAAGAGGAATTCGTACGTACATAGATAGAGATTTACCCAGAACATTGACCAACCCCATTATTTTCCTTTCAATAATTCAATTTTATAATCTACTGAGCAATATGACCTCTTTATTTATTGAAACTATTTATTTTATCCAACAAATAAAACGTATAAACACGTCACCTACGACCGAGGGCCGCAGTCGGTCTCTGTGTAAATATTTCCCCACAAAATTCGCCCCAAAGCTCGCGGCGAAATCTGCAAAAATAAGATAACGTGCAAAAACATCGCACGCTTTTGAAATCTCAATTTTCAACGATAACCCATGGAATACGGTTTTCCGGTTTGCGTTTGGAGAGGAAAGGAGGGTGGGGTACTGAATCCCACGCTGTAATTACGTGGAGGGATCGCATTCCGCACCACCCACGTATATTTGTATTGCTCCATTATTGTACTGTTGTATTAATCTCTTCACATAATGGAAGAAAACTTAACAAACATTTTAATAACTTTTCTTGAGAGTTTAGGTAGGTACTATTTATAACTTAATTCTAGATTTACAAAAATAAAGTTAAAGATGATAGTTAATTTAATGTTAACAATTTGCATGTGCTGTAGGCATGTTAACATTATGTTAGAATTGTATATAAATAGGAGTAGGCAAAGATGCAACCATCTTTTGCCCTGTATTTTCCGTCTCACGATATGATAGGGGGCGAACTTATTATCATATCGCTATATACAAATTCCTGAATCCGAGCCGATAATGAATAGAAAATCCCAATATCACTTTGCCCCACCCGGAATTCAAACGCGGGATCTCACATACCGTAGTACAATTGCGCCACCGAGTCAGTCGTAATACGGTACGGTTTGAATTGTAAATTTTATGAAATAATTAAGCTATCCTTAATGTTCAAATACAATTTCAGAATCCTTTAGGTAAGTCGGCCAATTACTACCGGCCACTTAACACATTATTGCTTTATCTTAAGCTGATATCTTGAGTTCGCCAAATGTGAGGAAACACACTAATCCAGTAATCAGGAGGACAATGGTTTACCTCAAGTTACAATTCAACATTAATACATTGTTAGTGGTATAAACATTCGAGAAGCATTGATTGAAAGCACATAATTGTAATTGGTCATTTACAACCAAAAGGGAAATCATAATAAGGTTGGGTGATAGTAACAAGACACAGTAGAACGTATTTTTTTGAAAATGGAATACAGTGAATAAATGTAACTAGAGATAGTCTACTATCTTTCGTCGTCCGAATCCGTTGTGAAAAATAATTATTTATTTATTTATTTTTCCCTCTTCACACTTTTTTCCACATTTTATTACATCGGACATGGTAATCATTTTAGATTACGAGTGTAAATGCTTGATGTTTATATTATAAAATATCTCAAACAACTACTTCAGAAGCGTAGTTGTTCTACTAATATATGAAATATGGATGTTTTGGTAGCACCTCTACCCACTCCTTTTGCGAGAAAGGCGTGAGTTTATGTATCTCAAGCAACTCGTTAAACTGATAATTTTTAATTTTCACGCAACGCGCCCATAGCTTTTGCACAGACTGTTTTATTTTGTACACAATATACGGTAGATGTTAGGAAATTGTTTAATTGGCGCTGAAATTCCATGGAGCTTTATAATCTCCCATTGTTAAAGAGGAAAATTGAAAGCAAACTACCGTCTGCGTAATAACCACGTGGCAGAAATGATAATGTACGGGCGGTGGAATAAGGGTTCTTGTTTTATACTAGGGACGTATTTAATAATGCAAATATGTCACGCAATATGTTCATATTGTTATTTAGATAGTTTCTACCTTTACATTCTAAAGAGTATTAATTTAAAGCGAGTTTTCATAATGATTTAAGTCCCTATTCATAGATAATTTTAAAACTTATATTAGTTATCGAATGGTTTGTTCCTTTAGAACGAATTTTGAATTCAGTTTGAGCAATGAAGACAAAATATTCGATAGCTAAGTTTAAACCTGTCCATTAATGAAGGCGCTATATATAAAATTTGCTATTTTACACTACTTTATAAGACTTAATATATTGTATTGTAGTAAAGGTATTGTTCTATATTATTAACCTTATAATATGTTGCAATATCACCTCTCACTTGTCTTATATGCACCTTTCTTTTATTGCTATTCAGAGAGGCGAAACGAGCATGCCGCTCGCCTGATGGTAAGAGATATAACCGCTCATTAATAGTAGAAATACCAAATTACATAGCAATGCTTGGCATTCCACTGCGCTCACCGTCCTGAGATATTAGGTGTTAAGCCTCAATATAACCAGTAGTTACACTGGCTACAATGTCCCAATCCGAAATACAACAGTGCATTTACACTGCTATTTGTATTATAATCTCTCTTTAATTTGTTGAAGATTCTGGGACAGTGTACAAGAGACTCGTTGCATGTTTTGTATCCAATGCTACAAAAAATTTGTATAGTTGTATTTAAAACGGGTATACAAATTGTCAATGGTATCACTGAGCTTTGAATATTCATGAAAATCTTTGGCCTAAATCTCCTTAACTTGTACATGTAATCTTATCGTTCCAAACCGAGATTTCCAAACTAGTTTTGTTCTGATTGAATCAATTTCGACAACCCACAAAACATTGGAATACCTCAAATTTAGGTCTCAGGGCTTATTGTATTGGACTCAATCACATTAAAGTTGCGTCTTATTTTAGAACAAAACCCAACTCTATTTACTGAAATTGAAATTGAAAAGCTTACATTTTAATAAATAATACTTACTCATGTTTCAGAAAATTCTAAATTCAAAAACGACTTTCCAACTTAACGTTCGCGTCATGGCAGTAGACTGAAAGAAAAAATAAAATTCATTTAAAAATTCAGTTTTTAATTTCGAACGTACTTTCTCGCTTGCCAGGACACCTCATTAAATGCCAGCAGCATAATTCCAATTAATAAAACCTTTTTAATTTTGCAATTTTTACCAGCTAGGGAAAATCAACACTCGTTTGCAACAGAATTTATACGTATTAACATTTAGTACGTATAGTGGTAGTTGATGGACTAATGAACATTTAAAAATTATAATGGAGCCTTTGTTAAGCCATTTCAGGTCAAAATATAGTTAGTTATCATCAAGCGAAATGCCATACAGTTTTGGCACCGAACTCTTAGTTCGCTGTCTATTTTTCACAAAGTTTTCATTGCTCTCTTATGAGACAACAACTAAAGCTGGTCATAATTCAGCCTGATTGTATACTAATTCCAGCTTTTTATGTCACTGCTGTTTTTGATATACCGCAAGTTGAGCGAAGTTAATTGTAAAGCGATTAAGAAGATGCTATATTACTATATTCCTTTTTTTATTGCAATGAATGGCGAGACGAACATGCCCTTCGCCTGATGGTAAGCGTTACGACGGCTCATGAACAATGGCAAAACCAAACAATATCTTGAATTAAAAATATGTTGCATGGCATTCCACTGCGCTCGCCATCCTGAAACATAAGATGTTAAGTCTCAATATGTCCAGTAGTTCAATACTCTGGCTAAAATGTCCTTCAATCCGCTTAAACTGGTGTTTGGCGGGAAAAATAGGCATTACGGCCTCTCACATATAAGAGACCTACTATTAGTAAACCATTTCATTTTACAAAGTAAAATTATTTCCATATTACTTCCAAATCTCTTACTAAAATTTCTAATAGGAAATTAATAAAACCCCTTGAAAAATAACGCAATATCGACACAAAATAAAGAAAATACTGTTGAAATTTCTTATATAATATTGGAACAAAAGCGTTCCACGTAATTTTCTCTCGTCATTAAGGTTGCGCGGATGCCCGCCGGCGGAATCGTTTTCATCTCCGAACCAAAATGTGACAGCGTGGTCGCCATTGATCCGGTTTATTGCCACAGAGCGGCTGTAAGCCGTAACGCCCTCGCCCGATTCAGTTCGCAATGTTCTAGGTAAGTGTCACAATCGCCAATCTGTAAAGCGCGATAAAGGATCAATAGCTGGCAAAAATTACGCTATTTGTGGGATGTTTTAATGTAAATTTTATAATATTTCTTGTGCTTTGTTTAATAAGAAACAAAGCTCTGCAGTTAGTGAACAATAAAATTAATATTATTTTACTACGTAAATACTTTTCTTTCTATTAAATTTTCATAGAAATTAATTCCTGTCCATCCAAAAGTTGTCAGAAAGAAATCGCTCAATGCGATATGGCCACCAATTTGACCATATTTTTATTAGTTATATTTTGTGATTTCATGTTAGAGGTAAAGTAAGAGTGTTTAATAATCATTTTAAGAAATACACAAGTCATATTAAGTAAACCGTCATGTAAATGTAGTTTTGCATCACGACATTTAAGTGCTTTTTAAGCCATATTTCACTTGAAATTCAAACATTTATAAAACGCTCTGTTCGCGTAATTCCATCTGCGTGGAAAGTACTAGAAAATGGAGCTAAAAGTACTCTGTGTGAGTTATAGTTCGCGGTTACATCACTTGTCTTGAACAAGATAAAACTTAATTATTTTGTAACAATTTTATGGAATACTTACACTTCTTTTGTGTGATCTGAAATATGAATAATATGAACAGCAATTCAGTGGTGAGACACTACGTACAAGAGATTTTCATACAAAATTTCTACTCACTTTAGAAGCAGACAAAGCAACAAAATGAAAAAGCACGACGATATTTAACCACCAAAATTATTTATTAAAAAAATACAACAAAATTACTACTTTTTTTTCATATTCACAACTTTTTAAGTCAGAGTCGCAAATATATGACCCGTGCCATCCAATTACTAACAATATGAACCCGTCTACATGAGCGTAGTGGCGATGAGAGCTAGATAAGGCACGATCCCCGTTCACCTGTGTCGTACTAACAAAAAATGCTAACAGAACACCTGGCCTTTAATGTAAACAAATTACGCACAACTATAAAGTTTAACCTGGTGAAAGTTTCGCTCTCATTTAACCGCGTGAACGATGCTTGTTAAAGTTCACAGATTAACTCTTTTTGCAAGTTAGTTCGATGAACAACTTAGTTAAACGTCTGGCGATATGATCTACGTTGCCTATGAACATACAATATGTATTAAGGGTATTAATCGCACTCAGGGTGCGCTTTGCCGTATTGTATAATTGAATCAACAGAGAAAGGGAAATCAGTTTACTTGATTTCCTGAGGTAATGATAGTACAACTCCGGTGGGACTGGACCATTGTTTGTTTACTAATCAAGCTACATATAATATGTTTCTTTTTTACTACTTCATTATTTATAATCTGCCAAGAATCATAACATTCTAAGTCATTCTAAAGAACATAGACTAAATAAATATATAATAAATAAGTCTCGGGCATATTACGTATACTAAATTCGGCAGTTATACACATATGTACGTATCATGTAAGTTGTAAAATGATAATAAGTACTCCTAAGAGGATATTAATTAACTTTTTAATAAATTGCAAAATGATAATAAATAATGCAAGGAATACATTTGTTAACTTAATAATTAATACAACGTCAATCCTCTGAGGAGGTAAGTTGTATTAGCACGTAGCTAATGACGATGTATCGCTAATGAAAGCCCACGAGGGAGCAACGCGCATTAGAATCCCACTATAAATCACTGTGATCCCACGAGTCATAGGCAATAACGTTCCCACGACCCTTCCTTTGATAAATTATGCATATGTCACGCCTTACGCCCTCCCATCATCGATGCT
Source organism: Hyles euphorbiae (assembly GCA_023078785.2). NCBI lineage: Eukaryota > Metazoa > Arthropoda > Insecta > Lepidoptera > Sphingidae > Hyles > Hyles euphorbiae. Next base: position 8,920,548 of record CM041051.1, on the reverse strand, counting down.
ATGACGGCTAAATTACATTCAATTTGCTGTGTGATATTCCACGAAGCTCTACGGAACGAAATTTACATATGGGACAAAGTACGGGGAAAATTGTTCATATTTCAGCGATCGTTTTCGTATGGATAAACATGTTTTACAATATAAACGGCTTGGAGTGAAAATATTTTCTATTCGCTTTGATTTTACCCGCTATTATGGATGAAGACATTGTCAGAGAATCTGGTTGCTGTGACAACGCACCTTACCCAAGAAGCAATAACATTGTTCAATGAATACAATGGAAAGGCTATGCGAAGATGAATATGTAATATTAATAGAACATTAATGGTAACAGAAATATTTATTTATAATAAAACACCCGCTATCTCGAACAAAGTAGATAGACACATATTAGCTTCTGCAAACATACAGCCATAATTACGAGATCCAAAACATGTCACCAAATTCTACTAAAACTTCGGGTGCAATGCTCAACAACGTTAAATAACATAATTATAAATAATCGCAAACTATTTCTCCTGATTAAAAGAAAAAGCAACAGAAAAACAAACCGGTGGTGCGATAAAGAACACTACTACTAACTACTAGATTTCGCTTCTATCTAGATCAAAAATTGTTTAACTCGGAGCTGTTTGCGTTTTGCATTAACAGGCATAAAAAGAGTTAAGCTTTGCCGGAGCAAATCGCTGCGGAGTGTTTACTTAGTGCAACGTTCATGAGAAACCGCGAACCAATACCGAGGCAAGTAAAAAGCGCGCAAACGATTCTAAAAGGATTGCAACTATTCAGCATTCTAACGTACATTAATTTCACTACCTATTCAACTGTCGGAAATGTGATTCGAAATATCGTAAATTCAGTTACGTTTATATTATACGCAATAATTTGAACGTTAATGATGTTATGTTTTCTAATAGCAATGCGACCTTTTGTAGAACTATAAGAGCAAATAACAGAAATGTTTCGTGTGACATTTTATTTATCATAATTTACATGTACCGAGGTTGCTTTCTGTTTGAATAAAAATTTACGTAACATCTTAAAATCTTCGACATAACGTTCTTCACGATATAAGTCAACATTTCCTATTTATTATTTATTGTACGAGTATAAGTTTAGGAAAAGTCACGACAGGCCCATACTTAGAATAAAAATTAAAAGAAAACTTATTATTAGTCAGCGCTTCTTATATGACAAAGACTTCAAATAAATCGATGGAAATCACTTTTTATGGGTTCCGCACTGAAATTCCACGGGTACTGAAGACGGTGTAAAAGGCGTTATTTCCGCATCGATAACTACATAAATATCCCTAACATTATGATATTTATATACTCGAACACATAAAAGCTGGGTCATAAAAGCTAGAGACAAGGCGAAATTTTATCGTGAAATTTTGATAGCTCAGTCCCACATCGTTGCCTCTGAAAAGTTTAAAGTGACGTCTTGACATTAAATATGGGCATTTATTTTATGCTCAAAGCTTTACACGTTGCAGAGATTTTAAAAATAGGAATTACAAGCCCTTAATCACTAACTATTATTATTATTTACATAAAAAACTCATTATGTACAATGTTTATGATCTCTATATAAATGGCTAATTTTGTGTGGCGTTTACATTTTCATATATAATTAACTAAAAGGAATAGTAACTATTATGTTTTTTTTAAATAAATAGAATTTTGGTGTGAATTACAATCGAGTACATATCATGAAACATTAAAACCTGGTCGAGCAAAACTATTTCCAGCAATAGTGTCTATCGGCCTATATAAATTTAAGTTACACACGTTTAATGAAATAACTGAACGAGAAGAGCGTCAAATTTATGTTAATCAATTGAAACAAGTATCATTTAAAACATGCACTTTAAAACCAAAGGCGATGCTATTTAATTTTGGTGTAATTTACTAGAAACAGTTCCCATTACGTCGAAGTTTAATTACCCGATACCAAAGTAAACGTAAAGTATAATGACCACACTGGAAACTGTTTGCAGTCGAATTGCCGCCATGACAAAACGAAGTTTCAAGACATCATTTTATCTATATTAGCTCAGCGCCGAAACTTAAAACGACAATTTCCACCGGAGCAGAATTCCTTAAACAGTTTTCGCTGTGTTTCTTCGGCAAAAATCCGGTCATTATTTTAAACCCAGTTCAATGTAAGTCTTAAAATAAGTCCCCTGGCCCTATCTAAACAACAATTTGTATACAATTGGATTTTAACCGGATCGCCACGGTGAAAATTCTCAGAAATTACACAATTTATTCTTGTTCTAGACGAAGAAACGTGCTGAAAATTCTTAATGGGGTACATTTATACAAATATTTCACACTATTTATAAAATCCCTGTTCATTTTTATTAAATAGTGAAGATATTTTTTATGTAAGAGTCGCTCGTTCAGTTTATCTCGGCTGCCATATCACACGTCTAAAGTTCTTTGTGAGCGCGGCGCACTCCCCAAGGCGACGTCACCAACTTGATCCTGTCTGAAACTCTGTCTTAATACTAGATATAAATAACATATAATACCATAGTGGACTTTATCTGCTTAATTTTTTTATATAAAATTATACTATATATAATCATGAGAACGCATAAAAATAAAAATAATTTGTAAAAAAATAATCTGTTTTAAAATAAAATCTGAAAATCTGTACAAAAATTACCCCAACCGTCTATATTTTATTTATGCACAGCTTCCTTACTATCAGTTAAATGGATTATTGAAGCACCTAAGTTTACGCAAACTCATCTCAAGGCCAACTAAGAAAAATAACTACTGAAGACTACATCTTCGACATTATGATGCCCACCTTACAGCGTCGAACTCGTTAAATCTTACAAACTTGTCCGCTTTTCTCAGCACTTCGGTGAGTCTCTGGGGAATATACCGATGGCTGACACGCTTTTATGTCACTTCAGTTCGGCATGACGTATTTATTACATCAGTCACGAGAATGCGAGATGTAATGTTCGCGCGTCATACGCCCAAATACTGGAACGCAACTTAAATATAAGTTGCGCTTAACTATATTAATCCCGATTAAATGTACTGGCTAAGTGGACCGTGCGCTGTTAAGAGCAACTTATTATTTGAATGGCGTTCCAGTATTCGGGCGATAGTCTTCGTAATGTATGAAGTTAAATAGTAGACAAATGAGGTTGTCACACTTAAAGACTTTTTGCATATTTTATTTTGTAACATCTCCCTGACTGGTTTATTCTTTTTATAAATTCTATTATTAGTAGGAATACAATAGATAAGAACCTTTTTTTAAAATAATTAACATAGTTTAGTCCCTAGAAGATCAACAGCCTGGACATAGACGTTAATGATAGACCACTGAAAACATAGAACATATCACACCGGCTCATTACAGATTAAAACTACGCCAATAAAACATTCGGATCTTTGTATAGTTATAAGAGGAATCTATTCGAAATATTATAGTGTTTCTTATGTAAAGGTTTTTTTCTTTCCCTTCTACATAAAAAGCACTTTTAATTTTGTTAATTTTACCTTTTTCTAATATTGTTAACATTGCTTAACGTTTGTATAGTCTTAGTTTAGTTTTTATTACTCAGAATGACTCCTTATAATGGAAGGAGTACACTAGAATAAAACTGTCAGCATATTTCGTGTATAAATCTTTAATTATGTATATTCCGCGTTGGAGATCTATGGAATAAATAAATACAAAAATACTAATTTGTATATTAATTACTAATAATATTTTTTACTCTTTGATACTAAATTTTAAACTATATCAAATATCTACCTATTAACTCATTTAATGGTAATATCAAATACCTTCATAAAACAAAATAATTTATTTATTGCTTCAATAAATACAAGTATTTTTTTACTCACATAATTGCTACATAAAATTGATAACTAGCACTACAGATGTAAGAATCTCACTTGTACTTTAAGAACACTAGTGCTTTTAAATGCCAATTATATTATCAGCAATTAGCGGTCGCAGTAAAACTCATTTGCGTATTTCTTTTCAGCATACTCTTGGAGATTGTAAATTAAACCTATATTTTTATTAAGAATATTTTAACGGGTATAAAAGAAACTGGAAGCAATTTAGGTTTATTTGTGGTTTATTAAACCATCGTTTCTAAGTATGGTACTGGTGGTAGGTCTCTCAAATGTGAGAGGTCATCTGGGTAGGTACCACCACAATGTCTATTTCTCCCGTGAAACAGCAGTGTAAAAGCACTGTTGTGTTTCAGATTGAAGGGCATTGTAGCCAGAGTAACTACTGGACATATTGAGACTTAACATCTTAAGGCTCAGGATGGCGAGCGCAGTGGAATTTTGCTACTGTTTATGAGCGGTCGTATCGCTTACCATCAGGTGAATGAACGGCTTGCTCGTATCGCCATTCATTGAAATAAAATAAAAAAAGTATTTCTGTGTCATCCAGTTTGTATAAATGAATGTGATAAAGTCATATTAGCAAAAGTATCTCAGAAAAAGCCGGAAGATGTATTACGCTTCGAGGCATTAAGTGTGACGAATCGCGACCCAAGTTATTTTGGTGTAATCTATAAATACACTCTCGGTAATTACTTCCCCGGATTTTCCTATTACTCTGTATTTTGTAAAGTACTTAATTTAAAAGAATCTTTAAGGCAAGCTAGTGTCCCTGTGAGACTCGCCGAGCTCCGGAGCTCGGTGTCAATTCTTTATGAGCCACTGTTGATCTTGCGAGGGTGGGAGAGTCTACCTAATCTAAAAGTGAAACAATTTTGTAATCTTATGGATATACATATATATACTATTCACACAATCTTACGCATGTATTGCGAATGAGTATACAGTGGTGTTGCTAGTGCCAGACACAGGTTTTACTGGTGGTAGGTCTACCGCAACCTCTATTTCTCCCGCCAAATAGCAGTGAATATACATACACTGTTGTTTTTCTGTGTGAAGGAATTGTGGCCAGAGTAACTATTGGACATATTGAAAATTACATCTTATGCCTCAGGATGGCAAGCGCAGTGGAATGCCAAGCATTGTTTTATAATTGAAAATATTGTTCGGTATTGATTCTGTTCATGAGCGGTCGTATCGCTGACCATCAGGCGAAAGGCATGCTTTTCATTGCCATTCATTGCAATAAAAAACAGTTTGCGGAATATATTATTTTCGTCCCAAGATGTGATAGAAAGCGAACTTATTACAACTGTGAGTTCAAACAAAAGTTTCGGAAAATGCATACGACATTTTTCAAATAGACATTCACACGCTGTAGATTACGCAACCCAGGAATTGAACCCGTAGGTACCTCTGAGTTATATTATAGTAAAATATTGTAACCTGTACTCTCCTGTTATTGAAAACAAAATAAAATAAAAAAGTCTACTATCACGAGAGGAATGAGACTATGTTTCATTTATGACATTTATAATTAGCTAGACTGTAGTGGATATATATTTCTGTAATTTGTATAATTAAAAAAATAAATATCTATCAACAAGAAAAACATGTGTATTGGTATTCGTTGTGAATATATCTAGTGATTTGCAATAAGACTGTACCAACATCTCAGAACAGCAGGCTCAAAAATGTTTGATATGAGCGTGTAAATCATCCGTGAATATAAATTGCGGGATGCAGCGGCGAACGTTGTGAACTTTGTTGCGATTTGCATTTAAAGTACCTTTTAGCGATAGCACTTTGTGGTAAACGCGTGGTTATTGCGCTCCAAATAGATGCTTTTCAATTATACAATGTTACATTTAGACGTCGTCGGTAAACAAGCTTAGAACTAATTTAATATGATATACGTAATTCGCACTCGTGTTTCATTTGCGCTTAATTTAACTGACGTCAACAAGGAGGTGCTCGTTGCGATCTGTATTTACATACTTCAATAACTCCGTAACACAAATTGAGTTTTGGTCTCAAAACGAGATTTCGTCACTTCTCACGGTTCTGTGTAGCCTCTTACCGTTCATTAGATTAAAGATCACGAGGGTCTCGTTTTACCACGTCCTTCCAGCGATCATGTAACACGCATTATTTATTTGACAACCTCTGTGGCAAAGTTGGTTAGACCCTGGCTGTGAAACGAGAGGCTGCGGGTTCGATCCCCGCACAGAAACAAATTGTGGGTGTGCTGTGGTTGGTCAATTGGGTGTTTGGAAGACCGAAAAGTCTCTTGTAGTTCCTGATACCCACGACACAAGACTCGATCTTAGTATGAGGTTAGGAGTATGTATGTAACTGTTAGGTGTATTTATTTATGTTTGTTTGTTCGCAAATATTTAGTAAACCACTGATCAAATTTCACTTTTTTAGCAGTTATTTCTATATATTCTTTTGAAGTACAAAACAAACTAATAAAAATTTTAAATGCTAATAGTCACAAAAAACTTGCGAATAATATAAATGCTTTAAGTGATTCAAGGACTCCGTATAATAAAACACTCAGGTAAATACTTTAGTATTAAAACTGTAGACTTTGTACTTAATTCACTGAGCTTCTGGTAGTTCAAGCGTGCAACATAGATAACCGTACTAGGAAAAGGCAAAAGCAAATTCCGATAACTCACTTGGCCTCCTTTGACTTACTGGATCTGTCGACTTTTATAAAAACGCTTTGTGGAAAACATTACAAATATTATTTCTTCGTATCGAAAAGAGAAGAATTTTCATTTTAATCTTGTGCTCTGTCTGTCTTAGCCACAACATGTCCACCGCTGAAAATAGGCGTCTCCCAAAGATCTCCAAATCGACTAGTTGGAAGCGGCCTGTATCCTGTGGATAATCTTATGTTAATCTTATTTCATTTCATTAGCAAAGTCGAAATGATTAAAGTATGCATTATTTTTATTTACAAGGTGGATTAACACGTATAGTCCTTACGGATCATTTGATTTTAAACTTATCTCCTCACTTACTTATTAGTCGCAATTATTTTTTTATATATAATTTTTAATTATACATAATATAAGTCCCCGAACCGGATGTGTGTGTACTCTGTTAAATATAATTAAAATAATTATCCCACTTGTGTCACCATAGTTGTAGGCAATTTGAGTACGTCATGTGCCGGGTCGGTCACTTCCCTATAACACGGTTGAGGAGACCGATGGCTGGCACATGCGTCATACTCGTGAACGGGTGCTGCTTGTGTAGACTGGTCTGCTCAATTTGCTTATAATGATAATATTAATTACTTTGTTTTTCTTTTTTCTTTTTTTTATTGCCTTTCATTGCTTTTGCTCAACAGTGTATACCGATTCCGCGGTCAGGGCGACCACACTTAACTCAACCGTACAATATAATTATTATTATGAATAATTTATGAACTGCTCTGAATTTGAACTCCTGTATGATCACTGTATTGTATACTTATTTTGAAAAGAGCAACGCTAGAGTTTCTTGCCCGTTCTTCTCTGGCGAAAACAGCCTTGTGAACTGGGTGGTAGTGGAAAAAAAAATTACTGAATCTAAATAGTGTATGACATTTTATGGATTCAATAAATATTTTCATTTCATTTCATTTCATTTCAATTTTCATAAATGTCAGAAGTCTGAAAATAACTTTTTTAACAAAAAATTTGGTCATGAACTCAATCCGGTTTGATAAACTTAACATTATTCTATGACAATTCTTCTGTTAACTTCCACTTCACAAATACTACATCGCAATAAGTTACAACGTTACCCTACTAAACAATAGGTAGGGATAAATTATACAACCCTAAGTGGTTCCAGATGTTTATTTCCCTTCATATGTACTTAATTAAGGCTTTAAACCGCGCGAGCTTATGCCAGTAGCAACATGAACACACTTGGAGAAATTATTATTTCAATTATATGCAGATATGCTTACCATTTGACCCTCATATAAAGGGTAGGTGAGCCATACATTATTATCGTTCTATACATGCTGTTTAAAACACTCTTACGAAGTACTTTATATTACAATGTATCATACATATTTTTTAATCTTCAAACTTAGGTACATGTTGCTATAAAAAAATAAGATATTTGACTCATTTCTTGTATTATATTTATCAAAAGATATCCATATCCTCAATCTAACAAACAAAGAATTTTGAAAATCTAATGAAAATCAAATGAGTTAGAAACTTTTTAAATCCTGTTATGGGAGTAAAAGAAAAGAGATGCAAAACAAAACTAGTGACGTCACTTGTCTTATTATTATGCATTATAAATAGTGTAAATGTAAAAAGACGGTTACATATCCCCACTGCGCTCCCGCTCTTTCATTTAAAATACTAATGTTTGCCTCATGTTACAAGATAGTTTAATACTGGTTTGATAGAAATGTTTTATTTTATTGATTTTTGTGTTTACACGCAAAAAGACGATCATAGTGAAATATCCTACTATAAGACTACTCATTAACAATGGTGCCTGATTGGAGTAATTTAAACGTTTATGCGTGATACTTTATCCGATTTCCAATTGTGGCAACAAAATTACCACGAGTTCTACGGATAAGTTATCACGACATTGAGTTGACGTCAATTCGTAAAATCAAACTTGTGTTGTTTGTGCAATAAGCTTAAAATCATATTTAACTAATACAATGTTATAAAAGTTAATATTTTGAATCCAAAGCCAGTTCTTAAAATCTCGCCTTTTTATTTAAATAGTCTGTTCGAAATTCACAAAACGAATATTAAAATTTCACCAAACCTAATATAAACCAAAAAAATTAACGTAGAAGTAATTAATTTGATCAAGCCGGTCCTTTTGGAGCGACATTAAGAATATTTAAATTTTAACGGTGTCATTAAAATGGTTTGTCCCAGTAAATATTCACCAAGCGGTGGTTTAATTAAAATGAACTAGCAACTCATCCTGGTTTTTTACTCACAGCCCCAGGTAATGTACATAACAACGCAGCCGCCATTGATTTGTGCAAATCCACATTTACATGTGCAAATGATTCTCTTCTCTATAAATTAAACGATATGTTATGTTACAACCCTTTTTTGCGTGAAGACTTTGTGTATTTATTGCTTTTTGTTTATGGTAACCGCTATTGTAAACAAGCATTTTGAATTATCACCAGGAATGTTTTTATGAAAATCGATGTGGACGTTTAATAAAACATTTGGGGCCTCATGTCTTTTCGTGGCTGAAGGGGTTCCACGATCGGAAATGAAAAAAAGAATATTGAAACATTGTACGTAAAATGTTACGAATTTGCCTCGGTACTGCACAAAATGTCTAAATCTCTATAATCTCGTCATAATCATACACTAAGTTCGGAGTGAATCATAAGAATCATAGAGATTAGTATTGATTTTTAGAAATCGAAAAGTTGTAACTTACTTCGACCGTCAATAGTCTGAATATTGGAGTTTCGTTTCGGACCACAAATGTTAACCCCCAAGATTGTCACGATATTAACAAGTCACGTCCTGGAGAGAGAAAATTCCTTTGCAAACCTTCATTTCCCACCCTTATCCGTCTGTTCCAGACGACTAACATAAAGCTCCATATTCTTCTTGCTGGTGAACTCTTACCACCAGGTGAATTGCTTATCTCTAAAATATATGCTGCAGAAAGAAAACCAATTTACCTCTACGCGACCTGCATTGACAAACGGACGAAACCATTTCATCACAAATCCAACACCTCTCAGCGTCTAAACGAAGAATTTGAACACTAAAAAGCTAAGCAGACGCCTTAAGCGTTTCAAAGACGAGCTGTAAGAAATCGGACTTTTGAAGCAGTAAAATACGTCGCTGAAAAATATTTTGTGAATATCTTCAACATAAAAGCTGAATTTCCAATTTTAAATAAAAATTAAAAAAATATATATATCCAATTTGTTTCTAGCAAAGTCCAGTTGACCGTTTGACGAATTCCATTTGTCAAATGGAATTTTATTGACATGTAAAAATATGGCATTCCAAATTCAGTTTATATGACTGGCCGATATATGCAACCATCAAAACTTAAGTTTTGTTGCTGTAGTTTCATGAGTGGCAATATACATACATATTGTAGGAATTTAATCATTCCAAACGTTGAATGCCAACGTTTTAACTCCATTGACGCGGAAACGGGTCCCATAGCGTATAAATTAAATGTGACTTTACTGTTGGATATTAACAATTATTGAATCAAAATTTCCCAAAGGCCAGACCTTATATACCTTACTTACCCTATAGAGCATATTATATGAGATGCCTCATATTATCTGGTTATTTTTAATCAACAGTGATGTTTAATTGGGAAATACTGGCTGCTACAGTGATATAAAATAAGTTTGAAAATAATTATGAGAAAAAAATATCGTACTGGATACGGAAAAAAACTAACAAAACCTACACGGACAAATGCCGATTTTCTCAGTTACAAATCTTGTGTAAAGATGTCCTTGTGCTATTGTTCATTATTACCCAAATTGTAGAACACATTATTATTTGTTTGCAATTAAACACCATTTAAGTAATCAAGCTCGGTGTATAGTTACGAATTATATAAGACAACAAATCATCTCGATTCTCTTTATCTCTATAAATCTGTCTAAGCGCACAAACATTGAGGAGATTTGAACAGTCCACAATTCATGCGGGTTAATGGATTTGAGCGAGTTTGGCAATGTACTAGCCACCCGTATGTTTTCTGGCTTGGTTAAGCGACCGCCGGCGTTTCACATGAACCGTGACTGACGGCTTAAACCTACAATGTGAGTGGGGTTACGTTGCATAACAGGACCCAAAAATATGCGCAGTATATCCATCAGCTTGTCAGCAACAAATATTGACTAGATTGTGAAATTCGTAGTCGCAAAACATGATTTATGACAACTTATTTACTTGTACCGAGGCAAACTTATGTGAGAGCCACGAATATATATTTCACTGTGAAAGTTTTCTAAGGGTTATCCCTAGAACTTATCAGAAGCTACGTAAGGCTTATGTATTACGTAGCTTAAACGTACCACACAATATAAAGCTTAGTATAGTGTTAGGATTATGTATATATGTGAAATAAAGTTGTCTATTAAAAACAAAGAGCTATCAAATAGCATAATTAATAATTATCATTATGCATAAAGATGGATATTTAATTTTAAATTCTGTTAAAAATATATCAAGTTTCCAATCTCAATAGGTTTTAAGAATACTGTATTTAAATCGTTATTGCTAAACTTAGCATACTTATCGAATTTCCATCTAAAAAAGGCCGCCGTTTTAAACAAAGGTGACATGATCGACTTTCGTCTAGTCTAATCCAATAATCCGTTTCACCGGCCTGACAATTGATCAAGTGAACCTCTACAACTTGCCAGAAAATAAAATAAAATTCGTCTTTATTGAGCTACCCATGTGGGTAGGCGACAAATGCTTAAATGTGACCTTTGCTGTACATTTTTAGTTATATTTATTTTTTTCATACACCCAACAGTCATGGCCATAGTTTTGACCCCACACTAAGATCTAGTCTTGTGTCATGGGTATCAGGAACTACGAGAGACTTTTCGGCCTTACAATTACCCAGACCCGAGACGGATACTTGTGGGCCACACAAACATTTGTCGGTGCAGGGATCAAACCCGCGACTTCTCGTTTCACAGTCGGCGTCTAACCAAATGCGCCACGGAGGCTGTCATTATCATTTGATACGCAGTTCAAGTATAATTGACATACTGAAACTTCGTATCAACTTGGTATTCAGTTCCTGTTTCTTAGATAGATCCTAGAACTTAAACAAATAATACAGACCTTATTAAAACCTATTTAAGCTATCGAATATTTTGTCCCTTTGAGCAACTTTTAAATTCAGTTAGAGCGAAGAAGACAAAACATCCGATAACTAAAATATGTTTTAAAACTATTTATGAATATGCCTTAAGTGCTTGTACAAGGAACAACTCTATAACTACCAAATACATTGAATTCTTAGTAATGATTTGCTTTATATCAGGCTAGCAGCCCGACCCGGCTTTATCCGGGTTATCGCGTACTGATTTTTATGCTTAAGCTCAAAGAGATTTTTAAGCTCAACGAGACTACCGCATTTTACGCTACTTTTCCCGTCATGCCACACTCCTTTCTGTCCCGTCTCAATCTGTGTCACGACTCAAGGCATGCAATCTCTTTTTATATAATTTTATTCACCCAATATTGTATCCCAAAGCAACCCTCTGGGTTTGAAAAAAGAGCAAACATATGTACATATTTGATTTCCTTGCTCATCCCACTCGACCACTACATTTTTGGGATAAAAAGTAACATATGAGTTAATCTAGAGCACCAGCTACCTCAGTACCAAGTTTCATCATAATTGGTCCAAACAGTTTAGCACGAAGATGTAACAAACAAAGAAACTTTCGCCTTTATTATATAAGTAAGATAAGATTACCGACTCGAACAATCCAGATGCGAAATTATCATTTGCTGTAGTTGCACTCTAACAGCCGTTGCCAATAAACAATCCCAATCCAAAATTTGCCGTTTTAGATTGACAGCTCAATCTTTTTTTGATACTATATTGCCAATAATCAATCTCAGTAGTGAAAAAACTATGGCAACATGGTAAATGACAAAACGAAAAGTAGAAAACAATCCAGATTTACTTCAATCTAATTTTTTCGATTGATTATTGGCATCGGCCGTAAGAGGGTTTAACCTTGCAATATATTTGGCAAAAACATCTAGGAAGACTGACGGGTTACTCTATGTAACGATACGAATTTCAAATGTTCGGACGCCGTACGTAAAACTTCACTAATGTGTTTAGATACTCTACAAAATGTTGGAATCCTCTATCTTACGTCCGCGTCGTAACCATAGGCTAAGTTCAGAGAAAATGATAAGTATAATAGAGCAAAGTATTAATTTTTAGAAACGAAAAACTTACATGTTACTCCGGACCTCGAACATCCGAATTTTCGAAGTTCGTATCGTTTCACAGATTAACCCCCTGAATCGAACTAAACGAACTAAAACGCTAAGGAATTGGCCGGGCCAATATACCACACGCTGTACTCCGAAGCCCAATAACGCAATAACGTTGTCTAATAGATCCTGTATTTAATGCCTAACTCGAACGACCAGGAAGCGGTATAGAGGTCAAAAGTAAATGACAATTGATTGTTCGTTGTCGGCAGGATGTCCTAGTTGCCGCATCGTGTTGTTTTTCACGGTCAATCTGTTGTTAATGATTCGAGCCTAGAAATTGCTTTGTTTGTTCCCTTTTAACTCTTAACTAAACAACATATTCCTGTAAAAGCGGAACGATTCTAATAATTCTAGTTAGAATAGACGAGTAGTTAAGTGTTGAGCAATTGCGGTTACCTTGTGGGTGATCATTTGTTTTGTATTTACGGCTGTGCTCTTGTGAGTTTCATAATCACATCTGCTTCAACTAGTGTTACTTTCAACCGACTATAAATATATAAAAGATTATTATTACTATAATCCAGTAACCATTGACAATCGTGCACCACTTACGTCGGAACACTACGTCGTTTCCGCCCTGTAAGTATATGGACAGGGCGGAAAGCGCGTAAAGTATTCCAAGCTAAGTGGTGCGCGCGCTCCAATGCATCTGCAGTGGAGCGTTACTAAAATTAGTCATCGCTTGCAACGATTTTTAAAAAGTTGTTGTATTTTAAAAAATGGCAGTAAATTTAATAAACATAAAGAACATAAGGATAATATTTTTTATCACCGTTGAGACGAAATGTTATATTTATTTTAGCGCGATTCTCACTGTCATCTTTTTGCAACTCCAAATGTAGGGGGTCCGTTCAGTATTTTTCGATCCTTAGTTTTTAAATCAATGCCAGTAACATATATTGTGGTAAGTCCGCTGACACTACATGTACCTCGTTCAAAAATTCTCAAATAAATTTTAAGGTGCGATCAACGACATCAAAATACCCTGAAGATAAAGTGATAAAATGAGTAAAAAAAATATATGAAATTTATCCGAGATTGTCTTTTCATTTCATACAATTTGTAAACTATTGGACAGACAAAACGAATTCAAGCCTCTTGGCTCTTCGTATAATATTTTACGAGGACGACTGTTAGCAGTTAAAACAATAAAATTCAGAGAAACAGATAGACCTAGAGTATTGTACGTACCATATATTAAATTTTACCTAAAAAATAAAAACAAACATGTATGTGAAAAATAAAAAATTAGATTTCATAGCAAACAAAAAGAATTCGTAAAGAAAATATTAAACTTCATAAACTATTCGTCTCTGAAATGATTCTGTTGCTGAAAAGCCCTTTTATGATATTATACCCTAACCATTATTGAAAGGTTACGCAAGGGTTACCGTTTAAAAGCTGACACGTGTCCATAAATCTTTTCAACACCATTAGTTTCACGCATACACATAAGCGATACACAGTCCCGAGACCCGAGACGTTACGAAATAAAATATCGTTTAGACACTTGACAGCTGTCATCTCAAACTGCCAACACGACGCGACGCCATTTTGTATACGTTCTGTTCATAACGTCACAATTAAAGTTAAAACTAATTTATGAGCAGTTTACTCTATTAAATTGTAAAATGTACGTAGGATCCTTTTTTTGAAACAAATAATAAGCAAAGTATTGTTATCTAGTTTCATTACAATGAAATGGTGCCGTTAATACAGTTTTTCGAGGCGTAGAAAAATATGTACATGAAAAATTGGACGAATTTACACTGTATTTAATGCGAAACATTCTTTTGTAAAATCACAATAGTTTGTTTCTTTGACAAACAAATTGTTAAATTCCACAGAAATTCTCAATTTATTCCTTTGCTTTTAAATATTATTATAAACTCCTCTGTAGCAGACTCTGCTAAGGAAACCGCAAACCACAGAGAGAAACATAATGGACCCCAAGTCAATAGAAATACCAAAATTCTAATGTAGACTAAAGTATCGTTTCCTAAAATGGCTTGAAAGCTATTATGTGTATCAGGCCTCAAAGTACTTACCCTGTACTTAAAACAATGGCTCATTTTCTCGTATATTCCTTCTCCAAAATAAACACTAAATTTTGTCTGTTCCCACGAATAATTTTGATTCATTATTCTTTTCTCTGCAGATTCTCATTTAGCAAAATATTTTTTAAGATTCTCGGGATTTTATGTACCGAAAGTATATAAATAATCCTTACTAATATTATAAAGGTGAAAGTTTGTATGTATGTATGGATGTTTGTTACTCTTTCATGAAAAAACGGCTCAACAGATTTTGATGAAATTTGGTATAGTGATAGCTGACACCCTGGATTAACACATAGGCTACTTTTTATCCCGAAAAATGTAGTGTTCCCGTGGGATGAGTCAGGAAACCAAATATACATATTTTCTACTCTTTCAAATTCAAATTGTTGGCACGGGATGTCCTCTCCTACGGAAGGGAAATATAGTCGACGGCACGCGGGAAATATAGTTAGTAGACACGCGAAATAATATGTTCTTGATGTGGATTGGACTCAAAAACTATCTGCACCCGGGCGAAGCCGGGCCCGACAGCTAGTGTAATAATAAATGTAAAATTTTATCCTAAAATTAAATATTTCATTGGAGAAGTGATTGAATTGTATTTTGGAATTAAAATATATATTTTTACCATTCTACTATCTGGTATTTTACATTGTTTTTATGTTAAAGTATTTAACATAAATTATATAGGTACTTACTGAAACAATAAAGACTGCATATATTTCGAAAAAAAAAGAACATAATTAGAAAATTGCATGGTAAACACCTCGCAATATATCTTTTTCTTTCTTTCTTTCAATAAATATTAATATCATCACAGCAACGTACATCGCAATGTAAGCCTAGATTTACACGTCACATTACTAGTGAATAATAAGAGAGGGAATAAATGAATAAACGGCGAAATACCCATAAAACCTTCCAACAAAGGATTTTTAGGGAACATGGAACAATGCCGAGAAAACGCGCACAATATTACGACGAACTAATAGATATTTCATCAACAGATGCCATTGTTGAATGGATAAATAAGAATATCTGCGTATCCTTTACGTCGGAACAGAATGCTGTATTTATAAAGGATTTCTCGTTGCGTAAGAAATGCGAGTGATTTGTACGACTCAAAACGGCATTCGCTAAAATATGTGTGTATTGTAAGATCTGTGTTTTTCTGTATACATTCAAGTAGATTTAGTACAGGGTAGTCTTCACTGTTGAATTAAAAAGTGAAACAGAAATAAATAATTAAAGGTTGTCTATTATGACTTTTTCGACAATTCAACCATCATAAAACATTTAAAGAATAAAAAAAAGACGTATAGTCGAATTGAGAACCTCCTCCTTTCTTTCAAGTCGGCTATAAATTATACACAATAACAGTTCCTATAGTATCACAAAATTATTTTCCGTTATGTACACTTCTGGATGTATGCCACTTCGGAAGAATTTTAGAGTTTGCGGTGTCGTGCCGCCTGCAGCCAACAATAAACATTACTAGTTTACCTTAGTTTGAACGCAGCGCTCCGAACAAAAACTAGTTCAAACATTTTCGCTGGTATCGCTTTATTAATGTTCCACTGAAACTTGTAACTCTTATTGACTTATAAAAATGGGGCATAGACATGTCCCCATATTGTTGGAAGAAGCGTGCAAGTTTCTGGACAAATATAAATCTATACTAGTTTATTTTATATTTTTCTCTATTATTGCTGTCTTTTTATTCCTTTCAACACGAAACCCATCGTGTACTCAACGTAATATGATGATATTTGTTGTTGTCTAATAGAAAATAATAATAGTTAAATAATTATTAATTAGTGCTTTAAAGCTTTTTTACAAGGAATTCTGAGATATGCATATTTCCTCATGATATTTCCCTTAATGTTAAAATAAGTGATCATTAATTTTATGTGTCACATGTAAATTCGAATAGAAAGACACACGTGTTATAATTTCAATCCTGTGGTTTCTAATTTATAATAAGAATTGCCTATTATGATATTGCTAACTTCATTCACACAACGTACATAACCATCAAATTGTACCCATTATTCCAGTATTCCATTAGTTCACATTTATAAAAAATAACTATGCTAACATCTCGCTTTGCATTTCAGTAGAATTTATAGAAATAAACACTGTATATGAGTGTAAACGTCACCAAAGCATTTACAGTTTATCCAAAGCATTCACAGTTTATCCAAAGCGTCTCATTAGGTTGTTAGCAACGCCGCTCGCAGGTGTTCTCGTTGTTCAAAGGTATCTGAAAACTTTATAGTCTTAAAAGCTAAACATCTACATGCGACTTTATTAGCATTTAACAAGAAAATACTTGGGAAGTAACCGTTTGCAGTGTAATCGTTTGAATAAAGAATGCCAACTGTAGCCTGAAATAACGAAGAAAACTTAAAGATTGATTGGCGCACCCGTTATCATCTGATGTTCTGAAATATATGAAAGCACCATAATTGTCCACGTATAACAATGAAACCCGTAGTACATAGTGCATTTTTAAATAAGACAAGAAACCTATTTGCCTTGAGATTTCAGAAGATAATTAAAACCATGAAAATCATAATTTGATGCATTTCCCAAAAAATGTACTCTCATATTAAAAACGAACTATATTTGTTAGGACTGGTTACTATTGTGTATATAAACGAAACAATTAATTCAAATGTAGTTTGTTCTGTCCGCACTTGTCATATTCTTTTCGATGTCAATGTATGTATCATATCGTATCAGCCCATATACGTCCCATTGCAGGGCATGGGCCTACTCTACAATCGAAAGTACGATTGAGAGTGGTACTAGGCCAGCGTGGTGGACTATATGGCCTAACCACTCTCAGTCGTACTAATGTATGTGTATTCTTTATATATTAAATCCTTTACTGTTATATTAATCCTGCTTTTACTCTGCCTATAACCCATCAATATTACATTACTGTTTAAATACGGTTTTTTTTATTGCAAGGAATAGCGAGACGAGCATGCCGTTCGCCTGATGGTAAGCGATACGACCGCTCATGAACAGTAAAAAAACCAAACAAGACCTTGAATTACAAAGCAATACTTGGCATTCCACTGCGCTCGCCATCCTGAGACATAAGATGTAAAGTCTTAATATGTCCAGTAGTTAATCTGGCTACAAAGTTCTTCAATCCGAAGCACAACAGTGCATTTAAACTGCTCTTTGACGGGAGAAATAGACATTGCCCAGGCGGCCTCTCACATATGAAAGACCTTCCATACGTTATTTAACATGACTGCTTTGAATAATTTTACATACCAAGAATAATATATTTTAAATTTGTATTACAATAATATAGCACCTTAACACGATCTTTGTCTTTCATAAAGTCAACGCGAACGGGTCTGCAGCCTCGCGGATTTATAGTTTTCAATCTCAGCACAATCATAAAGTTTGCAAGTTCGTACGTCTGTCTTTACGCTGCGAGAATAACTTCGGGCCAATATGTTCCTTTGTAAAATATCCAGATTGTAAAAACAGAGCGTGAACATGCATTTATGTAGTCGCCGTAAATTGCACAACTAGAGAAATAAAGTTAACGCTGTGTTAATTATGTTGTTGACATTTCTAAGAATTTACATCGCTTTGTAAACAAAAATATAAATATTAACGAGGGGAACGCTTAAAACCAAAATTTTTATATTACTCAAACTTTCATGAGCATCCTATTGCATTAGGAATGAATTTAACCTATACTCTTATCCACAAAACAGTTGAATGTTATGTGCTCTTACCATATAAATTAACAACTGATATTGAAATTAAACTATTATTTCCAGATTCTATTGCAGATTTAGGTGTATTTTTATATTTTATAACTTACCGAAGTATCGATTACTTTACAGTCTTTAGTCTGCCCTGATGCCAGGTAGTTAAAAAATGAAAAAAATTAACTAAATCCTCGATGTGACATTCGCGTAAATGTAAAAAACCATTAAAAACCTGACTATTTATTTATTCGGCAAACACCGTCATTACATACACCGATTTGAACTAGCCCGACTTTACACAAATCTTGAAGACAAAGTCGTTACAAAGAGTACAACTAAAATATATTACAACTATGTAATTTATAAAATAAAATATATCATTAATTCTTATTTTACTAAGCAGCATGAAAAATAATCCGTGACAAAGAAGATACGTCTGCCCGCACAAACATAATAACCTTAATGTTCTAACACGCGAGTCCCAGCGAAACCCTATTAAATTTTAACGAGTCTGAGTGCAATTGTGGTGCAACGTAATACGGTAATTACTGCTATAAAATTGACATTACACAATTAATGGTTGCGGTAATTGGTTAATAAATCAATTAAAATTAATTACGTGATAATATTCTAATGCCAAGCCCGGCTACCGCTACCGCCATTCACGTTAATAGAAGATTTAACACAAACAAAGCGCGCGTGGATATGCAAATATGTATCGTTTAAAAATATCCGCACACGCTATTAGGTAAAATCTACGCAAATATTTCGCCGCTTACGACTGAAAACAGAAAGCAAACATCAAAAGGTCGGCTCTCTAAAAAGCCACACAAAAAGTGGTCCATTTATAAAAGTCATATTTCAACCCCACAAATGCTGTGAGCGGTAGATATAGCCCGGAACCAGGTACGTTCGCGAGCGAGGGTAGTTCAAAAAGTAGTATAAAAATGAGAGCAATCGCATCTCTGGCCGCGGTCCAAACGGTCAGACCCACTTCTGTGTCAACGGCAAAATTGTTTATTCCACTTTTTTCATTAAGCTATTTCATAAACGGCATTTAATTGTACTGCGCTGCAACAACCGCCATATTCTTTTATAACACAATTTCAATAACTGTAAAATGCGATGCAATTATTGAAATCAGCGAATCTTAAGCAAGCGAAACTATACCAAAGCAATTTCATTTTGTATAATAAGCTAAGCTTTTAAATTATATGGTCGACATATAGTGTTATTTTTATGGAACAACGGAGCAATCGGCCAACTAATGGTGAGAAGTTACTGTCCTCACTGACGACTGCAACAAATCCGCCAACCCGTTCTAGCGTGATGGACTATATGGTCTAAACACTGTCAATCATACTCTCGATTGCAGTGGAATGTAAATGAGGTGAAACAGTCCTTCCTTGACCACTCCAAAGATCGTGAGTGCGTTATAGCTTACGGAAATCGATTTTTCACTTTATTTTAGATTTAGTTTTTTTATAATTTAAAATAAAATCAAGGGTAACAAAAATAAAGATACGTATACGATGGTAAGGAAATGCTGAATAATAATCCGAAACCCGTGAACAAGACGAAGTGCCACTAATTTTAATGAATGTGTATTAAAGTTAATGTACCGGAAAATGTTACCAAAGCTTTTGAACTGAAATAAATGTGATTCAAAGCATTTTAATATCTTAACCACCGAAGGCATAGAAAATGTAGCTATAAAATGGTTCAATAATACTTTACTATATTATTTCACTTTACTATATTATTTCATGAGAAATTATTGTGTATGTATGTATAATAATTGTATCAGCCCATAAGAGTCCCACTGCAGGGGCTTTTAAATTCGAGATTATAATTTAGAGCGATTAGCCTTACAGAAATTTAATTTATCTCTCTTGTGATTTTATTTCAATACCCTTTTAATTATAATAATATCGACATCAGAATATCGGTAACAAAAACTATATAAATTAAATACTCAATGAAAGCATAATATTTGTGGAAGACAACACCCGAGGCATTTGCTTATAACGTTACACGATTACATACTGCGGCCTTTGGAATAATCAGAAAATTATATTACATTTGATACAACTCCGTTCCCAATTAATCTGCCGCCCACGTTTAGAAATATTTATTGTATTGTATAGTTATTATAATAACCTATATATGGCTCACTGCAGCGCACGGGCGTAGGCCCGTACTCTACAAATGACAGTACGATTGAGAGTAGTTAGGCCATATAGTCCACCATTCTGGCCACCTTCATACCATAGCGATTTATAAGAATTTCTACGGTATGTAAGTCTGCCAACCCGCACTAGGCCACGGTGGTGGACTATATGGCCTAACCACTCTCAATCGTACTCTCCTTGTAGAGTAGACCCGTGCCCTTCAGTGGGATGTATATGGGCTACAGAAACTCTATGTACCGTTTATGATACAAAATAAAAATACATACTCGTATTTTACTTTAACCAAATACATCATAAGTAATTTTAATTGTTATCTTATACCAATATAATAATGTATAATTATGTATTATACACAGGATGATAGACATATTAAATCATAACAGCATCGATATATCATAACATAATATTAAACATTAAATAAAATCAATCAAATAAGTTTTTTTGTCTTGAAATATGGAATACCCCTTAAATAATAAATGTAACTTAAATTTATTTCTAAGTCATCGTATCTTAGTGGCCACATCTTAAAATAAGATCACCTCAATAAAAGACGAAAAGCAAGATCATATTATTATTACTCATAGTGGTTCGATCTAATTTATCGTAAAAAGGATCCAGTCTCATTTACTTCAATACTACATTTACTTTATACGACTAATTGAATAAAGATAAAAGTCAGACTAAATAAGACATTGTATCATATCTAAGACATAAGCCTAGGCTAACTTTTGCTCTCGGTCACAAAAAGTTTTGAAGCCGAAAATCATAGTAATACGAAGTATGTAAGGGCATAAAATATAACAAACTTTTGCCTGGGAATATTTTATTATTTATATTCTACGAAACATCCTCTGATTCTGAAATCCTGCCTCTCAAACATTGTTTATTTATTTTTATTCTTTACTTTGTTACATTATGATCATACTTCTAATTTATCCATCTTTTGGTGACCTAGATAAATCTGAGATAGTAATTATTACTTAACTAGCGGTCGGGCCCGGCTCCGCCCGGGTGCAGATACAAGTTTCAAAACGGCGGTCAAAATGTTAAATTCCAACTATGAATTTAGAATATCGACCAATCGGACCATGAAAAGCAAATAAAATTTCCTCGTATTTTCTAGAAATGTCACTACTGCTTCCCTCCTATAGACCATAGCGTGATGATATAAAGCCTATAGCCTTCCTCGATAAATGGACTACCCAACACTGAAAGAATCATTCAAATCGGACCAGTAGTTCCAGAGATTAGCGCGTTCAAACAAACAAACTCTGCAGCTTTATAATATTAGTATAGATAATTACTTACACTGGATTCATTTATTTATGATTAATTCTTCTTATACGAATAACATCATTACGATATATAAATATATACATATGACCCCAAACATAATAAAATACCCCAAAAGCATGATATTTTATGCAATATCTTAAATTAAATTATATAAAAAGTCTCTAAAAATGTATAGCTGAAATAATATTCACTGTGAGATCTATAAATTCAAATAAAAAGTATTGGAAAAAAATGGGAACGGAAATTACGAGCCGTCACACCGAAATCTTTCATCCAAAAACTGACAAACCAACAAAGCATTTTTATAATCAGCGAGGGTTTTTTTTAAATTGAGAGAAATCTTTTAACGACAGAGTTAATTTTACTTTGTTCGTGCATTAGTTTCGTATAATAAGTGGATATACAATGAAAACAGATCAATTGTCACATTATTTACAATAACAACATACTCGTCACCTCCACTATAATACAAGACAAAAAGTTTTTAGAAACTACTTTTTTAATTTCTCTTTAATGTTTACACAATGTATTTGGTGCGGTACTTATTCAAAATGATAATTTCTTACTTTACCTAGAACAATAAAATAGCATATGAAGTTATATAATTTACGATCCCCACTACACCAAATTATTTTAGTAATTATGATCATAACACGTTAGTTTCAAGCCAGTTTTATAATAAATATTTCTCAGACCACTAGACTTCATATTTAGCCCTAGATCAGCCGATAGCAGACCTCTTTTCGGATTTAGTAATTCATTGCTCAAATTAAATGAGAAGGAGAATTTAGATATCTTATCAATACTTTTGATATGTTTCATGAACAAATTATTAATTTAAATATTACATTTAAATGTTTTTTCTTTCTGATTAATTTCGATGCGGGTTAAAGACAAGCTAGTGTCCCTGAGAG
Organism: Hyles euphorbiae; assembly: GCA_023078785.2. Taxonomy (NCBI): domain Eukaryota; kingdom Metazoa; phylum Arthropoda; class Insecta; order Lepidoptera; family Sphingidae; genus Hyles; species Hyles euphorbiae. The sequence continues at coordinate 8,897,418 of CM041051.1, read as the reverse complement.
ACTCGCCGAGCTCCGGAGCTCGGTGTCATATCTTTGTGTGCCACTGTTGATCCTGGCTGACAGGAGTTGCAGTGGCGGGAGTGAGGGCGGGAAAGTCTCTAAAAAGTCTCTAATTTAAATATTACCCGGCAGTATACCTTGATGAAATTTTACCTTCTAGAACTGAATTTGAGAAGACCATAAATAATTATCAATATTTAAATCCCAAATTTAAAATAGCCACTTATCCTTGTAAGAGTAGAAGATTTCTAAGGGCTTCATATATTGCGGGCACCATATTATAGCACAAAACAAATGATCAGTGATAACTAACGCATGAGAATACTTACAATACCAAGAAAATTGCCGACTTTTAAACTGAGTAATATTGTAATTTATAGAATTCTATAAATTCTACATGCTTTACGAAGTCTCAATAGACTTCGAAATTATCCAAAATTCAATTATTTTGGATAATAAAAAAATACCTCTAATTCAGAGGCACAGTTTTACTATGGTACGGAAAGAAGCTAAGGTCTCAGGTTCGAATCCTAGGTCAAACAAAATGATATTGTATTTTTATATTTAATATCGGCTCGGAGTCAGAAATTTGTGCCCGATGTGGCAATAAGCTCGCCCCCTAACACATAATGGCACGGAACAAACAAGGTGAAACGTTACACCCACGTAACACCACTGCCTACACCTTCTGGGGAAAAGGCGTGAGTTTATGTATTCAAAAAAGTGACAATAGGTTCACATAAGAATACCTAATAAGATATTTCGCAAATTGTAACAATAATATCTACACAAATAAGTTACGAAAATGTTTTCATAAAATAAACCTACACAGACATATTGTTGAAATCGTATGTTATAATATCGTAAGGACAAGCTAAAAGGTGTGAGGTCGTTGTACTTGCCGCCCACCCAACACTGGAACAACGAATTCTATCCGTCCAGCCAACTGTGAATTGGCTTCAAAGCAATACTATATAAAATATTAATATTTTCGCAATACTTTTGTTCAGGTTTCAGGATGGGTAAGTCACTGTTTCAATGTCTTTTATACGCCGATGATCAGGTGCTTCTTGCATCATCGGTGTGTGAATTACAACGAATGGTGACTATAATGAATGATGCGTTTAAAAGGCGAGGCATGAAGGTAAATGTAAAAAAGACGAAAGTTATGGTTCTGGAGAGGGATGAATCGAGAACAGAATGCAAGGTCACAATAGAGAGTGAGGAAGTGGAGCAAGTAGATGAATTTGTGTATCTGGGCAGTTTCATTACTAGAGATGGAAAGTGTGAAAGGGATATTGAAAGAAGAGCAAAAATGGGAAATAGTGTAAATGGCGCCTTGTACTCGATTACGGCAAATAAAAATATTTCACACCGTGCTCGATTAGCGATACACCAAGGAGTCTTGGTGCCAACACTTATGTATGGCAGTGAATCTTGGGTATGGCAGAGGAAGCACGAAAGTAGGATCAATGCTGTAGAGATGAGAGCATTAAGGAGTATGTGTGGGGTCAAACTGGTTGATAGAGTGAAAAATAGTGTGATTAGGGAGAAATGTGGTTTAAAAGAAGATGTAGTGACTAAGATTGAGAAAGGGATGCTTCGATGGTTTGGCCATATTGAAAGGATGGATGAAAGGAGACTGACGAAAGAGATTTATAATGCGAGAATGGATGGTGGAGTCGGTCGAGGACGTCCGAGGTGGTCCTATAAGAATCAAATAGGAGACCTTTTGAAGAAGGGAAAAATACGGAGTCCTCGAAACCGACGAGCATGTATGAAAAGATTAAAGACAGTTGAAGAAGCGAAAGAGATATGTATGGACCGTAGCACTTGGCGCTCGATAGTCTCTGCCTACCCCAATGGGAAATAGGCGTGAGTTTATGTATGTATGTATGTTTTGTTCTTACTAGGCGTTTGATTCGATATGTGTTTACCATGTGAAGATAAATGGAAATAAATTTATAAATATCAAATATATTTAAAAATATTTCCAGAATTTATGATCAACCAGCTGCTTAATCATTCAAACTTTTCTATATAAGAAGTACCGGTTAGTGCCGTAGAATAACACTCGATAAATCAAATAAAGTCAATGGTTTATGGTACACTCGGTAATTCGAAGACCAAAACAATCCAAAAATAAGAAAAACACACGGTAATTCGTCTCACGCAAACACTCGATAAATTAAAATATGGACATGTTGAATCTGGTATACACACAAATAATATATTTAGGCCTTTGCACCTACACCACCATCAAGCCGCTTCCGACAGGTCATTGTGGAGATCCTTGGGGAAGGCCTATGTTCAGCAGTGGACTTCCTGTGGCTGATATGATGATAATGATGATGACCTACACCATACAAACGCACCAAACAATATTTCGAGGTCTTAGTAATTCGAAATATTAGAGTGATCCCTCAAACTTCGAATTATCGAGAGTCGAATTTATTTGAAATTCCTTTTTTCTTCTTAGGTCAAAAAATGTGTTACGCGGAGGCTTAAAATTTTCATAAGTCTTCCCAGTATCCTTTGTACATTGACCATTACATTTTGTAAGCATAACTCTTCGCCTAGCTAAGCTATTAGAGCTTACACATACAGAGACGGCATCTGATTGGTTATATTCCTCAATCCGATTAGATTACACCCCACAGTACGATTATCGCCAAGATGTAATACATTGCAATATAGTCTTCCCGAAGAGAATAGGACCCAAGACGCCTCTATTCATGGCGTGGAAACGCTATTATGTAACTAATGATGAAAGGATATAACATAATGTAGGCAGAATATTAATTATTTCCTTATTAACCTTTAGAAATATGATAACTAAGTACCATTATCAAACGTAATTATTTTTTTTCTACACGTGATACATATTTCGCTGCAAATTGAATACAGACTGATTTTAAAACTAACTATTTTTTTCGGAAGTTATCGTGGATTTGGTTTGATGTTTTTTTTTTCTTTATTTCCCCACGCGACGTTTTGATTATTTTACAGCTTTCATGGTCACGGGGCGGACTGTTTGTTATTTGAAAGACTGATTTGTTATTAATTCGTGAAGTACGAACATAAAATGTTGTCCTACTTATTACTGCATAACAAAATAGTATAAGAGTAAAGCTTTTACATTTGCGGAAATGAGTCGTACCGCTGCAGTACAGTATGGAAATCGTTCAAGTGCTAGGAAATTGAGTTAGGTTGAGTTATGTACGCCGCTCAAGAGATTCGCGAGTGTAGGTACACCTGCTGTATCATACGTTACTGTGTTACTGTTTCCGCCCAACTACAACTTTAAAATTACACTGAATGTGAGGAAACTGCGAATCTAATATGATGACTAATATTCCTTAACGTTACAAGAAAGCAAAGGTTACAAGAAATAAAACGCAGCATACCGTGCTTTCTCCACTACAAAGTGCCCCATACTTGGCTATAAAGGTATCAGGCACACAATATTATTTTTATGAATTACAAGACATGTTACGTCGCAGTGGGAAGAGAGACAAAGAGAGTTCTTAGAAGCGCCTTATGACTGGCATCAAAGTTTATGTATTTTTTTTTTTTTAACTAGCGGTAAACCACGCTTTTAAAAGGAAATGATATTATGATTAATTAAGTAAATCACCATTGTCTACCCAAAAACGTATCCAAACAACATACAGTCGAGTTGAGAACCTCCTACTTTTTTTGAAGTCGGTTAATAACTAGGCAATTGCACGATTTTCGTTGGCATTTTAGATAATGATCTCTATGAAGTATGTAGCTGGATTAAACTACGCTAACTTAATTAATACTTCATTTTACAAACTGCATTGTTGTGTCAACACTCACATAAAATTAAGAGATTTTGGCCCTCGTCCACTGCGGCAGTCTAATGAGGCTTAGTCGACATTAACACAATATTAAATTTAACCTGCAGTCGCTCTTGCATTTTACAAGATTTATGAACAATTAGCTAAATTAAGGAAATAATTTCATAAGTTTGATGCCGAATAAACATGCATTGTAAATTATTGTCAACTTATAAGTCTATTAGCTGTGCACGTAGGATTTGTAACATGACGTTTTGGTTTTGATTTCACGGTGGAAGAGTAATATTGACGCGATAACCTTGATATCTTTTGCTAAGAGGTCGCTGGAGTCTTTTATGAGTGGGGTACTGAGAACAGTCCCTACAAAATAAATAAAATTATGTTACCTGAGTGAAATAACCAAATAATAATTTGATCACCGGTCATAACCAGGATATTGACGCCAAAAATTTTATAAAATGTAACCTTTATCGCTTTCTAAAAGCGTAGCCGATTTCAACGCACATAAGTAATAAAATATAATATTTTTATCGCGCAATACAAGTAATCGGGCTCCCGTTGACTATTCCGAAGATATTACCGTAAACATCATTAAAAGCTATTCAAATAAGGAACGTAAGTAGACGCGGGGGCAACATCGGAAGGAATAAATACATCCATTATTCAACAGGTAAGGTTGAGTGTACACTGGAGATAGATTTCGATAGCTCTCGTCGATACCTGGGTACTGGCCCGGCGCCAGACGCACGGAACGGTTTACATCTCAAAACGTTCACAACCAGTCCCATTCAAATTTAAGGTGTAGTACAAAACAATATGCTTTATGGATACCCTGTTCGGAACCCGCAATGGAAAGCAAATCTTTCTTTGTTCCATCTGATTTATTTCAGGAAGTTTCATGTTGATGGAGGAATGTCTAGATGCTTTTTAAACTAATGTAACTATTTAGGACAAAACAACAAATACACTCATATACACACTCAAATACACTAATATAATATCACGTTTAGTTCAAGGATTAAAAAATATCAGTTCTAAATATTCGGTAAGTGTTTTTTCGTAGACATATCTATTGGACATTTTTTTACATGGCGGCCATAACATCAAATGCCAACATAAGCAAGCTTACGCTGTACCGATCGGTTTTTGCAGACAATTATTTGCCTATTAAAAGCATATTTAGATACAACACTTTTATAAGTGAGTTTTCGACGTTAATTAACTAAACGCTGCCTGTAAAACGAGAGGCCGCGGATTTGATCCCCGCACCAAGAGAAATGTTTGTACGGCCCACAAAGATTTCTTTCGGGTCTGGATGTTTGTGAGACTGAAAAGTTATTATTTATTTAAATCTATTTATTCCTTTTAGAACTTTTTAAGCTTGTTGTTATTTTTATAAACAAAGCTCTACTAACTGCATAGACGCGCCATTCATAATAGAATAACAGTAATAGCATTCCGTCGGGCCTGCTTCCTGATATTGATTGCTGCTTCGATGGTATTCCAGCATCGCTGCACACAACTGTACCGCCGGAAATGTGAGGAATATTGCAAATAATACAAATACTTCGCATAGCGCCTCCACGTGTATGGTAAAATATTTTCTATTTCGCTTAAAACGGAAGGTCAGAGGAAATATAAAATTTTGTGATACATATATTGGTCTCAAACTAAGCAAGGATGTATGTTGGTAAGTTCAGTAATAATTTTTGTTTAATGAAATTATAAGTCTATTTCTCCCGTCAAGCAGCAGTTTAAATGCACTGTTGTGTTTCGGATTGAAGGACATTGTAGCCAGAGTAACTACTGGACATATTGAGACTTTACATCTTATGTCTCAGGATGGCGAGCGCAGTGGAATGCCAAGCATTGCTTTGTAATTCAAGGTGTTGTTTGGTTCTGCTACTGTTCATGAGCGGTCGTATCGCTTACCATCAGGCGAACGGCATGCTCCTCTCGCCATTCACTGCAATAAAAAAAAAGTACTCATAACAGAATTTCAAAACTGTAAAACAATGATAAAAGATCCATGTATGAACGAATCTTTATAATTAATGATTTTTTTCTTATAATATTTAACCTTTCTTATATTTTCTTATAATTCTATAAGCTAGTTCAAACACTCTCTAATAGGTATTCATTATAATTATACTCAAAACGCAAACAAGAGTAATGAAAAAATCTGCTAAAGAGCGCATTTAAAGTAATGAACATTAAAAGCTTATAAATCCAGATGAGGCTTAAGCCATTCGAAACGCGTCCCCATGGCACAATTTTTCCAATTACAAGAAAAACTAATTTGAGTCTGAGCTAGCCAGTTTTTCATCCAATCCCCAGAGCAAAGTTTTGCATTACTACCAATGAAGCTGTTAAGGAACATTCTAACTTGCAGCCATCTGTGCCTTCAACTATTCCGCGCCTAGTTGCACCAAACTTAAAGAAACTTGGTTAAACAATTTATTTATACCCTGTTAGGAGTTTAACAACATTGTTTGTTTTATAAGTTTCATTTTTTTAAAGTAATGTTTGTAACGAGCTAGATGCGACTGCCAACATGTTCAGGGTGGTCGCGGGCTTGAATCGAACACCTCTCACTTTTCGGAGTCATGTGTGTTGACAGTCACCACGCACTATCACGGTGAAGGGAAGCATAGTGAGGAAACCTGCATACCATAGCGAATTTTATGGTATGTAAAGTCCGCCGACATGCACTAGGCCAGTGTGGTGGACGGTATGGCTTAACCACACTCAATGGTATTCTCGATTGTAGATGAGGCCCGTGCCCTACAGTGAGACGTTTATAGGCTGATACAGAATAACTGCATGCGACTTGTGAAGGTTTTGTCACCGCGTTGTATGTACACATATATATGTACATCTATATTGTAATAAAGCTAATTTAAAAAAAATCCTAAGCGACCCTAGTGGTCTAGTTCCAAAGCTGAATAAATAAATAAAAAGTCTTTTTGTTTTTTTTTTCAAAAAGTAAACTATAAGACGAGTCCATTAAAATTATTAAAATCAAAGATCTATAAATTATCAAACATACTGAGAAAGTTGTTAATCTTATAATAACACTAGCGGCCCGGCCCTGCTTCGCCCGGGTGCATATAGATTTCTCTACAATAATATGCACGTATTATACACATAAACCTTCCTCTTGAATCACCCTATCTATTAAAAATCAAAATCCGTGGCGTAGTTTTTAAGATTTAAGCATACAAAGGGACATAGGGACAGAGAAAGCGACTTTGTTTTATACTATGTAGTGATAATTAATCAATTAAATGTACTCACTAACCTTATAAAATGCTGAGATGAATTAAACACATTTTTAAAAGGATAATCACATTAGTCCTATAACAGATATTAGTACCGGAGGAAAATGTTTGACCCTTATTTGAATGAAGAGTATAACTTCAGTCTGGGTCTTATTGAGAGACTAAAAATAAATTTTAAAACAACATAAATAATATTACATAGAACAATATTATTATTTAAAGTGATAAATAATTAAGGACTAACATAGAAATTATAAAATGTGTCTACGTGTAAGTAAGCAAAAACATATCGTTCCGTCAAGTGCAATTCCCTATATATATTATAAAAATTCCACCATTCTTTAAGGAACTCGGAGAAAATTTCTGCCACAGACCCATTGCCACTTTTCCAACTTGGACAAAGCTCAGTTTACGTAAGTCTATAAAATTTTATGTTATAATACCTAGGTTGGGTGGCAACGGACGTTTACTGCGCACATCGAACAAATCTACTCCTCTATAGTTTTGGCTTTAAAATACACGAGAGAAGCACTTTTGCCTACGTATGTACAAACCACTTAATTATGTACCTACTTACTCGTACTTACAGTACAGTTTATTAAAATACACTCAAATGGAAAATACAAGCGTTCTTGTAATTCAGTACGCTTGTTGTTTTATATTATTTAACGTACTCATAATTACTAATTGCCAACTTGAAGTGGAGCAACATTTGTGAAATAATATTTAGCCTTATACCGCCCACGTCATACGCATCGCAGATGTGAGCCATTAGCTTGAATATCGCAGGACTGCTTAGAAACCCCAGATGACAAGCAACCGCTACTTATACCAGATATTATCATTTGCATACAACTATGTTACACTAGTTCGCACCTAGAAGCAAAAAAAACATGAATATAAATGGTATAATTAATAGTTAAATCTAGCTATTACTTAATACTAAATAGTATGAAATTAATTAATTAAAAATTAAAAATTATTTATTTGCATTATCTTAACTTAGTCTAAATACAAATTGTCATTATTGGAGCACTCCTTTTAAGTATAACAATACTTGTGTTAGGAGGCTCCGCTCTTCCAAAAGTAGTATTAGTATAGCTACAAATTCAAGCAAATATAAAAAGGAAAATATTAAAAAGTTAAGAATATCAATAAACAAACTTAGATTCTATAATTAAAGTTATGTGTGTGTGTGTATGTGTATGTGTGCGTGTACATATGTGTGTGTGTGCGTGTGTGTGTTATTATTATTATAAAAATATACCCATGAATGGATCTATGGTATTAAGTCACTACTTCTGTGAGGGATTCTATTTCATCATATGTTTTATTTTTTAGCCATTTCACCAAGGTATTTTTGCAGTCAAATTTATTCATACAGTAAAATTGTAGAGGTTCGTTTAATTTATTGTAAAGGTAGGAAGACCGTTTCTCATATTGCTTACTAGCAAATGAAGTTTTAACAGTACGAGAATGAGTGACTACATAATTTCTTCTCTTATTCACTCTGATGCCAAGATCAAAATTAAGTTTTCCATGTAGCCGCAGAATAAGGAATAAAATATATAATTTCCTTACTGATAATATGTCGGAATCTTTGTAAAGTTCTGTAGTAGGGTATCTGAATGGCTTTAAATACATTACTTTTAACAGTGATCGCTGTGCTCTTTCAAGCTCTAGAAATTTTATTTTCGAGGCTCCACCCCAGGCTGGAATACAGTATATTAAAATGCATTTAACTAATGCATTATATATCCTATGATAAGGGTTTTTTGTGGCTACATGGCGCAGTGATTTAAATATCCAACTGATCTTTCTGACCCTATTTGTAATTAGTTCTATATGAGAATGCCAAGACAATCTTTGATCAATAATTACTCCCAAGTATTTTAATTTTATCTACTTTATTTATAGCAGGACAAGAACAAACCGTAGATGTGATATTGGTACAAGTATGTATATTCAGTTTAAAATCAGTAGGGGGCTGTGATGAATTGTATATCGAAAACAAATGTAGTTAGTCTTAGTGGTGTTCAGAGTAAGTAAGTTATGATGTAACCAAGCCGAGATCTTCGCAAGTCCAGCCAGTGCATGGTTGCGTACTTCGTCCCAGGTATCCCCATGAAAGATAACAGCCGTATCGTCGGCATAAGAAAATATTTTTCCGGACTCCAAACTCATATTACACAAATCGTTAATATATAAAAGAAATAGCGTAGGGCCAAGAACACTTCCCTGTGGCACGCCATAAGCAATGTACGACTCTTCACTTACATAACTACCAATTTTAACACGTTGAGTACGATTGTTAAGATAGTTTTTAAACAGATTTAATTGAGTTCCTCTTATTCCGATGTTTTCGAGCTTCTTGATGAGTAAGGAAATGGAGACAGTGTCAAATGCTTTTCTTAAGTCTAGGAAAATTGTTATGCATTTTTTTCCAACATCTAATAAATTAACTATATGCGAACTAAGCGCTATAACAGCATCTTCGGTAGATAAGCCCTTTCTGAAGCCAAATTGTGACGTCGATATAATATTATACTTTTCAAGGTAGGAATGTAATCTGTTATTTAACATCTTTTCAAAGATCTTAGATATAGAGGAAAGAACTGAGATAGGACGGTAATTGTTGACATCTTCTCCATCACCACTCTTATACACGGGTGTATAATGGATTTTTTAACTCATCTGGAAATACACCACTATTAAAGCACAGGTTAATTAAATATGTGATTATAGGTATAAGTTCAGATTTGGCTATTTTAATAAAAAATGAAGGTATATTATCACATCCAGTAGCACTATTGGAGTTCAGATTCATCACAATCTTTTCAACTTCCTGTGGATCTGCACTTTGTAAAACAAATGAAGATAAATTAGCGTTAGGTAAAGACAGAGATGTATTTACATGATGTAATGTACCAGAAGTTTTTATAATGTCCTCAGCTAGTAATTTACCAATATTACAAAAATATTTATTAATGATGTTAATTGAATTTACTGGAGACGAGGAGAGATTGAGTAAACTAATATTGGTGGTTTTAGTAGGCTTATACTGTGTGATTTCATTAATGGTGTTCCATAAAGTTTTGTTATTTTTCATTGAATTAGATAATTTATCACGTTCATACTTGCGTTTAAGTTTTTTAATTAAATTATTACAATAATTTCTGTATCGGCGGTACGTTATTTGTAGAATGACATTGGTAGGATCCATCTTTAATTTCATTTGCATGCTATTTCTGTTCCTAATACAGCGTAATATACCACTAGTTATCCATGGCTTAATTATTTGTTTAGATCGAGGGATAGGAATAATTTTAGTGTTTATTACAAGACATTCCTTAATTTTACTTATTAATAGGTTGGTACTGATGTTTGGATCCGAGCAATGAAGTACTTCTTTAAGATTTGCTTGTTGTAAATCCTTAGTTGCATTTAAAAAATCGATGGTTTTTTTAGTCCTATGTAGATTATAGATTTTCGGGATGTCTTTATCTGAAACGCAAAGAAAAACCATGTGGTGGTCTGTGATTGAGGTATTTAAAACATAGATGAAAGCTGATGAAATTTTACTTAATTTTATAATAAAGTGATCCAAGCAGTTTTGTTGCCTCGTAGGTAAAGAATGCCCCGGGAATAAGCCATGCAATGATAACATTTCAATATATTTTTGCCTGTTATTACGCTCATTAGGTATTTCAATATGTTTAGGAATTAAATTTATATTAATGTCTCCGGTTATTATGATGTTTTTATGATTTTTAATCGTATAGAGATAAGAATTTAACGAATTAATAAACGATTCTGCATTAGTGTGTGATGGTGATCTATAAATACCAATGATAGTATAATCTAAGGTACATATTTGGAGACACGAAGCATGTTGTAATGTGATCTCTTTAACCTTTACGGGATGTTTGTTGTTTACATATGCAACTACACCATCATTTTGATTGAGCGATATGGTTGTATGATAGGTTGTGTAATTAGACAATTTAGGAATATTTTTATTCGAATTTAAACGACATTCGGAGAGTACCATTATATCTATAGGAAAATGAAATTGTGCTAATGTTAATTTAATTTCGTCTATATTGGAGTAAATACTCCGAATATTTTGTGTTATTATGTTTAATGTAGAATGTTTCAAATGCCGGCATTTGCCAAGATCCTCTATTGAACCTTGCTTGCTTTGAGCAAATTCTATGTTATCTAATTCTTGTATAGTATTTAATGTATTTGCCATTTTTGGTTGAAGAAAAAACCAAATATTCACCCAGAAATCGTGTAGTCATTAAGTAGCAACAAATAAATAAACCTCTATCCTTTACACTTGAGATTATCCAGCAGTACCCAAAGAACCATAGAACCTTGGTCAAAATGGGTAGAAAAGTCACAATTTTTAAAATAACCTTAATATTATTACTCTGTGTTTGTGTATGTGTGTGTGAGTAAAATAAAGTAAACTTGTATTTATGTAAATGTGATATGAATAGTGAGTAAAAGTGTGCTATAACAAACAAAGATTTAACAACATTAGCAAAACGCATGCATAGAACCATGCAAAATTCTTGAAGCTTTATGAATAACAACATAAAATATAAACAGTAATAAGCAAATATAAAATTCCGACTTAGATTGATTGGTGAATACAGAAAGTGACATGACATAAAGACTACATATAGTCATGCTACTTGTAACATCCGTTGTACCTGACTCTCATTCTTTAGTAGAATTATTGGAGAATTTTCGTCTTTTCGTAGGTATATCTTTCCAAGTGCAGACCAACAGAATTTAAAGGCCTTAGATCGAGTCAATTCTCTAGCAAGAAAATATATTCGAGCATTTTTGGCAGTTAGTTGGTCATTAATATAGATGGGTGTATCTTCCTCAGTTTTGCAACCTAAGTGCTTGGCCCGAAGTTTCTCCTTGTTTTTTATGTTGAATGACTTACACATTCTGAGTAAATCAGTTTTTAAAATCACAGAGCCCATTTCTATTATTATGGGAGGATAATTGACCCCTTCCTTTTTTGGTCGTACACGGTAAATATCCTTTATATCCTTTTTCTCCAAAGGGCAATCAATATTTTTTGACAAGCTGAGCAATAGATTTATCAAATCATTCTTAGATTCTTTGTTTAATAATGGAACATTTTTTAATTCTAAGCTAGATTTTCTAAGAGTCACCTGAGATTCCTCCAATTTCTCTTCAAGTATAGATATATGTTCTCGATCCTTTCTAGCTTGTATTTCCAGTGATTCAATTTGTTTTTTGAAATCTTCATTTTGACTCGCAAGAAAGGATATAGTTTTTTCTATGTTGCTATTAGTTTGTTGTATATCTTTAAGGTTTGTGGTAATTTCCTGAAGTTGCTTTTGTTGAGTAGAAATAAATGAGTTGAACAACTCCTCCATGTGGGTTTTAAAACTCTCGAAGTCCAAATTACTGTTATTATTATCCCCTCTCTTTTTACGCCGAGAGACATTGGGGGATGTAGTTGTCATATCCGCCATACGCCGCTATTTGCGTCTGATGTACTAGGTTATAATAAGCAGGTAGAAAGTCGTCCGACACTTAAATGTTCACGTAATCAACAACAATCTCCATCAACACAGGGGGACGCCCTCTACTATCCCTGCAGCCAATTAAATCTGTGTGGGCGTGATTAGTCACCTGTTGCTATTGGATTAGAGCAGCGCGTGCGCCGATTTGTGAATCAAATTGACATACCAGGCCGACAGAAGTGCGTCAACAGTGTAGCTCGTTTCCTGCCGTTAAAAACAACTTCTTTCACTTATGCACTCCTATTATATTGAATTGAATATTTTTCAGAAAATTTAATTAAATTTGCAAATAATTTCGTAACAGACCCAACACACGTTTACACCTTACGGTGGTCCGGGGGGAAGAGGAATAGATTGAAACAGCCCACAATCACACACTTCACACAATTATTTTTTAATGGTATTCATGTTTGTACGCAAAATAATACAAACAATATTCTTTTATGCCTTTATATTATGTAGTACAAAATTATATGTTCAGTTTATTATTTTTAAGCCGGTCGTAAACTAAGATATTTTTCAAGCCCATTATTGTACGATATCGTATGTTTCAGACAAATTCTATTTAATGCGTGCCTAGTATTATTCATTATACCTATAAGCAAAAGGACATAATCTTGTTATCCCGAACAAAACTTCAATATTTTGTTTATATTTTATATCAAATTAGAAATTATCGCGTCTTTTCAGTGTTTAGTTTAATACTAGCAAGTTAAGCGGAATCTTAGTATAGAAACATGATTTCCTGCGACCATTCGAGTTTTAGAAAAGGTCGCATTTCATCCATTGTACGCGGCACATGCATTAAGCATTGAAATATACCACTCTCGGGGGATTGTTTGTCCCTTTTTGTATTACCGAGTGAATCATATTGAATATTAAAGCAGAACAAATATAAGGGGACGTACATGGCCTTCTTAGTACCCGGTAAATAATCTAATAATACCAGTTTATACGTTTGTAGCTATCGTTCTGTTTGGAAAATCAATACTCTACATCGTATGTGTACTTAAAACATTAAAACATTATACATGTATGTGAGGGATAATGTTAATGTGTATACAATCGAGTCAAAGACGATATTAATTGGCTCGTTAATTTAAAATGGTTATTTTGCTAAAATGGTTAATTTGCTACGATGTGTCTTTTGATGTTGATAAACTATGACACGATCGATCAGACGTTTGAGCTTTAGATAAACTTTTACGTATTACAAAATGTGAAGACTCACACAAATCATTGAAACTGAAAAATAACACTAGTTGTAAGGTCTTTATGTTCTAAATTCAAACATTGGCAAGCGCAGTGGAACATCAATAATTGCTTTGTAATTCCAGGTGTTATTTGGTTTTGCTACTGTTCATTAGCGATCGTATTGCTTACCATCAGGCAAACGGCATACTCATCTTGCCATTTATTACAAAAAAAACAAAGACCTGAACTAATCTAGGGGGTCACTCTATAATCCGAAACAAAGTTATTCGAATATTTTACGTCCGAAGTGATAAGGCTTCCACTTCTTAAAAATCAATACTGTTCTCTATGACAGTGGCGAAGCCTCCATAGTCCGTACATACCGATTCCTACTTTCTTTTTATAATTGATATGTACTATAAACTAATAGTTATTATAAAAATAGATATAAAAAAATAGTTTACATATTAATACAAAACAAAAGATATAAACAAAATAACAACATCAAACATAATCTTATTCAATACAAAAACTTTTCTCATTTTGCATATAATTATTGAGTTATTCGCTTTTTAAATCTGGTCTGTAGACGTCATTTTGTAAACCTGTTCGCTGCTTACCTAGTATGTCATATAAATTTATTCAAACACCTAAAATTAACAATTTATCTACAAAACTATTTAAGAGCAAACTTTTATACAAATGTTAACAACTATTCGCACGGTTAAGTACTTGGAGCAAAAGGATTAAAACTAAAATACAGAACAGAGTCGCTGAGGAGTCAAAGAAATTAACGCAATTCATTACAACGACTTTAAATTCCATACAAGTTCCGAAAGTACCGGTCGTGAAAGGAGGCGTCGCGTCGCGTCGCGTCGCAAGAAATAGGTTACTCACAGGTACAGGACACGTGACGTCTTCGACACGTATTGTTTACACAATAATATAATAAATACACCCTACAGTCACAAACATAGTCCTGACCCCACACTAAGATCGAGTCTTGCGGGAATCAAAAACTACCAGAGACTAATCGGTCTCGCAAACACCCAGACCCGACACAAATATTAGTAATTCACGCATAAATTTGTCTTGGTACGGGAATCGAACCCGCGACGTCACATTTGACAGCCAGATAGTCGGAATTGAACATTTAGGCCGCCATTTTGAAAAGTGTTTTGCACCCGGGCGGTTCTGGGCCGGACCGCTAGTATATATAATTTAAACCTATAGAAAACCATAAATGTTTACGTCTTTTTTATTGTTGGCAATCCTTGTACTGCAGACGAGTCATCTATAAAATATCGTATTATATATTTATTGTTTATACTTTGTAATATCGATAAAATCGAACAAAGTAACAATTGAACGTAAAACAAGAAACGGCTCAATATTCGGCGCAACGTGACATGTGAACGGACCTTTGTGGCTCAACTATTACAAAGTTTCGTGTAGTCCCTCTATTATTTTAGACACGAAGAAGTAAACTACCGTTTTCAAAGACGATTTCAACTATTCACGGAGTGCGACCCCGTCATAATTAAGTTCTTACTTCGCACACAGACATTTACTAACAACAATTGATGATAAAAACTTGTCTGCCATTATTTGACAATATTATACCTGCAGTATGATAAAATTATAAAAATTATTTTTTCAGATTCTATGAAGAACATTGTCATGTAGTCATGTATTTAAAAAATGGGTAATTGTTTTTTTGACATTTATTTAATCTGTTATTCCTACATTTGGTAATGAGTACCTACCGAAAGATATAAAAAATGTAAAAATTTCAACCAAATTTTCACTTTTTACGCACGCAAGGTTTATGAAGCTCTGCATTTAGGATACCTGACCATATGGAAATCTGAACGTAATTGTGAAATAAAATACACAAAATGTCCTCAATGCCGTTCATTTAAACCCTCTAGTGATGTGCAGCTATTTTGCCCCAAACTGTTGACAAACACGGCCAAACTATCGAATATTGACGACAATAATACACACGCCGGCAAAATTAGAGGAACACGCGTTAAATATTGAATTTCTTAGAAAATATTATTATAACTGAATGTTTTTAATTTTTAATTATTTAAAGTGTGGCAAAATTTATAACAAATTACTATAATTGAGTTAAAAATACTTTAATTAATGACGCAAATGCAATTAAACGGAAATACAGTAAAATGAAATTTCTGTATTGTCAAATGTAATCATGTATTTTAAAAAGTTACCGAAATAAGGTAAGAAAATTAATAATGCGTATTGCTACCACGGGCTCTGATAAGAGTCTGGATATGGTCTTTCATGCTTTTAATGACGTCATCAATCATTTTTTGCAACAAATTTTCCCACTCTTGCACTAACATGAATTTTCATTCTTGGACGATCTTAGGGGCTTGGTTTCTTACATTTATCTTTCTTCCGATGACGTCCCATACATTCTCTATCGGATTCATGTCTGGTGATCTTGCTGGGCAATCCATTTGCGCGATTTGGGCCTGATTTAAGTAGTCGCGAACCATTTGCGCTGCGTGGGGCTGCGCTTTATCAAGCATAAATAAAAAATATTCGCCTATGGATGGTGTAAAAAACAATACATGGGACTCTAAGACCTCTGAGACGTATCTTTGTGCAGTTAAAGAGCCATTTTCTATAAGTATTTACTCCGTGCGTGCTTCCAAACATGTACCACCCCATACCAAAATTGACCCTCCGCCATAAGACACCTCTTTCAGTAAAGTTTGCTCGATTAGCGTTCTCCTCGATACCTCCAGATACTCTGCCTTTTTTCTATGCAATTCACACCAAAACTGCTTTCATCACTAAACAAAACTCGGCTCCACTCATCTGTCCAGTCGCGGTGTCGATGAGCAAAAGCTTATCTGGCTACTCTATGTACCACCTTAAGTTTTGGAGCTTTGGGCGGAACGAAAGACTTCAGTCCAACTTAATTTAAGCGTGTTCTCACTGTACGCTCACTGATATTAACATTATGGACTTCATGTGACATGTTTCGGGTCTGAATAGCTGTTTGACGACGATTTCTCAAAGTTTGCAGTCGTATAAAACGATCATCCTGGGTACCGGTTCACCATTTTCTGCTATTGGTTCACCATTTTCTGCCTTATTCTGGCCTCCACACATAAGAGCCTATGTGCCTCTAACGTTTAACGTTGCGAAAGATGACAGATGCCGACACAGCCAATGCGCGACTTACTGAACCCTACCGTTGACCATTTTCAATCATTGTTACCGCTCTGGCAACTTCAGTGGAAGGTAAGCCACTCATTTTATATCCTACAAAAAAGGTACTCTAAAAATAATAACAATAAAAATATCTTAAGTCACACAAAATGAAATTAAACAAAATTTTGTGAAACCACTTGAAAGTGAAAAAGTCTTAAAAACACTTAAGAGCGTATAATTAACGATAAAACTCTAAATATCCAAAAATCTTTTTGCATCATTTTGTTTTTCAAACGTGTTGAAATATTAAAACTAGGACTATTCAAACAAACAGCAAACAAAATTTAAAAAAAACTAATTTTTGTGCGTGTTCCTCTAATTGTGCCGGCGTGTGTAGTAACAATGATAGTGGCTTATGGGCTGGAAGCCCGCCAATCGATATGCCCCGACACTGTCCTATTTTGTACACCTGAGAAATTACTGGCGTAAGTCAGTTACAGTTTTGGACAGTTTTATCAACATTCATTTTGATTTTCATTTCAATTGCTTCGGGTTGGATACCTCTATGTAAAATTTCACACTTGTAAAAAGTTGTAAAAAAATAGATATCTTCTTTTTTATCGAGAAAAAAAATTAATAATGTGAATAGAGGGTTATTGCGACATGCTTCCTTATTCGTTACAAAATTTCCATTATGGACAATTTAAATGATGTTTCATTGGAAATTTTACATATAAATGAATAGTTATAAATTATTGTTCAATTTATAGATGTTTGAATGACGTAAATGCACTGCTAATGTAAAAAATCTACATTAAACTTGCTATTTCAAAAGTGAATTGTCTCCTTATCTAGTTAGCGTATTTCTATGAGTCCCATAGTATATCAAAACAAAATCATTTCTATAATATCTTCGTCCTAATTGTCCACAAGACCTTAATCATTAACAATTGTTTTCGGTTCCAAAATGCCTCTAACGTAATGATCAGTCGGTGCACCAATTGCGATTCTACAAGTGCAACACTTTGCACTACTAAACTGTCCCACTTACCTATCATCTATTTATAACAAATTCAGTTGGCAAAACATACGCGATAATGAACGAAAGCTTTCAAACCAACACAAGTCCGTTGTGAAGTGGTTCTGTGTTGGTTGTTTGTCCCAATGTAGTGTTTGTGAGTTCTTCTGAGTAAACAAAGAGGACGTACAAAGTTGTAATGCGACAGCTGCGTTGCATCCTCGCCTTTTGAATTCGAACTCCAAGTTTGTCTCGACAATGACACCGCTGAGAGGTGAGTATCGATTTTGCCTTCAATACTAATAATAATTTTCTGGGCTTCTAGTCTTGTTACCTACTTGTTCATCCCTTGGTATTTTCCAACAGTGCGTGTAGATATAGCTTAATCCAAATGTGATTATGGGCATTAATGCGATTTCGAGAAAAACGGCCCTTTATCTTATTTCTTATAATTTTCAATGTATACCATGATTGAATATCATGGTATCATCAACGATGCTTAGATATTTGTGATAAAAGATGATCTGATATGACGTTTCTTTTCCGAGAGTGTTTTACAGTCTATATTCTTTACGGTTTCAATACTATAAAACCTAATCAGAAAAATAACATAATTCCACTAAAATATCATAATATACTGTCAATACTAGTCGATAAGAAGTGTTAAAATGTTGTAGTATTCTAATATTGTGTACTTTTATTCTGTTACGTATGATATTTCTAATTACAGGAAATCTTATAGCAGTTGCAATACTGTTGCTGCTGGGAAATGTTAATGGATTGTTTCGGAACTTTGAAGCCTTGAAGACGGCAATCAATATTGGTGAGTACAAAAAAATCCCTTTTATAAAACAATATGTTTTATTGCATATATTTTGAAAATATATTGAGACGTACTGCTGGTGGTAGGTCTCCCGTATGTGAGAGGGCGCCTGGGTAGGTACCACCGCAATGTCTATTTCTCCTAACAGCAATATAATATAATACTGTTGTGTTCCGGCTTATAGGATATTACAGTCAGAGTAACTACTATACATATTGAGACTTAACATCTTATGGTTCAGTATGGAACACGCAGTGGAATGCCGTAAGCGATGGATTTGATCGGCAATTTTATGTTGTTCCATTTAGTATTACCAATTCTATGCTATAAGAAGAAACTTAAATTATCTGCAAATCATTCATGCCAGAATATTACCATAACAAGCAACAAATTACGCATCAACTCAAAATGTAATTTAATTTCAAAGCACGATATTGAATATTTGATTTCCATTAATACTATTTGCTGAATACGCTATCACACATTATCCTCGTTATTTTCACTACGAAACTGAAATATTTAATAGTATACAAGCTTTATAACAATTGCATTGAATATTCATTTTGGAATATTCATTTTTTAGTTATAGGTTTGTATTTGAGTATTTTTTTCCTTTTTATAAGCATGTGTTTACCTTCATCCACGTTATCTGGTAATTCTTTATACTATAGAAAGAAAGAAATATTAATTTAGTAACTATCGGTCACAATTCCTTTATTCAAATTATTCCTAGCCCATTCATTGTATCTTATACATTTACATTAATCAATCTTCTGTATGGATGAGTTTTCTTGCTCAGTATATTCTATTCTAAATAGAACCTGCATATTTATCTGCCTAAAAGAATATGTATTTTAAGTCAAATCAAAATTGCCCTGACAAATTAAAACAATGGCTTTAATCTAGCTGCTGTCACTGAATTTGAGATGGTCGCGTAATATGTCTCTCATTTGTAAACCATACCATCTACGATAGCTCACAGTACGTCTAAGTACTGTCTGAGTAATACTGCGCAACGTTTTTGCTACTTATACATATAATTAATGGCGTCTAGCCGCGTAATTAAGTTGCAGACAAGCCCTATTTCAATTTGTATTTGGTTACTTACACTTAAATTGGATCGAAAAATGTTACGATTATACTCGTACATGGTTTCGTCGCATTAATAAAGTTGAAAATACAATTCTACTAGACTTTTTTCTCTTTTATCATTTGTTACTACAATATCACGGTTTGTTTATCCCGAAAGCGACATATCACTCTGAAAAAAACGAGTCCTATTTTTTAACTATACACTTTGTAGTAATATTATTTGTAAACGAAGTATAGTATTGCCATATTATAGGGCCAACAAGGATCCATCGTTGTCAACATACATTACACGTCCAATATTGAAAATTAACTAAAATGAACTATAGCTGTATACCCAAAATGCATTGTATATCGTAAATTTGCAGGAGCAATATTCCCGCCGAACACAGTCACGGAAGTGGCTTTCGCGTCGGCCCTCGCACGTGCCTCGATGGAAAGCGAACGTTACCACTTCGTCATGAAAGTTGTGTACGCCCCGTACGGCGACAGTTTCGCTGCCTCTAAAGCCGGTGAGTTTCAGACACATGGCGAGTGGAGAATTTCACGTGAAAGTTTACGTTATTAGCCGTAAATTCATTATTTGTTTCGCTTATAGCAGCTGTTGTTTGCACAGCGAGTTTCCTAGGCTATGATCGAAGAACTAAAATAGGGATTTCGGTTAACAAAAGCATTTACTTTTTATAACATACTAAAAATGTCAGCATTTTATTTTCAACCATAAAAGATCTTTTGCTGAACCTATAGGCCTTGACAATTCTATATCTAGCATTTACAATTAAACCAGCGGGTCTATGCATGCAAGTATTATTAAATGTCAATCTTGTAAGGGGATGTTCCACCTTAATATGTTCCTTAATATGTATGTATCTCTTCCTACCGATCGCAGTTAAAATGGCTTCCCATCCGCCAGCGCCGTTCGTTGCGTGCCCTCACTACCCTTTTTTCTATTCTAAAATCTCCTTCCCCTCCTTCTTACCTGTCTCCCGAATTCATTTACCTCAGTGATACTCACTCTAGAAATCTGCGCTCGTCTAGCAATCTCCTTCTAAAATGTCCTCCTCATAGTTCTGACTTCTTTCACTCTTCCTTTGCTATCCAATCCATTCTTCTCTGGAATGCACTCCCACTCGAAATCAGGTCGTGCACAACACGGCTGGCTTTCAAGATGAAGGTTCGGCAATTACTCCTCGCCGAAGTAGCAGATTCTCACCACTAATGTAGGTATTTATTTATTTAGTTGTATATATATATATATTTTAAAGTATTTATATATATATGTATGTGTATGTATGTATGTGTAGGTATATGTATAATAATATTGGTAAATATTAATAATTAAATTGATATATATTCGTATAAATATTATTATTTATGTTTTATATATGTATATATATTCTCTTCTCATTTATTTCGTTACAAATTAATAAGCACCTGCTTCCGTCTCTCTGCACTACCTTAAGGTTGGCTGGTAGAAAATGCCCTTAGGCATTAAGTCCGCCTGTACTATTGATGTGTACAAAGTATATGTAGGGATGACAGAGGGGACTTCAGTATCAGTAGGTTCCATCAGGCAGGCAGGCAGGCAGGCAGACAGGCAGGCAGGCGTGGGTATTCGGGCGAGGAGAATAAAATGCTACACCATTAAGGTACACAACTGGAGGGGACATCAAGACCAAATAGTTTGGAACATTCGCAAGAGTACATGTACCGTTAGGCTGTCAGTCGTCCCTGACGTTTCAGCGAAGATGGACCTAATTAGGTGTCAATATAATTGGTCCATAAATGCCGTATTGCGTGCTAAAAACGTGCAAAAACCATTCCAGAACAATAGGAAGAAAAGATGGAGTCTCATTCTATAGTTAAATCATCCGTAATTGAAATAAAGAAGCACCAAATAAAATTTAAAAAAATATTTACCGGAGTCGTTTTGACAACCACCATTTTTGAATGAAATTATAGATTAATAATTATGTAGTGACAGATAGGTAAAAATTGAAGTTTTCGTATAGGGAGAGTGGATATTGTATGTGATGATAGATCAATATTGTAGGGTGTGAGTAGGGTCCCAGTGCTGCTGTATTGCTCACAATTTGAGATAGTTACATAAAGTAAGTGTATTACACGAGAATTAATATAACTGTCTAATAATGAACTAATTCTTGCTTAGTTTATTTATTTCTATCAAAGTTTTGCTATGAGGTCATAATTAGACACTACAATAGTAATATTAGAAGTTCGCGGTTATAGTATTCAAATAAAGTCACTTAGTTATTTTTGTAAATAAATTAATTTTACCCAAAATTGGGGCAATATTAATATATATATAAGAAATAAATATAAATGATTTGATTAAATTATGCTTTTAATTTGACATCACGCGTATATAGATGTAGGTAGAAATTTCTGAAGTGTCGCATCTGCAACAATGTCGACTCAATCTATACCTCACTGTCATATTGAAATGAGCACAATTTTTCTTCTACGTGTCCGCTCCAGTTGTAATACCTCAATGTGCTACACGTAATTTAGAGTTAATAACATAGTTATTGAACTGAGCACACAAAATCACATAACACTCCACCAAGCACGTAGCGCGTTAGTCTGATGTGATCTGATCGCCATTCTTGCTGGTAATCATGGTTCTTGCTGCACTAGCACCGGGTGTCGCGTCAGAGAGTCAAACGACGGTGACAGCTCCCGACGTTTACCCCTCTTGTCAAATGCGCCGTCATATAAATAAATAAATAACTTCTAATTTAAAAAAGAAATTATTTTTACCGAATGCTAATACAAAATATTTCCTGAAAAACTATTTTATAAATTTGCGTGAAAATAAATGTGTCAGTGTGTAACTTCTTATAATCCAACCATTAAACATGAGCAAATAACAAGCGCGCTACATTTTCCAACGAACATGATTTACGGAACAAATACCAAATGCGAATATAAACACCAACTCATATTAGCTACTTATTTAAATGCTCGTACATACGCTGCATTAATTCCAACTCATTTGCAATTCGGGCATTGTTACAATATACAGTCCATTTTCAAATTATTACCGAATAGAATACGCTTACAATAAACAAAACGTAATACTGCGCTAAATTGTAACGCTTGATTTGCTATCCTATCACTGCATTATATTTGTACGCCGCAATATACTCACTGCGCTCGTTTAATCTATTTGTATTTCCATTGCAAATGGAATGAGTTTAAAATCGACATTGGATGCAAATATATTAAAGTTGATAATTATTTAAAACGTTCGATTTGATTTCCGCTGTGTAATTGCAGCGTGCGAGTTGATATCTAGTGGAGTGATAGCTGTATTCGGGCCCACTGACCCAGTTTCTGCTTCGGCTGTCGAAGCGCAATGTCGTGCTGCCAGGATTCCTCACATACAGGTGAACGTGTAATTGCTTTCCATTCATACGTTGTGTGATAGATAGATTTGATCGATGCTTCGACACTTGGATGTCATGATCTAATTATATTTGTGAACAAAATATCGCTGTATCTTTAGATCAATCATGTGAATAGTTCATTTGAAGAAATGTTTGATGTTGTGAATAGTCGTAAAGATACTCGTATAATTAGTATAGTGTGTAAACTTGCAGGCAACATGGCGGCCGCCCCCGCCGCGGGGCACGGAGCGACCGACTCCTCCTGGCATCAATTTGTACCCTGAAGCTGTAGCTCTTTCAAAAGCCATTGCGCTCTTTATAAAAGACAGTGATTGGAATAGTTATACATTGCTCTACGATGACGACCATGGTAACTATTTATTTATCCTAAGATTTAACAAAATACTTAAAATTAATAACACTTCCAATTTATGTGTTCACAGTTCGAAACAAAAATAAGAAAAAAACATAAAATCAGTTCATTGTAAAATATACATTTACCCAATTATTTTCTTATGACAGGTTTAATGAGACTACAGGAAATATTAAAGCACGCTGATAGAGAAGTCAAATGGTATGTTCGAAGACTGACACCAGGAGAAGATAACCGTTCACTTCTAAAATCTCTTAAAGCGACTGGCGAAACTCGAGTTATACTCGATTGCCCTGCGGACAGGGTACTCAATTATTTACGACAAGCCAACGAAGTTGAATTTTTCCAGGACTATATGGTATGAACTATCCGGTATTTTAAAATGTACATTTGTTACCTTAGCTAGTTATGTTCATGAAAGCTTTATGTTACAGAGTTATGTACTGATGTCACTCGACGCGCACACATTGGATTTAGCAGAATTGCGCTATGGTCTCTCAAATGTAACTTGCCTTCGAATTTTCGATCACTCGGATTCAAGAACAAGATCTTATTTAGCCGACTGGAAAATAAGAGCGTCGACTGAAGTCAACATACCAAGCCAAACACATGAAATCACTGTAAGTAGTAAAATTAAACATTTAATAAAAAATCAATGACTTTTTCTAAAATTATTTATTTAATAGGTTGAAGCTGCGTTGGCTAGTGATGCTGCAAGGCTTATTATTGAAGCTGTGGAAAGCGCTCCTGAAGAGTTTAAGTTTGATGCACAACCGATAGAATGCGGATCAGAAGACAAATGGGCAGGAGGGGAAGATTTCATCAATCATTTATTAACTGTTAGCAATATATAAATTAATAAATAATCTATGAATAATTTCATATTAATTATTTTTTTAATAAAACATATACATTTCAGAACCCAATCGTCGGAATAACAGATAAAATATCCCTAGACAATGCGACTGGAGAACGTGTAAATTTTAATGTGGAAATATTAGAATTGTCCAACAGCGGATTTAGCAGTATTGCGAAGTGGAATCCCGAGACTAATTTTGTTTACGTACGATCAGCAAGTGAAGTTTCCGAACGGTTAGCAGAAAAGTGGCAGAACAAGACGTTTAAAGTAGTTACTCGCATCGGAGCGCCGTACCTTGTTCAAGTAATACCTAAAGACGGCGAAGTTCTCACTGGTAATGATCGCTATGAAGGATACTCAAAAGATTTAATACATGAAATTCTTAAAGAAACGCTACATTTGAATTATGAGTTAGAGATTGTTCCTGGTAATGGTTACGGGTCTTATAATAAAGATACTAAGAAATGGGATGGTCTTATTGGACATCTCCTAGATAGAGTATGTAATTCATTTAAGAAATTGAAATATTTTTTTAGAAACGTGTAGTTGTATTAATATAACTTTGTATGCTATTTTTACAGAAAGCTGACTTGGCAATCTGTGATCTAACAATAACTTACGAACGAAGATCCTCTGTGGATTTCACGACACCTTTTATGACTCTGGGCATCGGTATTTTATATACAAAACCCATCCCTCCCGAGCCGGAGCTATTTTCATTTCTCAAGCCCTTTTCAGTTGATGTATGGATTTATATGGCGGGCGCGTATTTAATGGTTTCTCTATTACTACACATTTTGGCTAGGTAAGATATATCATACTTGTCAAAACAAAGAATCTTGTATGCAAAAATGGGTCATATGTTTCGATTACAATTTCAGATTGGCTCCCAACGATTGGGAAAATCCCCATCCATGCGATAAATCCCCCGAAGAACTGGAAAATATTTGGCACATTAAAAACTCTTGCTGGCTTACAATGGGCTCAATCATGACTCAAGGCTCGGATATATTACCCAAGTGAGTACGCTAACATTATGTTAAAAATGTAATATTATACATTATTTCCTTTGAATGCTTCAAAGGTATGTTACACATAATAATTAATATTTTAATATATCTATAACTTACTTTTTGTCAATATTGTAAATAATATATTTTTTTAAATAAATGCCTGGCAATATATTGCATTTCCACCCGAAGTGAAACTCAGTTTATCGAGGACTTGTTCTTATTTCTTTAATTTGTTTTAATACAGAGGTTACTCAACTCGATGGGTGTGTGGTATGTGGTGGTTCTTCGCCCTCATCATGTGTTCATCGTACACCGCTAATCTAGCTGCTTTCCTTACCAATGCGGCTATGGACGACTCCATTAAAAGCGTTGATGATTTAGCTATGCAAACAAAAATTAAGTTTGGGACGCTAATAGGTGGATCCACATATTCTTTCTTCAAGGTAATATATAAGTATATTTTATTACTTCCGTATTGGTACTGGTGACATATTTTCGGAAAATGCGGAATAATTTTTCTTCCTCTATTTTCGGAATATTTTTTCTAGCGTTCAAACGTTTCTACGTATCAAAGAATGTGGGCAACTATGGAGTCGGCTCGACCCTCAGTATTTGTTAAGAATAACGATGAAGGCGTCGAAAGGGTTTTAAAAAGCAAAAGGACTTATGCATACCTAATGGAATCGACAGCTATTGAATATCAGTTGGAAAGGCATTGCGACTTAATGCAAGTTGGAGGCTTGCTCGACTCAAAAGGCTACGGTATTGCCATGCCTTTTTGTAAGTACGATCCAATACTTTTTAATATACCTTCTACCTTTTATTATAAATAAATACGTCTAACCCATTTGTAATCAATTTAAGATTCGTCGTATCGGACAGCAGTCGACAACGCAGTTTTAAAGTTGGCTGAAGCTGGTAAATTAGTTGAAATTAAAAACCGATGGTGGAAACCACCGGAAGGTAAAAAATGTGTTGTAAGTACTCAATTACGAAAATAATGAATTACTACAAACATTGTCGTTGAATAGTGATTATTAAAAAAATGTTGAGATTAATTTTGTGGTCACCAAAAACTCCTGCATAGACACCCAAATTAGGTCTAGGCGAGGAACTAAAACCTTAGTAGTGTTCGCAAATGTTCGTACAAACAACGGCTTGCAGAAACTTTCATTGTGATGCCCCGAAATTTCTCCAAAGTAAAGATGCTTTTAGCCCATATCCCACTCAATGCAAGAAACAAAGACGATTTCCCCATGGAAAAATAATAGGAAGTCAAGCATTATACAGCATACTCTATAATCTACTTTATGATCTAAGCTCTCAACTTTAATGTAGATCTCTGCAATATGTCGTGTATAGACTGTATTATCAATTATATTAATATGAAACTGTTTCACAACCATGAAGCAAAATCATAATTCGCAGACACAAGCAACAGGTGACGACACGAGCGCGGCTGAGCTCGGCGTGGACAACGTGGGCGGTGTTTTTGTGGTATTGGCAGCCGGCTGTGGGATGGCTGCTGCAATGGGAATTTTTGAATTCCTCTGGCATGTCAGAGAAGTCGCTATAGAACAAAAGGTTAGTCCAAATGTATAAAAAATCTGATTTTATTTTCGCTCGGGCAACATTATTTGTAGGCCATATAAAAATTAAGAATGATTCTATTTCGCTTTCGATCTGAGATAACTTAAAAATAACCTGCTGAATCTTTATTCTAGACATAACACCTGGAAAACTTCTACCTATCTCAACATCAAATTTAAACTACCAAGATAAGAAAGTAGTCATACCACCCAAGTCTTCCGAAAGGGTAGTTTATCACATTTACTTCTCGCTCAAAAAACCACTACCGTTACTGATATCAGTGAAGATCTGTCGACATTGACACCATGTGAAAGAAAACTCAACAAAAAATGTAAACATTTCATATTAATCATCATCCCCATTTGTTTACTAACAGATGACGCAGGCAGAAGCGTTTTGGGCGGAGCTGACATTCGCGCTGAGTTTCTGGGAGACTGAGAAACCGGTGAAGCACTCGCGGCCTTCATCCTCCGCATCGGAGTCCAACGCAGCCTCTAGAGCCTCCTCCGTGCTGCGATCAGCTGCCGACCTGTTCCACCTCGACTTATTTAATGCACAAACTAACAAAGAATAAATTGTTATCAATAATGTAGTACACATCAGGAGTCTTTCATATACTTGTGCATAAATGAACGCTGGAGGAAATGAACCGTGGCTATAAAGCTTGTAAATAAAAAAGATACTTGCAAATTACGTGCTCGGCAAAATAATGCATAAAATAGGTATTTTTTCAATACTTTTCCTTTTCTCGCTTTTCCGTATTTTACTTACTTTACTTTTCTATTGCATTCTTGCATATTTTAATTTTAATTAAAATCTAGCCATGAAACTTTACATATTTCTGTGGGTTTAATAATAATGCCTGTCGTTCATATTTTAACGTTTTTGCAGCGTCATAATAGTGTTCAGTGCCATTATATTTTCTTTATTGTATATACAATATTACATCTGTCGAATACTAAAATGTCTAATTTATGTAAATAAAATATTTTAACAACAAAACTGGATATTATAAATCGTGTTGTAACAATAAAACAACAAAACAAGCAACAATACGAATTGACTTAAATCGTAACACATTACTCAACGTCTTCGAACAACCTTTACATAACAAAACAAAAATATTTTTACCTATGTCATCATTCACAACAATCCTCAAACTACTTTAAAAATGCTTAACAATTCATCAATAAATTTCATCAAAATTGATAAAAGAGGAAGCAGCTCGAAGAACCGATACCGCCCTGGACTGAGATCGCTCTCGTCTCGGCGACGGCGAGGCAGTGGACGGCGGCGCGGACCTTGGCGGCGCGGCTAGTCTGTGCAGGTTGCGAGGGTTGAGCGACGCGCGCCACTCACTCACCAGGGCCTCGTGGAACGTCACCTTATCACAAGTTATAAAGAGTAGATTAGTGCTACAACAACTGCTTTGAAGTTGAAACACTGGAGTGACCACCAAAGTTATAAACAGCGCTTTACTATGCCTTGATTTTAAATATACGAGGGTGTTGTGTTCACTACACTGATGTCAGAGTTAGGCTTAGTTGCCCCAACCAACTTTGCCAATACCTTTGACCTTGAAAATTTCAATCCCATACATTGGCAATGACAAATACGTCTTAAATGTATGGGGGTTGATATGAGAGAGAGAGGGGGATAAGATATTGTATTGTATTGTATCAGCCCATATACGTCCCACTGTAGGGCACGGGCCTACTCTACAATCGAAAGTACGATTGAGAGTGGCCATATAGCCCACCACGCTGGCCTAGTGCGGGTTGGCGGACTTACATACCATAGAAATTCTTATAAATCGCTATGGTATGCAGGTTTCCTCACGATGTTTTCCTTCACCGTTTTAGTGCGTGGTGATTGACTGTCAATACACACATGACTCCGAAAAGTCAGAGGTGTGTCCTGGGATTTGAACCCGCGACCACCGTGAACATGTTTGCAGCCGCGTCTAGTCCGTTTACCAACAGGCCACCACGCAGGATAAGATATGAGAATGATATATTCTAGAAATGCTCAATTGTAATTAAACAAGAAGAATAAGACATTTTGAGCATCATAAGTAGTCAATAAATAGCATAGTAGCCGAATACAGGCCATTTGCAATAGGTCAATGTGGACATCCTTGAGCGCGGTCTATGTTCAACAATCAGGCAGACCACAATAGACATGAGCGAAAAAGCATTAAAAATGCATACGAAAAAACATAGCAAAGCCACGTGATTTTTATACGATAAAAGTAAATGTTTGAGAATACTTACCCGCTCTTTAACACTAATTTGACGAGCGTGGAGCAAGAAGTCTATGACAGCCACTAAAAGGCCAAAAATACCGCCGACACCAAGGACTAAAAATATTCCACTCGTGTTTTTCATTTGAAGCGAACCGTTGTCGTCTTTCTCTGAATCTGATTTCTAAGAAATACAAAGAAATTTATTCATTAATTATAACACAATCACACAAAAATTAAACGGTATTCTGACTCTTAATCCATAGCCTAAAATACATCTTTAAAGTGCTAAAACTACCTTTAAATTTCTATTACGCATATAGTTGACCTTAGATTTCTACTTAATGCGTCAAATTAGCGAAGAAATAATAGGGTTCGTACTTGGAGCAGACTTCTTAGCTATAATTTTTGTTTGTGTCTGTGTTCTTCGGAACAGAGAGCAAAATCAACTTTATGTACAAGGGCTATATTTTTATTTTTCAGGATTCCACTTTAAAAATTCAATAGTATTCTCTATTATACTTATAATTTTCTCCGAACTTTGTCTGTGTTTACGACATAGGATAAAGAGTTCCAATATTTTGTGGAGTATCTAAGCACATGAGTGAAGTTTAACGTACGGCGTCCGATATTCGAAATTCGTACCGTTTCATTGAGTAATCCCTCTGAATTGAACTGTTACGAACTTGTTTCGACACATAACATAAAACATTATATCCTTACCTCACAATGCTCTACAATATCTTCTTCTTCCCACCATTTGATTTTTAATCTTGCAAGGTCGCCTAATTGTTGTAGAGATAAAATAGCATGGTCAATCAAACCTTTATGCGGATAATCTGTAAACAATTCGTAGCGTCAGCGTAAAACGTATACAACAATCTATTAAAATATATTTTACAAAAAAAATATCAATAATCTAATAAAGAAACTAATATTATCTGAAATGAATTATAATGTCGGTCCGTTGCCGTACACAAATCACATATTTAAAACTACAATGATATCTTACTTCATTTTAGAATCAATGTCAGTGTTTTCACATTAAAATAGCAATAAAAGCGTAAAAGGCAGCGTCCTATGCGTAAAGTTTCATGTTCAACAATTTCATGAACAACAGCTTGCTCGAACAACGTTGTAGAAATCTCTACTAATTATATTATATGAACAATACGAGCAACTATGTAACCAGGGGCCCTACTATATTCATTCGAAACGAAGTTCGAAACTTCGGACGAGCGACGTTTTTATACGATACGAATGTACCTACATGTACTTATGGTCGTTATTGACTTAGTTTCGTAACCATAGACTTATGGTTACGATGTACGTTATATAAATTCCAACTTTTACAGAGTAGATACATTCGTATCGTATAAAATACTTCGTTCGTCCGAAGTTTCGAACTTCGTTTCGGATGAATATAGTAGGGCCCCTGCACGTTCTCTTACAGAAGCACTTTATAAGGATTGCGAGCACCATCAGACTCAAACTACGTTTACAGTGTAACAGATATTTAGCTCTCAAATATTCTCATCAGACGAACGCTTTTGTTATACATGTTTTTACAAGATACTCAATATTGAATATGACGCTTAACAAAACATAAAATACAAATGAACTAATATTTTGAAGCCATTCCAGTGTAACACAATAAAAAATATATAAACTCACTTTTTGGCATAGCAATGCCGTATTCTTTAGAATCTAGCTTAGAGCCGACCATTTTTAGGTCACAATCCCTTTGTGTGTAGTATTCAATAGCCGTGGACTCCATGAAAAACGCATATTTTCCTTTACTTTTTAAAACTCTGTTCATCCCCTCGATATTGCTGTACGTAAATACTGTAGGTCTCGCTGATTCCATTACGGTCCATATTTTTTGATAAACGGATTCATTGGAAGTCTGAAAGACATAAAGTTCCAAAACTATCTACTATACATTGATACAAAGTTATAAATGACAAAGAATACAAAATATGAAAGAAACTGAACAGGGACTAAACCAAACTTTTTCCCTATTACGGAATGTTTTGGCTTTACCTACTGTTTTAACTTACTTGGAAGAACTTGTAAGTAGAAGCATTGACAACGGCTCCATAGGAAACTTTGTTTTGTTCCGAGAGTGCTTTGACGTCTGTGATGTCGTTGCTGCGTCGACTGTTACTAAGGAAAGTGGACATGTTCGCGGTGTATGAAGCCGTCACGATCAAAGCGAAGAACCACCACATTCCCGTAACCCAACGAGATCCTGCCGCACTGGATAATAAAAGAAATCAAAATATATGTTTATAAGTAAATACATAATTAATATTTCAATTTAAAATAGATATGTAAAGTCAAGCGGTCAAATAATATTGATTATCTTTGTCAACAGGGACTGGATGCAAATTGCTCTCAACAGAGAGATGTGGAAGATCTTAGGGAGGCCTTTGCCCAGCAGTGGTATCTTTTAGGCTCATATAATAACTGTCTAAGCTAGTTGGATGATGCTGTGTTTTATTTTATTATTACTTACCGTGGTAAGATATCACAGCCTTGAGTCATGATAGAACCCATCGTCAACCACATGCAGTTGTAAAGACTCCATATATTTTGCAAATTCT
Organism: Hyles euphorbiae; assembly: GCA_023078785.2. Lineage (NCBI taxonomy): Eukaryota > Metazoa > Arthropoda > Insecta > Lepidoptera > Sphingidae > Hyles > Hyles euphorbiae. The sequence continues at coordinate 8,865,331 of CM041051.1, read as the reverse complement.
CTGGGTGCTGATTACACGGGTGAGGATTTACCCAATCATCTTGACACATTCTAAAAAAAACATCAAATTATAAGCTTATATATATTATAACCTTATTTAAATGTAGTACTATTTATTAAAGTACAAACTGACCTTGCACATATAAGTAGGATAAATGAAACAAGTATATAAGTAGTGGCCAAATACAGCCAGACGTCCAAAGCCAACGGATTTATAAATGAGAACATATCAGGCTCCTCTGGTTCGGGTTGTTTGAACAGCATACTTATTCCTAGTGTCATGAACGGGACTGAAAAATCCACCGCAGAAATTCGCTCTGATGTTATTGTCAAATCGCCTACGCCAAGTTCCGCTTTCTGTAACACAAGAATGTAAGGAAAATTGCCATTTGGGTAAATGTGTTTTTTGTAAGGGGAAACATGCTATGTCGAGCTTAATGACATGCTTCGTTACAGTACAATTTTAGCAAAAGAGCAAATGCTTGTATGTAATGTAATGTAATGGTAAACGAACACATCCACTTATCTCAATTCATTATGGGATATCTAAAAACATCGCTGTTCTTTTAAAGACTGCTCAACCTTAACTAATTTTATGTTTTACATTACTGACAATCCACCTTATTACATTAACAGAAAAATGAATTGATACAAGCATGGTTTCTTAAATCCAAGCTTTTATCAATTTATCAATTCATTTTTCTCTTAACATCACACATTTTAAAGCGATAGAATTACATGTTCCATTAATTCTCCTATAAGCCCTCCCCATTTTCTCTTCCCGGGAAGGGGGTTTCCGTAGCTGTTGTCGGGCGCTTTGTAGAATTCGTACTCAAAATCAAGGTTATTATCAATTTTTATGCGTTTGAAAATAGCTTCGACGAGATCGACTGCATATCCACGATGCCTTGTACCATTAGGCGTATTTACAACTTGAAAGTATGGCATTCCTTCTATGGTAGCAATCTGAAAGCAATTTATGTAATTAGATTGTCACTTAGGTTAAAAACTAAAATTAACTGTATGTTAAATTACCCTGATTTTGGATTTCGATTTTAAAGCTGTTGATCGGTCTTTAACCATTCTCTCGGTGGTGATCAAATTGGTTTTTGAATCCCAATGGCCAGCGTAAATAAACTCACTATCCTTGTTCAGCTTTGAATAGAGTAATACTATACTTTTTCTCCTGCCGTACTCGTCAAACTCGAGTTTACCAGTGAAACCTTCCGATTCAGTCTGAAAAAGGTAGATTTTTTTGAAATTGTCATACAAATTGGTCATAAATTCGGTTATTTAATTTTTGTATCCCACCTGTAATAAAGAGTTTTTTAACTTTTCTCCCAAGGACCAAACGGAGTTTTCATAGTCTGCTTTGGAGTCCATTAAGCACAAGGCCGGAGGTGGGGGCAACTTCGCCGATCTAATCATATATCCATCTGAACCATTCCGCATGCTTGCTAGTGCCTTTTCTATATGTTTTATAGAGTCCGCTACCAAGGCAGCTTCTAACTGAAAACATTTAAAATCAAATGAAACAAATATCTTAAAGCAAAATTCAAATACTATTTTTTAAACAACAAATCTTTGAAAACTAGGTACTTAGGTTAGGTTATAGGTACTAATGAAAGAAAATAGTGAATCTACTTACAGGCACTATTTGGTTTTCCTTGGCCATGCCTAAGTCTATCCATTTGACGTGATTTTGCGTAGTTAAGTGCAAAGTGGAAACATTTGCCATTAACGCTGGAATGTTTCCCAGCTTAATTGTATACGCGTCCAAACTTGTTAGTATGAAACTCTGAAAACCCATATAAAACCAGTCATTTTGATAGCGCAAAGGAGAATTACATTTTAGCATACAAATATCAACGAGTGTAATGTAATCATTTAAATGATGGTCTTGCGTTGAAAATAACAATGAATAAAAATAACTAAATAACCCATATTACCTGATACTCTGTTGAATTCTCAACCTGTATAATTTCATGCATATACTTAAGTATATTGTTGACATGGCAGTCTAGCACATGATAATTCATATGAGCCACTTTGAACACGTGTTTAAAAGTCTCCCTATTGTCTGCTTCAGGGTCAAGTCTCTTGAACACAATAGGTTCCATTGTGTTCGGCCACGAACTTATTATTTCCTGAAGACGAATAAAACCTAAAATGTTAAGAAGCCGTCTAAAACACATGAAAAAGTTGACTAAGTAAGAGAAAAAACGAGCCTTACTTCCTTCATCTTCGTAAAGGATTGTAAATTTATCCCACTGTAAATCCTTTATTAGCGCCGCGTATGCTTTCGAAATCAAATCCGGGGGCGGATAATATTGAATTGTAAATGAATCTGTTTCCAACGTACTTGTTGGCTCCCACCCCAGAGATAGGTGAGGGATCTGGAAGTAATATATTAATAAAATTATTGAAATTAGCAAAAAAGAGTACGATGCGGTGACAGGTGGCATTAAAGAAAAAAAACTATAGCAACACCATTAAAAATGTCATTGTGTTCGTTGAATAATTTTATACGTAGGTATTTCCATGCGTTTTTGCATCGTTTTTATTTGTATTGTGATTTAAAATAAACAAAGAGACTATTAACAATCTATACACATAAATAAAATTGAAGTGTCTGTTTGTAAAGTGAAAATAAATAAAAATGTCCAACTACATATCGTTATTAACACGATACCTATAACGAAAATGACCTTAGATATTTTTTTGTCTGTCTGTCTGTCTGTTTGTTCCGGCTAATCTCTGAAATGGCTGGACCCATTTTGACGGGACTTTTATTGTCAGGTAGCTGATATAATAAGGAGTAACTTAGGCTACATTTATTTTAGAAAAATTAAGTTTTTGTTAAATTCCACGCGGACGAAGTCGCGGGTACAGCTAGTAATAAATAAAAATAACAAGTATCTAAACATTTTGCGTCGTAGTACTTATATATCGTGTTGCCATATTAGTATTAAATTCGATCTTGGCGCCCTCATTAAAAACAGATTCTTTTTTGCCAAGCTATAGTTGCATGGTTTACTTAATTTACAAAGTTTACACAAATAATGCATTTTTGTTCAGTTGAAGCATACTTGATATAAAAGTAATATTTCATTTCTATGTACATAAAATTGTATATAACATGACAAGGAATTGAAAGCACCGTGATATTTTTATAAGGACCACACATCCGAGTATAAGGGCAAAATAACTTTATTTCTGACCAATCGTTTTTGTGTTGCGTGCAAACAATGGCAGACTTCTATCATTTTATTTATAAAGATAATATCTAACACTATTTACCATAATATAATACAATAAATTTTACTTACGTACATTGTATTTGTTACATAACAGGCAAGTTGTATCGCAAATCCCGTTTGTGGGTCGGGCGTCGATTAAAGCCACGACGCCTTTATCATCCGAAGTGTACGGACATACTGCACACAATTCAAATAAAAACACCACAGTTTGTAAGTTAAAACATACATACATAAACTCACGCCTTTTTCCCAGAAGGGATAGGCACAGGTGCCATGACACCCATGTTACGCCGTATATTTTCCGTCCCTTGGTGTGATAGGAGACGAGCTTATCGCCATATTGGGCACAAATTCCAGACTCCGCGCTGATAATGAATAGAAAAATCAATATCACTTAGCTTGACCCGGGATTCGAACCCAAGACCTGTGGTCTATCAATGATACCGTAGTACATGCGCTACCGAGGAAGTCAAGTCAAAACATACATTATATTATTACAAATAATAATTATTAATTGCTTGGTGCATTGGAAGTAAAATTGGGTTAATCCATTAAAAGATGAATCAATATCCTGTAAAATTATAAACTCTTTTTGCAAAAAATCTGCAAAATGATATTGCACCGACACACGTAACTTTATTTAAAAATATACCTTTAAAAAGAGTATTTACAGGCGATCGAAGATAATTAAAATAAAGTTTTACAGGAAAATAGTAAAAGCAAAATAACAAAATAGGTTCAACTGGTAGATAATACTATAAAGTCCATTTATACTTACACAGTTTGTACAAAGTGTCATTTTGTCTACTTTAAATTATTAAAAATCATACTAACAAAATAAAACTTACACTCTAAAGCCGTTGAGTAACTGTCAACAACTTTACTCTCCAGCGGTTGTCCATGAAAACTTCTGGTACCGGTCAAATTCACCAATCTTATAAACACTTCCAAAGAACTCGGCAGGGTTAAGTCATTAAATAACCCTCCTGAAAACAAACAATAAAAACATCAGACTTTGTCAACCCGTCGACGACACAGATACATTACACGTACCTATGGGAAAGCTAACACTTCTAGCTGCATCCGTTGAAATAATAGTTACAAGAAATAAAAATATTGCCCTCGTGTTTATGAATGCCATTGTTATTGAATGATAATGATCCGAGCGTGGTTTGGGCGGCATGCGGCGAGGGGGCCGCCTATACAACGTCTGGAGTATTTTAGGAAAACAATTTTAGGTCACGTTTGCCGGTGACGCCCGCCGTCGTCAAAGTCGCAAACACGTCGCGCAATACAAAAATATTTCCCGATGATATACACCAAAAAACAGTTCCGTTCTCGTATACTTCATTTACGTTTGCGTATGTTAATGTCACAATATTATTACCGTTGATCTAAATGCTAGTTAAAGAGCTTTATGTTTACACAAAGTTCTCGACGCGGTATAATAAAGCAAGTAGTTCGAGACAGTGCTAGAATTACGAATAAACTGTTTATTTTGGAAGGACATCACGTATGAGATGTGCATGAGCTGAAATAGTTTGCCTCCTCCACGGCACACTAGTTCCGCGACAGTTTAATTTTATTTGAGTGAACGGCTACCCAGTTGTTCATTCGTTAAAATCGCGCAACCGCATGTTTTTATGGAAAGTATTTAGCAACTATTTATTCATTTTAAAACTGTTCAGCAAAATGTGGTGTTTATTAACTGTGTTGTGTTTTTTTATAAACAAATGCACTGCGGCGTACGTTTATTCAGAGAGTACTGAAATTGCTTTTCAAATTGGTGAGTAATTTCGTACAGTGTTTTGAAAAATACTCAAAAGTTATTGTGAATTATATGAGTATTTGTTTGGCTCAATATTTCTCGCGCCGTGGCCCGAGTTGACACATTTTGAGCTGAGCTTAGGCCATTATCCAACCGCTACGTTCCCCCACAGCGGCATGTTGGTCAAACCAATTACTGTTCCAAAGCTCGCACGAACAGTACTTGCAAACCTCCCATGAGATTTTAGCGCAATCGATATCTGCTATTCGACAATAACCGAAACTAAGCGCAAACGGAATATTTCCTCACTGATATTTGATCCTAATTATGAATCTTTACATAATATTTTTAAATATCCTTTCAATACATTTGTAAATATCCATTCAATGCAAATTATGTAAATGTTCTTACATACTTCTGGAAAAGCTATCGTACTTATGTTTTCATATGATGCTTTACCATCTTCGTATACGCAAATCTCTTCATGCGCCTTATCTGTTCTTTAGACTCAAACACTGTAATTTCGTGACTACCTTTTCAAACTGCAAACCTGCAAACCTACATAGTTAATAGTAGTTCATTTGTTTTCAGCTGGTATATTCGAACGGAGTACTATTACTCAGCAGTATGCCTTTAACGAGACTATGTACCATGTCCATGAAGAATCTATACGACTTCAGTCTCTAATAATACAGCCTTCACGGACTGACAGCTACTCTACGTGGCGAAATAGTAAGTATTTATTAAACAATATTTTACGCAAAGTTGTGAATATGACCTTTGTTTTACTTTTACTCTCACCCTTGCAACGGTAAGCAGGGATTAACATCATCATCATCATCATCATCATATCAGCCACAGGAAGTCCACTGCTGAACATAGGCCTCCCCCAATGATCTCCACAATGACCTGTTGGAAGCGGCCTGCATCCAGCGACTTCCTGCGACCTTAGTCAGATCGTCCGTCCACCTTGTAGGCGGGCGTCCGACACTTCGCTTGCCTGTACGTGGCCTCCACTCGAGAACCTTTCGGCCCCAACGGCCATCGGTTCTACGAGCTATGTGCCCGGCCCACTGTCACTTCAACTTGCCAATCCTATGGGCTATGTCGGTAACCTTGGTTACCGGGATTAACAGTTGCATCGAAACTGAGTTCCTGAGCTCGGCGAATCTCTGAGAGACTTTAGAGTCTAGCTTGTCTTTAACTCGCATCGAAATTAAGAGCGTTTATACCCTGCACGCGCTTTTTGGCTTAAAAACAGGACTTTTTAAATGAGTTAATAGCCACCAATAAACAATTTAAAGGAAAAATAATTATTACTAATTTTAGAAAAGGTTATCATCTAGGGATTTTGGTGGAAAACATTATAGATTGATGGATAATTTGTGAGTACTATACGGATTACTGAACACAAGTTTCGTTATTTAGGCTTTAAATGGCAATTTAGAAGCTTAAGATATCCTTAACCACTAAATATAAGATGAAAATAAAAATATTATCAGACTAATAAGACCCTTATGGAGGGATTTTGCTGAGAAAAATAATCTTTTTGTGTTTAGTTCCTGAAAAATAAAAATTTAAACAATGCGAAATTATTCAGAAACTCTCGTCAACAACATATTTTTTTTCACCAACTTATCGTACATAATTTTTTATAACAATTGCATATTATAATAGAAGAACATCTTATCAATAAATTACCATTTTTATATTTCAACAAAATTAGTTTTCATGTTTTCTACAAATATTTTAAAAACCACTATAAAACACGCTGTCCGACGTGGATCAAATCAGACCGCCGCAAGGCCTTCTAGCGGGAGGACGTATCGCTCGTCGCTCCGACCTGGCTGCAGTCGATTATGCCGCGCGTAGTAAAAATAGCCACGCGCGGAATGCGATTACCACATCTTAGTACTTTGGTAGTAAAATATTTAATTATTTTTATTGCCTACAATGATTTTGTAGTGAGTATAAATTATGTTTCAGGTAATATAATGGGACGTAATTCCGAGGCTAAATTATGTTATGTATTGTAATATATAATTAAATATATTTCGTAATTGTAAGGGGTTGTAAGGCCCCTAACACTATTTATGTGTTCGAACACGAAATGATTAATAAAACGTCCGTAGTGTCTACTGATTGAACACTGATTTGAATGCAACTTAACAATGTAATAATAACGAAAATATGATTAGTATCCAAAATTTGTATTATTCTTTGCTTGCACAGTAATATTTGTCTACTTATAATGCAAATAAAATATTTTTATGATATTATATTACAGTTACATTTCAATTGAATATTTGAAGCGCACGGATCAAAGTTGTTTGAGCCGATTGTATAGCGAGCCGACGCGGCAGCTCTACGCACACAGCTTTGGTCGCTTATGTGTGCGTGAAATTAACGAAGAAATACCTATAGTTGACTTTGCGCGCAAGGTGTATACGCTCTTAATCAAAAGAAAAAAAAACAAATAGATACCTAAACTACTTATATGTATTTTTATGAAAGAGCTGACGTTAAGCAAGGTCAATGATTTTTTCCCGTTTTTGAAGTATACAATATATCGGCCCTATATACTCATATTCATTACACTGTTTTTTAACATCAACCGACTACAAACTGCCAAATAATAATGACGTACAATTTCATTGCAGTGTGTTCAAATCAATTAATGAGACCTGTGGCTATATTTGGTCCGCAAAATCCAATATCAGACGGTGCTGTACGCGATCAGTGCGCCATTGCAAATATACCGCATATACAAGCTACATGGCAGCCCTTCGACCCAGATCTAGCTCTCAATGAAGACATAGAGGAAGAAGAAGACAATGAAGAAGAAACTGCAGAAGCTGATGACGAAAATGAGCCGACAACAGAAAGTGCAGCAGAAATATCCGCATTCAAAAAGATATCAATCAATTTCTATCCTAATTCAGAAGAAATATCACTTGCTTACGCGAAATTGCTGAAATATTACAAATGGGAAAACTTCGCTGTTCTTTACGAAGATAATTTCGGTGAGAAATCATCTGAATTTTATTATTGTAAATGTATGGTTCATTCATAATATATTTTTTTTTATTTAGGGCTGCAGCGAGTGCAAAAGATTCTTGCCGAGCACACAGACAGATATCCTGTCACAATGCACAGACTTGATCCTGAAGGGGATAACAGGAAGGTATATTTTGAATATATTCGTCGTAATCTCTCTTCAAAGGCAAATTCTATAGACAATAATCTTTCTGGTCTTAATAGATTTTCAAAAGATTAGACGCGGGAAGAGAAGATCGTATTTTATTGGACTGCCATGTAGATCGGGTACTGAAATATATGGATGAAGCTGCACACTTTAAAAGGCTTAATCATTATCAGGTAAGATATTCACATCGATTAATTTTATCATAGTAGTTAACTCGAGATAGAAAGCCCATCCCAAAAATATTCCACAATTTCTTACCTATTTAAAATAAGACAAATCTTAAAGAAAACATTAAGATCAAATTTCCTCCAAAATGATGTTTGTCTACATATTAAACTCCTTAAAATAATTATCAGCTTTGTTACTTAAGCATTTCTATATTTTCAGCACTATACCCTAGTAACATTGGATGCATCGATAATTGCTGAGACTTTAGTGAAACTACCGATCAATATAACTTGGCTGAGTATCACAGAATTCGACACACTTAGAGATGCCCAACACTACCTATCATCAAGAGTTGGGAAATGGACGGGTCCTACACTTGACCACTCCACTGCCGTCATCGATATGAAGGTAACATTTTGTCCCAATATATAAATATAATAATATCAGTTATAAGAGTACCTAAGTATAGTAAGTGCATGGTGACCTGTTCGGAAACGGACTAGACGCGGCTGCCAACATGTTCACGGTGGTCGCAGGTTCGAATCCCAGGGCACACCTCTGACTTTTCGCAGTCATGTGTGTATTGATAGTCAATCACCACGCACTAAAACTGTGAAAGAAAACATCGTGAGGAAACCTGCATACCATAGCGATTTATAAGAATTTCTATGGTATGTAAGTCCGCCAACCCGCACTAGGCCAGCGTGGTGTACTATATGGCCTAACCACTCTCAATCGTACTCTCGATTGCTGAAGAGGCCCGTGCTCTGCAGTGGGACGTAAATCATGGGTTGATACAGATACAGAAGAGTACCTATACCATCTCACAACCATGAACTTATTGCTTAATGAGAACACTTACAACATTGCTCTTCATATTAAGTTGGAAAGTCATTAAGAATAGAAATATGGGGATGGAATAACACCACGCAATGAAAAAAAAGGATGTTAAGTATTTAATTAATAATAATTACTTTTACATCTCAATTGAGTAGTTACATGTACATAGCATTCGAATCTTACAATACAGAAATACTTAATCAAGAAATAAATAAACATCCAAAACATAATATATACATATATTAACCAAGTTTTTGTATGTTGAGACTCTGACAAATAAATCATTTTTCGTTCCTTCTTCCAAAACATAACAATCACAAATGAAATATACGATAAGATCATCCCAAAATAATTCTCGGGTAATTGTCAGAATAAACAACAATAGTAAATCCAATATTTTTCAGACCGATGAACTTATGATGGATGACATTGCTAACCACGTTGTCAAGGCGCTGCAATCTGTCGAAGGATTGGAGAAACCAACAAACTCTATTTGCGATGATAGTGCTGAACCCTGGCCTTATGGTGCTCAACTACAACAAGCTTTACTTCAGGTAATTTATTTTGTCATTATTATTATTTTTTTATTCTAACCTAAAAGCAAGAAAATAGCCGTGTTTTTTACTCAGCTACAAACGTCATATTAAAACCCAAACCCTTCGATCAAATATACACTAGATACAACATTAGCGCTTAGATAATGGCACCAAAAAAGAGTGCTTTAAGCACTCTTTTGCCTTCAGTCACGCACCGACCGTTGCTTCTAAACCGTCGCAGAACTTTAGACAAAATTATGTGAAAAGCTACTTTAAGCTCCAGGAATAAGGTGGAATTTGTGTTAATATATTGGGAATATGTGTTAATATATTTTGGAATATGTGATCTTTTTGTTTACTTTTTTTCATGTCATGCATCGGTGCCACTTTTTTTTTAACAGAACTTTTACAGGGAACTGTGTATCTAGTGTATATTTGATCGAAGCCCAAACCAATGTAGTCGCAGAATTACTTAGTATCATTGTCTATTAGAGAATTACCTACTTAAGCTACTTGCAAATAATATGCTACTTGCATTGCGCAGGACGAAGGACTCAAGAGTTAGGAAATAGAGCAGTCGTAATTTGAAATACTTGTGTAACAAGGACGCTATAAATAAACTCTACCATTGTACTACATTAGTAAAATATTTTCAACTCCTTTTACTGGTGGTAGGTCTCTCATATATGAGAAGCCTCCTGGGTAGGTACCACCGCAATGTCTATTTCTCCCGCAATATTAAAGGCAGAGTAACTACCGGATTTATTTAAACTTACTTATGTCTTAGGATGGCGAGCGCAGTGAAATGCCAAATATTGCTTGGTTTTGCCACTGTCCATGAGCGGTCGTATCTCTTACCATCAGAGGAGTGGCAGGCTCATCTTGCTATTCATCGCTATAAAAAAAAATCCTCCTCCTCCTATTTATTTTATTATCTGAGTACATTTGTTGTAGTTTAAAGACAAGATAGACATTACTGGAAACTCGCTGAACTTCAATTCTCTGTGACATTAAAATGCAAGCCACTGTTGATCTTAGTTAACAGTCGGCGTGACAGGCTCCTTTACTAACTATATTTTTATGTACTAACGGCCTTGTTAGTCACTTTTTAAACCTATTTTATCTATACAATGTTTCGTCTTCTTCGTTCAAATTGAATTCAAAAGTCATTCGAAAGGGACAAAAAATTCGATAACTAAAATGATTTTATAACCTGTCTTCTGTTCCAGACAAAGACGCTTGGTGTGACCGGGAATATAGAGTTCGATGAAACAGGACGCAGAGTGAATTATACTTTCTTCGTCAATGAAATATACATGTCCAATCGACTCACTGTGGGCCGGTGGGAATCATCGACCGGCGGTGACATTATAGAAACAAGACAAAGCACGATTAGATCTGAAAATAAGCAAAGAAAACATTTCATTGTGAGTAACTTATTGACCACAGTATATTAAGTAGCTATTTTCAATCTTCTTAAATTGCACACTATGCTCACCTATGACCGAAATATAGCCGGTGTTAAGTACTGGCAAATGTAGATAATTAATAATTGCGAGTTTGATGTGTGTAAAATGACAACTTATATGTGAACATAAGTATTAAGAATGTATTTGCATGATAATATAAATATCACTTGTCATCATTTCAGGTGATATCCAAGAAACAAAAGCCATACTTTTCCGATAAAGTGCTATGTAACAAAACAGATGTGGACTGCGTCGAAGAAACAGCCGATGCGAACTATGAAGGATTTTCAGTGGACCTTGTCAAAGCGATATTCGACACATTAAAGGAAGAAAAGTTTAACTACACATACGAGTTTATATATGATAAAAAGTTTGAAAAAGGAGCGTACGACCCAAAGGAAAAGAAATGGTTTGGAGTTATTGGAGCGTTATTGGATAAAGTAAAGAATTCTGAAACCACATACTCTACACATTTATTGACAGTAAATATTTATGATGGTAATTACTATTTATTTTTACTTTTTCAGCAAGCGGATCTAGCAGTAACCGATTTGACCATTACTGAAGAGCGGAAGAAAGTAGTGGATTTTTCAGTGCCATTCATGTCTCTGGGCATAAGCATACTGTTCACTCAAGAGCGTAAAGTGGCTCCGGGAATGTTTTCCTTCCTGTATCCGTACACTGTCGACGTTTGGATGCACACGGCAACTGCATACTGCGTCTTGTCTATTATACTATTTGTTTGTTCAAGGTAACTTTCTTGTTTTAGTTACTCGGATTTTAGACAGAAAATCATGATAAAAGGACTACATCTAACTACTTCATATGTTACCAGAATATCACCTGCCGATTGGGAAAACCCCGAGCCGTGTGAAAAAGATCCGGAAGAGTTAGAAAATATTTGGACATTCAAAAACTGCGCCTGGCTGACAATGGGATCCATTATGACACAAGGATGCGACATCTTACCGAAGTAAATATCGAATTGCAAACCACGACAAGATTTATTCCCCTGCAGTCGTCAAACGAACCCCGTCTAATATGAATGAATTTTACACTACTAGTTCCTAAGTATTTGGTCTGATACTTATCTAAATACATGAATAATAAAAAATATATTGAATAGCAAATAATATACCTCTCTACTTTTTTACCGAAATGACTAGTCAAAAACATAGTAGTTGGTGATTACTCATTTTTATATTTTTTTTATTTTATTTTAGAGCGATCGGTACCCGATGGGTGTGTGGGATGTGGTGGTTCTTCGCGATGATAGTGTGTCAGACATACATTGCGCAGCTGTCGGCTTCCATGACATCGGCCATGGCAGACGAACCTATAAACAGTGTCGAAGATCTCGCCAAACAAACAAAGATATTATACGGCGCCATAGACGGAGGATCAACATTGGATTTCTTCCGAGTAAATATTTTGCTACGATTATATTTCAGAGCTTCCATTGCAAAAACCATGAACACATGTCGTACGCTAACTTGTTTACGCCTATTTCCCCAAGGTACAGGCAAATATTCTGTTAATATCACCGGTAGTACGTTGTACTTACTATTACACCTGATATGAAGCGTATTTACTGTTATTTAAGGCGCAAATTCTAATTGAGGCACAGGCTTGAGATATTAAAAACCTAAATATTCGCATATGGCCTGACCTGGAAGTCAAACTTATTGATGGCACTGTGCTTAATCGTCTCAGTGGACACGAACTTATTTAAACAACGGGAAGGAAACCAGTGCTTAACATACAAACAAACATACAAACAAACATACAAGTGAAGCTAATATAAAGCGTGTAAAAATGCATACCCGCGTAATTTATTATAGGTTTATGTAATATACATACGTATGTTAAATAAAATGCCGAAACATAAATTATTGAAAACGAATACAAAATCTTACTAACATGCTTTGAAAGATAAAAAGCATTTTCGGTATATTTCAGAGTTCCAAAGACAAAACCTTCCGTCGCATGTACGAAACTATGGAAGCCAACCCAGCGGTGTTGGTGAAAACCAACGACGAAGGCGAGAAAAGAGTGCTCAACGAGAGACACAACTATGCATTCCTCATGGAGTCGTGCGCGATAGAATACAAATTGAAAAGAAAATGCGAACTGAAGAAAGTTGGCGGTGAACTTGACAATAAGTATTATGGAATTGCCATGCCTGCGAGTGAGTATCGAGGACTGTTTTTAATGCTTTTTGATGTAAAATATTACGAACTTTATAAAGTTAATAAATTAAACACCCGTTATGTAAATAAAGTATTTTCAATAGCATAACTAGTTAATCGACGCATTTAGACAAAGGCAACCAATTGCAGTATACGAGTTAAGTTTGAGTGAAATACGAAGAACTTGGGGAAACATAATTTCATTCTGACGACTTAAAATCATTTTCTTGATAATTTTAGATTCTCCATTCCGGACCCACATAAATCGAGCAATTTTAAAACTACAGGAATCAACAGAGTTAGATAAAATTAAAAAGAAGTGGTGGAATATGAAGGACGGAGCGGGTAATTGCGAAGTAAGTGAAAAATACGTATAAATTACATTTTCAAGTAACTTCAGTTATCCAGGTCTGACACAAAAGGCATCACTTTCATAGGCTGAACCCTTTTCTATAACAAAGCGCGTAGGTCGACGAACTATGCCAAGTATTATCTGTGCTTAGAATGGAAATATAGGTCAGAATCTTTTCACCCTAAAATCCTTTTTATATGCCTTTTTATATTATTTCTTTTAAAGGAATAAGCACATAAAATCTAAACTCGGCTCGCGCCGTTCCAATTAAATATTCACGTAGCCTGTTAATGTTTCTTTGTAGCCGAAAATTGACGTCAACGATGTGGAAGGAGATCTTGAAATGGAGAATTTGTTGGGCGCCTTCGTCGTTTTAATAGTTGGGCTTGTGTTCTGCCTGATTATTACTGCCGCTGAGTTCATGAATGAAGTGCGGAATATTGTTGTCCGAGAGCAGGTATGTCAACTGTAATTGATATTAGTCATATTGATGAGTACAACGCTTCGAAATTCTTGGTAGTGCAATGATAATTCAACATTTAATATTAAATAATTATATGAGGTTTTCAAATCCTAATGTCATCTGAATTGAAATTAAATTTAAACATATTTTTCTGATGAGATGTATACGAGTATTCTAATGAGGTTTCAATTGACAATATACAAGGAATATAATATAATAATCTGAATTGCTTTAACCACTACTGTGGAAAAAGTAAAATTTAATTAAATTATTGAATCATCATAAATATATAGAGCAGAAAAAACGTGTCAGTGATAGGTGTTTTCAAAACTTTAGTCCTGATAAAAACTCTGTGCGCCATCTGTCTGAAATATATGCATTTGTGTTAATGTTGTAATATGTATTCAAGCGAATTTCCTGCATTAAAATGTCATAGCCGTAAATATTTTATTGCATGTAGTTGCGCCTTTAAGTGTGACGAATACAAATCATTGAATCACATTAAATTATTGGTAGATATTAGCCAATAGGAGTAAAAATGTTGTTGAAGATGAACGGACGATCTTGCAAAGGCCCCTGAGATAATTGTAGATTTTTTGTAAACGCGTATTATATTAACAATAAAAATATTAATGATAATATGCTAATCATAAAACTTCTGAAGGTAATAATTCTATAAATTAACATCGCAATTGTGATGCTTTCTATTAGACGCTATCTGGGCCCACTGCAGTATGTGTTTTCCTGCTTAATATTCGCCATTTAGCTTAATCGCCTTAAGTAGCCTTTAGCTTAATCGGTAATTTCCTTAATTTGAAATTATATACTCAGTCTATCATCGTCCACTGCTAGACGTAGATCATGTAAGCGCCAAATAAGCGCGCCAATCATTAAAATTTATATGGAACATTTTAAAATTATTTTTTTCTTGCAGGTGACGCATAAAGAGGTCTTCATTAAAGAGCTGAAGGCATCGTTGAACTTCTTCCAGTTACAAAAACCGGTGTTAAGAAACCCTAGCAGAGCGCCTTCACTCGCCCCTTCTGAAAACTCTAGACACAGCGATGAACAAAAAGAGAAGCGATACAACAACATCGAAAACTTCCTTGAATTCGAAAAGGAAGTGCATTAATTGTACACAGAATACTTTGAAACTAGAACATAGATAAATCCAGACGTAGTTAGTAGAAACATTAGTAGTAGCAATTAGTGTAAGAGAATGATTTTAAAATAACACAGAACTGTAGAATTTAATCTATACATTTAACGAAATCCGAAAACGAAGAGAACCTATGAGGCATTGACGTCTTTGAGACACGCGTCATATTGATTTATAAATTGTCTTGTTGATATTAAGAGAGCGATGAATCTCTGACCCATAGCTATAGAATACACTTTATACTAGAGACTTTGACTAACAGAGGTAGTTCACCATCCATGTCCTAAAATATAAGATAAAACATAAGTACATGTGCGTGATGGCCTGTTGGTAAACGGACTAGACGCAGCTGCCAATATGTTCACGGTGGTCGCGGGTTTGAATCCCAGGGCACACCTCTGACTTTTCGGAGTTATGTGTGTATTGATAGTCAATCACCACGCACTATAAACGATAAAGGAAAATATCATGATGAAACCTGCATACCATAGCGATTTATAAGAATGTCTGTGGTATGTAAGTCCGCCAACCCGCACTGGACCAGCGTGATGGACTGTGTGGCCTTACCACTCTCAATCGTATTCTTCATTGTAAAGGAGGCCCGTTCCCTGTAGTAGGACGTATTTGGGCTGATACACATACCTACATACGTATCACGTATAAAACTTAATATAACATACTACCATGCATATTCTGTTTTGACAAAGTTTATTGCAACACTGAACCTAACAATATATCTTTAATTAACAAAAGGAAGGAAGTAATTATTTGGAATTTAATTTACATGCATAAATAAGCAACGTCAAGAATAAATAATCGTACAACCACCTCTTACTGTAATCTATTCGAACATAAATATTGTATTATATGATACTTGTTTTGTTTACAATAAATGATTCGCGTCAATCTGCGAATACTACGTAGACGTAATTAATTGTAATTAATAACAACATTCATAATTACATATTCAGTGCATGTTAAATAATTTGCGAGCATAAAACTAATTTAGATCTTCGTATAGTACCGAGATGTTTATATAATATACTTTTGTTATGTAAATATTTGTTTTTATTCGTGAGAAGGTGAAGTAACAATGCGTTCACATCCTTCGTCCATGTGAAAGTAAGATCGTACAGACTATATTTTATGTCCCGTCGGCGAAGTTTGCCAATATTTCGCAGTCTCAAACTTGGAGAGTTGCAATTCCATCGTAAAATAAATAGGAAACAGTAAGTTGGCTTAATAAATGCATCTGTTATTTTTCCACATAGAAATATTAAAATATAGGTATTATAGTTTTTATGACGATGGTTTTTCAAGATTACTATTCTAATTTAAACTAAGTAAATATTATAAATTCAAAGTTTTTAAATAATATATGTATTTAAACTTGTGATCATCATAATATTTATAATACAAAACGTGCATACAGAAAATTAACCTTTGTTTATCCTTGATGAACTTTGTTGAACCTTAGTTTATCTTTGTATATCCTTGATTATCATTTTGGATGCGAAACTCCCATCCAAAATGTTAAAAATACTTTTGCTAAATAAAGTGTAGCAATTAAGAAGTTAAACGTTGAAATAATGAATTAGAAAATTTAATTAGTTCATTAAACTTAGTAAAGTCATTATTCGTTAATATTTTTTAACTATACACAATAATTTAAATTTATTTTTAAGTCTATAAATAAAAACCTCAAATTAAAATGATGAGATAAATATAATGACTAATGAGACTGTCTATTTATACATCATGTATTTTTGAGCACGCTTCGAAAACCGTGGCAAACATACTAATCCATACGGAATAATTAAATTAATGATTACATTTTAGGTTATTAATAATTCCGTCACTATGAATAAACTACATTTAACTACATTTTCTGAATTACTAGTTCACATGACTATTTTTTTAGAATCGTCAGCCTAGAAGAACATAATATTTAAAAATGTATTTTTTGCATTGAAATGAAAACTAAAAACCAAATTGTCCCCAAATATTATAACACAAGTATTTGCATTTCCTTATACAATTATAGACACATTGTGTGGTCTTCGGAAAACGCAATTGTGACAAATTCCTTGCTCTATTCAACAAGGAACTCGGCAATATCCGGTTTCAGCTAATCTTACCAATATATTCTCTCTCATTTCTCATTGGTCGCCACACCGCTCGGAATCTTTTACTAGAGTAGTTCTAATCGGATTTATTGGTTACAACTCCTTTGTATCCCTTAAAAAACAAGCCAAAAAAAATTCCTGTTGGTAGGTCTCTATGTGGAAGACAGCCTGGGTAGATACCGCCGCAATATCTATTTCTCCCGCCAAACAGCAGTGTAAATACACTGTTGTGTTATGGTTTGAAGGACATTGTATCAAGATCAACTACTGGGCATATTGAGAACTAACATCTTATGTATCAGGATGGCGAGCGCAGAAGAATACCAAGCATTGCTACGTAATTAAATGTTTTGTTTGATGTTGGTACTGTTCATGAGCAGTCGTATCGCTTATCATCAGGCGAACGGCATGCTCGTCTCACCATACACAACAATAAAAAACTATTATAAAAAAGAAAAATACAAGAACCGTTCAACATAACCATTTCGACCTTTAATCTTTATTTCTGCCTTGTCATGTTCTATAATATATTATCTATGGTCATGTTTGCGAGACGGACTTGTATCTACGACCGATTACACTTTAGTATTAAGGTATCCGCTGAAAGGCTACATCAAGGTCATATAATGTAAATAGATAATTAAATACTGATATCTCAAAGATATGCTGAAGTTATTCAGCCACTGTGAATGTGTCCTAACGTTGACTTGTGATGTCAACGGTATCATATCAATGTCATTGTCAGTATGTTAGTAAAGTTATTTGTAAACACAAGCTGGAACTTGACCTATTATTACGTATTGATTGATTTACGTGACATGCATTCCGTAAAATTCTTATAAACTCACTGAAAATTCGAACTGCGCATATCTTTCTTCGACTTTACGGTCCCGAACAAATATTTGAAGGTGTTAGAACCAAGAATATTTTTTTCTCTTGATTATAAGTTTAAATTTGTTTTATTATAATAGCGTTTTATCTTAAAACATATAACAAGATGTCGAAGAGAAAATAAAATATATTTTCTACCTATGTCTTTATGTGCCAGTTGCCACTGACAAAAGAATAATTAAACAAAAAAAAACGTTAATCTAAACCCAAAATTAGTTTTGAATTTGCTGTTTAATATCATTTTCGTTACACCACGTCTAAAATAGTCTAAGTCGAGTTATAAAAGTTTTCCTAAATAAAATACAAGTTAAATATCAACATGGTAATACGCTGCTTTTAATCATTAAAATAATCCAAAGCCCACACTAATCTTGCATCGGCTATATACAAATGATGATTGCAACAAACAAATCAATTTTATCAACATAACCAAATTGTTTTTGTTTTTTCAATTTGCAGTGAATTTATTTTATGCGAAACGTGAATTACCTTTACACGGAAACCATAAAGTTACTTTTACGACACACCACATCTAGACTTCTAAACAATTACTTCAGACAGTGTTCAAAGAGACGGTCACATGAAGCAAAAAACAAGTCTGCATCAATGGCGGTAAGGATTGATAAGTCACATCCGCTATTTGCACGTGCTGAACAGAATACAGTCGCCTCTACGTCGCACGCGACGCCTCGTCGGAAGTGAGGGTTCTGTCGGAAGCCCGCACTACTATTTTCGCCTTCAAGCAGCACACTACTAAACCGAACATTCTTATGATACACCATACATCGATGGTTATGTACGGCTATCAATTACATCTGCCCGAGCGAGGGGAGCCTCGTATTTTTTTCAAATTGATAAATCAGCGTCCGTGCTTCTGTCATAGTGGGCAATCAATTGTGGCGAAAGAACGCCAAATCTGCTGGTTGATTTAGTTCAGTGGCGCGAAAGCCACAGTGTGAGATGGCCGTGTCGTGGTACGCTGTGGCCGTGCTCGCAGCTACAGCGCTCGGAGCTTCAATTGCGCGTGAGTTATCAATAGTATTTTTTTATTCTGTAATGATACGATCTATTATTTCCTCATTTAAAAAAAATGTAATTTAAATATAGACGTATTTTTGTCATTTCCAATCCTCTTTTTTTTACCGGAATTGGAATGGTATGATCCTACAATTTTATTAGTGCTGAAAAATAATCGTAATATCCGATTGACCCTATAGACATCAAATTGTACAATTCTATCATATTATTAATTTTGCAATTTAAAATAATGCTCATAAAATATTTGCGTGTGTAGCAGCAATTTAGTTACATGTATAATTATTTTTTGTTTTCCTTTTACACTGGAGGCTAATTAAAGCAGCCAAGTTATGCAAACATTAGGAATGGAATGAAGATGTTGAAAAGTAAGTGAAGTAACAGTTTCGAGTAAGGCAATATGCCTCGTTCCGCGTTGGGTAGCCAAGGTCGGAACCGAATAACATAGATAAGTAATTTCTCAGGCATATTACACCCGTTATATTTAACTAAATATAACTGGGATGGAACATCTAAAATCATAACAAACGCCTACAATTACCACTACCACTGGTTGATTAGGTTAAATAGACTCTAAATCACAGATTTCAATATCTTAGTAGTAGGTAGCTTTGTGTCGTAGCTTTACAAAAATACAAAGTATCACATTAAAACTAACTTTCACAAATGGCGCTACAAAAAAAGATATTATCCTCGCTGTTGTAAAACAACGGCTTAAAGTAACTGCTTTTGTTTCAGAAAGAAATAAATTCTCAAAAAGAAGCTCATAAAATTATTAACTTTAAAGACGTTTAAGTTCCTTAGTTACAGATATGTAAGCACAGGACATGCGCGGAAGAAACTGCCGCATAGTAACTTTTACATTTGGGTTCGGCAACGTAAATTAAAATATTTCAATCTCCTAAGTATCTTTTGTAAATCCACCCTTATCACAATTACGGTCTCATTAATTATTTAGAAACCTCGACCTTTTTGATAAATAACAAATTATACGTATATGTTATCGCGTAAACAAAATATTTAGATTACAAATTGATATTACACCTGATTTCAAGATAGGTACAGATACTTTTATCTCCAAGTATGTTACTCCAAACTACATTAATAAGTAATACAAAATCACATAACATTTATAAAGCTGTTTACACCGGTAAACTAACTGTTTTTATAGATTTATTCCAATAAAAGAGATTTTAACCTATTTTTCTCATTCACACCAGTCTATGTTATTAACTTAGAGTATTTATATATTAAGAGGGAGCGCTGTCATACATTCGCGTTTTGAAAAACGTAGATATTTTCTTGTTCGTAATGTTGGTAACGCTCCTATATTAGTAAAAATTTAATTAATCATTTAGCTATAAATTCCTTTGATAGCCGAAATTATATTTAGCTATTATCCTTTTAAAATGAGTTTGAGTGGAGTTAAATAGACCTAAACTATTTATTTTTAATTATTATTTTTCAAATAATTTATGTATGTTGCACAACCTGTTCAAATATTAGCCAATAGGAGGGCAGAAAAAGGTGGCCCGGCACCACCATTTTTATCTACGTTTTTGAAGTACCAGCGCTCCCTCTACATATATATACTCTAAGGTTATTAATCTGGATATTATATCAATTATTTATCTTTTTATCTTGAATACACTAAGTTCACCTTTACACGTCATAAAATCCGAGGACATACGGTTTAATTTCAATAAAATGTCATGCCTCAAGTACCTGATAACACAATCATTCCAATTTCTCATTCTGCATGATATTAGTTTAAACATGATTTAAATAAGGAATCGTTTTTTTTTTTTTTTGGAAGCAATTGTCAAAGAAGCCAGCTAACAAGGAGATTTAGAAAAAAGTATTTAATTAATTTTAATTTAATTACCATATTAATTTATTTACCATATTAATTTATTTAATAACACGGCTTTTATTAAATAAATTCATATTTTTTGTTCGTCTAATATTTTTGTTTCTAACGAAGACCTTCTACACGGATGTTGTGTCAAAGTGAACCATTTGCATTATATAATACTGTTACCCACAATCTCAAAAAGGAACTGTGCGCGGCGATACTAATATGTGGAGTGTGCAATTATGTCATTGATTACGTCACCGCACTAAACTGATTTTAATATGAAACTATATTAGAACCCAAAAAAAACATTTACCCAATTATATTCTACGATTCAAATGTTTATTACTTATTACATTGAACAAAATCAGGCAAAAAGATACTAAGTAGGTCAGTACTAATGAGCTACATTGACTCATCTAATGTCAACACACAAGATGTCTAACTTATTACGACCTCCCAAAAATATTTGGCCGAAATAAAATAAGATGCCGAAAAATCAAACTCCAGGCAGAAAGTCCGTCATTTAAATAATATAATAAAATAAGCAGTTTTCAAAAAGCGTCAAGCTGACTCTGCGGCGAAGATCAAACCATTATTACGGTCAGAATCATCAGAGTCACAAATATTTGTAACTTCTATATTTAGGTCCAATTTATTTACCTTTAGCAAATTATTCATACATTAACAGCGATCTCGCAAATTCTGTCATATTAGCAAATTACACACGATGAAATTTTAGGCCTTTGAAATATTCTGTAGAGAGCCTTTAGTACAATTGGCTTAAAGCGAATATTCCCACCCTTACAGTATTTATACATAGAGGGAGCACTGTCATACATTTGCAACTTCAAAAACGTAAATATCGTAAAATATATTCTTGTTCGTAACGTTGGTAGCACTCCTATATTAATGTTACCAATATATAACTTTTCCTCGAAAAATATATAAATAAATAAATAAATAAATGGAAATTAACATATTCACGTAAGATAATAAATGTAAAGTCAAACTCACCCTTTCGTTATTATAATTAATTTCGGTCCAAATTCAAATATTTTACATTTTCTACCTAAAAATTATTCCGGAACTTTTTCGGAATTTCAACAATTTAATTACTTGCAACATTGAATAAAAAGGCGTTCGAAAATTTAAAAATATGAATATTTTTCTGTAACTTGATGTATATAATTTC
Organism: Hyles euphorbiae; assembly: GCA_023078785.2. Taxonomy (NCBI): domain Eukaryota; kingdom Metazoa; phylum Arthropoda; class Insecta; order Lepidoptera; family Sphingidae; genus Hyles; species Hyles euphorbiae. The sequence goes on along the minus strand of CM041051.1, from coordinate 8,842,821 downwards.
TTAATAATTAATAAGAAATTGGACTTATTGTCGGTAATAAACGAATACACAGTTAATAATTAACCCCTAAAATAAATTTGGATGAAATTCGATAGCGCTAAACTACATTTTTGATTTTTCTTTTTCATGTAATTCATGCGTATTCCAAGCTGTCACAATTCATACTGGATGTGGGGAAGAAAAAGGTGGCCCCGGCACCACCATTTTTATCAACGTTTTTGAAGTACCAGCGCTCCCTCTATATATATATATATATATATATATATATATACTCTAAGTTCCCACCATAATATATTACTTTATTCTGACTCGAAAATATACCGTTGTAGGTAGTCATAAAAACCACCCTTTTTATATGTGCTGCTCAAGCATCGCATAAATATGAACGTAGATTTTGCGTAAAAATAAATCTTATTTTTAAATATAATGCAGACGCAGGAATAGAAAATATTTTATTACTTGGATCCATATTTAATATGGACATATTTTAAAAAGCTTATGTACCTGATAAAAACCTTGTTTTACTTGATATGAGTGAAAGGTTCTTAATTCATTTTATCACGCGTATATCCTCAGAGGACTAGTCATAGGTGCAAACGCATTCACCTACATTTCACTAACGGTAAATATAACTATTGATTAGTGCAATAAAATATAATGGCGAATGGAAAAAGATGCTAAGAAAGTTAACAAACTTTGAAGGTTAACAGCCACGAATGGATTACATATCTTACAAAGTGAGCGCTTAAAGTGTGTCTAGATTACCTAATGTTATCGAACGGGTCACAATATTTATGAATGAACAGCTTTACAGTATACATAAATTACTTGCAAATCAAATAGAGTCTTTACAGACGAAAGGTGGTTTTTTCTTAAAACCGGATATCACCTCTAATCCCGTAACGCAATATCTTCTCAATTTGAAAAAAATGTTTGTTACCTCTTAGGGCCCACAAGTAATCCAGCAGTCAACTAGTCACATTTTAAATTTACAAATATATATCCATATTATATTGTGTAAAATTTTTAACACATCTTGGTAACTGTATGTGTCGAATGACAATATCAACCGACGCTCTAAGGGTAACGCAAAACTTAACAGAACTGTTATCACTTAACGTAACTTCTACTCATCCTAGATTCAAAACGCCACTTCAGTGAACTAGTGTCATGAAAATAAGTTATGTCAACTGAGTTAAGATTCAAACTTCGCGTTTCATTTCCATGGAACTCACCTTAACTTTACAAAGTTACGTGTGTATTTATAGTTAATTATCGCTTCCTTCGTTGGAAGTAAGTGTAAGTGAAGGAAAATATCAGGAAATGTTTGTATCTGTGAATAACTTCACCAAAAAATCTTAGGTATTATTAATTTGACACAACTACAACTACTGCGAAATTAATTCGAAGAAGGGTAGATGTTAGACTAGCGTGATGGACTAAGTTCAACTCTATACAGAAAGGCTTGACACTATAATATTTTATCAGCCATATTCATGAACAATTTTAATTTTTCACAGTTTGAAAAATATTTCGCTCCAACTAAATTCTGTATTCTGTATGTATCAGCCCATATACGTCCCACTGCAGGGCACGGGCCTACTCTACAATCGACAGTACGATTGAGAGTGGTTAGGCCATATAGTCCTCCACGCTGGCCTAGTGCGGGTTGGCGGACTTACATACCATAGAAATTCTTATAAATTGCTATGGTGTGCAGGTTTCCTCACGATGTTTTCCTTCACCGTTTTAGTGCGTGGTGATTGACTATCAATACACACATGACTCCGAAAAGTCAGAGGTGTGCGCTGGGATTCGAACCCGCGACCACCGTGAATATGTAGGCAGCCGCGTCTAGTCCGTTTGCCAACAGGCCACCACGCACAATTAAATTCTAAAGTTTATTTATTTATTTATTTATAAACTTTATTGTACACCAGAAAAAAACAAAATACAATAACAGAAATTAAAAATAATATTAAAAATAAGTACAATCGGCGGCCTTATTGCACTAGGCAATCTCTTCCAGGCAACCTTTGGATGGAGATAAGACACAGGAGAGAGAAAGAGAAAGTCATTCGAAAAAGACGAAAGATATCGATAGCTAATATGGTCGTAAAAATACAATGCCCACGGCTGTCTAACAGGTCAGTGTGGAGATCATTGATAGAGGTTTACGTTCCGCAGATGACTTCCTGTGGCTGAAACGAACGAATACGGGTGATCATTAAGTTATAATCAAAGCAAAATTATTTATGTAATGTCGACCAATGCTAACTGAATTTTTACTTATCGATAAAATCGATGAGATCCCAATAGATACTGCAAGATAAACATTTATTGGTGGTAAGATATTCGTGTTGGTCCGCATAGCGATCATCGCACACAGTCTAAATATCACATCATAACAACGTACATATGTAACAATGTAACGTTCCGGGTTCATCCCGTTCATATCCGGATAAAATTAGGCCGGTATGATTGCGTTAAAAAGAAAGAGAACCGTCTCGAGTCTACACTTATAGTCGAATGACTATAAATGAATTCACTTTATCATGCCAATACGAAAAACTACAAGAACAATAATAGCCCTTTCCTCTTCGCATCCTTATTCCTTCTCACTCTCCTCCATATTTTAAAGGCCTGCAACATATTTATGATCCAAGCAACATGGCTCATGGGCGGCAGTGATCACTAACCATCGTTTGCCGGACCTATAGCATAAAAAATACTAATCCAAAACTTCGTAACAAGTAATAACCGCGGATTTGATATAAATTACTTTGCAAAATAAACAGATCGTGATCCTAACTCCCAAGTAAGAGTAAGATAAAGACAGGTAAAACAACAGTCTTTTATTATTGCTTATCGCACACCGGAAGCGAACATTACCGCCACGAGCAATTTTCATAAGTAATGCGACGTCGCTAACATTATGGATAAGTAAACTCTGGGCGAAAGGAAAAGTAGGTAAGTAGTGGAGCGATTTACTTACAGCGCACGTGCGTTATGTAAGCCACATCGCGTGTCTCAAATTAATCATGTTTACAAACACCGCCTGCTGTGTACGTTTGTGCGCGATACATTTGTCATTACAAACGGTTTAGACTTAGATTGTTTCCTTGTAATCCTTAATGATACATATCTACTTACAGCCTTACTAATAAAAATATATTATACAATTGTTTAACGTTTATATACTTATTCAATAGATAGGGTGTGAATAGCTACTTATACAATACTTTACTAATAAACAGTGTATAGACCTTGTATAACTATTTAATTGTTACGACACTGACTAATGGCAACATTTTGGGAAGCGTTCCGAAACCTTAAAACGTTGAATACACCACTTATTTCTTTTTTATTTTTCTTTAATATTCACATGTTTTTATTTACCAATGGCTTGAGAAATAGGGTAACAACAATTCCTTTTTATTAAAAAGTATTTTCAGTGTAAAAAATACAGGTTTCTAAATTGTTTATTTTAATATTTCCTAAATTGTAAATTGTCCTCGAAATCTTGAGAACATGTTTTGAACGCGCGTTGAAACGTCAACTGTCATTTTCCGCAAGAAGTGTAAAAAGTTAAAAACGAACCGTTGTTTTTCGTATGCATTTTATTATTGATTTTGTACAGGTGTAAACAAATAGCTACTTAGCCCATAACCTGCATCTCCGAGTAAGCGTCCATGGAATTCTCCATTGCCGAACTTCTGTCGCATACGTGATTCTCTAAATATTAGAGAGTAATGTGTGCTGCTTCTCCAGTGTGCTACAATATCTCTATTTTGCAATTTGGAGTCACAGACTTGCACGTTAATTGAGGATACTCCCCTTCTGTTGGTATAATATTGGGCATTGTCTCCGCCAACTATTTAAATTTTAATACGTGTGCAGTTAATTGCACCTATCACATGTCCACCCACAAATACTGCGGAATGTAGCCGTTCGTGGTATATAGATAAATTGCGCTGCTTACTTGCTAAGGCGACGGCAACGCGGCGACAAAAAAAGCGATTGATTGTTGACTCATGCCATGTATGTCAGCGGCATCGTCTTGTACTTCTTCTGTATCAGCCCATATACGTCCCACTGCAGGGCACGGGCCTCCTCTACAATCGACGTACGATTGAGAGCGATTAGGCCATTTTTTCCACCACGCTTGCCTAGTGCGGCTTGGCGGACTTACATACTATAGATTTTTTTATAAATCGCTATGTTATGCAGTTTTCCTCACGGTGTTTTCCTCTACCGTTTTAGTGCGTGGTGATTGACTATCAATACACACATGACTCCGAAAAGTCAGAGGTGTGCCCTGGGATTCGAACCCGCGACCACCGTGAACGTGTTGGCAGTCGCGTCTAGTCCGTTTACCAACAGACCCCCACGCACTTAGTTCTTGCCACGCTCATACCCTGAGAGTTGTACAAACTTGAAGCTTCTCAGAGAAGCCACTACCCTTCTTTGTCGTCTTCTTCTTTGTCGGGTCAAGTCATCCACTTCTTTGACATACCTTTTAGTAAACCTGTATATACCTCCAAGTCATCTTCTTCCAGAGAAAAGGGATCGAAGCTTGTTTTATAAGCTTTTCTCTTTCTTTGCCGTTCCTCATTGTCCACCTCAAGTATATCAAAATAGTCGAAATAATGCAAAAATCCATATTTAACACTAAATTAAAATACGTCGCGAGATAAGACCTGATAATCATTTATAATTTGTAGGCTATATACACTCTAAACAAGGTCAACAGACTGAATAAGGATTGTATAAAATTACATACACTTATACAACTGTTATAACGGGCGTATAAGGTAAAAATCCCTATACATCGTTTATTAGTAATGATTTCGCTATAACGCTGCTATACACGATGCATAAATGTTTATTAGTAAGACCGTTAATGTACATGTAGGCAATAATGATTTGTTTAAGATATTTTGAAATATTGATATGATTTGTGAATTCTGTTTCGTTACAATTATGATATAGCTGAAACAAGTAATACTTAAATTGGTTTTAGAAATGAGGAAAGAGTTAAAGAGTTTTTCCAAGTATGTAGTTAGTTTCGCTGTGGGGATACATAGATAGTTGTAGAAAACAAGTAGGACACTCCCGACATGGGAGCCATTCTAGTCTGCGAACTGTGCAGCAATGATGAAAAAGAAAGATTTAAACTTGATAGTTTGACTCCAAGTGCTTGCGTTGTTTAAATTTGTTTGCCAAAATTGTTGTATAACCAGAGAATTTACTAATACAATACGGACAGTATTGAATAATAATACAACCAACAGCCACATACTTACATAGTCCTTTGTCGTGGGTATCAGATCACGATACATTTTACTGGTGGTAGGTCTCTCATATTTGAGAGGCTGTGCCAGTAGTCTGCAAGATCTAATAACCCTCTAATTTCACAACTGAAGTTTACTGACATTAGTGGTAGGTCTCGAGTGGTGGTAGGTCTCTCATATGTGAGAGTCCGCCTGGGCAGATACCACCGCAATGCCTATTTCTCCCGTAAAACAGCAGTTTAAATGCATTGTTGTATTTCGGATTGAAGGACATTGTAGCCAGAGTAACTACTGGACATATTGAGACTTAACATCTTATGTCTCGGGATGGCGAGCGCAGTGGAATGCCAAGCATTGCTTTGTATTTCAAGATGTTTGGTTTTGCTACTGTTCATGAGCAGTCGCATCGCTTACCATCAGGCGAACGGCATGTTCGTCTCGCCATTCACTGCAATAAAAAAAACATTCCGGTCTCACAAACACCCAAACTTGAAACAAATACCAGTGGATCACACAACCATTTGTCTCGGAGCGGGGATCGAACCCGTGGCCTCACGTTTCATAGCTAGCGTCTAATACCCTCTGCCACGGAGGCTGTCAAGTTTTGTGAATTCATGTCACAAAACAATTTGCTCAAGATATATGCGTCTTATCTCCGTTATTTGCGGCTCGGTGAGAGACCGCAATATTTATGAATCTTATTATATTTACACAATATTAATGATATTTTTATCAGTATTTCGTGGACATGGCCTTCAATAAGCCGATAATTATTTACTCATTGTATAATTTTGAAATCACAACAAATGAACTTTACGTCTAAATCTGTTGATGAAAAAATGGCAATAAAAGAAGCAAACTAACAAGCCGTTTGATTAAGATTCAATTGAGATTGAATCAAATTAAAGACAGAACACAATCAAAGTAATTTACCTAATACAAATCTTAACAGAAAATTCGGGAGCTAATTACTTTTATTATCAAATTAATTACGGTATTATCAAAATGATACCTTTTACATCAGTACCTACGTCATGCCAGGTGGATATCTTTATTAAAAATCAAAGTTTATTTAGAAACACATTATTTGTTTATTTCGTTTTATTTCAAGTAAACATTAATGAATAATTTCAATAATCAATTCAAGAAATACTCATTTCTATCCGCATGGATACGACCACCGTGGACAACGCATAAATCTGAAACATATTAGTCACGGTACGGGAGCTAGCAACGTTTGAAAAGTAAGAATTTTAGGTCAGCTGATTTTGTGATATGTCGTCCTTCTTGCACTTTCGGTTAGAGTCTGGGCTATCTGGCTGGCGGTAGTGGTTGCGTTCATTAGTGCGCATCCTACCTGTCCAGGTAATAATCTTGGATTTTAAAAGCATTTTAGAAGGCGTAATTTTTGATTTTTTGTTTTTAAATAAGTCTACCTGACATACTTTTTTTACTACCAGACATTTTTGACAATGCTAACTATGTGCCATACGCGAATCTTATTTTTTTTTATAAAAATTTCAAAGTATTTTATAATGCCTGTAATTTTAATATTATGTTATTTAAAGATAAGAAAAACTTAAAATAAATTTGCCAGACATTAATTCGATTGTTAAGTCTGGAATTAAAATGAAAAAGTCATGAAAAGTATTGCAGTATAATGCTAGTATTCGGAGAGTTGCAGAATAAGTCGAGAATGATACAGAGAACCATTACAAAAGTAAATTACTTGTCACTGTACATGTAATAAAAAATAATAATAATATTCAAACACTACGATTATTTTTCCATTCCAAATCCCATGAGTCAGAACTACATAGAGCTGTAGTACGAGCTGATCATAAATATACACCACTTAACCTGTTAGATTCCATGATGAACTTAAACCCGACCACTAACACACAAAAGCTGAATGCCTGGACACAAAAATCTCTCCACGGGAGACACCGCCTCGACTTAACTAATCCTATCGTTGACAAAATAGCGTCAAACGCGTGGCTTAAGCGAGGCGAGGCGAGGCGTTTCCCGAAACGGAGGGATTCATGGTTGCCATCCAGGACCAGACAATCGACACAAAAAATTATAGGAAACACATAATCAAAGATCCTACAGTCCAAAATGATCTCTGTCGGCACTGTCATAGTAGTCCTGAAACAATTCAACATATAACCGGAGCCTGTAAATCTATAACCCAGATGGATTACAAACATCGACATGACCAAGTAGCTGCAATAGTACACCAATATCTTGCATACAAATACGAGTTAATAACAAATAAAACGTCATATTATAAATATTCACCCAAAATAATACTAGAATCGGACAACTACAAGCTTTACTGGGACAGGACTATTATGACAGACAAGACAATTCATCACAATAGACCGGATATTACACTACACGATAAAAGAAACAAAGCAGTTTTTCTAATTGATATAGCTATACCAAATACCCATAACCTACAAACAACATATATAGAAAATAATTGCAAAATATATCCGTTCTATAGAATTAAAAAGACAGTGGCGAGTTGACTCCGTGCGGACCGTACCAATTGTGGTGTCAACTATGGGTGTAATTCCTAAGTATCTTCATAAAAGTTTGAAGACACTCCAAATACATCCCCTAACACATACCATCATGCAAAAAGCTGTCATTTTAAATACCTGCCGAATAGTTCGTAAATTCCTGTCAATAGAAACATCTTAATAAGCTCATCCATTATTTTTCTATTTCTTACGAGTTTTAACTATCATTTATTCATTATCAGTTTCGTTTTGGCCGCAAGCCTGCGTATTAGATTATTTCGCCAGAAATAGTAGAAATTATTTTAAATACCATATAAATAATAATAATAATAATCATTCTAGTCAGAGTAAGTTTCCAAAAAAAATTAAGCATAAAAAGGAATATAAAATTAGATTAAAATTTAAAAAACAACACTTTTTATTTAAATTGTTCTGATTACTAAATATAAATTATAAATAATTAATATTAAGTTTTTCAAGTTGTTTCAGCCCATAGTGACGTCACAAAAAAAAGAGGCATCTTCATAATCATCATCATCATCGTCGCTGTCTTTGTCAGTGTCATTCATATCATCTTCTTGGGAACTTTCGTTATCTTCTAAAACTCTATCATCTGCAACAGAAAAAAAATAAACAGTGTAATTCTTCTTGTTCGTTATAAAACATTTTAGTTATTATTGATAAATATTCCATTTTACACTTACTTTGAACAATAATATCTGCAACTGAGGATGGTAATTGATCTCCCAAAAACCAGACAAAATCATATTTGTCACCGTTAATGGTCCAACCGAAAGCCATTGGAGATAAAGATGTTGGATGTTTTGAGTGAGCATTTCTCCAAATTTTCGTGACGTAACGAACCCTCAATAAATGCTGTTGCAATTCCACTTTACAGGCTGGCAAACTGGATGACTTCAGCTGTCTCTGTCGGACTACTAGCATCATACTGCAATACTTTTCATGACTTTTTAATTTTAATTTAAGGCTTAACAATCGAATTAATGTCTGGCAAATTTATTTTAAGTTTTTCTTATCTTTAAATAACATAATATTAAAATTACAGACATTATAAAATACTTTGAAATTTTTATAAAAAAAATTTATAAAATCGCGTATGGCACATAGTTAGCATTGTCAATGATGTCTGGCAATAAAAAAAAGTAGGTCAGAGAGACTTATTTAAAAACAAAAAATCAAAAATTACGCCTTCTAAAATGCTTTTAAAATCCAGGATTATTACCTGGACAGGTAGGATGCGCACTAATGAACGCAACCACTACCGCCAGCCCGATAGCCCAGACTCTAACCGAAAGTGCAAGAAGGACGACATATCACAAAATCAACTGACCTAAAATTCTTTCTCGAAAACGTTGCTAGCTCCTATACTATCATCTCAACCTCAAAAATAATTTCAAAAATGCATTTTTTTTCTTTCAACATAGAAATTCATCGGTCACTCGAAACATAGGCCTATTTCACAGTGACCTGATTTAATATTGAAATGAATCAACAGAATGAATGCTTTTTAATTGACCTTAATACGCTTATGATAGGACATCCGTCTTTGGGTTTTAGAAAACAGTTTTATAGATCCGTCGTCTCTTGATTCTATGAATCATTCGGATCATTCATACGTATATAGTTAGATATACTGTGAGCTAGGATAGTCTGAGTTGTGGCGATCATGTGTTATGTTACATCAGAGGTCGTCAATCTATGCATCTTGCATACATTGTTGTTCTGTGTAATATGACTGATCACTTGCATTAAGATACGCGGAGTGTACACTTAAAATTGTAGACTTGGAGGTTTTTGCTTGGTAGGTTGACTTCTATGCCGCCGTAACTTCTATGTTGCCGAGAAATTTGAGTACTGTCCATCAAGATTTTTATTACATACATATACTCTCGCCTTTTTCCCAGAAGGGGTAGGCAGAGGTGGTAACAAAACATCCATGTTTCGCCATGCATGTTCCCATGATGTGGTAAGGGGCGTGCTTAACATCATATCGGGCAATAATTCCTGACTCTGATAAATAAATGAATAGAAAAATCCAATGTCACTAAACTCGACCCGGGATTTGAACCCTCAGCGTTGGAATCATACTGTAGTACAACTTCGCCACCAAGGCAGCCGATTTATATTTCTTTCGTATTTTTATTATTAACTACAAACATATTATTTATCAAAATAATCAGTTAAGGTAGTTATGGATGATATCTTACTAAAACCCCAAAATCTATCGTAAATATAATGACGTGCAAATGTGAAAAATGTGTGCAATATTTTGGAGAATTAAATTAATTCTTCTGATAGCCGATTTTATTTAATGTAACGATTATAAGTACAACCCAATGGAGACTTTTAAGTGACATACATACAAGTAACAACACGCTTTCATAAAGGGTTGGGGACTCATCTACAGTTTCCCTGGATATATTGTGATTGCTTGTTCGCCTTCCCCACTGTATATAGGAAGTAAGGGACCGCTCCAGTAACTGAAAGAATCATATACATATGTACTTATTAATAACTTTCATTTGCTTTATTGTATTTTCTTTTTTTTTCAATTAAATACGTTGCTAACCTGTAATCTGCAATGGATAGCGCGCAAGTCGTCGACCGCTAGCGTCAGCTGATCATATATTATGTTACATTATGTTATTTTATAAGTATTAGGAATACATACATACATAAACTCACGCCTTTTTCCCAGAAGGGGTAGGCAGAGGTGCCAGGGCACCCACATTTCACCTTGTATTAGGAATAATTTAGTATTAGGAATAATTATTTGATATACATATTATGATGCTTATCTATAATATAAAAATGAATCGCAAAATGTGTTGGTAAGCGCATAACTCAACAACGCCTGGACCAATTTGGCCAAATCTTTTTTTAAAATGTTTGTGGAAGTCCAAGGATGGTTTTTACGGCGAGAAAATTTCGAATAATTGCCGGAAAACCCCTAAAAACAGCCCTTTTCTTTTTCCCATACAAACGTTTTCTAACTAAAACGTAGAGTCAATTTGAGCTTTATTTCTATTGCATAAAGTTCATATTAAATTACAAGCACTCACTGTTGTTTAAACAATGTAGGTATGTTCCTAACGTCAAAGAGTCAATTTGCACTTTATTACCGCTATACAAAGTTCAAATTCAATCATATCTATCAAAACAGTGTGCGTGATTTTCGCATACAAAATGTTCATGGGTTTGTAACTGTCAAACATTTAATTTTCACCCTGTCGATATGGTAAACTCTTCCCTCAAATTAAAGAACGTATTTAAATAAAGGTTTCGAATCGACAACATATATCCACAATATTCGATTAATGGCGTATTTTAGATTTTAAAGATATAAAATATTGGCAGTAGTGATAATGGATTGACATTTTAATTGATTGTAATTGTTTATGCATGCGTTCAGAAATTTATTTTGTATAAACAAAGGAGAATATATCAAGCTACATTAATACAGGACAATGAAATAAATAATGTTCACACGTAATGGTGGATTTACATTTTTGGCTGAGGCCGGGCCAACGTCTACCAACTCCAAGCTATTAACTATGAAAAACATAAGGCCAGCCGAGCCAAACACTCCGTTTACATGCTGGCGTTGGTGGAGGCTGGCGAATGTTGGCCAAGCGTGTAAATGCAGCATAAGAAGTTATACTTACTCCTTTTCAAGATCAAATGCCATTTTTATCACGAATTTTACAGTGGCCTTTCCTTCGCTATAATTCACTGATAGAAATGTACATCGTATCGGAGTGAGATAGGTTATATTATACCTAAAGGGGGTAAAAAAAAGGAATGAAATGTTACGTCTAAGAAAATCGAAGCCACTGAAGTTATGTCTATGAAATTTTATATTTTAACTCTTTATTACTAACAAAAAGTAATGGCGTGCAATATTTTTTGGAAAAACAGCATTTTGGTGCTGAAATAAGGGAAACAATATTGGATCGACAATAAAAAACGCTAAAGTTTTTAATGTCAAAAATTCATAAGGCAATCTTTATATGAATATGTATATGAATGTATATAGAGAGAAGGGACATAAAGTAAAATAGAGTGGAAGGTACGGGAGAGGGCTGGGATAGATGACAGATTTGTTAGGACGAAATGTAAATGCACGTTATAAAACGGGATGGATAATAAAGAGAAGCGACGGGACGGATTGGGAAGAGACTGAACAGGCGGAACAACGGGATTGAGCCGGACAGTAGGATAGCTACGTCAAGTTTAGGTATACAAGAGTTTATACGAAAAACAACATGTATTTGGTGTGGAGTGGAATCAAAAAATATATGCACCCAGGCGAAGCTGGGCTGGGCCGCTAGTGTAAGATAAATATTTTTAATATCACTATACATTGTAATTTCTGTCTCCTTTTACTTATCTCCAAAGGTTGTCTGTAGAACTTTGTCAAGTGTAATAAGGCCGCCAATTTAACTTACTTTTCGTATAGTTATAATTGTTTTCCTCTTCTTTTAGCGTACAATAAAGAATAATAAATTGGAAATATAAAAAATGCCCAATATAATATTTTATATTTAACATGATCATTAATTTTTGTTTCAAGATTACTTTTAAAAACCTAACTCTTTGTTAAACAATTTTATTTTATGGGACGTGTCAACTATGGCGGGTCAACTGCCTTTTTTAAATTTTCAGGTACGGTTTTTTCACACGGAATATTACAATTTTATTGCCCCTAGCTACATTGCTATTTTTGGAGGTGCATCCTTAGATAATTTTCATATGCAGTAAAGTACATTTATGTTTATTAATCTCATTAATATTGAAGTTACTCATTTTTCAGTCACGCTCATTCCATACAAGGCACCGGCACCGGATTCAGCAGTAAAATCGAGTCGCATTATACGGACTCTTAAACGTGTATGTACGTAAACTATAGTAAAAATAAACCACATCGGTGGAGGTTGCACTGAACTTACTAATTAGAACAGAATTGTACGAATGTAGCACTTGGCGTGCCTCAATAAGAGGAAAATCCAACAAAAAAATCCTGTATAAACAAAATTTTAACAACTTATGCTAAAATTCAATTTATACTGTAGTTAAGTTGGTGAATGGTTTTATTAAAATACTAAATTACGTAAATATGGTGCTTGAATGTGGAAATTTTAAATAATATTTAAATTCTTTATAGTTCGGTAATGCCTTTTCACTTTGAACTTTGTCGAGATTTTCAAAGAATTGGTAGATGTAATATAAGTTTATAACACTGGTAATATGTGATGAGAAAGCTTATAGAACACTCTACTAAACCTGTGGATCGGTCTAATGGACTTCATAGCAGTTTATCGTTGTTAGTATAAACAACATGTTTTCGTACGCATATTAAGGAGGGATTTACTATGTAATTTTAAGTCCAGCGACCTTGACGTTAACCCTTGTTGGTAACCCATGTTTTTAGGATTAAAAACCACGCACATTTAATTATTCTATCATTTAAGAGACGAACATAAATTTCTAATCCAAAATCTGATCTATGACTCTCTAAATGTTCTAAATTATTAATTTATAAATATTTAACAAAACTATCTTATAACATACGACTAATATTCCCTTTTACCGTTTATTAAACATTTTAAAAGTATCCTTTTAAATTTTACATGTAGTAAATGTTTTCGCTTGCTAATTATAAACTACGACAGCGCTGGTATTGTAATTACTAGTATCTATACTTGAACACTAAACAAAATTAAAAGCACTTGAAGGTGAAAACTAAACAAAAAAAAGTTGAAAACAGCGTGTTGGGGTGTCTGGCAGATATTTAAGATGCAGTTGGGGTGAACGGCACTCGATCCTCGACTTTTGAACTGCTACAACGAATACTTTATAGATATTTGTTTTTATTTACAATTCATAATCGTATTTTGTTGTTATAGCAATGTTAGTAAATACTTAGATTCATATATTCACACCTACTCTTAATAGACACTACATTCTAAGGTACACAAAAGGTGCATTCAATACGGAAGCCTGATGTTAGGTTTTCTCATTATTAAAAAAAATATGTTTGTAACTTGTATAATATAAGTAATAGCAAAGTTACAATACATGTAATTTCAGTGTTTGGCTTATTATTAATACTCATAACTATTACTTAAGCTCTTCTTCCAAATATATGGCACTAAATGGCCGGTATAATATTGGTCTCGCACTAGCCAACACCAACAATAAACTGAAACGAATTTTAATAAACTGAGAATGTTACCACATTCTCAGTTTATTTCATTCATTCTTGAGAGGTGATACCTCACCTCTCAAGAATTGCAACAGACAGCTTGCAAGTCATTCAAACCGACACAAACTGTAGTGTCCAATTTTTAAATACGAACTACTATATTGTACAGCAAAAGACATTTATCACTGGCACTAACAAATGCATTGTACACGACTTCATATGTATAAATAAAGGAAATCGGGACGTAGTTGTCATATCCGATCATTAAGATATAGAAACGAGCTTTTTTATTGTATACTTGATTGTATAGCTAACAATGGCTCACCGAATGATTAATAATTTTCGTCACAAATAAAGATCTGCTACACTTGCACCGTACGATCATAGTCAAACTATTTCAAATTACATGAGAAATGTCAGGAAGAAGTGTGGTAGAAAGAAAAGTATCAATTACTTGGTTTTGGTTTAAAAGGTAGTGGTTTGAAAAGAGCTTATATACTTTCCTAACTTAAGTGTTTCGAAATAGCTATTACTTTTTAACTTTAGTTCCCAGTACATTAGATGCTGCAAGTTTAATACTATTGTAATAAATTAACATTTCATGAATCTTCTTAATTGGCGTTTCAGTTTACTCATCCATCATATGTAATAATCCAATATTTTATAATTGAACAACGCATGTAATTATGTAAATAGTCTCATAAACAGATGAGAGTCATGAAACAAACTAATATTGAATACTACTGGTAAGGCAAAAATCCGTTGACTGAAACAGATTACAATACAATATTCATTAAAAAATATATATTTATCGGTATTTAAATATAAGGGATTTTGCTCATCCCAATATAGCATACCAGAGCCGTGCTGTAAAAAAATAAGCAAAATAAAATTCTTTACAGGAATTATTTAAAAACAAAATTGCCCACAAATCTTTTCTGCCTCGAGCTCGTAATGTTCCATAATAATTCATATTATTTACGGAATGATCTTTAAAACAATCATAGTTGTAGTGGACAGATATTTTGAACCGAAAATCTATTGACTCTCAAGCCAATTACAACGCCTTTTCAATATACTAATTGATGTTCTTCAATTGACAGCGGACAAGCAGGTGTTGGAGAAGTCTTCGTGCGGAAGAGTGTGGGTGACTGTGCACTCGCCCGAGATCCGACTGACTAATGGCAGATTAATAGACGCCATTGAACTCAACTGGGACTTCAGTGGATGTTCTACTGTTCCTAGACAAGTAAGAAGTTTCAATGATTCATCTATTGAAGTATACAAGTATGTTTAAAAAGGTAGATAGTAACTTGATATATGTACTAGAAGAACGATTTTCAGAAGTATCTTTCCATTTTTTACGAAGACGTATTTTGTCAATAGCCAATATTTTGACAGTATCGATAATTATGATGATATTAATGATTAAAATGGGATAATTATTCCCACAATCCCTAACAAAGCAGACACAATACTATTTCCTTTTAACAATGTGAATTTAAACATAGCAATATCATCAAGCCAATTTGAACCTCACGCTATATTAATTTCACGTAATATCGAATCAAGTAATTAAAACCGATGCATCAATGTTTGCATCAGAAAGTAAACAAGAAAATCGCCAAAGGATGATACCGATTCATTATCCAATTAAAATTGAACATTCCCGGCTTTACGTTCACATTACTCCTTTGTTCCACACTTCGTACTAAATCTGTCGGTAATGGATTTTCTGAGCAGTCGTTGAGCCCATATTGTACTTAAGAAAGATTGGCTTAACTGCTGTTGTTATGCTTTTTTATGGATATTGCAGTTACAGTATAATCGAGAGCTAAAATTAGATTGATACTGCTAACTTCATTTAGTCTATTCATATTCTTTAGTCGATCATATACGACTTACAGTTAACAAGATTGAAGTGCAATAACTTCTGTATTATGGCCGAAAATTGATTTCATATTTCACAGGAACAATCTTCTAGTCTATAGATAATTGATAACTAATGTGTAATATAGTTGTTCAACTGAGTGTAACAATAACTCACATTACTATACAACATTATTACTTGCATGTAAAATTGCAGCGTAACCACCAGGTGATATTTCCTATACTGTTACGCAAGGCTGGAACGGACGTGATATTCGACCGCAGTGCGTTCTTTATTTTCGCATCGTTACTCATAGACACCGTTTTCAATTGCAAAACTAATACTTCCGTCATTTTGTGTAACCGGCTATATTATTTTATGCAATGACACTCATCGGGTCTTTTATGTTGTCATTGACATCAATTATTTTGGTAAGAATCATAACATTGTTTGTATAGAAATACAAATCTTGAAGTATGTGACATTTATGTTCTCATATTTCACGTAATATTTGGAATACATCAGGAATAACTAAGAGTCAATTGTCTAAAACAAGCGTTTGTACAAGTTCTAAATTAATGACTTCAGTTTCCCCAATTGGCACAGAGCAAGGCACAGAGTCCAATATTCGTCGCGCCTCAACCAATTACTGGTAGTCGTTTTTCCCAGGTCGATGCTCCATTTGGTTGGGGGACGTCCTACACTACATTTGCCGGTCTCCACTCTAAAACTCGTTTGCTCCCCTTTTTTATTCATTTGGCACGACAAAGTGGCTAAATTGTTCCTAATAGGACAATGCAATCCAAAAAAAAACTATAAGTATCGTGGAAACCGTAGAAATCTTAATCACCAACCCAGTAGAATAAACTAAACATAAAATATGAGTATCTGAGATAAATATTTAACAAAAAGTAGGAATAGATACATAAAAGATCTTGGACATACTCTAGAAGTTAATTTTACATGTAGTTACAATTAGTGCAATACATAGCTAGATTTAATGGCACCCAAAAAACATAACTCAATAATTATAAAAAGAAGAATTGATAGAATCTTGTATATCATTTATACTATGAAAAATCACTTTAAGTCAATGGAATGATTCCCTGGGACTCAATATTTTCGTCATTCTTAACACAATCATGAACAGTCGTCGCATGAAAGTGGTACTGAGCTCTTAATTATTTTCAGATGCTTTCATCATATATTTTAAAACTAAAGATAAATCACGTATAGTTCGCACAAATGTGATCTATGTACATAAACAAATCATTAATGAAATTGAGCATTGCGTGTTACAATGCGAGCAGCCCGCACTGAGGAAGTGTTCGCTCGCGTAATCACGGACTTATAATTGTTATGTATTGTTATGTACGAATCACTTACGGACGAAATTATCTCACCAGGAGCTAGGGTTGATGCATCTAATTAATTGATAACAAACTGCCTCATTACTCTAGTAGTAGACCATGTAAGCCCATGAAACGTTTGATTTAGAAACGTATTCCCAACTGGACAGATATTCTATGTATATACGTTTTTTCAATTATAAGAATCATTCTTCCTTCTGACTAACTTTCTTAGAGTTGGAGCCATGGTCAGGCCTCCGGCGAATTCTCCTCCATTTCAAATAATAGAGTATCTATCAATATTACTATTGTTACCTGGTAATATAAGTCAGGTGGAATCGTGATCTCGAGGCGCAGAAAGGTTTAGTATTTTTGGTCCAACGGCATCTTTACCTTATCTTTACACGAACTAACATTACTCCCATGGTGTAGTATGTATTACAAATAAGAGTCCTATGAATCAAGCTACTTGGAAGATTATGATCATCATCATCTTTAGCCCCAGGGACAAAGATCTCCCGAGATAGTATTCACAATGGCCAATCCATTACCTCGTCTCTACACCGTTTTCATAGACGCACAATGATACGCTTTTTATGGAAACAGTATAACTCCAAAAGTTATTTACAGATAAATAGACCAAAGATAACAAGTAAATGAAAACGCGCTATTAATGATAATACTTGAAGGATTATTTCACTACTACGAAAATGAATGAAGTTTATTTGTAAATATTCCTCTGGAAATTAAATTCCAGGTGTATTTTTTTTTATTTATCTTCCCACCGATGTTTCCGTATACATCTATGCATCCATACGTACAGTCCTTTGGGAGATAGAAAATGTTCTAGATTCTATTTTTCTATAGCATCAAGTGTCAATTCAACGATAGTTCTAATTTTCAGCCAAAACCTTTTTCTACCCTATATGTCTACTTCTTCTCATAAATGTGATATAACTTCAAGCTTTCTTTCCATCGACCCTTTCTTCACATTTACCTGAGGTCGTGTGCAGTCTGCCAATCCACAGTAAGACTATGAACTTAGTATATATAGTATTCAGTAGTGACTAATGCAGTTTCAAAAATTCACGTAATAATTTGCTTTAAAACAATGTTTCTTGTATTTACAGATAGGCCTGTTTGCAAACCGGCCGTCTTCATGGATCAGTGCTCTTTCGATATTCTCCATAGGTTCAGTTGAAGGCTATGTGATTACCAACGTGTCGCTAGGCAATGGATCGTTGCCTGCTGGATGGGAGTCTGGCACCGGCACAAAAGGCCCTCACTGCCTGTGGCCATGGGTAGGCGCCGGAGACAACGCCATATCAGCCTACAACTGTCTTAAAATACAGCCAACTTGGATGGAAGATAACTCGTGAGTATAACTCGTACTGAATCTCTGATTACTTTTTTAATTCATTATTTCGTTAATTCTTTCATTCGATAGAGATTAAACATAAATAAATAAATGAAGAATTGTAGTATTTCATGCTTTACTTATCCTGACACAAACCAAGCTATACATTTTTTTTTATACAATGAATATGAATAGTGTTAACGCTATTTTGCTAACGTGAAAAAACGAGACTAACAAGATTGCGTTCGGTCACATTAAACTGATGTTAAAAGAACAAAAATAATCCAAATTCGAGTACAGACGGGCAAATGTCAGTGTTCACAATCTGGAACTTAATATGCTCTAAAGTCTAAGTTAATATGTATGACCTTTGTAAAGTAACTGAGTTAATAATTTATAAAGCTAAGAGTGGTCTGTAATCAGCTAAGCTAGACCTACGCGTGACGGCTGTCTAGACGTTCATTTTAATAAATAAATCCTAATTGCTTTTTATAATTGCACTGAATGGCGAGATGAGTATGCTGTTCGCCTGATGGTTAGTAATACGACTGCTCATGAACAGCAGCAAAACCATACAACTCGAATTACAAAGCAATACGTAGCACTTTACTGCGCGCGCCATTCTGAGAAAAGATGTTAAGTCTCACTATTTCCAGTAGTTACTCTGGCTACAATATCCATAAAACCGAAACACAACAGTGAGTTTACACTGCTGTTTGGTGGGATAAATATACATTGCGGTGGTACATACCCAGACGGCCTCTCACATATGACTTATGAAAGACCTACCACCAGTAAAACAATTACTATAAATATAATACAATAAATTAATCGTTAATATAAAAATAAAAATGTATGAATTGTGAGAATGAATAAATTGTAGTTCATAAAACTATTAATGTTTTTAAAACGTCCTATTCTTTACGGTGTGTTAATAGTTCTTCAAAAAGTTTTGAGAACAATTAACTATTGTCCACATCCTTTTATATCGTAATTTACTTTCTTCGTCAATTTATTTTTATAGTTAATAATAATTTTATTAATCCAGGACCCTCTATCTCCATGCAATTCCATATAATATAGCTCGATATCTCTCTCTTTTTAAAATCCCCCGTGTGCCATTTTTCTCGAGCTACGATAACCTTTCCATTGAGCAGCTTAACATACAAGGACATCCATGACATCATCCATTCCATGTGAAACCACGATGCAACATCTATATTTCCTTCTAAAAAGCCTTCCACTTACACCTTAAAAAATGTGCACTAATTCTGTTCTTGTCCAGTGATAGGATAAACCGACTGCGGATAGGCGAGTTGGCCCTCGCAGGCACCCACAACGCTGGCGCGTGGCGGTTCAACACAGAAATCAGCAATATAGAGAGAGATAGCTTCGTGCTCTGCCAGGACCGCTCCGTCTGGGCGCAGCTGGTGCACGGCAACAGATACCTGGACTTCAGGATCGCTTACTACGAGTTCTATGAACGGGAGGAAGATAGGTGAGAATTTGGCACATTTAACATCAATCTCATGTCAATGTCAGATTGAGAACGGTCCAAAGTCTACCAACCCTCAATAAGGTCACGTGAGCTACGGCCTAAGCTCTCGCAATCGATCTCAATCAATCAATGAATGGCGAGAGGAGCATGTCATTCTCCTAATGGAAAGCAATACCAAAAACCAAACAACACCATAAATTACAAAGCACTGCGTGGCATTTTACTGAGCTCGCCGTCCTGAGATGTAATAGGTTAAGCCTTAATATATCCAGTATATTTACTATGGTTACAATGTCCTTCAAACCAGAACACAATAATGCATTTACACTGCTGGTTATCGGGAGGAAAAGGCATTGCGGTGGTACCTACCCAGGCGGCCTCTCACATATGAGAGACCTACCACCATAATATAATGATTTGATAATATAAAGCCCACTGCCGAACATAGACCTTCCTAAATATATCAATCTACACATTCCTGCGTCCATCTCGTTATATTTACATGAAGAAAAACCCCAAGTGCGTTTAAACTTATCAGTATTATATATATATCTATGTAGAAAAAAGAAATATTCTACTAGTTAAGTAAAAACAGTAATAAAAACACTTCATATATCTAGTATGCTCAATATATCGATCAATATACCGATCTTCTTACTTCGGAAATGAACAATAATTCCAACACGACAAAACTTTCCCGTCTAAGTCACCAAAATGGAGCGAACTTTTGCTCATTACTGCGATTTGACTGCTTGTGTCGTTATTTGCATAATAGGTATTATGCAATACGAGCGTCTCAAGAGACTTACCACAACTAAATTATCACACATTATCGCAGTAGATATTATGCCTTTGTTGCATAAAATAAAATTGAATAACTGACAATCGGTTTCTATTACGGACCTTCTACTAAAATTACTGTAAGTACTACTGAAGTACAAATATCGTTAACTTAACCACCATAAAACAATCATCACACAACTTTGAACCTTTCAACCCATAAGTTTACAATTACCAGTTTCTATTTGGAAAGAATAAAGTAAATATCAAATCAAATGTATTCTGTTAAGCTGATAAGGACAAGTCCTTTGATACAAATCGACAACATACATGTGTATTTCCTTTACTAAAAATGTTCCAATAATCCGGGTATAATAATTCTCCTTGACAATAAGAAATGGACGTTCAGTCGATCGTCGGTGGCTAGCGGTTTCGCATGGCTTCCTCTTTGCCGTTGCATAACTACTTCGCATAACTATTATGAACGTATTGATCTATTACTCCTCAATATTTAGAACGGTCCGAATTATGCATACAATTTTAGATTATTACGCTTTATTTTCTGCTACGTTTGATTCGCTTGATGTAATTACGAAAGTTACATATTTAGGAACTGATTAGGTTTCCTCTAGTAGATTTAGTAATAAAAATCTCATTTATTCCTATCTAAAAATAGTAGCAAACTCAGTCACGGCAGCATACTAAATAAACGTAACCTATGAATGGCTTCAAACATAATACTGACCAAACAAAATCGTAACGAATATTAAAATAATGTTCCAGATACTGGCTGAACCATAATCTAATAAGGGTTCGGCCTTTAGTGCCGCTTTTACGAGAGATAAGGGCGTTTATGGACAGCACCAGAGAGGTAAAACTGGTTGTTATTATTTTCTAGTTGACATCAATATTTAAAAATAATATTAATTATGTATTCTGTACCTAAACGTATAAATTCAGGCTTGTTAAAACATTTTAGGTAGTTTTCCTCGACGCTCATCACTTCCCAGTAGGATTCTACCAACCTGACGGAGCACCGATCAGAAATGTCCACGCCGGCCTTCTCGAGCTGGTTCAGAGGGAGTTGGGACCACATCTAGCCCCTGCTCATAACTTCGCTACAGGAATGGGTACAAAAGGACCCACACTCCAGAGCTTATTGGACGCTAATAGAAGACTTGTGTTTAGCTACGTAGACAATAGTATTGTGGCCGGTAAGATCGATTCTGTAATTCGTGATAAAATATTTCTTTCTTTACAAATTAATAAGTCCTATTTCTATTTCTAGCAAACAACTGGCTGTGGCCGATTCTACCTCACTTATGGGCCAACACAAACAACCCAGCGCAGCTGTTCCAGTTCTTAGACCACGCGATCAGCGTGTCTCCGTTGCCGACGTCGCGGTCCCCGATGCACTCGGCGATGGCGCAGACCACGCCCACCGTGCTCGACATCTTGCTGCTGCGCGGCTCGCTGCGGGACAACGCCGACGCCGTCAACCGAAACGTCACCGCGCGCCTCGCCACGCGCTGGCGACCCAACGCCAACATCATCTCCACCGACTTCTTCTTAGGCAATGACGTCGTCGACGTCTCCATAGCGATCAGCGTGGAGCGAGCCTCTCGGTTATGACGTCGACATGGTCGTGCCCGAAGCGGAGGATTACACGTGAGCGTGAAGAAGCGCAGCGGTAACCCTCTTTTGTTTCGCCGCGCCCCGTGGCTTCCGCGCTGGCGTAACCGCTCCGAACCGACGCGCCACCGGCCCTCACATGACCAATTTATCTAGTTACCCGCTGATCGTGGATATCCGTCGCGACTCTGGCCGCCGAGTCCGACAGACATTAGTGAGATATATTTAGCTAAGTATTTTATTTGTAGATCCGAACTAGTCCTACGTCGTGTCACCCTTAAAGGTGAAAATTTTTGTACATAAACTTAAATAGAAACAAAATATCGTGCCAAAGCATTTCTGTATTTTCATTTCTGCGTCCTCGAGGTAGCGAAACAAATCGTTACAGGTACGCAATCGACTCTTTACTTAACATAAATATTACAGCGGGGAGCCGAACAATAAATATCTAAAAGTCTAAACGTAAATAACATACTAAACTTGTACTTGCGCAACAAAAACGAGGTAGATACAACGTGCCAAACGTAGCACAAACTGAGTCCATTACAGTTAGCGTCATGAATGCGGCGCCAGTAGCGGGAGCAGCTCGGCGCGGCTCATGCGGGACAGCGCGCGCGCGTCCAGCCCCATCTCGGCCGCCGCGCCGCGCACGTCCAGCCCGAAGCTCTGCAGCAGCGCCGCCAGCGCCACCTCCTCGCCCGTGCGCGGGTCGCGCAGCCGCGGACACGAGCCGTTGCACTGCGGCCACGAGCAGCGCTCCACCAGCCGCCGCGGCGAGCAGCCCCCGCGCGCCCGCCGCCCGCTCCCGCTGCGCTCCAGCCGCCGCTCCCAACAGCCCAGCGCGCGCGGTAGCGACACGCCTGATACGTTTATAGCGAGCCACTCTGGTCGTGCGAGTGAACCGTGTGCCAGGCAAGCAGGCGCGAACACTGCGCGCACTGGTCCGAGACTCGCGCGCAACGCCGCTCCGGTGTCGTGAACTGCATCCCATTGCGACCGAGAGCGCGGTGTACGCACTCCCTCTGCTGCCAGTTGCGCCGAGTCGAACAGATATTGAAACACGAATAACGGTGTACGAACGTGGGGGTAAAGCTTGTATCCAAAATAACAGAGCCACGGTTCAGTCGGATAGTCACGCACGCACGAGTTCGGAGGACTGCCGCGCCACAATGAGTATCCGAGGCGGGCGATTGTAGCCGCGGGAACGCGCCGGTCTCGTGCTGGCCGGTCCAAAAACCAGCCGGAGTCCGCCACTGCCGCCACCCGCACGCCGCGGGAGCGCAACGCGCGGCGAGCGATGTCGGCGTGGAGCATCACGCCCGCGCCTCCAGCACTCGAGCCGATGAGCAACAAACGGCCCCTGAGCCCGTTACGAAGTAAATCACTGAGTACCGCACGCACAATGAGTCTACCGGCAAAAGTGAATCCGGAAGCGGCATGCGCGGTACTCCTGGTGCCGACCCACATGTCGCTAGAGCAGTAGGGCAGCAGCACGTGGTTGGAAGCGTGCCACAGCGGGTTGGCGGCGGGCTCGGCGGACAGCAGCGCGGGGGCGCGGCGCTGTCGCGGCCAGCGCGCCGACGACATGAGCCCCGGCCGGCGCCGCCATCGCGCGCGGCACGACAACGTGTCCCAGCAGTACCCACCACCCTCGAGATACACCACCCAGTGGTCGCTGTTGGAACCCCGCCGGAAATAATACCTAGAACGGGAACGATGTTTGTTTTAGAAATGAAAAAAGATAATAATAACCATTATTACTACAACGATTGAGAAAACCAGGGGCAAAGTGGATAAAAAGCCGAATGTGGAACAAGAGTTGACGGTTTCGATCGCCGAACTGAGACAAATGTTTGTATAATACAACTCTTTGGATTTCAATTTTGTAGATGCGTCGACGCAACGCGCCGTGTGGACCCAGCTTTATACTTTTAGGCCAATGCCTGTACGAATGTGGGGAATTAATATGATTCAAAACTATATACCCGGCAGGAGTTCCGTCGTTGCAAGTAAGTGACGAGTTAGCCAACCACACAAGTTTCAGACTGTCCGGTGGCGCGACGCTCTCACTCACTGACGTCAGCACTGCCTGGAATACAATACAATTGTAAGAAAAACAAAAGTTACGAATACACTTATGTATCAACGATTTATCCTGCGCTTACTATACTCACTTCTATGCTTTTGCGTCAAACATTCTTTAAAACATTAATTTATATTTTTGAAATAAAATAAAACTAAACGAGAGTAGATAGGGACCAAATCACACATGTAATTGAAATACTGCCTGTTTGACCTTTTGCGTATAATCGGATGGACGGATTTAGGGTAGCGGGTCGAACAGTCTCGTATTCACTTGATTTACTGACTCAACTGTCTATTACTAGGACAAATAATAGAACTAGAAATACAGCCTCATAATATCAAGTGATTTGTTATATCAATAAAATTATATGCCCATAACACACTTATAAAATGATATCTGTTCTAAACAGCAATTTACATTTAGTTTAATAAGGCTCTTTGTTACTTTTTATTAAGCTTTTTATGATAAAAACATATTACAATTTATGTAAAATCCATTATGAAAATGAGTATTCTTTAATGATAGCCATTAAAAGCGGCTACGTTGACACTATTCACAATTTATTGTAGAATCAGCGGGACATAACATGATTGTGTTCATTTCACATAAAACGAACAACAAAGTAAGATTAATAACTTCGGGTGGTTTGTGATATATTGCGCGGATTTAGTTAATAAACTGTACAGGCGAAGCAAAACACAACTCAAATGTTTGCTCCTCGCGTAAACTTATAAAATTTTATTGAATACTAGCGGCCCGGCCCAGCTTCGCCCGGGTACAAATAGATTTTTGTACAATAATATGTACGTATTATTATTATACATATAAACATTCCTATATAGGCACGCTGCCGCCGCGCCGCCCCGGCCGGCCAGTACCGCCGCAAGCGCTACGTCCCGCAATTTTAAATCTGTAATATCTTCGAAAATATTCATTTAAATCTTGTCCCGTAAAGGACCACACAGATCTATATTAAATCAACAATGTATTTAAGATATTTAATTGGATAAGGATTAATGCTGTATTGGTTAAAATCGCTTCGAAAATTAGCCATTATTTGTCGTAAAAAGTAAATGACAAAAAATGTTGTGGGATATCCATAAGAGATAGACATATACCATCGCGGAGTTTTCTGTAGACCTTTTTAATGTGTACAAATATGTAGTACATTATTTTGATAAATCTCGTAGGGTTCAGCCTGCGTTTGCAATGTAAGCGGAAAAATATTGATAACAGGCTATTTGACTGTATAAAAAATATTGACTTATTTGTTTCCATCCGTGTACATAATTTAATTTTAAAACATATTTCATTATCATACATTAAAAATATTGTATATTTTGGCTAAAAAACACAATTATAATTTAATTTATTTTGAGTTCGCGCCACGTGATCGTAAACGATTTTGATTGGCTATGACGTCATGCGTTAGTATGAACTACTCACATACAGGAAATGAATGGGATTGATAACGGCATAGATGCAAATTAAATATTAAAAATACCTTTAAAACGAGTTATTTGACATTAATACCCGTGAATTAATAATATTATCATGTCCAATGTAATAAAATGTGAAGAAAGAAATATAATTCTATTTTTTTTGACAAAAACTCATTGAGGTATACAACTGGAGGGGATCTAGACCAAATAATTTAGAACATTTGCAAAGGTACATGTACCCTTACGCTGACAGTCGGCTATGACAGTTGTCATTTATGCTATTTATTCTAATTGCTTTAAAAATACCGTACTCCCAACTGAAGACATGTAATAACCATTCCAGTTCACTTGAAAAAAATATAGAATTTAATTCCATACGTAAATTAACGATAATTTGAATAAAGTAGCAAAAATATTAATAAATTAGATTATGTACCAAAGCCGTTTTGACAAATGTCATATTTTAACAAAATTATAGAATAAGATTAATGTTACGGACAAATAGGTAAATATTGAAAAATTCGTTTATTTATTTTATTTAATATATTTATTATTAGATACATTGGATATTGTAAATATATTTTTTCACTATCCATATTTTTGACACAAAAGTATTTTTTAGTAGGATAACTCAATACGCTATTTGACTATTTTCTGAAAACCATACCACATTATGAAGTGGAGTCTATAGACCTTACAAATAAAGGTTATTTTTAATTACTATATCTATATCATTTAAAAATAAATTTACAAAATACACTGAATAATTACATTGTCAAAACGCTCTATCTGGCAATGTGGCGTTCAGTTCGTAAATATCCATTCCAGAGATTCTTTCGCATGTCACCCATTCTCTAATCAACCATAGATCAATCAATCAATCAATAGTCCGAATGAGGTTTTGTCAAAAAAAATTGTTTTTTTTTCTTTCTTCACATTTTATTACATTGGACATGATAATATTATTAATTCACGGGTACAAATGACAAATAACGCGTTTTAAAGGTATTTTTAATATTTAATTTGCTTCTATGCCGTTATCAATCCCATTCATTTCCTGTACGTGAGTAGTTCATACTAATGCATGACGTCATAGCCAATCAAAATCGTTTACGATCACGTGGCGCGAACTCAAAATAAATTAAATTATTATTGTGGTTTTTAGACAAAATATACAATATTTTTAATGTATGATAATGAAATATGTTTAAAATTAAATTATTTACACGGATGGAAACAAATAAGTCATTATTTTTATACAGTCAAATAGCCTATAGGTTAAAGCTAATAGGTTTTGTTGTTTTTAAAATCTTTATAATAATGTAGCTTTATAAGTTATTAAAAATGCATGATTATATTGGGCTTTTATATTTCGTTTTACTTTATTCTGAAACATTAGGTAACAAATATATGAAGTGTCGTATCCGCAGCAATGCCGACTTGATCTATAATATAATCCGCTCCAGTTGTAATACCTCAATGCAAAAACTCATTCAGACGATTGACTGATTGATTGATCTATGGATGATTTAAGAATGAGTGATATATGCGAACGAATCTGTGGAACGGATGTTTACGAACTAAACGCCACATTGTCAGACAGAGCGTTTTGACAGTGTAATTTTTCAGTGTATTTTGTAAATTAATTTTCA
Source organism: Hyles euphorbiae (assembly GCA_023078785.2). Classification (NCBI taxonomy): domain Eukaryota; kingdom Metazoa; phylum Arthropoda; class Insecta; order Lepidoptera; family Sphingidae; genus Hyles; species Hyles euphorbiae. The sequence goes on along the minus strand of CM041051.1, from coordinate 8,815,107 downwards.
AATGATATAGATATAGTAATTAAAAATAACCTTCATTTGTAAGGTCTATAGACCCCGCTTCATAATGTGGTATGGTTTTCAGAAATTAGTCAAATAGCCTATTAACGACATCACATTAGAAACCTCAAAAATAACAATATTTCTCCACTATTTAATGGATGTTATTATACAGGTAAACCTTTCTATTGAATCTCTCTATCTATTAAAAAAAACGCATCAAAATCAGTTGCGTAGTTTTAAAGATTTAAGCAAACAAGGGGAAATAGGGACAGAGAAAGCGACTTTGTTTTATACTATGTAGTAATTACGTTTGGTCGGATGCACACAAAGAGATTGCCAAAAATAACTACATTTTAGCACGTAGTAAATAAAAACGGATATATTCTAGTGAAATGGATGTGTTTCAAAAGTAATACATAGTTGTACTGAAAGTATATATTAAATAAAGCACACACATGTACACAAGTTTTGTATTGTGCTGATCAAAAACTACAAGATACTTCTTCTGCGGTTCTGATTATATCCCTATTCCATGACTGACACAGACAGCCTCCGTCGCGTAGTTGATGAGATGCCGGCTATGAAACAAGAGGCCACGGGTTCGACCCCCCAACATAAGACTCTATCTTAGTGTGGGGTCAGAACTATGTATATTGTTGTATGTATTATTATCTCAAAAAAATAGTGGCTCTGTGGCTCACGCATATACTTTCATGGTATGATAATCCAACCCTAACCTTCGGTTCTACACCCGGCTGCCTCCTTAACCTCATGCGTCATAAGGCTGTCATACTAAAAAAATTAAAAATCCTACCAAAATTTCTTTATCTGGTAAAACTAGGTTAGCTACAAAAGTAGTATTTACGTTAAAAATATAAATTACATTTTCTCCAGCCCTATCTCCAATTGAATACACGCCAGTTTCCGTAAGAAATATATGTATGTGAAGAACACTTTTCATATAAAGTCGAGACTACGTCTAGTACCCTATGCCCCAGGCGAGATGGAGCAACGACCCGCAAAAACCAACCTGTAGACTGTAGTGTCTAAATGAAACGAGCCTGACATTAGTGGCGCTATCTGGCGGACGCTTTCAACAACACCGAAATGAAAACACGAGATTATTCTTCTAATTTGCATTCGCCCACTTAATATGAAGTTTAAATAAGTAAATATGAATATTATAAACAAATATAAATTATAGACAAATATAAATTATACTAGTGGTAGGTCTCTCATATGTGCGAGGCCATCTGGGTAGGTACCACCGCAATGTCTATTTCTCCTGTGAAACAACACTGCTTAAATGCACTGTTGTGTTTCGGATTGAAGGACATTGTAGCCAGAGCAACTACTGGACATATTGAGACTTAACATCTTATGTCTCAGGATGGCGAGCGCAGTGGAATGTTACTACTGTTCATGAGCGGTCGTATCGCTTACCATCAGGCGAACGGCTTGCTCGTCTCGCCATTCACTGCAAAAAAAAAAAAAAAAAAAAAAAGACATTTTAATTGAAATAGATGGTAATAAAATTCAGATTAGAACCGGTGGTGAGGCAAACGCTGGTTAGTATTGTTAATTATTTATTGCACACATATAATATAAACAAGACAACGAAGCACTTAAAAAGCTTGGATTTTATTCATAAGTGGTGTGCAATAACTGAGATATCATATAAAACACTCAACATAATGTCAACATGGCGTATAGAATCAAATGATTTAAATAGTATGCAGGATTGAGGATAAAATATAAACAAACTATTAAACACGATCTGAAATATTCTACAGTACCCACCTACACAAAAGTATGATCCATTCGAGAGCAAAGCGATCAACTGTCATTTCATATTCCGCTACACTCAAAACTCAAGATAGCTCTGACTAACTTACAAACCATTAACATAATATAAACAAAAAACAAAGGAAGGAAAAACACGACCGATTGTTTTCTTTCCTAAAGAAATTCGCAAATAGTTTATTGCTGTTATTAAACTGCGTACATACAAAGTTTCTGAGGTGCCTCTAACGTCGGAAACATTTGTCGAGCTTATTTCTAGCTGAAGATAGGCGAGCCTTCACCAGTATCTGTATCAGCCCATATACGACTCACTGCAGGGCACGGCCTCCTCTACAGTCGAAAATACAATTGAGAGGAGTTAGGCCATATAGTCACCTTGCCAGCTACAAATCCTGTCTAATTCTTCAGTATTTTCTAGATCACAAAAGATGTACAAAATGAAGTGTTCAACTTTAGAATCGAACCCAGCTATGTCCGATACACAGCTCATACACGCAACTAAGAACTTACAAACTAGACCAAACGACTGTTTTAGCAAAGTAAATAACAAGAAAAGAAACCCGTACTTGACTAGAGAAAATCGTTGATAATTTATCGCTACGGCTCTCGTTGTTTGCTAACTTGCCCTAAAACTCTACAATATTTCTTTTAAATATGTAGATAATATCCCATAATACTTCGTTAGAATATAACTACCCGCCCTGGTATTAATCACCGTACACGATGTTGAAAAAGCCTTCAGAGTAAAGCCCCATTTACAAAGGGAGAGTTTTTAAGGCGAGAATCGGATGCCATTATTGCAAGACATAACCGCCATAAGATTATTTTATTGGACAAATGATTACACTGTAGTTTACACGATGCAACGTTTTTAAAATCTTTACGATAATTACGAGTACATCTTCGAAGCGAAGAAATCTGTCTGTTTAAAAAATATATCTAACCCTGCGATTTGAAGACTGAACATTTTTTAATCCGTATGGGATTTGGACACGAAATCAGAACAGAATGCCAACTTTTCCTAATCGTTGTACCATTCATTATTTTATCAAATGTGAACAAAGCTTTTTCTACCTAATAGGTAGTACAATTATTTATATTACATTTTGTTTTGAATTGTTATACTCGACACAAAATTTAATAACTATCGGTTGCATGTTTGCACGAACAAAACCAAACAGCAATTTCCAATATAATATTTTGCACACCGCGCTCGAAATATTTTAGTTACATTTATATGTTCGCATATTAACACGTTCACAGATGATAAAAAAATATAAAAATTAAACCAAATCCGCGATAAATTTTGTTAACAATAGTTTTATTTCAACTTTCACAGATATTTTGCTCTATTTAATAATTATGAAATTAAAAAATTGCTGCCGAATGGACTCCCGAAAACATGAAAAAACCACATGGTAAACCGCGCGGGAGGTGGAGAGATCACTTAGATTATTTTAATAACAACTCTTTTTTATTGCCTTGTCTGACAAACAAGCAAACAGGCCATGAGATGGTTAATGATCACTATCGCCCACAAACATCCACGACACTGGGATTATGGATGTGTTGCCGGCCCATCAAAGTATGAGAAAAAAATGAAAGAAATTGAAGATAGAGAAGACAACAGCGTGGCTCGACCTCTTCCAAAACAGGCGGACGAAAGCATTGGATAGATAGGGGTGGAAGAAGAAAAAGGAGTCGTTTACCCTACAGCAGGACGCTATAAGATATAAAAAATAAAAAAAACATCCCACAAACAAACATAGTACTCCTCCACATTAAGCCTAAGACATAAGTCTTTTGGTGTGACTATCAAGTACTAGTAATGTAAAATGTATGGGCATGCAGGGATTGAACCCCCATAATCCCGTTTCACAGCCGGCATCGTAAGAAAGTGCGCCACAGAGGCTGTGTTCTGTAAGAGAAGTAAATAAGTAAATAAAATAAATACACCCAACATGCACGTGCATAGTCTTGACCCCACATTAAGACCATTTAAATCTTGTGTCGTGGGCTTCAGAAACTAAAAGAGATTTTTTTGGTCTCACAAACACCGAGACCCGAGACAAATATTGGTGGGCCCCACAAACATTTGTCTCATTTAAAATAACTCAGTCATATCATTTGAAAGTTTAGTTAAATATGCATGTTTTCCATAAAATTAATATAATTGTGCTTTAACCGACTTTAAAAAAGAAAAGGTTCTGAATTCGTCGGAAGCTTTGTTTTTAGTACTAATAAAGTCTTACTATAACAAATTCGGCACATTTTTAACCAAATATCGTAAATTACTTCCATACTTATAATACTTTACTTTCAGAAGATAAGGAATCGACGAATAGTTTTTACAAGCAGGGTAGATATTATTAAACCCGGGATATTATGTGTAGAATATTATCATTTTTTTCTATATATTTTTATGTTCCATAAATGAAATTGATAGAACCTAGTTATGGGCTTCTAGAAATAACTGTAGAATTATGAAGCTTACCTAAGACGGGTTGCTGGATTAGTAAACAATAAAATTTAATATATGCAAGTGACATAAACAATAGTGTTTATAGGATTACTAGGAGGACCGGATTGAATATTGGACTTGAATAATAATAAATTGAGTGATAAATGGATTATACCTATTACAATAATGATTTATGGAGATTTCGAGATATGGTTAAAGAGTTTTATATGAATGTGTACGAAATAGGGAATAAATACATGAGATATAATAGATGTAGCTATGTTTTACTACAATAGTACACACATAAGCTCGCACACATACGCGAAGAATTTAGGCAGAGGTGTTATTAATACCACTTCGCTAACATTATCAATTTCCTATATCTAGTAGGCGAGCCCCTCGCCATATCAAACACTAGCTCCAACCTCGACCATCTCACACAAAAATTTTCAAACTTTAAAGAATTTAAAGTCCGATTTGAAAATCGAATCCAGGACTTCATTTTTTACATGCACATCCATGCTGTAGAGCGACTAATAATAAAGTAGAAATAATATATAAATAAACTGAATATTCGTAAATTTAAACACTTTAAACATGTAAGATAAACTAGATATTATACGCAATATAATATGATAAAAAACAATTTCATTGGCGGAATTATTATTAACACATGTTTGTTCATAAATAAACAAAGAATGTACGTCGAAAGTGAATAAGATTTATATGTTTAGGGCAAAAGCTCATTATCAGCTTGCAAAACTAGCCAGAAAAATAGTGTATGAAGTATGCAGATGATGATGCAGATGTTCGAAAGTTCGGACGATGACCGTCAACATATAAGACAATAGTTTTCCACTTCTAAAAATCCATACTATTCTTTATGAAACTTATCATTCGCTTCGAACTTAGTCTAAGATTTCGAAGTAAGTAAGATACAGGATTCGAACACTTTTAAAGTATTTAGGAATATTCGTACAATTTACGTGGGACGTTCGAACATTCGTCGCCGTATCGAATTTCGTATTTATTTTCTAATTACCTAAATAATTAATATAAGTGTCTAATTTAGCTTCTTACTTATTATATTAGCTCAAAGATAAATTGGCTGGGATTACCTGGAGTATTATATCTTTTTATGTAATGCTTCATAAATAAATAATAAGAGACAGGATCTAAATGAGAATTATTTCAACGTTACGGTACCGTAAGCTCAACTTAATTACTCTCGGCAGTCGATAGGAACACAGTTAAGTTTAACATAGTCACTTAAAAACAAACATATATGGGTTTCATTGTCTGGATTTACTCAGAAAAGATAGTCAATCAGAGCAGGGGTAGGGCGGGTAATAAATTAATCAATTATAATGTTTATGCTCATCTCTCCCGATATAACTTATTGAACTAGACATAATTAGTGCAGCAGTTGAGTAGTGCTTTTAACTCATCAAATATCCTAGACTCATGGGGACAGAGATATTATGTTCGTTGCATCTTCGTTCATATGAAATTTTATATAGGTATTTATCCACAAAATGTTTGCCCTTTAGGAAGATTCATTAAATTTAAGAGGTTTAATTTTATTAAACTAATGTATTTTTTTTTATTACAGTAGTCATTTTTGTTTTATATTTAATATACAAAACACAAAAGTTATTCCTATTTAACACCTTGCGGATCATTAAGTTGTTTACGAAACTCATCAGCACTAACAACCATCGCGCCTAATTAGCAACACTCAACACTGAAACTTGAATAGGCAAATTTACAGGGATAATAGCACAAAATAATAATGCGTACACAAAGCGTCCAAGTGATCCAATTCCAAGAGCTGCGGCGAGCGGAGCCGCGGCTGCGCGTCTTCATCGCGTTGGCTCGTTCGCGAGAAACGAGCGCTCGCGCCGCCGCACACCTCCACACCACGCATCCATACTGGCGGCGCACCACGCTCGCCCGGCCGCGCCGGCCACTGCGGAGCGCCGACTGCGCCACACGGTAGCGCTCCCGCTGTTTACAAAATAAAGCCTCTGCGCTATGTGGAACGAGGGCGAAGGGCCGGCCGCGGGACGACTGGCCGCGCGCCGTTCCACCGAATAAACGCAACCGAGCCGAGGCTGCGGCAGGGGCGCCGGGACCGGCTCGGACGCGGGACGGCAACATCAAAAGCCCCGTAGATCAAAGGGGCCGCCGCGCGATCGGCATCCGTCATTATTATTATGCAAGCATTACGAGGCGCGCGTGACTCAGGCGAGAGGGCCACGCGAACAGCGCGGGCGCCGCGCCGGCTGCACCGCCCCCGCCCCCGCCCCCCGCCCCCTCACCGCCGCACCCTGCACCTGCCGCCGCGACGGAACTGAACAAAACGACCGCCCCCAGGCTCCAAGCCGAATTGCACCCGCAGCCGCAATGATTAACCAGGCCCTGTGTTAGTGAGGCTCTTTGTGTCATGTTTACACCTTGTTAAGGCATTATGAATATGGCATGAATAAATGTTGTATGAGCTCTCTTGCTACACAATGTACCAAGCTGGATGAATGTAGAGTATGGCAGAATACATTTTGTCAAACAATTGGCCAGTCTAGCGTCAGAAATTTGAAACCAGTTTAGCATAATTGCATTTACTTGTAATAGTTATTAGTTAATATTATTCCGATTTATATTTGGTACCACTCGAAATGTTTAATGGAAATTTCATTTTAGATGTACAAAATACGTGATTGTGATAATGATTGTTTACCACGGTTATTTAAAGCAACAGCGTGTAGTGTCGAGTGGGTACAGCGGGTAGAGCGTATAGAGCGGTGATGCGGCGCGTACGGCGGCGTATACGAAGGTAAGTAGAATATAATTGGCAGGCGGCATAGCGAGCGTTCAAAGCCTTACCTGCCTGTAAAAATGCCATCATAAAGCGGAGCCGCCACAATGAGCCCTTTGACAGTTGGTACCCACCTTTATGATGCCGACTCTGATATACGACCTCGGTCTCATTAAAGTTATTTTATCGACTGCCGATACAGCATCTTCGCGTCCCGACAGTAAATCAAGCCTTCTAAAAGGAGTGTGCGCACTCCCGCTGCCACCGCTCTCAAACAGGGCGGAAAGAATAAACCATTTAGTTAGACCATTCAAAATCTTTATAGCTTATTATTCAATCCCTTTAAAGACTTAGCGGGACGGCCTTTTTAAAAGCGCTCTTAATATAAAAGACCATTATACAGGCCATTTTCCATGACAATGAACGTTATATTTTTTAGTTCAGTGTAGTCGTTAATCTCTGATTATTAAATTATAAGCAGCGGAAGGTATCTTTACAATTTGTTTATAAAGGTCATAATAATAAAAGGCTTTTACTTATGTACCAACAAAGGCTAGAACATACTTAGTAGTTAGTAAGTAGGTACTGACCTACTGCATTTTGTTATTTCATTGCAATTTTTTCATACGGATTACAACATTGGTTTAGGTAGAGCTTTATAATGAGTTTATGCAAGCATGTCATTCGATGTTATTATCTTGAATAACAGACGCATTGACGTATAAATTTTGTGAGAGATTTGTCCGCGGTAGATGTCAAATGAGCAGGTACCAGCAACTTTGTAGAGAACAATGGCAACGAGTAATAAATCGCCAGTCACCTCGCGTAGAAGCAAATAATAACGATATTTTTTTACAGAAGCTCCCGAATGGCTACCGGGGTCCGCTTATGGGAGCAAAAAAGTGGTGTGCTCATTCCGCGCTACCACGAATCAGTACAATCTAATGCGTAAATGAAACAAACTTACGATTTTTTACAATGTAAATGTGTTTATAATAATTTTCTACGCTGTGCATGTAAATTAGCGGCTTCTACTAGCGCATTCTGTTTTTTTACATCATTCGTTAGAAGGTGAACATAATTCGGCGGAGATCAAAGGCGGAACTATCAAACGAGATCTCCCTTTAAGTCCCCTGTTATACCAGATTACAATGTAACATGGGTCTTTCAACATTTGTATTACACCCGACCACAAAAATGCGGTCACTTTCATTGCAATAGCCTTTCTTATTTTATTTTTAATTCACTAAATAAATTAAGTACCTACATCAATAAAAAAAACAATACTCAATGACAATTGAATTACGAGCATTAAAAATTGAAGATTATAGCAACAAAGGCAAAATCTTATTATCTTTGTAGAATAATTACATGTCTTCAATGCATGACTTATTACTACTACCATAGACTCATCTCTGCAAATTAAGTAAAATCGATTTATTTTTTTCATGGTAATAGATAAATAACTACTAGTAAAAAAAATATTATACCCATTTAAATATGAAATGAAGAAATTATTAGCATGCAAAAAATATATACATTTAATTTTTATGTAATCATTTATACTTTTTACTTACAAACCTTCATTACTTACTCTCTTCAAAGGATTGCCTGTTGAATTCTTGATTTGAAAATAAAACATTTATGTAGTTAACAGTCCATCCAAGCAGGCATCATAACGTAAGCAAAATACGAATGCTGGAGAGTAGTATCAAGTGCGCGATTCCCGGCCCACAGCCCACAGCCTCCGAATCACAATAAATCTGAACCGATAAATAGTCGGGCGGATTGTCGGCGCGGTGCGATCAAAGCGAGGGAGGGAACATGAAAGGCGCCGCCGCGCGGCAAGACGTTACATCCGAACCAGATACCCAGCAAGGTGGCACCGCCAATTGTGAACTTAAATATAGAATGTTGGAAATACACAAACGAGATTTTGATTATTTATATAAATTACTAATTTTAGAATTTGTTTCGAAGCAATTAAAGGTATGTAGGATATCAAAAAGCTGTGAATAATGTAGCACAGATAAACGGTCTCCTTTTTATACAAATAAAATATACAAAACAATCCATAAACTGTTGATTAACATTTTAATATATTACAAATTATTCTCAATACTATATAACCCTTTATACCTCCCACTGCATGACAAGAATCTCCTTTATAATCAATAGAACAATTGAGAGGAATTAGACCATATAGTTTCAATACACGAAATATAAATTAGAGAAAGGTTATTCTAGGACATGATTAAACGTAGTTATAAGTCTGAATGCAACTCTGAGTGGACAAATCGTTTCCATTCCACCACCGGTCGTCACGTGTAATTGGCCCTTTGTTAAGTGACATATTAATTAATTTGATTTTAATTTTGAACGACACGTTTACTTGCGACTGACATGACGAAGGTCTTCATATTATGTGCCGAGAACTATTTATATCTGTACTGGTACCTTACATCGAATGAATACTCTGTACCTACGTGGTAGTAGGCATTTAAAATTGGAAAACTATTTTAAAAAGCTCACTAAGCTTTTTTATTTTTCGTATAATTATAATGTCTCAATGATCCATTTATTTAGTAAATATTATTTTATTAAATAGTAAGTTTTAGTTTATAATCCAATTATGTAGATATAATATTTCTTGCGGTCCATATCGGTAGCAATATAAACAACACTGGAGATAAATGTCTTCATAAGAAACAAGGTCATTTAAGTAGAACTCTGATGTATCAAAATTAAATCGTCGATTGACAGCTGCTCTTCATTTACAATTAATAAAAGAAAAAACATCGAGCAAATGTTGAGGCAGGTGCGTCTTACTTATAGGCCCGTTTTTATAAGAAGCAAACACATGAATTATATTTAAATTTAGCCAGATGATCGTATTCAAGAATTAATAGAATCCTAATTTTGTATAAATTTACTGGTAAATCTGTTTATTAATTCATATTTATTTGATATGTTTATCACACGGATGGATAAAAGGTGCCAAATGAAATTATAATTACTACCTTGATAAAATTTCCGGAAAACTTTAAGTAAATATAAATGAAACTTGAATAAAAACGTAAAATAAATACATTAAGTCAATTTAATCGGATATTAAACTATCCTTACTTTATGTAAATTGATATATAACGTTTGTAAATAATTTAAAATCTAAGTCAAATAAAGCATCGCTGTGATTTTAATGTGCTTTATTGAACCCTTTCAAAAATCCCTTTATAAAAGCTCGATTTACAACAAGTCCCTTACAAATAAAAATATTTATCTTTTGCTTTACGCTTTGGTGCTTAAGACCCTGGCAAACAAGTCTGATCACGTGTGAAGAATAGTGTTCATTTGCATATTTAACGATCATACTGACATATAAGGCATTTAGATTAATATTTTCATAATATTTTTGTCTGGAATGTTACAGACAGGCGAATCTTCTAAATACCGTAGAGTATATAAATCATAATTAATTGATGCGCTTCTCATAAACATCTCACCGAGTTCATTAATGAATGACATTCGCAAATTGAGCGCTAATATGATCCTATATAGTTTATATTATGTACATATGTATACGAACACATATAATATTGTATTTAGGACATTTTTAATATTCCATACCTCAAAAAGAAAAAAAATTGAACCCATATAGGTACATAGGTGACTTTGTTGTCCGCCTGTCTGTTTGTCTGTCAAGACCCTTTTTCTCAAGAACGCGTCAAGGTATCAAGCTGAAATTCATGTCAAATACTCAAGTCCACTGCCACCTGGAGCTGTGAAAAAATAGAACTTCTAAGCCAACGCAATCAAAAGATAAAACCGATTATGTTGCAAATTTTCTACAATGGCAAGAGAATCAAAACTTACAGGGTACTTCGCATATATTTAGAATCTTGAAATTTGGTACAAAGCAACGTCGTAAAGAATTGATATAGGAAAAATTGGGAAAAGCATTAATTTTTAGACAGATCAATAATTAATTTTTTTTTTTTTTTAAATGTTCCACTTACTACCCCTTTCCTCATGAACCTGTAGAGGTATTAAATTGAAATTCATATCAAGTCCATTCATGTCTATAATACCTTTAAGCTGTAACAAATTCAAACTTCATGTCTACGCAATCAAAAGAAACAGCAATTCAAGCCGCATATTTTTAAAGTCGCAGCTACTCGCAAAAAACACTGTCATCAAACAAGACTGTAAAGAAGCAATCTCCTTTGAAATAGTTATTAAATGATGATAATTACCAGGAAGCTCAAAAGTTGACAATATGTTTATTCCAATATAAAACTAAGCAAATAGATATACGAACTAATTTTATAAGAAAGCCAGTTTCAATTATGCACAAAAAATGTTTACATATCTCTCAATATCTGAAATGCCTGCTAATATAGAAACTAAAGGTTTAAGTGGTGCAAACATAGGCATCAAGGTAATATTAGCTAAGTACGTACACCCTGCGACATGATTTAGTCACACTTATGATGTTATCGTAATGATTTAATAGTAATGCATTATATTGCTATATGATGGGATTGAAATAAAAACCAATGTACCTAATTATTCTAATTTAGAACTGTATTGTAAAGGTGACCTCATAGACTCTGTATTGCCAACGGAAAGTGCAGCGTAGGACCTAGGACGGCCACTCACAAGGTGGTCAGACGAACGAGTAAACGATGCAGGCTGCCTCCAATAGGCCACTGTGGAAATAAGTTGTGGCAGTAGTGTTCCTTTGCCTGATGAATGGATTGCCTATTTATACAAAATAAATAATTGTAAAACGTCATTGAATTTGTCTATTGACAATCGCCAATCGTGTGTTTCATCAGCTACCGTCACCACAGCGTCCACAAAACAAAATGGCACCTGCCAAATTTCCCAGTCCAAGCACGGGTATGCGACCGTTGGTACACGCTCTAATACGATCCTTTCCCCAAAACTTCTACATTCTACTTTGCTGAAGCAATGGCCATCCGCAGCCAGTATGCAAATTCCAGAAGACCCTGTCACGTGACTCCTCAGAAATAAATACTTTGTATAGCAACCTTTGTGCAAACGTCACCATAGCGCCCACTGAAGAAATTAGTGACACCCGCAAAAATTCCTGGGGCATGCTAACCCTAACCCTACTTAGTACAGAAACAGAGACGCTGATAACTTTGTTTTTATATAATTTGTAAAATTTTCTCCATTAGCCTCGCAATTACCATTCGATCCAATTCAGGATACCAAGGGGTTTTTTTTTTGCAATGAATGGCGAGACGAGCCAGCCCTTCGCCTGATGGTAACCGATACGACCGCTCATAAACAGTAGCAACATTCCACTGCGCTCGCCATCCTGAGACATAAGATATTAAGTCTCCATATGTCCAGTAGTTACTCTGGCTACAATGTCCTTGAATCCGAAACACAACAGTGCATTTACGCAGTGTTGTTTCACGGGAGAAATAGACATTACGGTGGTACTTACCCAGATGGCCTCTAACATATGAGAGACCTACCACCAGTAAATGTATATTAATAAAATTAAGCACAAGTATTTAAAACAACTGCATTTTATATTGTACCTATGTATTTTGCCAAGGTACATTTAATAAGTTTAACATTTTTATTTTCAGGCGCTGGTACATACCTGGTCGTACAACTTAGTCTATAACACTACCATTGTGCAATTTAAAATATTTAGCAGATTACCTGCGGCGCACAAACAATATGTCTGTGAACAGCATCACACACAAAATGTGCTATTTAGTACATATTTACCTAGATCATACACAAGAGTCTTTTGTTCATTGTTTTGTTTTAGCAAGTGTCAACATATGTTTAAAATTCATATTCATAAGCCACTACTACTTTGAAGGAATATTACAAAGCAAAAGTCGTGTCGGTGGTGATAATGGAGTCGCATATAATAGGGTAGTGGTTGTGGCAGTTATTACTTTATATGCATGAAGGCATAACGACGTACCTGAGTAGAGCGGTGCGCTGGCTGCCGACTCGTGTAATTAATTTGTCATTAACAACTCAAATTACCTATTTCTCTGTATTTCACGTTTATTACATAAATTATAAGCGGTATATTAAATAACATTTTAGCTTGTATTTTGTACCGGCGCCCGCACCTAATTGCTTTTAAAGTAATGGTAATGTGGCATTTTAAGCGTATCCTGACTAAAGTATGTAGTAATCCAACTGTTCGGCGAATTTAAAAATAAAGTAAACCTTCAAATAATACGTCGGTTGTGAAGTCGTATGTCCTCTATTCTTTTCCAAAATCATGCACATAACATAAGGTTCTCTACAACATACAACTCGCATATTTTAATGCCTTAAATGTCTGCTCTTGACCAATCACCGCAATATCATCTTCAGACTGAGGTTTCTGAGTATTCGTCCAACTTGAAGGATAAAATATAAAAAAAATAAAAAATAAAACTCTCTCAAATGATACGAACTTCGAATGTTCGGATGCCGTACGTAAAACTTCACTAATGCACCGACACCCCACAAAATGTTGGAATTCTCTAACATACGTCGACGCCATAGAATAAGTTCGGAGAAAATAATAAGTATAATAAAGAATAGTATTACGTTTTAGAAGTGGAAAATGTATATCTTACTCCGGACGTCGAACATCCGAACATTGAAAGTACGTATCGTTTGATAGAGTTACCACCCAGTTGACAACTCCTACTGTATTCAAACCCTTATTCTGTTCTTTCTTAAATAAATGCCAGCACCATCGTTATACTAGAATAGGTTGCTTTATTCAAAACTCATAAAAATCACCTGTTACAAAAAAAATGTTCTAATATCAATAAAACGTATTACAATGTTCCTAATGATTAATCACAAAATCTTAATCATTTCAATATGCAGAAATTTAAGATTTACTAGTTTTCTTTATTTATTTGTATGAAAGTATAACATTAACTTCGTTTAAAACCCACACACTACCACATTACCTTTGCTGCCGGTCTATTCATAATAGCACATTATAATGTCATTGTCATTGTCAAATATACCTAATGTAGGGTGGTCTTATGGTTATCAGGTACCTAGGAAGAAAAGTGTATTAAATCATTATGATGGCTTAGTAATTACTATGCTCTATAATTTCCCTTGTCATCAAACTAATTAGCCGTTGAATATGGTGTATACCATACCTGTGTTACCTTAAGGTAATGAGAGAAAATGTAGTATTTTGCTGTCATTATTTCGCAGAATTTTATCAGAATTTACTAGACTGTTTTGAGTATATTTCGCTATTCTTCATAGTTTCGTATTTGGCCATCCACACACACTTGAAAAATCCCCCTATATGTTAGTATAGGAATATAATACGCAGTGGTCACAAAAATAAAACACAAAATAAAATAAAACAGAAAACATTTTTTAAATGTATTATTTGTCATCTTCTCTTATTACAATAGAATCTAAGAACTCTGCAGGGGCAGCAACATCAAAGTCATGACATGGACACAGCAACAGTACTGTGCGACGTCCTACTACACAGTTACAACAATACTTAGTTATTCAGTCGCTCCTTGATTTGGAGTTTGGCATCATTGTTTTTCATCAAAACACACACACTTTTCTTGTGGGAACTCCAGAATACTAAACCATATTGACTAAATGGTAAATAGGATACCTTGTAGATTCATGGCTAAAAAAAACTTCGATTAGTGGATAGACCCACTCACTGATTACAGAAATGAGTATAATAAGACGGGTATTGCATTGAACACAATGCACAAATTGTTGAGGAGCGCACTGTTGCTCCGAGTTCATGTTGGTAATATGGTAATATGGTACTTTAAACTAAATCACAAAGCGTTATCGTTATACAATGGTTAATCTTACAAAGTGGTCAGAAATACAAGGGTATATCGGAGTCCGTGATTAAAGCCAAGTCACAAATATAAACAGAAAATTAACAGTAGTCAGTTCAGTTTTTTATCGATGGCAAGCAGTGCCGATGTCGACAATTCTGCCAATGTCTAATGTGCGATGAGTACTCGTGTGTATTACAATAATGTGTTATTAATATTTGAAATAAGTTTGTTTCAATAGTTAACGTTATACTAAATGTATTAAATAACTGCAACGAAGTTAGTACACTGAAACAAAAAAGCACACAAAATTTGTTAATATATAAAAAATATAATAAAATAAAGTAAAATATAAATCGTTAGTACTATAAAAGTTTTTTTTTAAGTGGAATTAATAAAACAATTCAGGAAAAATAAAAAATAAAACGTATCCCACTCCAAACATTTCCAGCGTTTCAGGTTCACAGTCTGATGGCATTAGATCTTATGAAGAGTAACATTGCTTCGACCAGTTCAGGAGAGTAGTGAGTTAGCAGAGAAGGAAAATTTATAGGAACAGGAATATTCAGAGATATTATATCTCTGTATAAATCAAGTGTTGGGTTGTTCCTGGGGCAGCTGAAGAATATGTGCTCTAGAGAACCCTCATCTAAACCACATTCACATAAAGAAGAATCCTGCACCCGGGTTTTGTTCAGAAATACAGGCGATGAGCAGTGGCCAATACGCATTCGGCAGATCGTCGATATAACGGGTTTCGAAACTTTTTTATATTTAAAGAACCAGGGTTTAGGGGGTATCGCTGGTTGTATAGCATAATAATGCTTGCCTATACGTTTTGAAGAGTTGTTCCACTGAGTCTGCCACGAACTCATCAGGGACCTTTGGGAGAGATTCAGTAAATCATAGGGATGGAGTATAAAATATTTCAAATCCGCCGATTCTGAAGATATAGCATTTTTTGCCAAACTATCTGCGTACTCATTCCCAAATATGCCGCAGTGACTTGGGATCCATGCCAACTGCACTATTTTGCCCATCTTTGCACAAGAAAGCAAACATTTTTTAATTTGGTGAAGTATGGAACTATGTAGTCTACTTTTGAAGGGGTTTTGAACTAATGCTTTGAGGGAGCTCAATGAATCGGTGAATATAATACCTTTTGTGATGTTGTGAGTTTGTATGTAAAGGCAAGCTTCCAAAATGGCGATGCATTCCCCAGTGAATACTGAAGATTCCCTAGGACACTTAAATTGTAAAATAATTCTAGAATTTTGATAATATACCGCGACACCAGTATAGTCGTTATATGAAAATTTTGACGCATCCGTATAAAATTTATGGAAGCTAGACCAACGCTCACCAACCTGGGCATTAAAAGTGCTATCTGCTGAAACCGATTCTTTAAAGATTCCAATATCAAAAATAATGTTTGGTGTGAAACATAAAGTTTCGAATTGGAAATCGAACATTGGGAGTTTATCAGATATTATGACTGAACCCTCTAGATTTTTGAAAGACCGGTAAGCCTGAAGAAAATGTGGTATTTCTTTATATGTCCAGTAGCTAGATGCATTGCAAGCAAGGTCTAATTTAGCAATTTTTCCAAACAGGGGATGGTGACTTTTGGTGCAGATTTTGCTCCAGAAACGAGTGGCAAGATATTGTCTCCGTAAGGACAAGGGGGGTTCGGAGCATTCAACCTGCAATGCATTTAATGGAGAGGATCTCATACAGCCAGATATGATTCGGAGGCATTTAGCCTGAATCTTGTCCCGATAATGCTAATTTGTTGCATGGAAATAATAGGAACATAACATAGTCTATAATACTTCGAACCAAAGCATTATAAACTAATTTCATAGTGAAGGGGTGTGCACCCCACCAGACACCAGCCAATACCTTTAACATAGGGACTACTCGTTCGCATTTTTTGACCAAATAATTAATGTGTTGTACTCCAGTTAATTTTGAATCTAAATAGACGCCTAAAAATTTGGCGTTGGGGACAATTGGAATATTGTGGCCTTCAATGTCTATTTCAATTGAAGGAACTTGTTTTTTGCGAGTGAATACCACTATGGAGCTTTTCTGGGCAGACAAACTCAAACCATGTCTCAAAAGCCATTGGTTTAAGGAGTTTAAAGATAGACGGAGGGATGTACCTGCATCATAAATAGAGAAATTTGATACATACAAAGCCAGATCGTCAGCGTATTGCAGAATATGGCAGTTGTAGTTCAGGCATGTATCAATATCTGCTGTATAAAGGTTGTACAGTATTGGGCTAAGTACTGAACCTTGTGGCAGACCTCTCCATGAAATCCTTTGTTCAAACTCCTCACCTTGGACTCTTAGGGTCAGGTATCTTGACATGAGCATTGAGCATATGCACTGAATCATCCTTGCCGGGAATCTCAGCTGTTGCATTTTCTGCCTGAGAAGGGGAAGGAGGACGTTATCATATGCTGAGGATATTTCTAGAAATGAAGCGACTACTGAGTTGTTTTTTGACAAGGCTAATCTAATGTCTGTCACTAGTGTTCGTATGCTATCCAACGTACCAAGTCCCTTCCGAAACCCAAATTGGGAGTTCGGTAGCATCTTTTTAGACTCTGTTATCCACTTTAATCGGTTCTTGATGAGGTGTTCAAAGATTTTTACCATTGTAGATGACAGGGCGATTGGTCTAAAGTTATTTGGGTCATCTGCATGTTTTCCGGGTTTTAAAATTGGGATAATAATCTGTGTCTTCCAAAGTTTCGGAAACAGTCCATTCAGATAACAACAATTTACCAACTCCAAAAAATATTCTTTAGCTTTCGTACTGGAGTGCACTAAGAAAGAATAAGACAGACCATCGATAGCAGGAGCAGAATCCCGTAGACTGCCAAGAACCAAATTTAGTTCTTCTGCAGTGAACGGAATATCGTGGGGGTCATCGGATGTGACTACCGGGCACATGTATGATTCTAACAATGAGGGCACGTAAGGAGGAGCAATTTTTCTAAAAAAATGTTCAGCAACATCGCGGGAGATAGGAGAGGATACTGACGGGGAGCATCCAGACCTAAATCTATTTATAGATTTCCATACTACTGAACAGGGAGTTGAAGGTTTCAAGGAACTACAGAAGTTATTCCATCCAGTGCGTTTCTTTCGTCTCAACATTTTCTGCGTTTTTGCAAATATCTTTTTATAGTGTAATAAATTTTGGGTGCTCATATTTTGATTATACCTCCTTTCTGCCAATTTTCTTTCCCTGATGGCAATGGTACATTCATGGTCCCACCATGGAGGGGATGGGATTTTTGGCCTGCTGCTTTTTTTAACGGGAAAGCAGGAGTCAGCACAGGAGGTTAAGGCTTCCGTAAATTGATTACAGCAGAAATTCACACGGGATTGGTCAGTATTATATATGTTTGGGTCATTAACTTTAGGTAGGGATATGATTTATTTTCCATTAAATGTGCGAATTTTGACCAATCCGGATCTAACAAATTATATTTTAGCAGAGGGGGAGGGGATTTTTCCAAATAGGTTCGTTGGGTTAGGGTAATAAGGATGGGATAATGGTCGCTCCCCTGTGAGAGATCTGTACACTGCCAGCAAGCAGATGCTGCAAGATCAGGTGAGCAGAAGGAGATATCAACGCAACTTTTTTGTTGTCCTGGTAAAACTCGGCGAGTGGAACAACCATTATTAAGTACACAAAGAATTAGGTCATCCAGAATGTCTACCAAGCCTGTACCGAAAGAATCGCACCGATGGGATCCCCATCTGTAGTGATGGCAGTTAAAGTCACCCATGACTAACAGCGGTCTGTTTGTATTGCGTAATGTGTCCCTGATAACGGGAAGGAAAGCTGGATCAGGGTGGGCGATATAAATAGAAATTACATTTATACCCTCCACTCTACCAGCAACTATGTTCATGTCTCCTATCAAGGGATTCATGGGGGTCATAACAAAGGGGACCAGGTTATTAATAAGCAATGCAGAACCTCCATAGCCATCAGGCCTGTCACATCTAAAAATGTTATAGTGTGGTATACGGAATCTGAGGTTAGGTATTAACCACGTCTCAGCCAAGGCGCAAGTCAGAGGCTTGTATTTGTTTAAGAGGAAGATGAGGTCGTGCTTCTTATGAGACACGCTCCTCACATTCCACTGTAGGAATATTATTGGCGTAGCCATTTTTAAAATGTTCTAAAGCAGTTATTAATTGTTGGGCAACGTTGGACGGTTGATGAGAAGTCGAGCATGTAGGATTTTGGAAGGTATTCAGATTTAAAAGGGATGTTAATAGTTGTATAATTATGTCAATAGGGTTAGTATTGGAATGAGGAGTATTTAGAGCACAGCCATTTTGCTGTGAAGGAGGGGGAGGGTTAGTAATAGAACGATGTGCTACTTTGTCATAGGATGGGGATAGTGGAACATGAGATTTGGATTGTCGGAAGACTGTCTTGCGATAAGAGTTGGGGGATTGGGGAGTTTTAAGGGTGTCTGCATAACTACGGGAAACTGCTGGGATGGATTTACTTGCTTCCGCGTAGGATATTGTTTTTTCAGCCATCGTAGTTTTAATAGCTCTCTGTCTACTATATTCCGGGCATGCCTTGCTGTTCGCAAAGTGTTGTCCGGAACACAGCACACAGAAAGCCTCATTTTCTGAAACGTCGCAGCCATTCCCTGGGTGGTCGTGGCCACATTTAATACAACGGGACTTTGACCTGCATACACTCTCGATATGGCCAAATCTGCAACAATTCCTGCACTGTATGGTTGGATATATATACTGTTCTACTGGCAGAGAAGTGTAACAGCAAAACACTCGTTTAGGCAGGATTTAACCGTCAAAGGTGAGAACACAAGTCTCTGTGTGTTTCCACTCAGAAACCCCGTCTCTAATAACCCTTCTATTTATGCGTCTGACTTTAAGAATCTGTCCACATCCAGTTGGAACAGTTATGTATTGTTTAACAGACTCTTCCGACATATCCACAGGGACTCCAGACACGACGCCCATTCTGGTCACATTAAATGTTGGAATTGTGGCAGTAAATTTGTGTTTTGCTAGTAAATTGTTGGACAAAAAAGCATTGGCATCTTGTTGAGTACAGAACTCAACAGATACTTTGTTTCGTCCCACTCTCTTGACTCCATCTTTAACTACATTATGAATGTTGTTATTGTAAAGGAAGAGCCCAAAAGTCACTGGGTGTAAGGTGGTGCCAGAATTTTGTTGTGATTCAATCTTTGATACGTGTACAACGTAAGGGCCCCGGTCTACTATGTTGTATTTTATTCGCCCAACCTGGCGTTTTGATTGTTTAGTTGGTCGGATATCGGAAGGTCTGTTGTCTTCTGCCGGCCGTTTATTAGTGTTGCTTGTTTGAGGGAGAGCGTCCGTTTCCATTAGGCTGCAAGCAACTTCAGCGAATTGGGTAAGGGAATTGGGATTCCCATGTAGAACGGGAGGGGTACAAAAAGTTGGAGAAAACGGTGGAGTTACGTCGGGAGGGTCGGGGGGGTCGGGGGGTTTATTGTTATTCATGATTAGTCTACTTGTACTAACCTAAAAAAACTAAAACACAAAACAATACAAACACAATTGCTAATACAGAATAACTATCTAATATGTACAAATAAAAACGTTTCACAAAAACAATCACAATAAGTTACAGTATTTAATACAACAACAAATAATAAAAAAAACACAAAATATTAAGAAAAAAGTCTGGACACACGTGTTGCTCAAAGACACACCGTGGCGAGAATCCTCTTAACAGTAGTCGTAAATCGGAAATCAAAAGGAAGCAAAATGACAGCACAAAGTCATGTGTCATAGAAAATACCTACACTTTTTTTATTTAGTACTACCTTTGACTACCTTCAACGTTGTAGTTAAAACCTTATTTTAAAACAAAGTATGACTGATGGAACGCACTCATATGCATTCAATATTATTAAAAACACTTTAAGTTTTTCTTTTTTATCCGGGTTTTATAAAATAAATTGAAATATGCATTTTGACTCTAATAAATTATGAAAATTTTTGATGTACCATTCATAACTGGTCCCGTTCATGGTCCATTTTCGCCGATGTTCTTTTATTTAAGGAACTATAATTATTTTAAAAGAATACATGGGTTTCCATAAAGCTCCATTTACACAATTTTCCATTGTGATCATTAACTCAGATTATGGGGGGAAGGTTCCCTCAGATCTCAAATTTGAGAGCAAATAGACCGATAGCTAAAAGTTCAAAATTTACAATGTTACCCATTACTTCAGATTATTAGAAAGGCGGGCCCTCTGTTTATTAAATCCAAATGCTTGAGGCATACCGCATGAATGATGGTTTAGTTGGGGTTCGAAATAAAAAAATATAATTATATTAAAAATGTTTAATAGCATAAATAAATAAAATGTATACAGACATTTGTGGGAATGTTTCCCATTATACAGGAACAGAAATAAATGACTGCATAAAAAAATATGTGAAAACAAAAATGGCAAGCCGTAACATAAACCTAATATAAAGAATGAACAAAAAGTTTAATGAAATAGAAATTTGTTAAAATGACTCGATAGAAAATAAATAAGGCACGATTTCTTATCACAGAATAGCATCTACTTAAAAGATATATACAAGTATGCATTACATAGTTGGTATATAGTAGTAGTAAACAATTTTTCACAAATTTTATACATATTTGTAAAAACCTACACTAATTTCATTATAAAATTTTCCTTCATGATTAAAATCATACTTGTGACTTTTATTTCAGATACTTACAATAAGCGTTTTTCAAATCGACGGACCCCAAAAACAAAAAAGTATCTATAATAGTTTTGTGATAATAGATTCGTTATTTTCTATAAAACAAAATTCGTGCCATGTAATTTTACACGCCAAATACAAATAAATAATAAATAAAGTTTCTAAAATATGTTGCTTTTAGTAACATATTGTTCTTGGGACCCGTCAAAATATAAACTAATATTGCAAGTAAAAACACATCATAACTGATATAAAAAATATTTCGATATATCCCATACACTGTCCGTGAGATCTTACAAGTAATGGAACATTATTTATTAAAGCCGCTAAGTTACATACACTTCGACGTGAGAATTTAGCAATTTATTGTCTAAATCATATTATGCAAAAGCACCAAAATATTGCTCGAGATTCAATACACACAAACATTGTACTTTAAAATAATGTAATTTAATACAAAATTATTTCAACATCTTCACCCGAAAATAAATTCTCGATCTTTCTAAAGCAAATCTACGAAAAATTTAAAAAAAATTACATTTGATATTAAATAACTCGCAGTATTCGATTTACGCAGAAGGTATTTTTTGACCTCCTCATTGATAGCTGACTTACGAAATTGTAATTGACCACGTTCAATTATAGCATGAAATTGCTTGGTAGTTAAGGAACTGACAAAATGACGCTAATTATATTCGTTTCTGATTACGAATAAAAAACATAATAATTATGAAGTCCTGGGCTAGTACAAAAATATCTATTTATTTTCAATTCTAATTGAGAGCCATACCAATGTTATGGTGTCTTCTTTAAAAATCAGCTTCATAGATACCGTGGCTGTTACACTACATTACACAAACATCAAGTATAAAAATATTGGTTCAGCCGAGTGAAAAGAACTGCTTGGTACTTGGCAATTTCTGCTTTTGTTTCTTTAGGAACTCTCTTGCTTGCTTGTCTCCTTGTCTTGACTCCAGGGCCTTTATCGCATCGCCATCTAGACAGTAAAACATTATTTTGAAACATCACGTATTGTTGCCAAAATATAGAACCACGATAAGATGGTACAATAATTTTACTACTTTAAATAATACAATTAAAGAATTTCCTTAAAATTCACTCCAGCGATATTGTCACTGAAATATCTAATAATTAATTAAATCCATTTTTTTTCATATATTTACACTCGAAATATATTTTATTTTACACGTAATTTAAGGTAATAGCAGCAAATTAAATAAATATAAAATAAATAACAACTATCTTTATTATTACCATTACTAATTCAATCACATAAAGATTTTTCATAGCTATGAATAGCAAAGCTAATGCCATTCTCCTAATGGTAAGCGATACTAACGTTCATGGACAGTAGGAGAATCAAAAAAGATTATTTACAGGCCATCCATAAATTATTGTACGTCACATGTTAAGGGGGAGGAAGGGTGTCGACGAAGTGTGACATTGTGTGACAAAGGGCGATAGGGGACTAAAATTTTGTGACGTCACATTTTTTAAAAATATACTATATTTTAACTAAGTGTCACAACACTTATTTTAAATTGTATAAATATAATTGCAAATCTTTCTAAAATTGTTAAATAGGTGACATCACACTAGTCAGGCGCATCCACAAATGTGACCAAAATCAAAATCAAAATCAAAATATTCTTTATTCAAATAGTCTTTCACAAGATCTTTTGAATCGTCCTTTTCTGCTACCACCGCTTCGGAACGTGTTGTGGCTGTGAAGAAGAAGCGGCGCAAGAAACTCCCTCAGCAACACGAACTGTCTTCTTTTTTCTTCCTTTTACTTTTTTTTGTTTTTTTTTTTATATCGCCATTTACAAATAAAATGACACATGACCAGCTGTGACAAGGGGGGGGGAGGAGCCAAAAATCCATGAAATTCGTGAGACGTAATTTACGGATGGTCCCTTAGACTGCGTTGGTACCTGCCCAGGCGACCTCGCACATATGGGAGACCTACCTACCAGGTCAAGAAATTCATCTAAAATTAAATTTAACTCACCAATATTAGTAGGTCTGGACAACGGTAAGTGTTGTTGCGGAAGGGATCCGATAGGGGCGCTGGTCTCGGGCACCTCGCTGAAGTGCAAGTAGGCCTCGCCAACAAACGTGTTGCTGAGGCTGAACGTGTCTTTGTCCTTTACCACGAAGTGCAGCATACCGTCCGTGATGTGACGCTGCTCTTCTGACAGCGGGCTGGTTGGAAAACATAATCGAGATTTTTGAATCGATCGATTGTGATGATAAGAAAAAAAGATGCAGGGTATATCAAGACTGCTATAGAAAACGAAGCCGGGTTGGAGTTTTAGTGAGTTCAGAAACGACGCAACTAAATTTTTTTTGGAAAAAAGCGACAATTTTCTTTTTGTTGTTTTTGCTATTATTTTTTTATTTGGTAAATACATTGTTTTTTTCTAATATAATATTGCACATTATTCTAATTTTAAAAACACTATAGTACGCAGAGGTTTAAATGATTATTTTAGC
Source organism: Hyles euphorbiae (assembly GCA_023078785.2). Classification (NCBI taxonomy): domain Eukaryota; kingdom Metazoa; phylum Arthropoda; class Insecta; order Lepidoptera; family Sphingidae; genus Hyles; species Hyles euphorbiae. The sequence continues at coordinate 8,790,881 of CM041051.1, read as the reverse complement.
AAAACCTATGCATTTACCACCCAAACACGATAATATATAAAAAATCACAAACATTTACGCACTTTTGTGCGAAATTTTTAATTGCATTGTGTCTATATATCACTACAACTACCAACCGACTTCGTTTTTAGTAGGGTTCTTGATATGCACTTTATACAATGCAACTATTCTTTATTGCTTCTTTAGATATTTATAAACATTTATTTATCTCGATAACTTTAAAAAAAACAATTGTTTTACCCAAAAAAAATCAATCGTATTGCCAAGATCCAACAATCTTTACATTTCACAAAGCCAACTATCAACAAGAAACTAATAATGTTTTTGCTGTAAACCTTTTGTTTAATCGCATTCTAATACATCAAACTAAAACTTAGTCGGGCAGTAAACAGTTCTGTTTACCCTTGTAGGAAATGGTGGGTAGTAACAACTCACATGATAAACATCTCGTCGTAAAGCGGGAACAGATTCTTGCTGTGTGTTTGTGTCTTGGGCTTTACGACGTTCGCGAAGTTATCCTCCGGTAATAGAGCGACGCGCACGTACGAATCGCACAGACCTAAATATAAACACATTTAAAATTACATTGAAAAAAAGCTATAAAGTAATAGAAATGTCGGGAAGCCAAATATTTAAAAATTAAATCTGCGGCAAATTCCATAAATAATAGTTTTATTTCAATGTGTAACATTCGCGTAAATCTAAGAAATCATTTAAATAACATATTAAATATACTAATTACATAGTTTATTGGTTGCCTTAAATATTTTGAAACTAATTTTATCCCCATCGATTTTTACTCTCGTAATTGAAATACTGAAAAACCTGACATTAAACAATTTTATATTCAGATATAGTTGCAAGATCATTTGAAAATTCGATATACGTTAGATAATAATAAAAAGTAGGTACGTAATTTGCATAAAAGGAGGAATTGAATTTAGGAACTAAATTACGAATATTATAGAAATAAAAATGGATATAATTAGCAGGGATTATATCAGTTAGAATCCATGAACAATTCAACACATAAATCCATAACCGAAAGTCTAATACAATCAACTACTTAGTCCTCAGTATTCGTACTCACCATTAGAGTCAGTTGGAGTTAAATTCCTGGCATTCATAACCTCAACTTTGAGGTTATCTTCAATGAACTGAGCTCGGACAGTCAACAAGCCCATCTTGGGTTCCGTGACCGCCTGTTGCTCTTGCCACCTTTCCAAGTAGTATTGATGTATCAACTCCCTCGTCTCCAAACCGTGTAGCTTCAAAAGATACTCCACTCTCTTCAATGTATCTGATGTGTACATTTCCTTATTGTCTTGACGGAACGATCGTATCATTATCTTCAGACACTCGTGAAGGTTCGAGAAGAAAGATGGTGGACGACGTTTCTGTAATTTTATTGCAGTTTTAATAGTTTTGATTGAATGATTAATTGATTTTGTTGCAATATTGGATTGATTCATCATATTAAACCAGTAAAATACATCTCAATATTTTTTTAACCGAATGGCTAAACTGAAAGTTTAGGTATCATGGCGTTGTTTGACACAAGGTTTTGTTAATTGTGTTTTTGTGTTGCATAGAAGAACGCCTCGCCTCACAAATCACTAGATTACTAAAATATAAAACAATTTTAATACAAGTTTAAATATGATAAAACAATCCCTAATTTCAAACATTAAACATTTGACCATCACCACAATACAAAACGATACACAGGTCATTAAGTTTTATTATTATGATATCAAACCATCACCATGCATAAATAAGAAGTCATCATGGGATATGACAGAACCATGCAATAGGACATGCCATGATAGGTATTATTTATATCTAATACCTACTACTATATCCTTTAAGCTTATCTATCACATCACGGTAAAAAGTATATTTTTTTATATTTTAAGCCTTTTATTAAATACCTGTTGTTTGGAAAACATTTGACATGCCACAACAAATTTGGAAGAGGAGACGACGCGCTTTAGAACATTGATAGACTAAATAAATTCTATGTTGGCACTTGGCATACATTCACAATAGACCATTGTTCTCAAAAAAGCTAAACTCTCACTTCGCTATTTTTAATTCGGTAATTTTAATTTACAAATGGAAGAGCTATTTAATGAAACTCTTGTATAGTCTATAAATAAACAAGAAATATTCCACAATATATTTAGAAGAAAAAATGGACTTCTAGATAATATCAAAAATTGTTGTAATATGTTTTTGACAAATTCATTAATATTACCGAATTACAAGAACATTTGGAACCAAGCTTTCAGATTTTATCATAAAATATACATTGCAATTTAAAATAATAATAATTTTCGATTGCTAAAATACTGAAAACTTAGTTGGAGTAGGTCGACATGACATAACAGGGTGCTTCTACAATGTGTAATGTTACCGCGTCTAAGTTGGCGGCTGCTGATTTGCTCAAGCGTCTCGGGTCGAGATATCGAGTTATCTTTGCCCTTCGGTGCTATCAAACAACAACAAAATCAAATAAACATAAATTAATATACTATGTCATAATCTAAAATGGGCTATTACGATATAAGGAGGCATACTACAACCTGGATTTATATAAAAGTATAAAAAGGCAATATTTTAATTTGTTTTTAGAAAATTAAAAAAGTTTTTTTCTTTTTGCGAAATAATGAAAATAAAAAAACAAAAAATATTTTGCATAGTGCACACGTCTAATATATTTTACTGGGATGTGCATATAGAACGCAACATTATTTACCCGAAATAATATATAGCCAGGGGAGACTTTATTTTTTCCAAAATATCTACGCCTAAACAAGCGGATACGGGTGGCGAGTTTCTCTTTCTACAAATGAAAATTATTCTGTATGTTAGTACGAATCTCTAGTTAATACAAGTGACGTCCAGTGAAAAACCTTTTACTTATCCAACTGAATCTATTAGTATTGCCGGATGTTAAATGTAGGTCCCGATTTAAGCCCAAAAGAAAAAATACACCCATTTCTTCAAAATAGGTATGGTAATACTTCATGCTAAGAAATCTACAAACTTACACCATAACTTAAATGAGCTGCAATATCAAACTACGAATTACAAGAGCATTCCTTTCTTGCTTCAAAACCCACAAATACTAGTTCATGGATCCTGATAAGCCTTTTAAATTAATAATTATCAACTATTCATATAAATTATCAAATAGACACCTTCCCGCCAACCCGCACTAGGCCACCGTGGGGGACTATAAGGCCTAACTCCTGCCAATTATGCTCATAATTGTAGAGCAGGTTTGTCCCTTCAATGAGATATGTAGGCTGATATACTTTCCAACTTCAAAATAAGTTTTTCACTGGCACTTAAATTAATAATAATTAGTAATTTTTTGAAATGAAGAGTTAGTTAAAAACCAATTAGATCGAAAAATCTACGCAACTTTACAGCTGTTAACGACGACTATCTAGTACAAATTAGTGAGTGACTGACCTCGATATTCGCCTGTATGAGTTCGAAAAGGACTTCTCCTAGTTGTTCCCATACTATGTCGAGTGTTCTGGAGAAGTTTTCGTTGTTGAGATGTTGGTATAATGTGTCGAGGTTGGCTTCCAAGTATCGCATCACGCGATCCATACTCGAGCAATCTTGATGGAGAAGCTCCGCGCCTTCCACTAGAAAACGGGTTATTGAAGGCATCATCTGAAAAATTCAAGTCCAGTTAACATTTTATATAATTTTTTATTTTATTTTATTGAGGAAAACAAAAAAAGTCGTACATTGTGTATTAATGTTTTTTTCATTTTCATATTAAAAGTTATAAACGCACATCTACCACGTTCTTCACAGAATATGAACTAAAAGTTAATTTTCATTTGTTTTATAGAAATAGATATGAAAGAGATATTCAAAATATTGTTATAAAATGCTAATGTGTTTTTGTGTGTAGAACTTACCTTTTTAATCATAATTTCTAACAAATCTACGATTTTATTTTTGACCGTATCAATCGCGTTCGCAATTACATTCTGCAAAGTCTCTTTACATCTGAAACAAACAAAATGCAGTTTATTTTGATATTTACATTAATTACTAAAAACAGCTCGATTACTTCATATTATGTATTGTAACATAATGCAATATTTCAGATATACAGGGATATAACGACATTAAACTACATTGTTATAGCTCGATAGAAGCCAGAGAAAATTATCGAATTAGCGATATGAGAATATGCTGAAAACTTAGTGTTCATTATAATTACTATCTAAAAGAAAAAAATCCACCTGCTATTCTTATTGGAATTTAAATATAATTTAAAAAATGAGGTAAACTCTACAAACACAACACCCTGTATATGGTTCTTGTATGACATTTTTTCTTACCTCTGCGCCTCAATAGGAGATCGCGCCTCGCACATCTTCTCTATGATCTCATCCATGCCAAGTTCCTCTACAAACGGCTCGAGACTCTGCCGCACATAATCTATATTATTTATCGCCACGCACCACTCATTGGTGACTTCAAACCGTTCTTCAAACACGTTACTAACTGTTCCTACACTATCCACTCGGTTCGCCATTTTGTCGGAGTAGAATACACAGCAACGGCAGATGTCCTGTATTACAAAAAAAACGTTGTGTTAATTGTGTTTCGTTGGTTCGTAAATACGGTACTATAATTAATAAATAACACTCAACAGCCACATACATAGTCCAGGGGCCCGAAGAATGAATTATTCCAATATATCGGCAATACGAACATTTAGAGAGTAGGTACATTCGATTCGTCACAAACTTCGTTCGTCCGAAGTTTCGAACTTCGTTTCGGATGAATATAGTAAATAAAAATGTAAATGTTCGGATTGCCGATATATTCGAATCATTCATTCTTCGATCCGAAGATTCGAATTTCGTGTTACAGAGTAGGTTTCGAAACGAAAAACGTCACGAAGATTCGAATTTCGGATTTATATAGTAGGGCCCCTGAAGCCTCACTAAGATCGAGTCTTGTGTCGTAGGTATCAGGAACTACGAGAGACTTTTGAATCTCACAAAATAATTGTACAAAATTATCTCGGTGCGGGGATCGAACTCGCAGCCTCTCATTTGCAGGCGGCGTCGGTCTTCACGGAGTTTAATTTTTTCGGCGATGTATGACCGCTCATGAACAGTAGCAAAACCAAACAACGCCTTGAATTACAAAGCAATGCTTGGCATTCCATTCCATGCGCTCGACATCCTGTGACACAATTATTACTTGAAAAAATAGTTTATTTTTTAAATACGCACATCAATAATTTTAGCCACGAACGTATAACATCCCTCGACATCAGGCCACGCCAGTTGCTGCCAGAATATTTTGATCTGGTAGAATATGGCCAGGGTGTCTACTCCGGAGCTGCTGTACTTCACATTGGTGTCTACAGGCACTAGGTTATCTAGATCTACTGCTTTCTCGATGCGCATTAGAGCCTTGTACGCCGCGATGTCGAGCCACTGAGCCACGCCACCGAAAAACCACGAATGGAACTTCGATATCGCGTAGGAACTCCAGTCGGTCTCGTTTAAGCCTTGACCGAGCCTGGAAATAATCAATGATACATTAATAACACTAAAATATATACTTTTCGAACACATTTTCTACTTTATAAGTACTTGATACTTACATCAAAAACCTCTGTAATGCTAGATACAGTTCAAATAGTGTGGTTCCCATAGCCAAAGGTTCATTGGCGACTTGCGGAGTTCCCATGCCGGTGTCTCCGTGTATACCCCCTGCTAAATGCACACTGCTTGAAGATACTTCATTGTACTGCAACCTCTTTAAACTCTTGCACACTTCGATAACATTAGGTTCCACTAAGGAGGCTATTTTGCTCTCGTATAACCCGTATAGCTCTTTGGTGTAGGGGAAATTCATTATTCTGTAAATAAAAAGGACCATAATTATAGAAAATAATACATACATGTTGGCTAATTTTGGTATACAAAGGAGAATGCTCCTTCATAGTATCGATAAAAAATATCATTGGTCCCAATACCTATACTGCTTAAAATTCATTATAGCATTTTTTATGGTTTGTCTTTAAACGTTATCCCGAGCGACAGATTATTATAAAAAGCAATTTTCATCACATTTTAAATTTTGGTCACAGCCGAAACAATTATTTATTTTATTTGACTACAAGTGAATTTCTCCAAGAACTCCGGGCCTATGTTGCAATTATGTTTATATTTATTGAAAATACATATTTTTTCCTACACATAAAAATAGGTTTCATCGAGGCACAAAAATCTTCGCACCGATACTAAGTTTAAATAGGCATTCCCCTTAGGTATATATATTTTTAAGTAGCAAAACAGAGTGATTATCAATATTGTATAATGTATTGTAGTTTAGCTTCCCCTAAAAAACAAGTTTGTGAAAACCGCACTTATAATCCACGCAAGTGTATTCCAATTCTGGTTTAACCTGTTTATATCCGGTTTTAGGTGGTATAGTTGTATTAAGTACATGTATACAATAAATTGACCGGCGAGAGGTATTCATACGTGACCGATTTATACTCTCAATCGCACTACACTTGCCATCATACAATATATACAGGGTATATCAAGACTAGTACCGAAAACAAAGCCAGGTGGTAGTTTTAGTGACTAAAACACAATGTAACTAAAAATTTCGCAAAGATACTAGTAGTTGCGTAGATTTTTTTTTGGTTATTTAAATATTATTTTGTTTAGGTGGTAAATCTATAGTTTTAAAACTACCATCCGGCTTCGTTTTCGGCAGCACTTTTATATACACTGTACTTTGTCGTGCCGGTAAACAAAAAAACATTACTCACTCAATAAACAGTCGATCATAAAACTCAAAGGCTCTTTGCAAATCGGAGCGCACCAGCTGAATCACCCTTATTAAATGCTGCAGTCTCGCTTCCTCCGTATTTTCTTTGCACTCATTATTATCCAATATGTGAACGAACCAATCTGACGCACCCTGTATAACCGCCTGATTCAGAACTTCGTATATATTAAGTTTAGTTCCATCGTTCCTCAACCACCCATAAAGGTTTTCTGGGAATAAATTCACTGATTCGGGAACATCCAAAACTGATAGTTTGTATAGAATTTTGAGGACTTCTCTTAGTGTCTTCATGACGTTTTTGTCTCCGGCGGTTTTCTTCCTCAACTTTCTGATGTGGCTGTAGCACATTGGAAGGAGTTTTTTGGCGCCATCCCAAAATAGCTTAGCATCCTCTTCGGGGATGAGACCTGGTAAACAGTTAGTGAATAAATCAGAAAATAGTAAAGAACAATCGAAGTATTATAATAACTTCCCCTTTAATATACTTAAATTAGTATTTCTGACTTGAGAAACATCTTAGCTACGTTTCTGATCCCCATGATCCTGGTTATTAAACTTACCAATGAAACGTTTATACCACTTTGTAATTAATGCTAAAAATGTGTAAGCAAAAATTCACGAACAAGGTCACAACTTCTAGATGTCACCTTTGGCGATGCACATAATTATGGTAGCAATAAAATTACTAGATCGCGTGTTCTGACTAAACCCTAATTACACTACTATTGCACCGAACGGGTGCAATTACTCCTCCCCTCACATTAATTACACCAAACATGACGATCGCCTGAGTTATTAATGCTTGATTACCTAACAAACAAATATAACCTCGTGTCGTAGCTATTAAGAGACTTTACGGTCTCACAAACAGCCAGACCAGACATAAATACCCGTGGATCACACAAATATAAAAGCCGGCGTCGAACCGCGCCACGGAGGCTATACAAGACTGCAAAGGCATATCTGTATCTGTATCAGCCCATATACGTCCCACTGCAGGGCACGGGCCTCTTCTACAATCGACAGTACGATTGAGAGTGGTTAGACCATATAGTCCACCACGCTGGCCTAGTGCGGGTTGGCGGACTTACATACCATAGAAATTTTATAAATCGCTATGGTTTGCAGGTTACCTCGCGATGTTTTCAATCACCGTTTTAGCAAAGGCATATTATTGAGTATTATTAGCAAGTTACAAGACTGCAAAGTCAAATCATTGAGTACTATCAGCAACTTACCAGACTGCAAAGGCTTGGTGATCTTATCGAGCAGATCGCTGAAGAGTGTGAAGCTGAGCGGATGGTCGGGAGACACGGCGCAGTACACGCTCCACTGCACGAGGCTCGCGTGCTGCGCGCTGAGGCCGCTCTGCGCGATGTGCTGCGTCAGTATCGCCTCCGCCGGACCGCTGAAGTTGCCGTTCCACCAGTAGTGCGCCACCTACAAACATTAGGGGCCGTCCATTAATCACGTGATCCTTTATTTAGCATTTTTTGACCCCCTCTCCTTTGGTGTTATGTGGTGAGATTTTGATTGATTTGATTTGGTCGTATCGCTCACTATCAGACGAACGGCATACTCGATTCGCCATTCAGGGCAATAAAAAAACCAGCTGAGAGATTAAATAATATTGGCGTATGAAACTAAAGATCTGCAGCTTCACACCCAAATAGTGGCATGTGGCTCGCGAGCCGCAGGTTGCCTACACCTGACCTAATGATATAGTCTCATACTTGTTTGTTTACACTGTCTTCTGCTTGCTACATTAAGTATTTGCCAGTAATAATTTGTAATTCGCAAATCGGAACTTTACCTAGTAACATTTAACACAAAAGCAATTATGTTATTCGGCATAATTAAGTTCTATCCGTTGTTTGTTTTTATATTACTTTAAACACAAGAACTAGCACCATTAAAATAAATGATTGCTGTAAAAACTTAAAACAGCGATAAATGTAAAATGTGCCAGTAATTAGTGATGTAGAGATAGTAAGTAAAACTGGGAGTTTATGGAACAACGCAAAACCTGTGTTTCTATGAGTTCAAGTCGGTGTACCTACGTGACTGTTGGATTGGTTTATTTATACCCGTTATACCACAAAATTTAATACCAAAAACCATAAATCGAAGTTTTAAAACTAGGTAAATAAAATACGTTCGGGGCGTAAAATAAACATGACGAAATAGTAAGGATAGATGGAATTGTTGATGATCGAATTGGACTATTCAAATGATGAATGCCCGCACCGCAGTGACGAAAGATCGTCTGTTCCATGTTTTATGACTATTGCATTTTATGTTTGTTTTCCATATCACTGGCAGTTCGTAAACATTTCATGACCCGAATAGAATTTAAAAAGAGATCAATTGGGAATGAAAGAGGTAATCAATTTCGTCATTTATTGTAACCGATGTGAACGAGACTATCAACGTTTTAAATATATTTACCGCTAATATACATAAATAACAATAATTTACTACGCATCATCATTGTTTCATGACATTAAAAGAATATTTTATCCGCTATCGGAATTTCTAAAATAAATATTTTAGAAATTCCGAATGGGCCGAAAAGCAGAAACACGTTTAATAAAATATTATTTACTATATGTTTAAAATTCATACATAAAACTTCGAATTACTTTCTCTGTATTTTGAATTTATAGTTCTTTTAACCCATGCGAATAAGATAATACGACATGTCATGCCTTAACTGTCCATCAATCTACTATTTCAGGAAGTATCTCCAAGTTTCGGTTCAAAATATAAATACCTCTTAGCTCTGCCACACAAATATAGAAAGATCTACTTCAACTTAAAAAGAAACACCAAAAATAATACTTATGACAAATGAAGAGCTGTTTTATAATTATTATTCATCTTAGACCTCATCTTTTTATACCAAATTCATATTACATTGGGTAATATTTTTGATTAATAAAACCATTACCCTTGCGTTTTCTAGTGTATTATTTTTCAGTCCATTATTTTGTTTTTCATTAATTTAACATGCTTAAAAACGATAAAAATAATTGTTGTTAACGGATAACATCGAGAAACCACAAAAATTAATAATAGTACAATCAGAGTTGCCAATGGGTTAATATAAGAAAACATTAATGTAGTGACATTAAGAGTTTGAGATCAATGAATTCAAAAAAATATCTAAAATACAAGACACTAAGAAACATTTGTCTCGGTGCCGGGATCGAACCCGCGGCCGCGGCATAGCTGGCTTATAACCAACTGAACCAAAATTTTACTTTTTTTTTACTGCATGTCATCAGGCGAGCGGCATGCTCGTCTTGCCGCTCGCTCTGACCAGAATGCGTCCCACACTACGTTTTCCAAAATGCAGTGGGGTCGAGATTCGAGTGATTAATTCTTACTCAAGTAGTAAGGAGTATAATCGGTTTACTCGAGTGACTAGAAAACTCGAGTATAACTCAAGTGACGTAGTAAAATTACTCGAGTGACTCGAGTCGCATCACCCAGATGGCCTCTGTCTTTTCAAATAAATGTAACACCTGTCAAAAGCCGTGAAAACATGCACTTATTACAATGTCATATGTGATTGAAGTAAGTATTTGCACCAACCTTAGAATTCTCAAGTTCGTGCAGTAGAAGTATTCGGAGCAAATGCCTGTGCTCCTGAGCTGCCACCTGATTGTTCTTCTTCGAAGAGAAGCTGAGACGCGTTTTTATAACGCCTTGCTTTCTCACTTTACTTTTCTTGTTCAAACTGTACCATGTATTCAAACCACTCGCCGGAATCGACTAAAATGTAAAAAAAAAAAATTTTACGATTCCATACAATCATTAAAAATTATGAGACCAATAAAAATGAACACTTGGATAGATATCATAGAATAAAAGAAAAATATTTGGTAGTATTTAGGATGCTCTCTCTGGTTATAACTATAAATCGATTTTTAAAGACATCTTTCAAAATGTGCTTCTATTTATTTACATACTAATACTCGCAACAGGGTAAAAAAACAGGTTATGCAATATTTCTCAATGTCACTGAATCATTTCGGATTTAATTACAGCTTTGAACAACTATAAGCAAAACCCATAATTGTGCTGACTTACAAATTTCCCATTATCAAGGTTATATGACGTCACTCATTTTATATGTATAAATTATCATAGAGTGATTATTATGATGGCCCTCGTTAATTTTTATAGCGTATTAATAAGAAGATATGCACTACACTTATGATGTATGTGTTTTAATATAAAGAGTCATACAGTAATGAAACATGGAAACTATACATTTTAATAATGTTTAAACCAGACTTAGAGAAAGATAAAACGTTTTTACTAGAACATATTTTTTTAAGGACGCACACACCTTTTGCCTTATCGACGAAAACCTTTCTCACTGTACTAGTTTCTTTTTGTACTAGAACCAATTCAAAACAGTAACCAGAGAACAATTTATTATCACAGAACCTCAGTTGCCAGTAAAGTAAATATTAAGGTCTATTTCAAGCTTCGAAGGTGAATGCGTGAATCTCACCTTGATTAGAATATTCGTGGTTCCGATGAGTTCATTGTCGTGCTTTCCAGTGGAAGCTGTGATGGCGATCTCTTTCATCAATTTCCTAAATCCTTTAACGCCTTTCACTTCGAATATCTTTGTCATTTTCTCTTTAACAGTCTCCGCGGGGTCAAAGTCCCTGGAATAATCAATGGCCTTGTTTGAAAACTTCCTGGTAATATTAAAATCGCATTTACGAGAACAAGTGCGCATTTACTGTACAATAATAAAAATATCGCGCAAAATATCACAGTAATTTACCCTTTTGTTTATTTATTACCTTCGAGAAAAATGTGTGTTATCTCAAATCAATTTCTAACATCTCTAACATCGAATTGGCTTCATATTATAGGATTTTTATTTATTCACATTTGAAACTTACCATACTTCTAAAATTAGTGAGTCATCTTGGAAATTTCCCGGCATAGGTCTGAGAACAAAATTATTGACATTATAATCATGCAATTTACATTACAATGAATTCCCAATGGTCATTATGGCACCCTTTTTGTTATCAAGGCTAAATAATCCAGATATAAAGTACCACATTTCGTACCAAAGCTTACATTTTAAGAACTTTAATTTTACCGCCACTCAATTATGTTTTAATTTACATATAACGCGGTCACTAACCCGCATACCTAATTTTTGTTTACATCGTCACGAATAAACTGTGTACTATAATAAACAAAACATTACTAGGTCACGAGTCGAGTTAAAATATACAAGTAAGTGAAATGAGTGGAATTTTCAGTACTTATTGCTATTGTTAGCAATGTATTATCACTTAATCTTCATTCAACAATTTCCGAGATTGGTGCATTGAACAAACAAGCTCTTCAGCTGTATAATATATGAGTATAGATTATTAAAACGAGATAGGTTTGTTCATATTGGCAAATGGCAACCAACAATGGCAAAAAATTAACACCGACCACATTTACCAGAAACTGTGCCTCTTCTTACTTGGCGCAATCCACCCTTAAATATTTTTATCCAACGGTTTTAATGTATTTTGTTATCTGGCAATAAATCTAAACAGTTAATGACATAATATGATAAAACCTAATTTAATTTTTAAAATACTTGTCGACAACTTCAAGGACGTAATTATATTCTGCTTAAAACTTGTATTATTATTCCAACTTAAACAAAAACATCCCGTTAGTACTAAATAGTACCAACGGGCACTACAAATAGTAGTTATAATAAAATACATATTATAGTGTTTTGATTTTGTTGAAAATCTGCAACTTCCTAAAACCTTTTATGGATATAATTTATTACTACAATCATTCATTTAATTAGCAGATATAAGGATTTATATCGCATATTATTTGTATACTACTAAGAATTTCACTTATAACATAGCGTCAATATAAAACAACAGAGATAGAAGACTCAAAAAGACTCACAAAGAAAAATGCTCCTCCCAAACCGGATTTAGCGTTCCCGATTTCACGGATGTGTTGTACCGGTGAGCCGAGTTGGACATTAGGTATATCGTAACGAACGGATCACTCAACCCAGATGGGTCTTTAGGAACTAGTTCTCTGGCTTCAACTATCTCGACATTCAGCATCAACTCCGGAGGTTCCTTAGCCTCGGCCATAGTGAACAGCTCTGTGTGCTTGTCATTGGAGATCTTAAATGCCTCTTGTACATAGGACAACAACGCATCCTGCTCCACCTCACACTTCACGTCACATCCCCCAACATTGTGCAGTATCTCGTAAAGAATCTCCAAGTATAGTTCATCGATCTGAAAAAACCCTTCAGTTAAAAAACAAGGAAAATTGGAAAAAAAATGGAAGTATTACGTAAATACTGTTATAAAACACATGATCTATCAAGAAAAGAATATTAGGTAATCAAGATCGATATTATTGGAAGTAAACCTTTTGTACCGGCATTTTTAATAATTGCATCTGGGTAGATAAAAATAAAAAGCTGACATAAACAATAAACAAATAATGACCTACTTTTTTGTATTTAACAACTTATTAGTAAGAACATTTGTTGATTTACAAAAAATATAATATCAAGTAAAACACATCTAATAAATAGTTTATCCAATAAAAAACTTTTAAATCTTTACAATACATACTGAAGAATCGTAATAGTATCTCAATTTCATATACCGAACACAAACACAAGGTACCACAACTACTGCACTGCAGTTACAACTTGAAAAGAATGAATCATGTCATTAGATTATGGGGTGTCGAACAGCACCGGAACCAAACCGTAGGAAACGCGACTAACTTCGAACGGCATGTCAAAAACTAGTCGCCCTGTGTTTGCAGCTACCCTCATAATGTGGTGGGGTTAGTGCGCCGCCGTGGGAACCATATCGATCTGATCGCTTGGAGGTGGTTTCGATTAGACGCGTGGTTGGACTCGATGTATCTGCTTTTATATTTGTTTGGGTCGCGAACAAACTCGCTGGGAACTCGTTCTGGGTGCGATGAGTCACATGGACTTTTGTGCTTTATACGATGTTAAAATTTTTCAAAGTTAACCAGTCTTGGGAAGTTCGCACCAGGAAAATCCGTTTACGATAAATGAGCTTCAATGCTGGGTGCAATAGAAACTATCTCTTCTAAGAAGTTCACGTTCATGTTTATAATAGAGCAAATCATTTTATATAATTTTGTACACATTTTTTATTGTTATATACTATATAGATTTATTTAAATAATATGATTGTCATGAAATTTCAAGACGAAAAATAATCCGCGAAGTCCATTAATATTTCAACTTGCATGAATATAATTTATCTCCTAAATCACTGAGAAAAGTTGTATAACAAACCAATGAATTGTACACACGGTCATAGACTGTATCATGAGGCTCGTCTGCCTCTCCAGCAATTCTTTCTTCACGCCCCTGAACCTGGTCCGAAGTGTCCCCGTGTTACTCATGTTGTTATGTCACTCCACAGTTCACAACACTAGACAAATGCACGAACGCACACAACACATCCCTTGGAAACAAACATAACCCATCTTCAATTTTCAACCCCACAACTTAAACGCAATATTGTGGACGGACGGAGAATTTACATTGTGGTGAATTTGGTGAAACAGAATGAATGTGGTGAGAGCTGCCAATGCACTGGCGATGTTCGGCCGGGACTCGAGATTCAACCCGCACTGCCGCCAAAATCTATTTTTGCAAAGCGCCGCCAACTAAGTCTAATGCGATCTCAGCTAAATAATAAAAAAAAGAATTGTCCAAAATATTTTAAAATACCACAGACAGACTGGAACGACATTTTTAGAGAGTCTACTTCCTGCGACGAGAGTTTGTTCAGTTATGAATATAGAATCCTTTTACGAGCAAAAATTTCAAATAAACAAATGTTTCGTAATTATTCCGGGTCATTCCCGCAGAGCTTTATAGAACACCATGATCTATTAGTCACCGTTAATGTATTTGCTAATGGAGTATATTGATTTATGACACCCTCGAAATAAAAATAACAGCAGTACATTACTAAAAGTTTTACGCGCATATAACGATAGTAATCATTTAAATATAATATAAATCAACAAAGTTGGAAGCCATGATTTTCTACTAGTTTTTTCTACACGTTTGTATCGATACTTACTGAAAAGCCCAAAGAAGTTTAGTCCACAATGCATACAACGTTAAAAACATGATCAAAATACTAACCAAAGTCATTGTAAAATAGGATGAAAAAACCACTTTGATACTGTCGGAATCTTCACCCAGCCCCCCGTTTGTAAAAAAAGAAAACGACCTGAATAAAAACATTAATTTCGTCGGCAAGTTTTCCGACTTCACCACGCCTTACATTAACATCCTACTCAGAAGATGTTTATTGTAAATTAAAGTAGTGTTTCGAAACGTGTATAGGTAAAACCAAGGTTTCTCGTTCGTCAGTTCACTGAGCAACAAGCGGTGGGAACGATTTATTTATTTTATAAACCACGTACGTTTACATTCGCCAAGAACGGAAACTACTGTTTTACGTTAAAGCTAATTTAAGCAAATAGACTTCGGTAAGCATTTTCAAATGATAAGAATTATATCTAATTCAATTTAATAACAAGCACAGATAAGGGGCAACCAAGTGAAGTGGTTAATAAGTGTGATAACATGATAATATATAAGTGCTTAATATGCGATCTTAGACGCCAGTTTGATATCTATTATTGAAATCGAAATTATCGCAAACTGTTGCAAAGCTCAAGTGATTGCTAGAATGTGTTCTTATCTTTATCACAAACCCGAGATCAAACAGCATACGAAGCTCGCGGGTATTTAAGATACAATAGGTAAATGAGCAAACGGCTCAAATGTGATAATTGTCGCCAATGTATACCCGCAACACTTGATTATAGAGAACAGAAAGGTAAGAATCAGTGAACCTGAATTGGCATGATCTAAGAAAATCAATAATCAATGACCCGAAAGAAAGTTTATTATGGAGAAAATTGAACAACAAACTGACATAGATATCGATCCGCTAGACAAACCTACAGCCTTCGAAATAACGCCTGGGAGTCATATTTTATTAATACTAGACCACTATTTAACTAAGTATAATTTGAGTATTGTTTGGTAGTGTAGAGTGTAAACTGGTAAGCTATGTAAATCAAACGACTACAGCGGCTGCACTTGATGGTGAATGTGGTGTAAAGATAGACTATTTATTATCCACAGATAGGTATATTCCTACCATCCAGCGCATTGTTCGACCTACACAACTGATCGCTACGACGGAAGCTAAGAACAGCTGAGTGCAAAGGATATAAGCAACTTCCTGGTCTGGTTATTTAACATGCTCCATAGTGGCTGCAATGAAGACAACGGCATTCTTTAATTTATGTACATTAATATCAGGTCAAAGGCCTTTCCTGTAATTGCAGGGACTTTACTACGCACAATAACGTACGTAGCTACTGTTTACTCAGTCGGCGCAGTGCAGAAAATTCCCCAGCATTCGTCAATAAATAGACATAAGTGGAACGTTTGATACACTAATGCATCTTGAAAGATTCCAGAACATGGACGTAATCAGACAAATTACCATACGTGCACAATTACGTTGTGTTTCGCCTAGTTTAGATAACTTGAATATGTGCGATATGACTAATGCATTTAATTCAGTTCACTACCGTATTCAATATCTATTAATTTACCTTTAGTGGGGCAGTTTTACTATTTTAGCTATTTTTGCATAACCTTGAATAATAGGAATGTTAATCAAAGGGGAATAACATGAGAAAGCGAAGCATTATAATTACAGCGGTCATTGAGAACAACCTTGGTGGGGAAGTTGACAAATAATCTGTAGGAGAGGTAAAAGAGTTGGCAATATGCCACGATGGAAAAAGAGAGCTGCGCTCGATGCGATGCCCACCAGACGTGCATAAAAACAACCAACAAACGTCATAACCTGAGGCCATGAAATAATATGCATGAATAATTTATGGTGTATACACAAAGGAATCTTTTGTTGAAGTACGAAGTTGATTTGTAATTGGCTAGACGTGTCACAGGAATATTAAAAAGATCGCATCTACTGCGTATTTATTGTGTCAGAAGTCTCAGAGTTCAGTCATTCCTTTGGATGCGAGCCCACAAAATTCCTCAGTTAACGTTTTATCTCTATGTAGCTAAATCTCGATTCCCTAAAAATAAATTACCACAATGTCTAGTTCACTTTCGGATTCACCACAAGTCTAACCTGTGTAATGCTCTAAAAATACAATAGATGTCGTAACAAACGTTGGCCCTTCATTCGTAAGTGCGAACGCAATCAATATTTAAAGCGATGAATGAAATGTTTGTAAACTATTACCTAATCTGTTCACACCGAAGATAAAAGTAGGGCACAATTTAGAAGTAAAAAAAGTACTACTATCACTCTCCATAGGTATGAAAACGATATCATAACATAATATAGACATCGTCAGAAAGGGAGCAGGTGTTACCTTGAAAGGTCCTGTTCCAACACCGGTTGTGCTGTACTAGATACAATAAGATCGTTTATAAGTAGTTACATAACAATTCAGTCGTTTAAACTACGTACAGCATATAAACAAAATTGCTGTCAAGGTCTTTAAATAAAAAACTATCTGCTGGAACATAAGCAAAAAGGTTACTTCTCTACGCCATTGTAGATGTATGTTTTATAACGTTCAACAACAAAGCGAGCTATGCAATAAAGAGACAAAAAATTGAGTTACTTTTCGATTCAATTGAAATACATTTTTTCAACGAATTGCAGGCCTTGTATGGTGCGGCATAGACCGACAAAATAGGTCTCGGGTCCGTGCCCTGGCCACATATGTACTTGTAACTTTTCTTATACTTCAATGTTATTATTATATTTCAATGTTCTTTATACTTCATATTCACTACATATTCAAACTTAAATTTTAGACCCACATGGTCTAAAATTTGTTCATTATGAGGAAAAGACAGATGAAAAATACAAACCAACGCTTCTAGTCGAGATTATAGGGGACATGCGTGGCTGAACACAAGACAAGTTAGTTATGGCTAAATTCTACCCTATCCATGATTAACAGAGCATATACTTCCCAAATATAGGAAGGCCTAACACCATACCTGAAATTTCACACCAAATTCTAGTCACTAGCAATAGTGGCACTCCCCTGTAGGCAAAAGTTTTAAGACGTCTAACGTTTATTTACGACCCAAGTTTTCAATGATTACATTTAATTAGGAAATTAACTAAATTCGGACTTACATTCCACCCAACGGCTTCCACGTAACGATCAATCTTCTCGTGCTCATCTGGTTCGGAGTCTGTGTCTAATAACGTCTCATTTCCACTATCAGAATCTCTGGTTACGCTGGGAACTTCGCCTTGAAGTTCTGCTTCTGTTTTTTGCTCCCCGTCTTGTTCTTCCGCTTCTTTGAATGGAGCAAGAGGTGTTGACTCTTCCAACGCAGCCTTTAATGATGCCTGTTTCAGTATTGAACCGAACTTTTCAAAGAAACTGTCGTCTACTTCTTGTATCCTGTAAAAACGAAATTATGTAAGTTCTAGCCACAATGAATAAAAATATTATTAATTTGTGTATAATAACTTCCTACCCACCTCGTATCACGCACTCTATTTTGAAAACAATAACGCAATGTATTATGTTTCACATAATTTATATTTTTTAATTATACAATAGGGGAAAAATATACAGCATGTGTAAAGTGGCCCTACTACTAATAATATTATATTATAAAGGAAAAAATACTAAATAATTATCTCTTAATTGGTGTCCTGGCTTTTCTTTCAGGTCAGTAAGAATATACTACAACAAAAGGAAAGGAATTATATTTTAATATGTTCTTGAATACTGTATGTCTTTTTCGTAAATAGTTTTAAAACATATTTTAGTTTCTTCACTCAAGCTGAATTCAAAAGCAGTTCATTAGGGAAAAAAACATTAGGGAACTAAAATTGGTATTACTGTCTATTAATACGGCCATGAACAGGTTGTTTGAAGACATTGTGTGTGATTGTTACAAGTTATTAAATCAATACTGTTTTAAATATCACTATTACATAACTGGGCCTTTTTCTAGATATGACTATTTGGAATTCAGCAAAGTTATATACTCCAAATACGAGCAGAGTATTTCGATATTATACTTCATTGGTTTTGATAAATAAAATAAAAATTAAACAAATTTTCATTTATTTTACTAACAGACAAAAATGAGTTATACAGGTACACTATGCTTGTACTATCCTAATTATTATTTCCTATTAATAGGTTACTACATCATCACAATTTATTGGAAGACTGGAATGATTAGACAAGATATATTCTACTACAAAGGTCTAATGTATAATAGCCACATTTATTATTATTGTAATCCTAAAACTTCAAATGATAAATATGCAAAATAAATGCAACTTATTTAATAAATTGTATAAAACTAAACAATATATTTTACACTTACAATTGTATATGTTTTGGTTTCTATTAAAAGATAAATCATGCCTCATAACATAAACATTAGCCTCATGATATTACAGCCATTCACTTATCTAAGCCTGACAATAAAATGTATTTTATATCAGTGTACTCTTCAGCACCATGTAGGCTACCCTCTCTACCTATTCCAGACTCCTTCACTCCACCGAAAGCAGGCTCCGGGGCTGACAGAATCCCGTCATTGACTGCCACCATACCAAACTCCAATTTTTGAGACATTCTGAAGGCTTGTCCTAAATCTCTGGTGAAAACATAGGAAGCAAGACCACTTCGAGTACTATTTGCCATCTTTAAAGCATCCAATTCACTTTTAAATTTCACACAAGTTGCGACTGGTCCGAATATCTCTTGAGTGAAAATGTCCATATCAGGCTTCACATTAATAAGAAGAGTAGATTCGTAAAATTTATTGCCCATTTCTGTAGCAAACTTCCCACCAACTAAGACTCTTGCTCCTTTAGATACAGCATCACTCACAAGGCCAGACACTTTCTTAGCTTGTTCTATATTGATAAGAGGGCCACAAGTAACTCCTTCCTTTGTACCAGGTCCAAGAACACATTTTTGACCAATTCTTGCCTTGAAACCTTTTACAAATTGGTCATACACACTTTCCTGTATCAGAAATCTATTTGCCCCAATACATGCTTGACCATTATTCCTGAATTTTGCCAACATGGCTTGATCTAATGCATATTCAATATCAGCACTTTCAAAAACAATAAAAGGTGCATTGCCGCCCAATTCCAATGCAACTCTCTTTATGCCTTGAGCTGCGTGTCCATACAAAATTTTACCTACATGAGTTGATCCAGTAAATGATATGCAACCAACACTTTGATCCTCGCACAAAGTTTTCCCAACTGCTGGTGCATTCTTTCTACTTGTAGTGACAATGTTAATTACGCCTTTGGGAACACCAGCCTGATGAGCTAATTCAGCAGCGGCTAGAGCAGAGAGTGGAGTGTCTTCGGAAGGTTTGATCACACATGTGCATCCAGCAGCCATGAGTGCACCAACTTTTCTTGTAATCATGGCGAAAGGAAAATTCCAGGGTGTAATAACAGAAACAACCCCCACGGGCTGTCTCGTCAAAAGGATCTGCTTGTTGGGCCACGGACTGGGCACAATCTCTCCATTGATATGCCTAGCAGAATCAGCGAACCATTCAAGGAAAGCATTACCGTATGCTACTTCTCCTCTCGACTCTGATAACGGCTTCCCAGCTTCTGCGGTAATTATTTTCGCCAAGTCTTCTCCATGTTTCTCACATAAATCAAACCATTTTCTTAGTATACGCGATCGCTCCTTGGCAGTAGTGTCACTCCAAGTCTTAAAAGCACTAGCGGCGACCTGCAAGGCATGCTTGGTATCTTGAACGTCCATATCCGGCACCTCTGCTATTACACTATCGTTCGCCGGGTTCGTCACCGGAAACACTACATTACTCTGCGATTGCACCCATTCTCCATTGATGTAGGCCTGTTTTCGTAACAATTGCATACATCTACGTTGCATAATGTACGACTTATAGTTTTTAAATAAACCCGTGCGGAGCAGATCCATGTTCACAAGAATACTCGCGACTTTGCGATACTAAAATTCTTACAATACTACGATAAGTTTATTCGGTGTGGCTGTTATATCACAGTAATTTATGACCGAGATAACAACAAAATACACTTCTCTTGGTGACCTCCTGACGTGTTATCTTTATTTTAATTATAACGTTTACTTTTATTTTCAGTTTTCACAAGTAGTTCAATTTCTCGCAATTTCTCGTTTGCCTGACGTTTCATGACAGATATTGACAAATTACGCAGTACGTTCCATTTCATGCAAAAAAATACAGAATCAATTTCGTTACTTCAAAATTGTTATAAATAAGCAATAAATATGACTAATAATATCAACTTGTATCAATTTATTAGATCTACAATATACACAGTTTAAATAGTTTTTAGTTAATTCTAAGATAATGTGACCAGTGTGACACTGCACAAAAAGCCGCGGTAAATTCAAATTTACACGCGGCAACCCAACGTATATTTATTTATTTAAAACTTCATTGTACACCTAAAACTAACAATACAGAAATAAACGACAAGAAAAAAAAAATGTACAAAAGGCGGTCTTATCGCTCGAGGCGATCTCTTACAGACAACCAACCATGGGATGGATAAGAGGGAACGAAAGTTTTGGGGTACCATGAGGTGTACGAAATGGACATATATCTATAAGTATACATACCTAATGCATATATAAATAAATATATATACATAAACACATACATAAATAAATATTATAACTAACATGTATCAACATTATGCATAAAATAACCATAGCGACAAATATATATACATATACACACATACACATACATATACATATATATATATATATATATACAGGGTGGACAAGAAAACGGCGCACCTGCCAATATACATTATAGTATATGGTGAAGGCATCTTAATTAAGACGGATTTGCATGGCGCTAGCGAATATTAAGAAAGATGCCGAGAAAAAAAAAACTAGCGTTACATATGCTATCCCTTAACACATTACGCTAAAGTGATTGAACCTTGCAACTGAACGGTAGACACTCAACAATAAATAAGCAGAGCTCATTATTTACTTATAAGTCGTGCGATTGTATACATAACGCTCAGGTTACATAAAAAAGATATTAAATTAATACTGTCAAATGTCAACATTCACATACATGGGTACTAACCCCACACTAAGATACAAATCTTGTGTCGCGGGTATTAGAAAAATAATTATGGTTCATGGAAATTGACTCGGGGCAGAAACCGAACCTGCGGTCTCTCATTTCACAGGCAGTTCTTACCAACTGCGCCACGGAGGCCGTCGTTGACCCATATGGGCTGGTTAGTTGTCATTAATGACCACTAAAATAGTTAACTGACCTTGTAATGTAAACCGTAATGACCTTGATAGGCAAGGATGGAAGCGCAGGATCCGCCAAAACCCGCACGAAAACACTGTCACAGTTTGCTAGCACAAATCACTTTTTCTTTTACATTTCACATAACACAAGTTACATCAAAAGCTATCAAATTGGGTAATGTTCAAAGCATAATGAAATTAATAAAATTTACTCAAAATAACTGAAAACGAATTTACAATAATATGCACACGACTAATACATGCACACGCGATCGCAATCCGAATTCAACTAATAAAAAATAAATTATTATTTTGATTTTTGAAAGATAAAGGCCTGTTCACATTAGATACAAAGCTTTCCTATTTGAGTTCATAATAATTCATGTGAACAATAAGTATTAGTACTGTATCAGTTCATATAGGTGCCACTGCAGGGCACGGGGTCTCCAGTGCAGTAAATTAGTGCTTAGTGTTTATTGATTTCACTAATTTTATCTCACAGAAGTCTCATATGCAAATTCTATGCTATAATGGTAGACGACATTTCTCTAGGTATAAGAATTTAGAAGAAAATTTATCACTTTAAAGTAACATTATTTTCAAAACACATTAAAGTAATGTTAAATACAATAATAAGCAAAAGTAAATAGGCAATTTGTAACTGACTGGATCGATTGATGACATATTTAAATAATATTATAAGCTCTTGAGCAAGTAAGGACCATTCTATCAGTCCAATAAGATCTTTTTTTTAACGTAACTTTTATATCGGAGTAGGTACTTAATCAAATTAAGTTATATCAAGTGTGTAGTGTGAACACACCTCAAGATGTCGGTCTTCTTTTGCAAAATGCTAAAAGTTACCGACAAAGAAATTGCCGCCTTTCGGCTCGCGCTCACAAAGGGCGGCGGCAACCTCAAAGGAAGAATAATCGAGCCGCGTTGGATCCGACGAAGTACACTATGACCGTCGGCTTCCTTTGACTAATAGGGCCGAATTGGGCCATCATTTTAAAAATCTTATTTTTTATTAATCAGTGTCATCAGATTATTTTTTCAATGAATATTAATTATTTAGAAAATTTAAATGTTATGTAGGTATTACCAAAACTTTTCTAATTATAATTAAATTCGCAATCTTACATGATTTAAGCGGTGACCAGTGTGATTTCTTGGTGTCTTTCAGTTTGGATTTGTGACACTAAGGAAAATAATGACAAATAAAATAGTCAATCCATACACGATGCAACTGCACCTAAAGTTATTATGTTGTTAATTTATTGACGCTTAAATCTAAGTACGTCCCTGTTTAACTGATTTATTTATTTGAAATGAAACAAAAAATATCCTGTTTTGAAATTAGAGAAGGATAAATTATACAGCTAAGAGTTCATGACCTTACCCATGTGTAAACAACGGTTAAAGCGATGTCTAAGGAAGTTTTGATGCTGTTAAAAATGGTTTTCGTGGTATAATTCGTTAACCGTTCAATTAACGACGAAACGAAAAAATACGTATGTGTTTAAATCTTGTTCTTCATCCATTCCAACTGGTTTTATGCGAAAAAGTGGTGATTAAACTTAAAACTTTAAACGGTCATAACTTCAAAACGGATAGGTATTTTCCAAATATTATTTTTTTATTACGATATTAATATTATGCCCTTGTACCCATCTGAGCAAGTGCGCCATTTTTTTGCGCTCCCTGTATATATATATATATATATATATATATATATATATATATATACACACATATACACATACATACATATATAAATATATACAAATAAACACGGTATACATGCAGTGTCTTCAGTTTAATTGTGATAGATAATGTTGTTTGACCAATCTTTTGAATATGGGCAGCGACTCTGCCCGCCTCACTGTGACAGGTAATGAATTCCACAGCCTTGCAGCTTGTACAGTAAACGATTTGTTATAAAATGTAGTGGAATGCACTGGGATTTTAAGTGTTAAGTTCTCCGATGACCTCAGGGATCTAGAATGCATACGGACAAAAACAATGTGAACCTTTTAACTTTTGCTTAATCTAAAACAAAAAAGGCCG
This sequence comes from Hyles euphorbiae, assembly GCA_023078785.2. NCBI lineage: Eukaryota > Metazoa > Arthropoda > Insecta > Lepidoptera > Sphingidae > Hyles > Hyles euphorbiae. The sequence continues at coordinate 8,766,497 of CM041051.1, read as the reverse complement.
ATATTGCTACGCTAAACACCTATTGCTTGTTTTTAATGTAAAAAAATGGTTGCCTGTAAAGTCGGTTTTACGGGCGAAGATTTTACGTGACAACGTCTTTTTCTCGGTAGAATATTTATTGATATAAATATAATTAAATTGCACAATAGGAACAAGGAATTGAATGAAAATAAGAATTGCACAAATTTTAACTATAGAAATATATTTTGTTTACTAAAACATTGTACATGTAATGACGAATCTAAGCACTCCATATTTTCACTACAGACACAGCTGACGATACTTTAACCACACGTGTGAACTTGTATTGTGACGCTTTCTTGTTTTTCCAACGCCAAGAACGTTCGAGAAAGACAAAGACAGAGACACAAGCATGCGCCGATTCAATGCGCCTAATTCTCTAGTGCTGCGCGCGCGGCAGACCGATCATAGTTGAGTGGGAGAGAGACGCAAGGCATTCGGCGGGCCTCTCTCTCGTTCGGTGACTCATCGTAACGTTACCGGGCGTTACACTTTTTCATAAGTGACTCCCAGCCGCAACCTAATTTAAGACGTTGTCACGTCAAAACTTCATTAGCCGTGTTGGGCACTTTTTGGAGGGACAGGAAAATCTTCTAATCTTCGTCACCGACATGCACATGAATAGCGCACGCACGGTGTGCTGCGTAGGTGTGATAGAGACAAAAACAGAGTAACAGAGAAGCAGTACGGTATCGTTAATTTTTGTAACAAACATTTTGTTTGCAGTGTCCCCTATAGTAGGTATAATATCTCAATGTTTAAGACTGTCTACAGTCTACGAACAAGGCCGTAAGTATTTTGCAAATAATTATTTTAATGATCTTAATATCTTAGTATATCAAAGTGGCAATTATTAATCCAATGACTCACTTATAAAAATTCTTCACCACTTCCAGGTGCATTAGGGACTTGAATTGTAGCATTTAATTTATTTTACGAAATATCTAAACATGAAGCAATTTTGATGCTTAGCGGGTTCATGAAGGGAAAACTTGTATTTTTTTTAATACTCAGGGCGTCGTTTACCACCCTCATGCAAAGAGTCAAGTAGGCTACTCCTCAGTCACCAGCTACACCACATATTATACGATATTTATTTATTTATTAAGCTTTTTATACATTCTTTTTTGCCGAAGCCATTCTCTACCAGTCAAACTTTGGGTGATGCAGAGACTGTACAAAATAGGTGTTAATAGTTTAACGAAATGCAAAAAAAATAATGACAAAATACATATATAAATCAATATATATTCAATAAACATAATGCATATACGTAAATATATGTAAGTACAAATAAGTTGACATATATAGGTATTAAATGTTTTCAAATATACACCCATATAATATACAAACATAAGTATGTACTGTTACTTTTTATATACACAGTCAGGTCATAAGTATTGTCACACAGTAAAAACTTTTCTTTTAGAATGCTGGCCACAAAAAAGTTATTTTGAATTCGAATTTCGAATTGTTCATGAAAATAAAAATGTATACTTTTTAGAATTTTACTCATTTTTAAATATGGAGTGGACGCTTAAAGAAGACCGTGTTGCAGTTATTGCGTTGCATCGTTGCGGTTACGCGCCAATTCAAATTTTTGACATACTGAAAATTTTGAAAATATCCAAAAGATTCGTTTATCGTACCATCAAACGATACAATGAAGACTCTAGTGTAGATGACAGGTCAAGAAGTGGTCGCCCTCGGTCTGTTAGGACTCCAGCAGTGATAAAAGCTGTGAAGGCGCGAATTCAAAGAAATCCCAAACGTAAGCAGAAACTGTTGGCCCTTCAGATAGGGTTAAGCAGAACCACGGTCAAAAGGGTGTTAAATGAAGACTTAGGGCTTCGGGCATATCGAAGAAAAACAGGACATCGTTTGAATGCTCGTCTAATGGACCTGAGACTGAAGAGATGCCGCGCTTTGTTGAAGCGGTACGCGGGAAAAAAATATCGGGAAATTCTTTTTTCAGATGAAAAAATTTTTACTGTAGAAGAGAGCTACAACAAACAAAATGATAAGGTGTACGCACACAGTAGTGAAGAAGCGAGCAACCGTATTCCGCGTGTCCAACGAGGTCATTTTCCATCCTCGCTCATGGTATGGTTGGGAGTTTCTTATTGGGGCTTAACAGAGGTACATTTTTGTGAGAAAGGTGTAAAAACGAATGCAGTTGTGTATCAAAATACAGTCCTGACGAACCTTGTGGAACCTGTGTCTCATACCATGTTCAATAACAGGCACTGGGTATTCCAACAAGATTCGGCGCCAGCTCATAGAGCGAAAACCACACAAGACTGGCTGGCGGCGCGTGAAATCGACTTCATCCGGCACGAAGACTGGCCCTCCTCCAGTCCAGATTTGAATCCGTTAGATTACAAGATATGGCAACACTTGGAGGAAAAGGCGTGCTCAAAGCCTCATCTCAATTTGGAGTCACTCAAGACATCCTTGATTAAGGCAGCCGCCGATATTGACATAGACCTCGTTCGTGCTGCGATAGACAACTGGCCGCGCAGATTGAAGGCCTGTATTCAAAATCACGGAGGTCATTTTGAATAAACTTTAGTGCAATATAAGAATCTATGTTTTGTTAAGTTCATTTTGGTATATAAATGGTTACATAATAAATAAACTTGTTTCAATTATTTTATATTAAACATGTGACAGAATTTATGACCTGACTAGGTATATACTTATGGTTACTTATGACGATTCTGCAATTTGTTTGAGTAGGAGTTCCCGGACCTTTACTTTAAACGTATAACGGTTTCTGCATGACCTGATTTTAAGGGGAAATGAATACCAAAGAAATATCGACTGTATAGGGAAAGAAGAATGTAAGAAATCAGTAGTATGGGGAGAACACTGGAGAAGTAAATTGTGGGCTGACCGAAGATTTCTATTGTGAAATAATGAAATTAAAGAAGATGAAGGACAAGGAGATACAAGAATAGCATGCAAAAGAGTAAGTGCGTGTAGACTACGACGCTAGCGAATGGGCAACCACTTTAAGTAGTTGGGAACGGCAAGGCGACACGTGGTCATACTTGCGAAGATAAAAAAAGAAACGAATGCAGTTATAGAAGAATAAGAAGTCGGTCAAGTTTGTTGAGAAAATCTGCATTCAGGACAAAATAGCATATATCACCATAGTCGATTAAAGGGAAAATAAAGGTTTACACAAGCATCTGTTTGGTTTGCGAGGGAAGAAAATACTTCAGACGATATAGAAAACGAAGGGTATTGGTCACTCGGCGGCTGACGTAGGTTACCTAGGTACGCCGGCTTATAGTGGAGTCAATATGTAGCCCAAGGTCTTTGACTAGGAAAGAGTGGAATAACAGACCCATTGTAAACTAGCACTGGGAGAGTTCCTATGTGAATACTACTCAAGAATCGCTGACTATCCACAATAATCGCCTGTCATTTAGAGGGGGATATTTTATCGACGACAAAGCCCGCGGAAGCAATATCTATGTATTAATAAAAGAATATATAATGCAAAGAGTTAAAACCAGTTACGCGGACTATACCGGTCTGCAAATAGACAGTAACGTGGCTTGGCGTCTCCAGTATCTTCTATATTTTGCCAAAATGTACATAATTAAGCGAAAACATGACAGATACGAAAACATGTTGATAGAAGAAAAATACTGCGCTAAAAATCAAAATAAAAAAATATCATAGTAGCAACAAAACTCTTAATCCTTATGTCGCTCTAGTTTACGGAAAGTTAGGATTAACGATACGATTAAAGATTCAGGAAACCGATTGGCGATAAACGATAATCATTAGTGTCATCAAAAGATAATATTGTAAGAAATTGATTACTCAGAAGACGTAAATCCAGTTCAGTTATCTTCGATTGTAGACTTCAACAGAAACCTTTTTATAATTCTCCTCTGAAGATGTCGGTAGGTCTTTACGGTGCATGCTGTTGCAGGGAACAAGTTCCAGTTATTGGCAACTCATATTTATTTTTTTAACTGAAAAGACATAAACTGGCTTTTACCTACATGGGACTCCAAGACTTCATTGTTTACGGTTTATTGTCCGTATCTACCCACTGCAGAGTTATGTACCTATTAAGCATTGTGATTGTGTATTTAGTATCAAATTGTTCCCAAGACGTTTTTAGGTACCTATTCGAGTACAAGTTATTTATAGCCATTAGTTTTGCTCTAGCGTTTATAATATTTTCCTAACCTACGATCATCATGTTTTGTTAACACTTACTTGCTCTCATGTTCCGTGTCCTCAATAGACTTTTGTTGTTGTAGTTTTTCATAAAAACCTCTCCACATTGATTCTTCATCCATTTTGTGAGATTTTATACACTTCACTAAGTACACTTATATTTTTAAGAGTTGTATGCTACACAATACTCGGTTATTGAGAGTCTCAAAACCCTATGACCATAAAGATATGCAGATACCCCCAGTCATCTAAATGTAACGTGAATCATGAATCACCCGGACATTACGAGTCATGATATGCTCTCAGAGGCAATGACGTGAACACCGTAAACCAACTTTAAAATCTTGAGATTGTACAGACTACAGAGCATTAAGCTGCAGCACTGTGATATAGCTTAGAGAGTTGAGAGAACACTGATTCAATCCACTTAGAGGTCACTGACTTGTTCTTCGCACAACGTTTGATACACTCGCCGGTTTTTAGCGTGTTCGATATATAATATGCAGAATAAACACGGCTACAGTCGTTTGTTTTGGTTTTGTAGACGTCTATCTGGAGTGACGTAATCCAAGGCGATTCGAGGCGGTTTGTGAACGGTCGTCGCGCACACCACACCGCGGCACACGGCAGTAAACTTAAAACTAACCGATCTGTATAAGCACACGTTCTTTTGTAATCACGAGTCACGACTGTCGCATAATCAAACAATAAATATTAGAACGAAGATAATTATCCGCACTTCCTTTGTTATTTTAATCTTCGATGTACAATTTCTATTTTCGTTCATACTTACACTGATACCATTCCGGATAATATGTAATGGATGTCCCAATTATCATAATATCGTAGTATGGAAATATTCAACAGGTAATAAATATGTAAAATAAACTCGTGAAGTAATTTGACTTCTATGTAACTGCACCCTATACAGATAAAAGTATTTAATTACGTAAACATATTTATAATGTTTTGTTGACAACGCTTTGGATCGCGTGTTGGTAGGTCAGTGTTGAGTATTTTGCCAGATTCCTACATTTTAGATCGGCACTAACCGATTACATAAAACTTACCAATGTATTTAACAGAATGAAGACATTTTTTTTTAGTTTCATGTTTTATGTAATTCATGTTTCTACGTACCTTTCAATATCTAACGAACTATATTATAAACCTTCTAAAACTTGTTGCCAAACTATCTAACAACGTAAATATTCGTGTTTTTATAAAAATGCATCTATTGCTCTGTGTAAAATGTTTAATGACATCATTATTTAACTACTTTAAACCCATTGACGTAAAATATATGGACGGGGCGGAGAGCGAGAAAAGTGTTGTCACGAAAGTGGTCTGCAGACCAGTGCAGCGGTTAGAGATGTGTAACACTGCGCTACGCCGCGCAATTGCGCCAACTCAGTTCACTGCGCCGGATGTGTTAACTCACTTGTTCAAAATGTGTTGGCGCAAAAAGGAGTTATACAACAGTCAACTCGATTTCGGATTTACTAACTTGAATTAAATTCTTTCTAACTCGAGTTTGAAAATCGCGGTAGGTGAACACAAGTTGGTACGAAAGAGTAGCACTAGCAAATATGCATATTTATGGGAACATTACATTTTCGGGATACATAGTATCCTATGCAATATATCAGGGTATCAGCTACGTACGAAATTTCATCATTTTGCTTTAAATTTTAAAGTAACAGACTCATCGCGGCCTCTTACATATGAGACACACATAACAGTACAGTCTCATACCAGTAAAAACTATAAAAACCTATCTAATTCAATCCTACCTACAAAGTTCAACACTCAGTTTCTTCCTTCCAAGTTGAATTCTGTAACTCGAGTCGGGTTTATCCCGAGTTGGCACATCACTGCCACAAACTAATAAGCAGACTTGTGAGCGTGGCATGCCGTGTGCGCCGCGCAGATGACGCGCATAACGCATTTCGTTGCTCACTCGGCGACAAGCGTTTTCATTTTGTTGCGCCATGGCGCAATTTTGAGTTAACTCAGTGAGCCAGCGCAGTTAATTGCGCCTGAGTTACTGAGTTAACGCAAGGATTTTCGCTGAGTTACCCATGTCTAGCAGCGGTTGTGACGTCACAGCGCACCGGTCTGTAATTCGTCGTAAAAATGCCCAATTGTATCGTGCGTGGGTGCAATAAAGATGACCGAAAGTTCACAAAAAAAAGATAACATTTCTTATCACCGCTAAGTAAAAATTATATAACTTTAAGTCAATAAACATTTATTTTAGCATTATTGAAAAACGATTTCATGGCCGCCATTGACGTAAAAATCCAACAGATGGCGCGATTTACACAGCCATCTTTTTGACGTACCCAATGTACTGAAGGGCCTATCCTTAGTTTTTAAATCAATGTTTAAACCTTTATAATTTGTTTGCCTACTTTTTATTGACCTCGTCAGCTCTATAATTAGCTTTCATCACGAGCATTGCTCTTTATTACCTGTGGAAAACAAATATTTTGCAACAGAATAATCATGTATGAAATGCAAGTTGTTATTTCTAGAAAGTGCGTTATGGCCTCTTAGTAATGAGCAAGACGCGGCTGCCAACACGTTCACGGTGATCGCGGGTTCAAATCCCAGGGCACACCTCTGGCTTTTCGGAGTCATTTGTGTACTGATAGTCAATCCACCAAGCACTATAACAGTGAAGGAAAACATCGTGAGGAAACCTGCAGATACCATAGGTATTTGTAAAATTTCTATGGTGTGTTAAATCCGTTAATCCACAGTAGGCCAGCGTGTTGCACTATATGGCCTAACCACTCTCAATCGATTTCTTGATGGTAGGGTTGGCTCGAGTCCTGCAGTGAGACATATATAGACAGTTGATACAGTATCTACATTTCGAGGAAATACACACGCACATGCACGAAATCACTCATAAGTATGATTCATGGCTTGTTTAAGGTAGAGATCAGCTAAGAAATTAAGTGATGATTTTCTTGATTAAAGAAGAACACGGAATTATATTGTTGATTACTTACTGTAGCTATTAATAAACATTAGTGACTAGTAGGCTAGAAATAAATGTGTCATACTGTGAGTTATGTCAAGCGACACACACTCGGAAGCCAAGCTCTTGGCCCAAGAGCTTCTCAGAATTAATTAAAAAAAACAACATCATTTTGATTCTTCATTAATGATTTCTAACTTCTTTTTATATATTATAGTAAATATATATTTCATATGAAGTATATTATTCTTCACAAAATGGTTAAAAGAAGACAGGCTAAGACTAGTATGGGAACCCCTGGTAATAGTTATTTGTTTAAAAAAAACATTTTTTTGTAACTAGTACTGTGAAATTTGTAATGCAATTGCAATTGCATTTTCCACTGCGCTAGATTATTGGGGGTTTGTGGACTTCGTGTAAAGTAGCAAAACCCATACATATTTACAATGAAAATGAAACCTGGTCATTCGAAAGAATATATTATCATTTACTGGCCATGAACTTTGTGGAACTGCTTGGAATAGAAATGATAAAACCTTCCTACTTAATCATGAATGCTTCTAAACCATGTCGTTTAAGGTCATGCCCTTAAATTGCCCAATTACCCTAATCAATAATCCATTGGTGTAATTGGTAATGTGTCCCTCAAATATTCTATGTGCTTGCATAGTAATAAAAACCAAAATGTACAAGCGTCTATAGTTACAAAACGTATTGTCAATGATGAAACAGCAGGTAAATGACCAGCAAGTTGGTACTATGTGGGCGGAAGCGGATAAAACAAAACCTTATTGTCTTATCGTCTACAACAATGGCAATTGTAAATTAAACATATAAATTTATCGATAATTATCTAAATTTAGAATACAAATTAATAAAACAAATATAAAACCAATAAAACTCACTAATTTCATTTTTCACCTCAGCAGTGAGCCCCTTTGGACTGATATAGTTCTGAGAGCAATAAGAGGAATAGCTCTGTACTTATTTCTGACTTCATAATTATAGAAAACAAATGTGCACAATATTATTTGTATTTAAAAGAATAAAAAATATTTACTGAAGCTACGTAATATGGAACAACATGGAACAACTGTTAAATATTTTTATTATTGTCATTTCTACTTTTAATTAGTATCAATACTATATTATTTAGTGTTTTCCCTTGTACTTTCATGCACATTGTGTTTGGATTAGTTTTTACTTTAACTATAAATCGCCAAAAAAGTAACCAATTCGCATAGTTCTTATAATGAAGAGACACAAATGTAAAAAAAACCGTCACGAAACAAGAGATTCTTTGCATTTGCCCGCATCCGTATTAATACTGACATAATTTCATCGATATTGCAACATGAACATTGGCAACACGCTCAGTTGTAGGTTAGATCATAGTGTAAGACTCATACAAAATAATATCCGCACTATTACTACGAAGAACTTGTAAACTATAATACATTCACTGCATTTAAAAAAGGTTTTAGCGCGTATATATTGAATTTTATTTCATTCCTGCTTATGTTCGTACTTTAATAACTGGGTTCAAGTTCATCAATTAATTTCTGGAATAGATTGGATAATTCTATGATCTAATGAATATTTTATGATTTATTTATTTTTTTTATTGACAGCCTCCGTGGCGCAGTTGGTTAGACGCTGCCTGTGAAACGAGAGGCCGCGGGTTCGATCCCCGCACCGAGAGAAATGTTTGTGCGGCTCACAAATATTTCTTCCGGGTCTGGGTGTTTGTGAGACCGAAAAGTCTCTCGTAGTTCCTGATACCCACGACACAAGACTCGATCTTAGTGTGGGGTCAGGACTATGTATGTGACTGTTGGGTGTTATTTATTATTTATTATTATTATTATTATTTCATTAAGTACTTAAAATAACGTTATCTGCAGTAAATATAAGATAGTGTCGCCGTGAGGCATTAATGCGGCGATGTACACCGTAGCTTACTCAAATATTCAGCAACGTCAAGGTCGAGGAAGTCGTCTCGATCAATATAGAAGACCTGTTTACGATCTCAGAAAAATGCTCTTAATAACGTTTCATAAAGGCGAATAAACCGTAACCTTACATTTGCCAAGATATTTAAAAGAGAAACTTTATTATCAGTATCAGTGGCAATTACAGCCGGCCGTATTTGGTCCAATATTGGCTCTTTTAGTTTTTTGTGTATTTTTTAAATTTCAATGAATGGTGAGAGGAGCATGACATTCACCTGATGGTAAGCGATACGACAGCTCATGGACAGTAGCAAAACCAAACAACACCATGAATTACAAAGCAATAATTGTCATTTCATTGCGCTCGCCATCCTAAGACATAACATCTTAAGTCTCAATAAGTCCAGTAGTTACTCTGGCTACAATTTCTTTCTAACCGAAACACTACAGTGCATTTATCCTGCTGTTTGGAGGCAAAAATCGACATTGCGGTGATACCTCTTCAGACGGCCTCTCACATACATATGACAGACCAACCAGTGAAGTGGTGGTGATTTTCATTCATTACAAAGTATTTTTGTGGTACAAAGCGCGAGCGCGACAGAGCATGAATACTACTCGCACTTCTGGGATGGCTCCACCAAATATTTGCTCAATGTTTTGGAGCTTCGGTAATTATAGCGACGCGACGCGCCATCCGCATTATAAATGGTGTAGACTGCGGAGATTGCTTACGATTCACGCTATGCTAGATCGAATCAGGATTATAAGACGATCGGAAAACGCGGATCAGCAAACAGTTCTTGAATCAAAGGATCGTTTTGGTTTACCCTGAGAGAACAATGATCACGATCATGCCATATCAACTATTCATTATTGCTGATATTCATTTCAAAAACCCGTAGTAAAAATACTCGTATTATTTATAAAACCTGCCAGAAACCTCTTACTATGTAATGTCCAGTGTCCTATAATTGTTCCATTGTCTGCAAAATGCATACCTGTCCATCACGCATAAAAGCGTTAGCATGAGTAACGAATACACATAAAGGAATGTGTTAATTTGTATAATTTTCTTGCAATTATAATATTATCACAAGATGCTGTTCAAATAAAGCTAAGTAATAATTTTATTTACTTTATTCACAGAAATAATGTGAAGTAGCAAAAAAACGTTACCATTAAGTTTGCAACTAACGTATGCGCGTACAATGGAGATTATATTATAATTTGTTATCCAGTAAACTGTGTTTTTATTATTTTGTTGAGGACTAAATACAGTAACGCTTTAAGTACGATTAAAACGGCCGGCAGTAGATTCCTCGCGTTTTATGTTCTCCATAGATTTCAGCACCTCGATCCAATTTTTTTATCGTAATGAATGCCAAGACTATCATTCCATTCGCCTGATTGATACAGCCGCCCATGGATAGTAAGAAAATCAAACAAGCATGAATAACATAGCAATGGAATGCCAAGCATTCCACTGCGCTCGTCATCCTGAGATGTTGGATCTTAAGTCTCAAAGGGCCTATTACTAAACTCGGATGAACGAGAGATCAACTTTAGCCCAAGGCTTTAGAATTTACCCGATATAAAATCCGTGGGTTACCATAGCAGGATTGTCATGTTAGGCCGAATTACATCCCTGTTTATTAATAAAGTCGTGAATATCTCGCTATTCATAACAATCGAGTATATTCTAAAGTTAATCCCTCGCTCATCCAAGTTTATTAATAAGACCCCATATGGTCAGTACTTACTCTAGCTACAATGTCCTTCAACTGGAACAGAACAGTGCATTTACAGTGCTGTTTTGCGAGACGAATAGATATTGCGGTGGTACCTAACCAAGCAACCTCTCACACATGAGAGACTTGTGAATAAATTACAAATATTTGATCCATATTTCTGCAATGGTAGAAAGGAAAAGGTGCTGTTCCAATTTCCTAATTTAATTAAGAAATTGTTTTCCAACATTTTCTATGTTAAATACGTTTTTCAACCTATGCATCCTAGACTGCTAAGCGTTAACATGTAAGTACGTAGGTATATATATATATTTTTGTTGGCTAAAATCATTAGATGGCAACTGATTATAACTGGATTTTTGTATACTGTCTTGCTCAAAGTATCAGCTGGGAACTAATGGTTACGTCTCGTCCGTTAAAACAATTATGTCGTCCTACACTAATTCGGATGGATATTCTTTACTTCTAGACTCTATCTTGCGCCGGCTATCTTGATAGACATTATTGTCTTGTAATCAGCATTTATTTGTAACTATCCTATAGCTACTACTGTTTGACCCATGCACGCCCGTGACCTAGAGATATCTCGGTTAAATTACGCCTCGTCACGCTATCACAACAATGCCAATGTGGACTATGTTATTAAAATTAAATAGGTAAGTATTCTTATTCTCGTAAAATGCACACTTCGTTGCACACCCGTTGTCTGTCTTTCATGAGCAATGCACAAAATCTAGATATAATATATACACATTATTCGAAATTTGAATTAAATAGGTAAATGCTTTTTTTTTTCAGCGAATATTGCATTAAATTCGTGACACAATAGGAGTAATAGGCTTTTTTATAATAATGTATTATTTGGGAGACTGAAGAAACAAGAACTGATTATATATCATATCTCTATTTAAAAATAGGTACTCTATTTATATTTATTAGTACGGATCAATCATCAATGCGCTGTTTCAATCCCAAGTCGCAACCTTGAACAGCAATATGCAGATAAAAATGTATTATTATCACCGGATAATTGATTTCCATTATTCCAGGAATAAATCACAAATCACTCCATCATAGAGAGACATATTATATTGGAACTTGACGAACTAACAAATGAATGCCTATTATAAGAGCTCTACATAAACTTTAAACCAATAATTTTTTTTTGTAAATAAGTAATGGGTATTAATTGCAATATCGCTTAATATATAGAGCAAAATAATTGTAAAATTGAGATTTTTAAAGTCGTACACAACGTAATTTTTACAAGACACACTTTACTTTTCTCTGCATTGTACCGCGAAGGTTGTGAATCATGCAGGTTTACTGCAACTGTTCTAATTTTAAAACATAACGTTGTTCATAAATAAATGAAATAACTCACTTTCTTCTGCTGATAATTTCCTTCTCCTGCAATTTCTTGTACACAAACATCCACATATCTCCATTTTGTTTGTGTTGCATCATTATATTTGTACTTCACATTAACAATAAATATAAACACTTAATAATAAACACTTCATAAAAAATATTGTATGGTGTAAAAAATGCACTAAATGATATGGCGCGTCAACAAATATGTAGAGCTTAGTTCAGCGCGCGGTGTCAGCTAGTGCCCGACTGAAGCGTGATGCCGTAAGCTTTGTTTGTTAGAGGTTTACCTCTTCAGTTTTTAGCGGTACAACGCCTGTATGGGAGAAACCTTTTAACCATTTTCTGCAATTAGTAGGTGTAACGATTATTTCATTATACTACAATTCCCACGGCGCTCAAACCGAGTAATTACCCCATTTTTAACAACAAGCAATTGCGTCGTATATTTTTCAATAATTATTACGGGTAATCCACATAAAGAACGTTGAGAATCAAACTTAAAATAAAAACTGAATAGTTTGTTTGAGCACGTTTAGTCCCTAGAACTACCGATTAAACAAAAAAAATGATATCCTAGATATGGGGAATTTAACGTCCGGCTAAGTGTCTTAGGACTTGGCTCCTCATTATTTTTATTGATTACGGGACCCTCTAAACCAAATATTTTATGGGAAATGTGTACGTCGTGAGATTTATTTCATGATGGATATAAACATTATAAATTATATTCAGAGATTCATACTGAGAAAATCTGACTATAACCACTAGTTACATCTTTTTGCTTCATATGCAACACTCTGCAATAGTAATGAAGTTAAAACAAAATTCGTACATTAACATAATATTGTATTATAGCTTTAGTTCTATTTATAAACGAGGAAGGAAATTCCTAAGGCTCATAATTACAGAAATCTGAATCAGCTACATGGCGACGAGTTTGATAACGAGAAAACTGTGAACAATATTGATCTTTGCTAATAGACAGCAACGGATTCGGAAAAATAGCTAGAAACACCTAAAGTTTCTAATGAATAGTTCCCAGAATATCGGTGTTCTTAAGAAAGAACAATGCCCATTCATAGTATTATAGTTTGGCTGGTTGTTCGTAGATCCTCATTCCAATACTGCTTACAATTTGTGATAGCATTTTAATTATTTGTCATTAAATGTTTTCCTGTTTTCTCCCGAGCGACAGATTTTTGTAAAATAAAGTAATTATTATCATATTTTACATTTTGTTCACAGAGCCGAAGGCAAAAATAAAATACTTTTATTGGACTTCAAGTCAATTTCTCCAAGAACTCCGGACCTGGGTTGCAATTATGTGGATATTTATAATTTATTGAAAATAGATATTTTTCCACACACAAAGAGTAGGTTTCATAGAGGGACAAAAATCTTCGCACCGATACTAAGTTTCATAGTAAAATGGCCATTCTCCTTTAATTATAAATTTGTAAAAAGTTACTGATTAGTAAAGGCATCTATTATGTAAGGTAAGGCATAAAACACTATTTACGGAGGTTAGAACATTTTTTAAAAATCACAAACGAAGAATATGTTACGTCATAATTCAAATACTAAGTCGTCGTATTGCATACATTTATATCATAACCTACTTCATAAGAATATAATAGATGCATACCGTGACATAGCAGAAAAATCATAAAATGTCATGTGCAAATGGTACATGTAATGGGCGTAGGAAGGCGCTCTACCAATTGAGAACCTGCTATTGCTATTTTCAAACGTGAGTGGGAATTTTCATGTAAACAAATAAAAAATATTGGTAATAATATGTCCTTAGCTTGTTCACCCATATAGCTTTAGACAGACAATTATGTGACCTTTTTGGACGATTTGCATAACGATTGGTTTATTATAATATTTCGAGTCGCATTATTTTAATTTGTCACATCCATTTTTATCCATAAAAAAGAATAATTAACTTCAGATACCTATTTAGTATTGAATTTTAATACATTAAACAAGCAAATACAAATCACGCCCTCTTCCCAGAAGGGGTAGGCAGAGGTGCTACCAGAACAACCACGTTTCGCTTTTTATGTTTTGTCCGACGATAGGCGAGCCTACCGCCTCATCTGGATTACATAGGAATGTTTGAGTCAGGACACTTGGCTGATTGTAAATAGATAAATTCAATATCACTTTGGCAGACTCGGGATTTGCACCTAAGACGTCACCGTTGTAATGGTATAGAAGTATACTTAGTTAAATGTTGATGTTTGATTTGATTTGTTTGATGATGATTCTTCCTCATAAAATCTTTAAACCATTATAATTCCAGTTTCGTTACTGTAGTAACATTTGAATTGTTTAATTTAATCCCCTCCTAACAGAACTAAAGATGGTCCCAACGATCATAGCACGAATCAAAAGATTCGCAATTTTTTTTATGGCACCATCAAGCTGTGGCATTGTTTGCCATCACGAATGTTCCCTCCTATGATCCCGGGTCCTTCCGCCGTAGTGTGACGAGGCATCTCAGCAGGCCGGCATAATTGTATCGAATGTCTTGGGATTGTCGTCTGATGTCATTCGATACTCTAGCTGGACAGCATTTGCGCTTACCATTAGGCGCTGTGTTGTTACTATGCAGACCAGTTAAAAAAAACTGTCAAACATTTTTCAATTTTCAATTAATATAATCGAGCCCCGATCGAGATAAAACAGCTATCAGATGTGTACACGTTGAAACTTTTAATTACATAATGCCTTTAACTATATTTTGCAAACGTCTGGTGGTGTTTGAGAATATTTAATTGTACGTCATATCTGATAATGTAGTCAGTAACCATCATTATATATCGGAAAATGTTAAGTACAGTATTTAAAAATTGCTTATGACGCAAAAATACGTCAGGGGATATTGTCGCCTTGTGGTTTGCAAGTCAACATTTTTTGCAAATAATTACTCATTGTATATAAACTTCAACATGATACTTTTAAACACTTTTTCCCGCTCGTCAATAAACATGATGTTATATGAGTAAACATAGGATTTTCCGAGTCTTACTTTCAGTTGACGAAGTTCTACAAACTAAAACCTGAATAATGAGCAAATCCCCCACATTCTATTGTTAACGCTACATAGCTCAATTGCTGCAATTTATATACATTTAACGTTATATCTAAAGGAAACTGACGAGTTATAACAACTATGCAATATATGTTAAAAACAAGGAAAATTGACACAAGTACTAGAGACTGAAATGAGCGCAGTCGCCAGGGATACCCTGATTCCTAACAAAAGAAATGTTTGTGTGGGTGACGACATGTGTGCCGGCCAAGTCTGTACGTACTACATATGCAATTACCTGCAATCGTTATAAAGGAGCTCTCAGTTCATTGCCGTCTTTCACCGTTGTCTGCAAACCGCTACAATGAGGCCCACAATTTGGCAAAACTCGTTCAAACGCGCTAAAGAGTAACAAATGATTGTTCATTTGACTCGGTTTTGCATTTCCTACTTTAACACAGTTCACTGGAATCTTAAAGTAATTAGCTATGTAATAACAAATAACGCGTCTGAGTATCAGATACTAGGTTCATTAGCCCATAAGTCTTATTTCGCAGAAATGATAAACTAACATCCTAACAAACAGGCAAACAAATCTTCATAGATACGCTCGACTCGTCTGTCTCTATCTTATTTACAAAGAAAGAAACCGTGCCAAGTATTGATTTCTTGGATCGACGTTCAATGTATTTTTAATTACAATGCGTATCGTTCCCAGTGAAAAAAAGCAATTGAACTGTTGAAAATGAAATCACTCAATTATGAACTAAACTCCGAGCTAGTTTTCACACGAACAATTATCGCCATTACGCAACTTCATGCAACTATGAACCATACCTTCCTAGTATTTAAGAACAACGTACTAGCAATAGGGTAGGTGTGCCATTTCAGGGTCACGGTTTAGTCAGATAAACAGGTGGAAGTATTTGTTCAAAACATTATGTGCAAAAAAGTTTTTAGATTAGTTGGTTTTAATCATTGTAGTCAATACCATTTAAGAGAAATAATAACTATTTATCATAATAGATGCTTTACCATATACATAATATATGTATATACGTACCTTTCGGTACTAAGGTAACTCCTTAGGCACAAATTTCGATTAAGGTATGGAATTTGTGAAGTTAAGCTTACAGATTTAGGGCGTGAACAGTAAAAAGCTTGACTCTACATGAGATCTAATAACCTGACATTGCTAGGCATGTGGTCTCATATTACCCACATTATTCAAATAATATTTTTGGTGGATCAGTATTAGTTAGCCATTCCTACAAACAGCGCCATCTACTATGTGGTGATAGAAGCAAATAACATTCTTACCTAATGCTTAGTTTCAAGAATAAAGTGCGGCGCTAGAATCGCTATCAACTTGATTAATTTTATGATGATTGCACTACATAATTGAAAGTACTTCACAAAACATACATAAACATAAACCCACGCATTTCTCCCAGAAGGGATAGGCAGAGGTGCCACTAGGACACCCATATTTCGTCTTGGATGTTCCGTCCCACAATCTGATAGAGAGCAAGCCTACTGTCATAAGAGTCCCTGCATTCGTAAGTATAACCGAACATAAATTAAATGATTCCCTTAATGTAAATTAGTCCACAAGGATAGATAATGCATGACATGCCATATTTATTTATATTTTCAGTTAGAAACGTCTCCTTATTAGCACGACCCGGGACTGAAATGATGTCCGGTATGGTGGTAGGAGGTAGTAGGTGGTAGGATTGCCTAATCACATTTTGCCTCAGAAATAAGCTGAATAAGCTTAGAGGGTCAATATTAATGTTGTGCTCTTAGTACTGACACCATTCTCTACACCTAAGACAAATATATTAGGCCCTGTGTATAAAGTACCTGAAGTTTCAATAATAACAATGAATCTCAACTAAAATAAATTCACATGGGTGAATTAATGGTTTAGTGAATGATGCCAGTGACGACATACGGCACCGAGATGTCGCCTCTCACTATGGGCTTCATTAGGAGTCTCAAAGTCACTCAACGAGCTATGGAGAGGGCTATACTCGCAGTTTCTCTGCGAGACCAAATCAGGAGTGCGGTGATCCGTAGGAGAACTAAAGTAACCGACATAGCCCAGCGGAGTACTAAGTTGAAGAGGCAATAGGCAATAGGCAATATAAAGCGGAGAACGCGGGCCAAAACCACACGGATGGAGGCCACGTAGTGAAAAGCGCAGTATAGACAGTAGCAGCCACAAGATGGTTAAACGACTTGGTATAGTTCGCATGACGTCGCTAAATGCAGGCTGCCTGCAATAGGTCACTATAGAAATCATTTTGGAAGGCCTATGTTCAACAGTGGACTTCCTTTACCTGATGGACAGATGGATGGATTAATTAACGAAATTAATGCCAGGCCGCTCCCACGTAACCGACTGGCTTTATAATCCGTGTAAGTAGTCTGTGCCCTTCAGTGGACTTTCTATGGTGAAGATGATGAAGATGAAAAGTTTACTAAACACTACACTTTACATCGCCGAGTTAGAAAACATCAACATTAAATTAAAAATGAGATTTCACTACATATCTACACATAACAGCTACGTTAGTACAATTTGAGTACACTCAATTAAATTTGCAATTATTCAATCAAAAGGATATGTGCAATAATAAGTTTGTTGCTATTAACCACACGCCATATAAAATCATATCTTTTTTACGAATCAATCGTGAAGTAATGGAACACAAAAACTCTCGAGTACATGGCACCAAACTATTTCAATAGCGTATTTGTAATATGCTGCTAAATTGTAATATGCTACAAGATTGTAATTTGTAAAGCAAACAACAACAAACAATAATCTATAATAATAATCTAAAATGCTTAATGTAGGAAATTCTCAATATTCATATATTTTTTTTTGTATGTTTATTTAACCGTTAATATCCTCCATAGAGAGTTACTGTTGGCTAAAATTGTTCAATTTCGAGTCCAACACCCCTACAAAATCAATAAAATCGAAATTAACAGCCGAATCTAGGTGTAATCTTATTAAATATAATTTATTGAATCACCAATTTAAATAAAAGAAACAAAAAAAATGTATTTACAATAAAATTATTGCAATTGTTATCCCTATTTTTAATATCTACGGGCCCAATGATTCCAAGTAAATACACATATATACCTAGAAATCAAAATTATGACTCACTTATTATTGCGAAATTTTATTTCCGATGCATAGCATCTGATGGCGGTTTTGTAATCGACATAATCCACGTGTTTTGCCCGTATTGGGCTAAAAACAGCAGCCACTTTTTTTGTAGAAATTCTAAGTTGTGGCATTTTAGCCAACTGGAGCTATAAGCAACTGGAGCTATAAGTATATTTATCAGTATTATAAGTATATATACATTAATTATCCCAAGAAAATGTGGATTTCCACATTGTTTAATCGCAGCGTGCTGTGCATATTCTTTATTACTTACAGGAGGTCATAAAAAATATTTTTCGCCAAGTTTTCTTTCTGATTAGGTATAAACATATGTTTAAACCAAACGCAGGTGCTAAATATTAATGACCGCTTCAAAATTCAAAAGCTAACCGATATTTATAGTTTTATAATTCGCCTTGATCCAACATATACGTAATCTCCACGCAAAAAGTTTTATTACACGTGTTTCTGATTCCATATGTCTTACACGTAGCAGAGTGGCGCCTGCCTTCATTAAGAAAATTATATACTTCTGCATTAACAGCCGCTGCCAATAAACAATCCCAATCCAAAATTTGCTGTTTTAGATTGACAGCTCAATCCTTTTTCTGATACTATACTGCCAATAATCAATCTCAGTAGTGAAAAAACTACGGCAAACATGACAAGAGACCAATCGAAAAGTACAAAACAATTAAGATTGACTTCAATCTATTTTTTTCGATTGATTATTGGCATCGGCCGATAAACATTCATTATTTTCACCAACCAGAAACACTGCTTAGTACCATCCTTCCCTAAAGATCTTGATAGAAACCTATTATTTCCGCCAAAACCGCACTCTGATAATTTCATAATGTTGATTGTTAATCTGACTTTGAAATGTAAACCAGGAGAATCGTAATTCACAGCCTAATATATATAAATTTAATGATATACAAATTATCGTTAAGGACATAGACAATATTTTAAAAACTATATACACACATAAACCAATGCTTTGTCCCAGAAGGGGTAGGCAGAGGTGCAACTAGGATACCTACATTTTACCCTCTATGCTCCGTACCACCCATAACCGTGACATATCGGACACGGGAATTTGTACCCCGTATGGCAATAGGCAATAGACTTGCCCCCAATGACGTCATGGGACGGAACATTTTAAAAACTCTCATAATATTATCTGAATTCTCAATAATAATAACACGTGTTTTGTCACACGACCTAGTAATCGAGTGCTAGTTATAAGTATGTACTATCTTTTCAAGAGTTAATTAACACATAGCACTAACCTTATTAAAAGGAAATCATAGTTCCCTATCATAAATATTTATATAATTGAAGTACATTTATGAAGGTTAAATTGAGTAAATATCGTACGTTACTTGAATTCACTAAAGGATAATTATAAATAAGGACACACAAAAGGAATAGTTACCTCTCATCAAATCATAATATTCTCCAAAAACGATTCCATGTAAATTCAAGTAATTAGAAATTGGTCGTTATCATAACTAGCTAAAATTAGGCGTTTATGTACTTTTTGTACGTAATACTATGAACATTTTTAGAACCACGTTGTGCGATTAAAAAAGTATATATGCATAGTTACAGTTAATATCAAGATTAAAGGTAGGTATATAAGGATAATGAACTCACCTGCGTGACGATTGCGCTGTCTCCTTCGGTTTCTTAGGGCGCCATCGTAACAAACAGTCGAAAGTCCCTTTCTTAAATGGAGGCTTGAGTTGTTTGAATCGTTTTCTCCAGTCTATAGTCTTATTGCCGTCTAAAGATTCTTTGCTGTCTGCACTGAGTATGTCCGGAAATGAATTACCTTTTCTAAGAACACCGATATCACCTGAATAATTGGAACACTTTGAAAAACCATAATCCAACGCATTGCCTTCAGACACACACGATTGTCTTTTTGTCACTGGGGTTGATGTAACAAAGTTTGGCCTAATTCTAAATTCTACACCACTATCATCATATTCCCTTATGTCCTGCGTGTCCTCACTGATGCTGCGAAGCTTTGTTCTTGAATGTTCTGTCACAACTTTTGCGTTCAATATACTGTGTTGTTCAAAATTCTTGCTCTTTATATTTTGATGCACGTTCACAAAGGCGGCTACGTCCTCACAACTTTTAGTGTTGTATTTGGACATCGTGAAATGTGGTTTAGTCACTTCCGTCGGGTTGGGGTGAATCTCCATATCGCCAATAGTCGCTAGATTATCTTCACTTTTAGAAAGCACTTTTAAATACGACAATTTCTTGGTCCGTGGCGGTCTTGTCGGCGGAGAGTCGTCATAGGCGGAGCGCGGACGAAATGGTTCGTCCGTCCTCTTGTAGGGCTTAGAATACTTTGCTTTAATTCTGTTTATTTCAGCGCTATTTTTGCGTCTATGTGTATGACGTTTGAAGTTGAGTGGCTGCTGATAAGAGTCGGCCACGGTTGCGCCGGCGACCCGGGCTGACCTCTCGCGCCACTCCGTCACTTTGTCTTCAATCAGCCTCTGCAGCTCAAGCGCTCTCATCATGGGCCCTAATTCTGGCATTTTATCAGCTTTTACTTCTCACTTATAAAATAAATATTATTCAAATATAGACCACTCTTTGGTTGTAAACAAACATGCAATGTGGTAAAAGTAAGTCGTATTTTGCCAACCGATAATGAAGATAACCTCACCGTAACTGTAACAAAGAAATTATATAAATGTACGACATTCTTAGATAGTGACAAAGGTGAAACCATGTCATGTGTAACATTAATTAACGTCCTTGTTAGCGGATACTTCTTGGGGCCCATTCGGTTATTAACCCACTTGTAGTACATGAACAAAAGTAGAATTATAAAAAGATTTTTATCTTTGGCTTTATTTACAAGCAAATCAAACAGTATTCGGAAATATGATAGGTGTTACGTATTATCTAGGTATTTCTATATCTGATGAATCCAGAATCAGTCTCTCCGTCACACTTGAACAAAAGAATTAAATATCTACCGACAACAGACATTAAGATAACAGAGATAGACGTGAAACCCAATTTCTTTTTATCAACATTTGGGAAAAGTATTAGGTATAATAGGTAGGTTTTCTCTCTTGCAATTGCAATTTGCTTTTACATGCAGTAAAATAGGTATTACGGTATATGGTGTAGGTTTATCATTTATAGAAACTACATAGTAATATAATAGTAAATCCTCCACTTGTATCTACATACGTACCTACGTATATAGATATATCTGGTAAAAAACTAGGTACCTACCTAGTATCTAGTGTTTTACACGAAGCTATCCGTAAATAGATATTTGCTATACGATTATTTTTAAATTCATTACCTAAGCTCATCGTTTATTTGGCCCTGACTTTGTTAGGGAGATAATATATTGAAAGTTGGAACGAACCTGATTGTAAATAGATTATGTCATGGATAATCTTTTATATTTGCAAAATACTGCTTATTTCCCACTATACTGATTACATATATTTTTAGTTTTTATTTGACGGTAAGAACAACCATAAATAGGTATTACATCGAGGCCCTTGTGTATTAAGTATAAAGTAGGAGGCGCACCGTTACGGCACTTGGTTACGAGTGCAAAGGAAGTACAGACGATTTCTAGCATTAGCACTGGCTGCAGCCGACGTCCTTCCGAAAACCCTCGTGCCGCTGGCCACATCCTATTACCGGTAGCCAGCTATTATATTCATATTTCTAAATAAAATGCCGTCGGAACTGTTAATATAAGAAGTTCTCAATTGCAACAGGTCAATGGCTGGCAAGAATAATGTCAACGCTTTCTTGATGTCGAAAAATTTGGCAACGATACAATTCTCATTATTTTCAAATAGAAATATTTAGAACGTACCTGTTTATGTAAGTATATGTTATTTTTCGATGTATTTCCAATATAAACACTTTCACACGTCTAAAAGATCTACTGTCCTACATGTTTTGAATGACTATCAATAACAGCGTTTGTGTCAGCACACATTTAAGATACGCGTATGATAAGAGATATCATGGGAGATCCAAGATAAACACGCATACGTTGCGAAATTTAGTACGCTATATAAAGCCCTGGTCTGTCAAGCTACGCACAGCGTTGCGTTGCGCGGAATGCGGTGTCAAACTCGGTTTTGTATGAAAAACATTGACATTTACATGACGTTCCGCCGGAGTATGCTCAGCCAGCGTCTGCGGTAAGGGGTCAACCGGGTGACGGGTAGACTGGTCTTTGGTACTGTCACAGTATGCGTCGGTGTAGAGGGGCAAGTGTGGTGAAGTGCGGGGCGGATACACCGCACAACGTGCCGTCATTCTCATCATTTCGTCGCGGTAAGCGTACTTGCGTAATGGATTTATTTGAAGACAATATTTCTATCAATTTTCGTTTGGTTTAACTTTTGTTTAGGCTGTGGCGCGTCCATCGACTATGTACTGCCGCGCAGTACGTTGAATACAGTTCACGTGCGTTTCCAATGACAATGGCGCAATATAAAATCACGTAGGGATACAACTTTAAAACCTTGCGTTGGTAAAAAAAATACAGTTAAAAAGTAGAAATAATTAGAATGTAATAAGTATATGATTATAAAATGGAGTCAATTACATTTATTTTATTGTTATAAAAATGGCATACGGAACTGTATGTTAATTGTTCTAAGTACCTAGTACTTAAAATATAGCAACGGAATTAGTTCCCAACTGATCAGGGTACAATTGGAGTATAATTGGAGACGATTTATTAGTAAGTATCTATATAAATTCAGTCTTTATCCGTATTCGCAGGGCACTTTATCAGCCCATATACGTCTCACTGCAGAGCACCGGTCTCCTCTACAATCGAGAATACGATTGAGAGTGGTTAGGCCATACTATAGTCCACTGCGCTAGCTGGCATTATCCCTATATGTGCATAGAAAGAAATACAAACAACAAACCCAATAAAAACATCAATCGTTTAAGTGCATGTAATAGTCACTATTTATGGTTATTATGTGTAACATTGTAGTAGAATACAATTATTAATTATTATCGGCTCGTTTGCTATACACCACGTCTTCACACCCCGTTCCGTCCTCCACGTCTATGATCTATCTCCTTCTATATCTATCTCACTCACCCTTGGTTCGCGTAGTGTATAGTTCGAGACGACAGATGCTAAGAGTATGAATTTATCAATACACTACATCGCACCCGCTTTTTATATGAGTTGTGTATCAGCCCATATACATACATTCGATGCATAATGGTTGTATATTATCGTCGTAGTTATTTACAAAATCCACCTGCAAGATCTACTACAAGAGAACTATCGCCATTCGACACAATTAGCACCACTCTCCTAGCACCTAGAGAGCATCATGTTACGATATGGTGCAATCTTAAATATGTAGTTCCTCAATGTAGTATTAAGTTCTGTGTTTTAATGGTGTTTTCCCCGTTTTTCCATTCTCACTCCATCAGAACCACCTCTATGTATATTGTAATTTATGCTACTTACACCTATGCATATATATTTTGAGCTCTGTGTTATGAATTCTGTTAAATACTAAAATAAAATTATTATTGTAAAAATTGTCTATCAGTATTGTTCCAGGTTTTGCTTGTGAAAATTTTATAGGAAAATAATTTAACCGTTATGTAATTTACTTTTACCCAATTACGGTACGATCGATAACGATAACTTAAGAATGGATATCTAAATAAATCTAGTGAAATTTAATTTGATTGAACAATAAGTTGTTTAGGCGAAAAAAGATGTATACAGCAGACGCGTATTTCATTAGAATGATGCGAACCACTTTTATCACATATCAATATTGCGTAAATCATCTCGTAAACATATAAACCCAGTCTTTTTAAAATGACGCACAAACATTTTTTTAAAGAAATTATATATATTTTCGAACATAAATGATTGTTATTTGTTGTCATGGAAATTCAAGAAAACTTCAATGTGAAATTGTCATAGTAACGTTGGTTGTCAATGAAAAGTTCTGCTATTGGTCAACGGTTTTACGCACAGAGTAAAACCTATATGAACCACCTTTTTTGTTATGTGAACTACGTTGTATGACGTCACGACGTTGCCGCTTACCGCAGTGCCGCGCGTATCCTTCGACAGACCAGGCCTTAATGTGACCAGAAACTTAGCGTTTATTAACATTCCTAAAGAAAGGAAGTAAATTACGGTACAAGGTATTATCCTATACAAATGACGTAATAGTTTCGTTCTCATTGACTGAATATGTAGGTCCGATGTGTTTCAATTGTGTAACCGAATCTCCATATTTCTTCTAACACCATGATCGTATAAAAATATTTGTAGATGTAAGTAGGTGGATTTTTCTCCGTCTATTCTAGTAAGTGGGTGAACTAAAAGAGTCGAATGAACTCATTAAATAATTATATTCAGACTAACACGTCCAAAAAATATTCAACCCTACGGAAGACAAAGGAATCAAAGTTGTTGAAAGACAGTAAATAGAATTATGCAACTCACATTCAAATTATTCATGACTAATTTAGCATCGCTTAGCCACGGATGCGCACACACTTTCCACCAGGAACCACGCACTAAACCGCACTGCGTAAAGCGCTTTCTTTCATTAGCCAGTATCATCTAAGCTCGGTAACTGTAGTCCACTGTTTAATGTTCGTAATGTTGAGTTAGAGTGCGTCAGCGCACACGTGTGCCGACACCACGTGCAGATTCCACTGTGAGCCAGCGAGCGTTCCAGGCGAATAATCCTGCACTTGACAGCAACAGCGACCTGCCCATCCTACGGTGCCACAATGAAATTAAATAGGCCATACACCGTGCATCATCATTGTTGTCATTTTATTTCAATAGTCACGCACGGTGTTTACTGTACGATGATTACTACGGCTAGTTTCGTATTATGCAAGGACAGGTGAATTTGTAATATGAAAAATATCGTGCCCAAAATTTCCATAATCAGGTAGGTATACATTAAAAGATAGGTTTATATTGCTACGGAAAATCTATAGCGTTTTGAAGGTTTTATGCAGTCAAAATTAAGAGTCTTTGTTACCACCTAGGTAGTTAAGTTCCTATGTATATTGAAATTTGACTAATCTAGTAGCCGCAATTAGCATTAGAATTTGCTACGACAAGTAAGTTTTAATTCTCGTGCAGGAAATTACTACAGCTCAACACATTATGCAATGAACGAGTATCCTTGAAGCTTCCAAAATGTGATTAATCACTAAGCTGCTACTTTAACTGTTCCAAATACATAGAAGTGGGTTTATCAGCGCATTTGAACGCTACATGGGGCTTTGTTTGTAGCTGCGGGCGTGACAATAGCTTCCGCCAAGTTCATTGTCGTGCCGATGTCGCTGTCGCGCCGCGCTGGTGGCCGCCCGCGACTCGTGTTCTGTGGTGACCCCGCCCTTATTATATTTTACTATTGAATATGAACATTGTTCACAGCGTTGCCTTTAAAAGCCACAATCTTTGTTTTTCAGAAAACGCTGCAACCCCATAAACCACCTTAAATGCCTTCTATAATATCTCAATAGTCTTTGTGATACTATTAAACTTACAAGAACTCTATTCATTGGTTTAGATATTATCTACGCAAAACATTTATTTCACGTAATATTTAATGATACATAGTAGGCACCTACACTGTACACAACAATTGCAATTTGTCGCATAGTCTACGTCATTCAATTATATAATTTTCCTTCATCTTCACCCATTGTTTCAACTATTTTGTTACTACATATTTATTACGTAGATGCAGCTATCCTAACCACAACTTCGCACATAAAGTTCGTTATAATGTGACGTATAGTCTGTACACAAAGATAACGCTAGGAAAGCACCAACGGGGTTTTCCTTATGTCTGGGTTTGCTGGTAATATTTTCGTCAGGGGTTGGGTAGCTGCCAGCTAAACTAACCGTACCCTGTTTCGTCAGCAATTAAAGCTTAGTTGCATCAAGTAACTTTAACGAAAACCTTAAACTAGGTTTACATATGTACAGAATAATAATCCTATTATTATGCTACTAATATTATTAATGCGAAAATTGTGGTGTGTTTTTTTCTTCGTCACGTGAGATGATCACGTAGTCTTACCGCTCAGACAACGAGGCCAATTTTAATGTTTGTAGCTGATACCTTGGATCAATGCATAGGTACTTTTTATCTTTATAAGTGTTCCCGTGGGATGAGCAAGGAAATCAATCATGTATATTTGCTACTATTTCAAACTCATAGGTATATCTTGAGATATAATATATGTAGAGCAATTGAAATGTGATAAAAGAGGACAGGATCGCATGGCTCGAGTCAAGATACAGATTGAGACAGGATAGGACGGGACAATAATTGCAGTATAGAGTAAGGCAGTTAAGTTGAGTTTAAAGATAAAAAAGTTAATAGGTACGCGGAATAATGTGTGTGATGTGCACAAAAATCAGTGTCTGCACCCAGGTGCAGACAAAACCGTGCGAAATCGGGTCGGACCGCTAATAATTAAATAAAATACTCAACATTCACATACAAAGTCCTGACCCCACACTAAGATGGTGTGTATCCGAAACTACGAGAATCTTTTCAGTCTCACAAACACCCAGACCCGAAATAAATACCTACCTGTGGATCACACAAACATTTGCGTGCGGGGATCGATTCCGCGGCTTCACGCTTCAACCCACACCCTTTTCCCTGTAGAGGTTGACATCGGACGCGGTGCTACCAGGACACACACGACACATTATGCTAAGTTTAATGTGCCTTAAAACGTAGTTTCCAGTCTTATTTGTGCTACCTCTCTTAGGATTAAAGAAATAAGCTAACCCTTACATTGTTGAAAATTTTACATTCCCTTTTTATATATTGTTACCGCAGTACTACCTACATTAAACTTGAGATAGAGGTACACCAGCAATAGATAACTTCTTTCCCCAAAGGATATATTTATGCTGTTCTGCTATTAGTATGCAAATATCAATATTCAGCGCATTTACGTGGATCTCTGTGGAATATTTTTGTAAGCGATCATTCTTCGCACAGATAAGCGGACTTTTCAGCAGTTCAAAATGGTGTTTATCATTAGTTACTTCAAGAATATGGGTCTGATTGAAATTAAATTATAAACACTGCATGCCTCAGCTTCCTGCCATGACGCAAAGATACTTTAAAAGAAACGCTTAAATGTGCTTCATCGTTTATCTTTTTTAGTATCGTTACCTCAAATATACAGCAGTGCGGCGTGCCCGCAGAAATAAATCTGGAATTAAACTACGGGAGTTTATTATACGGCATTTCCGTGATCGCTCCAAACGCTTTCCTGTTCTTATAGAACCTTGTGACCAGAAATAAATGTATACAACAATATTACTAATACTTGTTTATTCAGATGCAATACATTTCCATCGAGTGTATTATCTGGTTAATTATTCGCAAACTATTTTAAACAGTCCAGTTAATTAGGTCGCTCTAATATCCAACTCTGGTAATGATGCATTAATTCTGTCAACACGAGATTAATTACAAGGTCATATTTATTGTCCAATCTCCTCTATATCATTATTATGCTAAATATAGCAATTACCGCAGCACTAAGAATTAAACCGCTACGGCGAAATATTCCACCGAGATTTGAAGTTCAAACATCAAATCTGAAAACCGAGTTTATGTTAGACAACTCAAAACAAATTATGATTTGTAAGAAGTTTTATAAACAACAGATAAATAATTCATCAACGTCTAAGGAATAGTCTTTGCTGTTTGATTTAGCTATAGTTTGGTATTTGTTTGATCGCAATGCAAAAGGTCCTCCATTAACAGGAATATAATTGCCACTTGTGAATAAAAGTACTTACATAAATAAATTAAGGTATGAAAAAAGTCGTAATTGATTATTTCTACTCCCTAAAACTTACCATTTCCAAATATACGATCTCCTCGGTCGTCGGTGTAGTGCCCTGACCGGACCAACTCAATTGCTTGAATTGGTTTAAATTGACGACGAAGTAATGTACAGGGTGCATATCTTATTTCCATCCATATTATTTATTTATATAATATATTCACGCAAAATTCTTAATAAAGTTAGCAGACTTTTGAGGATCGTTGGATAGAGTCTCTAGGCCGCTTTCATATTATGTATGTATGTTTAGAACCTAGCCAATCCTTGGAACATCTTGGCTATATTATAAAAATATACCGGGTATCTCAAGACTGCTACCGAAAACGAAGCCGGGTGGTAGTTTTAGTGGCTACTAACACAATGCAATTAAAAATTTCGCATAGAAACGCGACAATTATTTTTTATGATTTTTTAAATATCGTCATTTTGGGGTGGTAAATCCATAGTTTTTGCTAAAATAACAATTTAAACTCTTTTATACCTTAGATTATTTGTAAATAAAAGGATATACACTATTATTTTAAGAAAAAATGTATTTACCACACAAATATAGCCATAGGAAAAAAATAACAGAAAAAAAATTGTCGCTTTTTTTTAAAACTTTTTCTGTTGCATTGTGTCTGAAGTCGCTTAAACTACCACCTGGCTTTGTTTTCGGTAGCAGTCTTGATATACCCTGTATAATTGCTTCCTACATATGAATAGGTTAGGAATCAGCACATGCTAATTCAATCTGCAAAAGGTTTACGTACCTTATTAAATTAATATTCTATGCCTGATATTTATTCCTATTACTCTACCTCTACTAAACTACTAGGACGAGGTAAGTGTTAACTAACCATGCAAATATCTGGTAAGGCTTATATCCTAATACCATACATCGAACCTTAAAATCCTGAACTCGATATCCAAATTAGAGAATCCACCTTCTATCAATTCTAAGTATCACGAATCTCGAATAAGTTGAATAGGCCAGGAATACATATCTGGCGGTAGAGGATAGATGATACTCCATCGTGGTAACATCGTGCTGGACTTAGAGGTCTACTCTCAGTCGTGTCGAGACAGGGTTGATGTCAGGCGGTCTGGCGGCAGCCAAACTACAAGCATATTTTGCAAGAATTCTGTGAAGTAATGCTGTACCGAAACCTGAGAGAGCAAGAGATAAGTCTCTGGAGCTGATGATTCCGAAAGATTCTAGATTTGTAGTGAACTGAATAATTTCGCTTCCCCTGTATATAAGCCAAAACTATAACAATTCATATAAGGATAACATCTTAGCAATTAATATTTATCCCAATATTCTTAGAAACCATTAAGGAAGTTTTGGCTGCTATTATAGCAATGCTATATGCAAATTGTCTCATTGGGATGGAAGAACAGTCGATGAGCTAGAACAATTTATAAAATTAAATGAATTACTGCAAGCTTGAACAAATGATGAAGATTTATGGTAAAATACGTTTTCATTTCGTATAGGTTTAAATATATTTCCTAAAAATATTTAGCAATAAGTTATCGGTAATTACACCCCTTGGAAATCACTGCAACTAAGTAAAACATTTAATTAAACAGTGTTCTGAATCGCTAATTACATTACTTTGAATCTAACATTAATTAACCGGCAAGTGTCGTTCAAATCATTTCTAAACCCTAATTTCTTTCAACATAAATCAATACTAATAAGTACATACTTTCAAATACTTTCCCTACGTGTCCGTGCGACTAACCCATACATACTAAGTATGGAATCGTCACCCAATTCTTTAATTGTCAACAGACGAACAATGACGTATCGACCACAGCATTAGTATGCAGTGTCCGTCATTACGGTACCGTGTGTAGCATTGTTAGGATATCAGGTCTTGGCCCCTGATCAACTTTATTCGGTGAAAGTAGAATTTCACCAAAAATTGCGGAATCTTATTTACAATCTACGTAACAAGTATATTCTATGAACTAAATACATACAGGGTATCTCAAGACTGCTACCAAAAACCAAACTGGGGCCTGGGTGGTAGTTTTAGCGGCTATAAACACAATGCAACTATATATTGGGAAAAGAAACGCGTTGTTTGTCAAAAATTGACGCATTTTTTGCAAACGATTTAGTTGCGTTGTGTCTGAAGTCACTACTACCACATGACTTCGTTTTCGGTAGCAGTCTCGATACACCCTATATAAGAATTTTCAAAAATAAATGATAAAATGCACAGACATATTTCATATGCTCTTTTCAGCAAGAAGTAATGATAAATATAATAAATTCTCACTTATTCCTAGTAACAACAGTAAGATGCGTGTATGTTCGTTTCGGCGATGCGAAACTACAAGCGACCCTTCGATATCTTTACACTTAAACCTAAATGCACGAAAAGGAACTCTAAAATCATATGCCATTTTCATCATAAAACTGGGTATAATAAGTATATAAGGGTGGAACAAGGAATGCACTAAACGTATTTATAGCCAAAGATAATAGACATAGTAAATGCAGAATTTAGATGTTTATCGGCATATCAGGTATCGTCATCGAGCCGCGCCGGATTTTGATAACATAATGATTGATTATAAACTCTGTGTTGGATTAACGCACATTAATGGATTTACTCATCCAAAACTCAAACTGATTACATCGTGGAAAATTATGAGGTTAACAATTGAAAAATAAATCAGGATAAATATACATAAATTTTTGGCGAAATTGGTAGTACTGTTAGGCTGGGATGTGAGGACTAAAACAATAAATTTTAATTTGATAAATAACAACTATCTATATTATAAATTAAATAAATAACAAAATAAATAAATAATCCTAGTTTGTCAGACTAATCTTGATGGCACCAAATGTTGCTCCTTGGTGATCATTAAGTTACGAGTCGAAGTTAAATGCATCTGGCCTGAAAAGGAAAAATGAGCATTAATATACAGACGAGGCATCTCTACACTCCTTCATTTTTTCTTGCTAAGGGCTTTATCGTACCAGATTCTACGATATTAATGTGTGTGTAGCTCGTTTCGCCTATATTTATTAATTGCCTAATGCGACGTTTTAGGATGTAAATCATTTATAATAAAGACAAATTAAAATTTAATTATTAATTACTAATCCTTCATAAAAAAGTTTTCTATAAAATATATATTCTTTAATATTACAGTCATTTTTTTGTATTAAAGTGTTGTATGGAATATGAGTCTCCTGAGCAGAACATAAAGCAGAGAGAGCAGGCTTATGAATGCTTTAAATGAGCAAATAATCGTCTTTGGCCAGTATACCAATAGTAGTATACCTACAATTCAATCTCATAGCCTTGCAAATAAAAATAACACAAAATATGTATTTTATTAGTAAACAAATAAAAGCGAAACGAGAAGAAACCACTAAAATTACGCTGTTTATATCACACGATATAACATGAAAAGTTAGTAGGCGATTTCCGTTTAATGCAACGAATGCTAATGATTAAACGATTTCTTCAATTTCCACTTTACTCACCTAACATAAGGTTGGAATTCGTTGACGTCGTCGATTACCCTGCGTGCTCGACATGACAGCCCACAGCTGGGCTCTTGGCTACGGTATACGGTGATGGCGCGTTCCACCAGTTGCTGAATTGATGTTAACTCCGCAACTGCAGTAGGGAATAATTTACATTTAATCAAAATACCATTTGTTCCCTCCTACCTACATTTCAAGGTCTTTCGTAGTATGAAGTATTTGGGACTGGTAGTGTCGAAGGGCCAAATTGTATTGGTACGTAAGAAGTCTATATTAAAAAGTTACTGTTTCTGGAAGGCGTTGCATTAACTTCAACATTACAGTCATATCTTTAGTCCTATTTTGCAAATATTAGTAAGTAAACATTAAGGGCGTTATATAATTATGTAGAAAACACGTATCTATAAATATAAATAATTTCAATTTTAGATCAGCAAATAAATTTTCATTCTTTATTACAGAAAATCTCCTGCTGAACATAAGCCTCCGCCAAAGATGTCCCAGGTCACATATTTTATATTAGTATGGCCTGCGTTGTAGTAACTTTTATCAGATTGTGAGATCACTGCTTGTGCATTTGAAAACTTTACAAATCGTAAGTTGAAGTGTAACATCGAGCAATTACTATGACCAGTGTTATTAAAATGTATTTTAGAACACGGACATAAAAAAATATATGGATTCGTAAAGCTACAAACCGGGCTCTGTGGTGTACCTTGGGAGAGGCCTATGTCCAGCAGTGGACTGCAACGGGCTGATGATGATGATGATGATGATACATACATACATACATAAACTCACGCCTTTTTCCCAGAAGGGGTAGGCAGAGGTGCCAGGGCACCCACATTTCGCCTTGTATGTTCCGTCCCACGATGTGATAGGTGGCGAGCCTATCGCCATATCGGGCACAAATTCCTGACTCTGGGCTGATAATGAATAGAAAAATCCAATATCACTTTGCCCAACCCGGGATTCGAACCCGAGACCTCAGCTTTGTAACCGTACTGTAGTACAACTACGCCACCGAGGCAGTCGATGATGATGATGATGACATAAAAAAATATCCTAAAGAATTATGTGCTTTCCACCATACCTACCTACATATCCTATTATAGTTCACACAATAACAATTATTAATTATAGTATCGATATCATAAAAAAAACTCTTTTGTGATTAATTATCTATTCAAGGAAGACCAAGTTAAAATGTTATTATTTTTGGACGAAAAGATTATTTCATTCTTCAATAAATTTTAAACATAATAATGTACTTAGGTATTGTAGTGAAAATAATCACGTCAAATTCTAAAATAAATATCTAAAATATTTACTTATTGCTAGCAATGTCTGATACTATTAATAACATGTAATAAAATACGAAACAAAGAAAAATATACATATAACAATCATGTCTGCTCACCGCTTCACAGAATTTTTATTTAGAACTTTCGGAAGTGAAGTCGAAAAATGTATTAAAAATAACCATCGGACTCACCGTTACTGCGGCCAAAACTGCGTTCATCTTCATCTTTGTTAGAATTGTCACCTTTCTTGAATGATATGAGTTTTGGTATCACTAGCAACATGCACACCACAGCGAGCATCGTCACGAGTTTCTTGAATATCAGGAACTTCAATATCAGCTTTCCAATTGTAAGGAGATCCAGTTTGAATGCGAGTTTGTCGAAAAATCCTAATGCCGGTGCTCCATACGGAATGGGAAACGATGGTTTCAACGGCGGTCCATATACGGGAGGTAATGGCTTATGTACCGGTGGCCCGTACGACTGCGCGGGTGGTCCGTAAGTATGCGCGGGAGGACCATAAGTTTGCGCAGGAGGGCCATAAGTTTGCGCGGGAGGGCCATAGGTCTGCGCTGGTGGACCGTAAGTATGCGATGGAGGACCATATGTATTCGGTGGCGCATCATAAGTGATGTCAGATTCAAACTTTACAGTCGAGGGACTGTAACTGGATGAAGGCAAGTAGCTACTGGACGGTGCCGATACGTCAGAAGGTCCAGAAGAGCTGAAACCGCTGCTGCTGTCACTCGAGTAGGACGGGGTGTAGTCGTAGCCAGAACTGTAGCTGTCGTCTCGATTCGAGATCTTTTTCTCACTGTCTTTCGCTGTCACTATAATAACGCCTTGCTTCGCCTTCTCAGCATCGATACGAGACTTGGAGTAAGCATCTAAGTATGAATCAGCTTTCGAAGACGCCGTCTTAGTGGAATTTGGTCCAAGAATCGCAGCTACACACACACTTAACGCCAATACCGCAGTACATTGCCGAAGTAACGCCATTTTTTTATTAATCCTTCAGTACTAGTCCGAAAGAAGTTGTCGCCATCGATCGCAGCTGACGAATGACAAGCGACGTTGAGTCCCATTCAGTTTTCACTTTTGACTTACCGTAAAAGAACCTAAATATGATAATGGAACACAATTAAATTCTCCGAGTGAGCCCGGCGCGTTCCGCATTGCTCATGGTAAGTAGGTGCGCGTGTGGCGCGGCTCGCATGCTAATGTGCCGAGGAGCCCGCGCCAGCCTTCTGCCAAGCGCAGCCCCGGCCTCGGGACCTTTCATCGCATATTCAAATCTTTTAAAGGCAGCAATTTATCTGTGAAAGTCTTATCGTCATTTTTATCGACTGTTACGAGAGCAATAAAGAGCCCTTAAACGTACTAACGGGCCATAGTTCTTTAAGTGAGTGCACCGTACTTACGTCACGTGCAAGATGTCACCGAAATGCAATCGAGTTAACAAAACCAACACGCATCTGTATAACAAATTTCCAAAATGCTTTAGTATTGGTAGAACGCCAAGATGATAAAACACATTGTATTGTAAAACCACGGCACCTGCATAAATTACTTCCGATTTCTACTGATCAGCAATGCGTCGCAGTCTCATTTTTACTTGCAAATATAAACTAAATGCCTTTCATCTCTGATTTTGCATAACAATAATCATGAGCCCTCGAAGCATAAGCAAGCAGCAACATTGTCTATTGTTAGAAAACTGGCTTACATACTCATCACCATATAGAAAAGCGACTTACCATCACACTACCATGCCACTAACATCACTAAAGCAAGTTTATTGGAAAAACATTCATTTACAAAAAAAAAACGCCTAAATTTAAAGCTTCTTATAACATCAAGTCGGATATAAATACAATGCTATTCGGTGATTGATTATCGCTGAACTCAAAACCCTTGCAGTTTGAAGTCGACAAGTCAACATAAATATATAAAAAACTAGCGGCCCGACCCAGCTTCGCCTGGGTGCTTATATTTTTTGATTTCACTCCACACCAAATACATGTTATTTTTCGTATAAACTCTTGTAAACCTAAACTTGAAGTAGCTATCCTACTGTCCGGCTCAATCCCGTCCCATCCGTCTGTTCAGTCTCTTCCCGATACCTCCCGTCCTTTCTCTTTATTATCCATCCCGTCTTATAACTTGCATTTACATTTCGTCCTATCAAATCTGTCAGCTATCCCAGCTCTCTCCCGTACCTTCGACTCTATTATATCTCGTCTCTCCATATACATGTACATATAAAAATTGCCTTATGAAATTTTGACATTAAAAACTTTAGCGTTTTTTATTGTCCATCCAATATTCCTTCCCATATTTCAGCACCAAAATACTGTTTTTCCAAATAATATTGCACGCCATGACTTTTGTTATTAATAAAGTAATAACAACCATTTAAAAAAAAAGAATTGGCTAAATTGGTCCAGGCGTTGTTGAGTTATAAGCTTACCAACACATTTTGCGATTCATTTTTATATTATAGAAGAAGATATAGTCCACCCCGCTGGCTTAGTGCTGGGTGGCGGATTTTATTTCACGTAGAAATTAATCCGAAAAGTCAGAGGTGTACCCTGGGATTTGAACCCGTGACCATCGTTAACTTGTTGGCAGTCGCGTCTAGCACGTTACCATATACAAATTAATAAAACCTTCATACTGCCTTACCAGGTGACGTAGGTAATAGAATAAATATTTAAAAATATAAAACTGCATATCGTTTCATTATAATGTCTAGATACGGCACCAACGTATCAATATTTTTTTATTTTTGAGTCTGAAAACAATATTAATGCGGAATTTAAATTTGTCCCCCAGCGCATCTAAAAGTATCAATTCAAAAAAACAATGTCCTTTCTGAAAACGAAAAATTTTAATTAGATATATTTTGGTGTACTCCGGCAAACGCTTCGATAGAGTATACCTTGTTTAAAACTGTTGCAATAATCTCAAAAAACAATGGTCTGACATCGTTTTATTTAACATTTAACAAAATTACGCGCAAGACGCCGTATCTAGATAATATTATATACACGATGTACAATTTTTTTGAATTTTGTTCTATTTCGTCAGCCGTCAATGAAAGACAATGGAAAGATAGATCATTTTACGTTGGGTGGTAGTTGAAGCTTGACCGTCTTTTACGTCTCCCGTCAAATAAACAAAGATCATCCTTGATCCTATATTGGCTGGACGCATCACGCTTGAACGATACCCAAAATAAAAGGTTTTTAGTATCTTCATAGTTCAGTCACTTCCCGTTACGTCCCGTCCTTTTACTTCATTATCCATCCTGTCTTATACCGTACATTTACTTTTCGTCCTATCAAATCTGTCAGCTATCCCAGTCCTCTCCCATACCCACATATCCCACTCTGTTATCCATATCTAAAAAGTGTGCCTTATGAATTTTTGACATTAAAAACTTCAACGATTTTAATTATCCATGCAATATTGCATCCCATATTTCAACCCCACTATGCTGTTTTTCCAAAAATATTACGCCATTACTTTTTGTTAGTAATAAAGAGATGAAATATTAATTTTCATAGAAATAACTTCAGTGGTTTTGATTTTCTTCGACATTACATTTCAAAATATAACCTACTATATCTCACTCATATACATTTCTATCAGTGAATTATAGCGAAGGAAAGGCCACTGTAAAAATTCGTGATAAAAGCATGGATAAAAGTGAAATTCTACCTTGAAAAGAAGTAAAACTTCTTACATGTGAACATTATTTATTCAATTGTCCTATAATTATGTAGCTTGATAAATTCTCCTTAGTTTATACAAAATAAATTTCTGAACGCATACATCAATATTTGACAACCAATTTAAATGTCAATCCCTTTTCATTAATGTCATTAATTTACATGTTTAAAATCTAAAATACGCCATTAATCGAATAATGTGGATATATGTTGTCGATTCGAAACCTTTATTTAAATACGTTCTTTAATTTGAGGGAAGAGTTTACCGTATCGACGGGATGAACATTAAATGTTTGACAGTTACGAACCCATGAACATTTTGTATGAGAAATATGTTAATAAGCTAATAGAAACTCGGGAAACCGGGAACGTGATAAAAAGTATCCTATGTCCTTCTCCTGGTTCTAAGCTGCCTCCCCACCAATTCTCAGCCAAGTCAGTTCAGCCGTTCTTGAGTTATAAGTGGTGTAACTAACACGACTTTCTTTTATATATACAGTAGAACCTCGTTAAGTCGAACCTCGATAAGTCAAAAACCTCCAAATCTCGAAAAAATGTTTTGTTCCCTTCCCTTCAAACACCAAAACCTCAATTACTTGAAATCTTGACCCTCTGTTAGTCGAAATAATCACTGAGTCCCTCCAAGCCATTTTCGTACATATTTTCACTCAATTAAATTTAACCTCTGTATCTCGAACATAGCAACGTTTTATTTTACAACCTTTACAACTTGATCATTTGGAATTTATTACCTCTATTGTTCGAACAAAAATAAGTTACCGACTTTAAGAACTTGCCGACAATGTGAGTACACTATTGTTTCTTAGAAAACATTTTAGGAGTATACGATAATTTTCTGCTCTTTATAGATTAGACAATGCTATAGATAGAGAACAACCAAATTATCTAAAGCAAAAAAAAAATACTGACTTTTTTTAATGCCATATTTTTTATTTTAAAATGATTTGAAATAATGTTGATTTATAATAAATAAAAATATGTTTGTCACCTCTGCAAGTTGAATTTTTATTTATTTTACCTCTCTAACTCAACATCTATAAGAATAAACCTCAAACTCTTTATGTCGAATCAAAATCCGCCTAAGTCGAAATCCTCCATAAGTTGAAAACTCTATAACTCGAATTTTTTGGCGTCTCCCTTGATGTTCGACTTATAGAGGTTCTACTGTATATAGATAATCCGTGCTCAAGTATTGTTGATGTCACAATGCCATAACTTATAGTTATTGTTCTTGTTCTAGTATCGTTTTACCTGATTTTAAAAGTACATGTGTACCTAACTTGCAAAAAATTATAAATATTAAATATTAAGAAAGCAATTCAAATCTAAAACAAACAGCATCTCGAGACAAAAACTTTGAGTCCCCTGTTGAGAGATATCGTTTTACCTGATTTTAAAAGTACATGTGTACTTAACTTGCAAAAAATGAATATTAAGAAAGCAATTCAAATCTAAAACAAACAGCATCTCGAGACAAAAACTTTGAGTCCCCTGTTGAGAGATATCGTTTTACCTGATTTTAAAAGTACATGTGTACTTAACTTGCAAAAAATGAATATTAAGAAAGCAATTCAAATCTAAAACAAACAGCATCTCGAGACAAAAACTTTGAGTCCCCTGTTGAGAGATATCGTTTTACCTGATTTTAAAAGTACATGTGTACTTAACTTGCAAAAAATGAATATTAAGAAAGCAATTCAAATCTAAAACAAACAGCATCTCGAGACAAAAACTTTGAGTCCCCTGTTGAGAGATTATTAAGTTTCCACAAACAATTTCTCCAGGATCTATATTAATATAAACAGAAAAACAAAAATATCGATACCAAAAGTTAATTTTAACTACTCAAAAGCATTGCAAACACTCAAATGTCGTTCTTCAAAGAACTTATGTCTTTTTCTGGGCTTTCCTTCCGTCTCTTTCTTGGGTGAGAAGAATGAACTGATAGATTTTGTTGGTTTCTTGGTGGTTCCCTCATCGTCTACTTCTTCGAAGGTGCAAGTTGCGGCCTTTTCCTGCAACATGTGCTCGGCAGTAGACCAACTGAACCGCACCAGTAGGGGATACCCGAAAACGTTGTCTATTTGCTCGCGGATAAACTTCTTTGTCAACGGATCTGTAAGTAACAAGACATCCTGTATTTAGTCAGCCTTTATACGTCCTACTGGAAGGGACGGGTTAGGCCAAGTAGTCCACCACACTAGCCATGGCTGGTAAATTATTTCGAAAAAAACACAAATGTATTTAACAAAGTACATAAAGGCCATTATAAACACATCATAAATTGTATTCTACCCATTTACCGTATTTAGGAGTATAATGATGTACAGTAAATAACTTTCGATTTAAGCGACATGAGTTTAATACATATTTACATAGCACACTATTCGGATGACCTGTTCAGAATATCTGCATAAATCGCGATTCGTCTAATAAATATGTGAAGTGTGTCCGACGGGCTTACAGGCTCGAAATCAATCACTGGTTCTTTCGATAGATTTACGTTAAACGGAAAAGAGAAGCATTACGTATTTCGATTGTCAATACATTATCTAATATATAAAATTCTTCTGTCACGGGGTGCGTAATCGAACTCCTCCGAAACGGCTTGACCGATTTTGATGAAATTTTTTGTGCTTATCCGGTATCTATGAGAATCGGCCAACATCTATTTTTCATCCCCCTAAATGTTAGGGGTAGTCCACCCCTAATTTTTTTTATTTTATTTTTTAGACAAAATTTTTAATTTCTATTTTTTTATGATACAACATATAAAAATACATACAATCCTCAATTTTCACCCTTCTACGATCAACCCTTATTTTTTAATAGCCATTTTAGTAATTTAATCATTTTTCCTCTCCGGTCGAAAACTGATCAATCGTCATTTAATCGGACCAACATCTATTTTTCATCCCCCTAAATGTTAGGGGTAGTCCCCCAAAAATTTTTTTTTCATTTTTTAGACTAAATTTTTAATTTCTATTTTTTTATGATACACCATACAAAAATACATACAATCCTCAATTTTCACCCTTCTACGATCAACCCTTATTTTTTAATAGCCATTTTAGTAATTTAATCATTTTTCCTCTCCGGTCGAAAACTGATCAATCGTCATTTAATTAGTTATCCCCGCCAGATGTCTACAGGTGTCACTTCTGACCCAGTAAACAGCACGGAGTAGGGATGAGAACGAAGCCGGTCTCCTGTTTCTCTCACACAATAAGACTTCTCTCACTCCTTACACAGTTGTCGCTATCATTATTGTTTATGCATCAAGTGCAGTAGTAACGTTGACAATTATTATTTTGCTATCTCGGTGTAACGCTTACGTTATGCTTACTCCTTTTCAAGATCGAATGCCATTTTTATCACGAATTTTTACAGTGGCCTTTCCATCCATCCATCCATCAGCCAAAGGAAGTCCACTGCTGAACATAGGCCTCCCCCAATGATTTCCACAGAGACCTGTTGGAGGCAGCCTGTGTCCAGCGACGTCCCGCGACCTTTACCAGGTCGTCGGACCATCTTGTTGGTGGACGTCCTACGCTGCGCTTTCCGGTACGCGGCCTCCATTCGAGTACTTTCCGACCCCATCGGTCATCAGATCTCCGCGCTATGTGCCCGGCCCATTGCCACTTCAACTTACTAATCCGGTGGGCTATGTCGGTTATTTTAGTTCTCCTACGGATCTCCTCATTTCTGATTCGATCTCGTAGGGAAACCCCGAGCATAGCCCTCTCCATAGCTCGTTGAGTGACTTTGAGCTTCCTAATAAGGCCCATAGTGAGAGGCCACGTCTCGGTGCCGTAAGTCATCACTGGCAACACACAACTATCGAAGACTTTCGATTTAAGGCACTGAGGTATTTTGGACGAGAAGACGTCGCGTAGTTTCCCGAACGCTGCCCAACCGAGTTGGATTCGACGATTGACCTCTCTCTCGAAGTTGGACCTGCCTAACCGGACCACTTGTCCTAAATAGACATATTCGTCAACAACTTCAAGAGTCGAGCCCCCAACACCGATGGGGGTGGGCACAACATGGACATTCGACATGATCTTCGTTTTGTCCATGTTCATTTTAAGACCCACCTGTTGGGAGACTCGATTGAGGTCTTCGAGCATAGTGCTAAGGTCTTCCAGCGATTCTGCCAAGACTACAATATCGTCGGCAAACCGAAGGTGAGTGATATACTCGCCGTTGATGTTGATGCCGAATCCTTTCCACTGCAAGAGCTTGAAGGCATTTTCCAGCGCGGCAGTGAACAGTTTCGGAGATATGACATCTCCCTGTCTCACACCTCTCTGTAGTGGAATAGCCTTCGTACTCTGATCTTGTACTCGGACCGACATGGTGACGTTGTTGTATATACACTTCAACACTTCGATGTACCGATAGTCGATATGGCACCGCTGGAGAGACTGTAGCACAGCCCAAGTCTCGATCGAATCAAAGGCTTTCTCATAGTCCACAAACGCTAAACAAAGCGGCAAGTTATATTCCTCGGTTTTTTGTATAACTTGCCGAAGCGTATGGATGTGGTCTATGGTACTAAAGCCTTTTCGGAAACCGGCTTGTTCGGGAGGCTGGAAGTCATCAAACCTGCGTTCGAGACGATTTGTGATGACCCTCGAAAACAACTTATAGACATGGCTCAGGAGCGAGATGGGCCTGTAATTCTTCAGCAAAGTGTTATCACCTTTTTTGAAGAACAGTACCACCACGCTCCTGCTCCATGCCTCTGGCGTTGAGCCCTCGAGGAGAACGGAATTGAAGAGCCTCTGAAGGACTTTCAGTATCGGCGTTCCGCCCGCTTTCAGAAGCTCTGAAGTTATTCCGTCCTCGCCCGGCGCCTTGTTGTTTTTAAGTTGCTTCAGGGCCATCTCAATCTCACACAGGCTGATATCCGGGATATCATCGCTAAAGTGTCGGATCAACTCGGCTCTCGGGTCTTCGGCCGAGCTAACAGCAGGTTTGGCAACCGAGGTGTAAAGCTGTCCGTAGAACCTCTCGATCTCCCTTAATACCTCTGCCCTCGTCGATACTACGCGGCCGTCTTCCGTCTTCAGCCTAGACAACTGGCTTTGCCCAATAGACAAGTCTCTTGCAAACACTTTGGAGCCTCCGTTCCGCTCGATTGTCTCCTTAATGCTCACAGTATTGTGAGCACGGACATCGTGTCGCAAGGACTTCCAGATCTGTCTATTGAGCCGCCGATATGCTTCGGCGTCAACGGAAGACTGCAGCGCTAAAGATCGCCGTTCGGCCATGAGGTCAAGAGTGTGGATCGAGAGTTTTTGTGGTCTATCTCTACGGCGAGGTCTAAAATACTTAGATCCCACCGTATGGACAGCTTCTACCAAACCGCTGTTTAGCTCGTCCACTGCAAGGTTTTCTACTAGACAATCAAAGCGATTTGTCAGCTCGAGTTGAAAGCTCTCGGGGTTTTGGATATGGGCGCGAGTAGGTCGGAGCGTAGATTTCATCAAGCGACGCCTTTCCGATTGGACATTGATATTCAGGGTGCCCCTAACCATTCGATGATCACTGCCGGTTTTCACCCTGTTGATCACAGAGACATCTCTGAATATCCGTCTATTCGTCGTCAAGATGAAATCTATCTCGTTTCTCGTAGAACCGTCAGGACTCAGCCAGGTCCGTTTCCTGTGAGTCGGCTTCTGGAAGAAAGAGTTCATCGCAAAGAGTCCCTCTTTCTCCAGAAAGTCGGCCAGCCTCTGACCCCTGGGGTTCCGTTGCCCATGTCCAAATTGCCCCACTTTCAACTCTGCATCGCTTCTCTTGCCCAACTTTGCGTTGAAGTCCCCCATAACAACATTGAAGTAGGTTTTGGAAGTATGTATGGCCCGACTTATGTCCTCATACATCTCCTCTACTTCTTCATCTGGGTGTGTCGAGGTCGGCGCGTATACCTGTATGACCTTCAACGAATATATTTTAGATATTCTGAGTATAAGGTATACTACCCTGCTCGACACACTTTCGATGGATACGATGTTGTTGATGAGAGACTTGTGGACGAGAAATCCGACACCTCCTCGGGACTGTTGGTCGTCCCCCCGGTAGAAGAGCAGGTTACCAGACTTCAGGGTTATCGTATCCTCCCCGATTCTTCGGACTTCCGATAACCCCAGAATGTCCCAGTGTAACCTGCTCAATTCTTCTTCCAGTTCGACAATCTTCTCGTCTGTCCTCAATGTGCGAATGTTGTGTGTTACCAGGGCCAGTCGTCGTCGGGGGTGGTAGCCGGGGCCAACCCGGGGATTCTTAGCACCCCCTGCCCCACCGTAACCATGACTGCTACCATAGCCAGGAATAGTGGGGCTGCCGGGGACTGGGGGCCTGGTCTCTATAAGTGTCGCCATTAAGGGGGTATTTGCCAATACTCGCCACGCTTGGCAGGCGGGTTGGCGAGCGCAGTAGGGGACTGGCGTTAATGACGCTGCTGCCCGCCATTAACCGGGGAAAGGAAATAGGATTTGTGGGTAAAGGATGTTATAGGAAAGGAGAGTATGGCCTGAGGGAGTGGATACTGCAGTCACGGACGGGAAGTTAAGGTGACTGCAGTAGCTCGGGGGCCGAGGTCGCGTACTCGTAGCACCTATACTAGGGCAGGCCATGACCACTAGATAGGAGCATCCCTGACCTTAGTGGCCTTTCCTTCGCTATAATTTACTGATAGAAATGTACATCGTATCGGAGTGAGATAGGTTATATTATACCTAAAGGGGGTAAAAAAAAGGGTTGAAATGTCTAAAAAAATCGAAAACACTGAAGTTATGTCTATGAAATTTTATATTTTAACTCTATATTACTAACAAAAAGTAATGGCGTGCAATATTTTTTGGAAAAACAGCATTTTGGTGCTGAAATAAGGGAAGGAATATTGGATGGACAATAAAAAACGCTAAAGTTTTTAATGTCAAAAATTCATAAGGTAATCTTTATATGTTTATGTATATGGATGCATATGGCGAGAAGGGACATAAAGTAAAATAGGTACGGGAGAGGGGTGGGATAGCTGACAGATTTGTTAGGACGAAATGTAAATGCACGTTTTAAAACGGGATGGATAATACAGAGAAGGGACGGGATGGATTGGGAAGAGACTGAACTAGCGGATGAGACGGGATTGAGCCGGACAGTAGGACAGCTACGTCAAGTTTAGGTATACAAGAGTTTATACGAAAAACAACATATATTTGGTGTGGAGTGGAATCAAAAAATATATGCGGCCAGGCGAAGCTGGGTCGGGCCGCTAGTTACATATAAATATTTATCGACATTACGTTACGAAACGCGGAGATAGGATTCTTTTTAAGGAAAAAATATTTCAATTATTTTTTACCCATATATTTTCAGAAGTAGGACATGTGTCTGGCAGTTGGCTGAACAGGACAACGCTATTACAAAAAATATATAAAACTATTATATTATTTAAAAAAATGGTAAACTTTAACTGTAGAATTAAAGAATATTGTTTTATTTATACGACGTCGTCAGTGACATTGAAGTGGCAATGGGCTGGCCACGTACGTCTCAGACCAGATAACTGCGGCATTAGACTATTTTAGAGTGG
Source organism: Hyles euphorbiae (assembly GCA_023078785.2). NCBI lineage: Eukaryota > Metazoa > Arthropoda > Insecta > Lepidoptera > Sphingidae > Hyles > Hyles euphorbiae. Next base: position 8,721,898 of record CM041051.1, on the reverse strand, counting down.
AAACCGCGCGTTAAAAAACGTAGCGTGGGACGTCCTCTGGCCAAATGTCGGGACGACTTGTATGCATAAAGCAAAAGACAAGACAATGTTGCGTGAATACCTTGTGAGAGGCCTATGTCAAGCAAATGGATTGCAACGGCCTGATGCCGATTTTATATAATGTTGTTGTGTTTATTTAAACTTAACTATATTTGGCTAACATACCTCCCGGATATCCACTGCCAAATTCCGAGTGACTCATTTCCAAGCCCTCGTGAAATTGCCACACCTTTAGCGCGTGATCTCTCGTCACTTTTGCCACAATACTGGCGGCAGAAACTATTGGATATAGGGAATCAGCCTTTTTTGCTACCTGGAATAAATAAAAAAAATATACTAAACTTAGATATACTTTAAAAAAATATATGTATTCGAATCAGGGTCGTAAGGTGTATTCATGGTAGTTAAAAACAGCCACTGTTTGCTGAAACGCCAGCCCTATGCAGCGTTCAGGAAACTAGGCGACTTCTTCTCGTCCAATGTCTCAGTGCAGTTGTGTTGACAGTGACGTACCGTACGGTACCGAGACGTGGCTTCTGAATAAGTCACTCAACCAGCTATGGAGATGGTTTCCCTACGAGATCGAATCAGAAATGAGGAAATTCGTAGGAGACTTAAAGTAACCGACAATGCCCAGCGGATTAGTAAGTTGAAGTGGCAATGGGCGGGGCACATAGCGCGGAGAACTAAAGCCTGATGGGGCCAAAATGTTCTCGAATTGAGGCCACATATTACGTCCACTCACAAGGTGGTCAGACGACCTGGTAAAGGTCGCGGGACATCGCTGGATGCCGGCTGACTCCAACATCACTGTGTCGCTCCAACATCAACATCAAATCATTGGGGGAGGCCTATGCTCAGCAGTGGACTTCCTTTGGCTGATGGATGGATGGATACTTTGAGTCGCACACGTCGCCCTCTTCGTCCTTTTCGTCGACAGCGGATTGCAGGAGTGTGCTCATAAAGGTTATTGACACACACTAACACAATATAGACATGCACATTAGATTACATTGTATAGTTCTTTTTTGCAGAGACAAGTAGGTATACATTTTCTAGTTATCTAAATTATCGAGTAAATAAATAAATTCTTCTTTAAAATTCTCACTTTGAACATGACCCATGTTTTAATACACATAGAAAACATTCAAATACTTACAGTTATTTTATAAGTGGGAAATATTTCTGACAATTTGGCTTGGTATTTTTCAGGTGGTCCCACTGTGTCCACATACACCTCAGTTATATTCACTCCACTCTCTGCAACTTTCTTGATTAGATCTATGGCTGAATTCATTGATACCTAAAATTTAAAAAACTTGTATATTAGGATCTCACTGCTGAAGAAAATAAATTAATACACCCAATATACATACATACATAGTCCTGACCCCACAATAAGATTGAGTATTGAGTCTTGGGTATCAAGACCTACAAAATACGGTTCATTGTCACAAACAACCAGTTCTGAGACAAATATGTACATGTGGTTTACACAAATATTTGTCTTGGTGCAGTGATCTAAACCATGGCCCCTCATTTTACGGCCGGCGTTTAACAAACTGTGCCACAGAAGCTGTCTGAAGGAGGAAGTCCTGTTTTTTGGCAAAGTAAAAATGTACTTGATCAATATAAATATAATTGCTTCTGCAGACTAAAAAAATATACATGTAAAACTTACTTCATTTAAAGAGTGTTTGGCTCTTTTATACATTGAGTTTGAAATATAATTTGGAGAGATAACTTCGGCTGCCCATCCAACATTGTTTAAAGAATCCTCTTCAGTTAGCATTTTAGTTAATATTTCATCTCTTTTCACTTCTGTCAGGGCTTTAGAATCAGCACAACCAAGGGCTTCAAGAACACTCTTCTGGTTTATTGGACAATATGCCACACCATACACCATTGGACCTGTAACATATTGTGAAACAATTAGATTAATCAATAGGTTGTTGTATTCTCATCTAATGAAGTACCTATTGATACCTAAAGAAATATAGCTAAAGCATTATGAAGTCCATATTGTATGTGTGCTGCCCTACATTTAGATTCTATATCTATTATGAATATTAAATACAGAAAGTAATGCCACTAATGGGAAAGTTTGTGGGTGAATGAGTCAATGTGTATGTATGTTATGCTCCAGTAACTCAATAAATAATAAATAAATAAATAACACACACAGCACATTTGAGCACCCAGACCATCAGTGATCACCAAATAGCCCTGCATACTTGTACACAGAATTGGCTATAACACTACTGGCAAGCCTATATTTAATTGATTTACAAATGTTGCTCTGAACAATACTGCTAGGTTACTATGGGTGAAATTTCGGAGGCTCTGCTCTTCGATCAAATATACACTAGATACACAGTTCCCTGTAAATGTTCTGTTAAAAAGTCTGATGCATTGAAACAAAAAAAAGTAAACAATAAGATCACATATTCCAAATACATTAGCACAAATTCCACCTTATTCCTGGAGCTTAAAGTAGCTTTTCACATAATATTATCTAAAGTTCTGGGATGTTTTAGAAGCAACGGTTGATGCATGACTGAAGGCGAAAGAGTTCTTAAAGCACTCTTTTTTCGTGCCATTTTCTAAGCACTCATGTTGTATCTAGTGTAAATTTGATCGAAGGCTCTGCTACCACATATTGCTTGTCCTAATAATAAATAAGTTTTAAATTGCCTATTTAATTATTATGCTTTATATAGACCATCCCCTGCAACAAACAAATCTGCCAGTATTAAAGTTTATAAGAGTGATTAGTTAGTCAAACATAAATAAATAAATAATGTAATGAGGTAGAAATTAGTGCTTATATCTTTCCAAAATATACCAATGACAATTTAGTATGCCTATTACCATGACTTTATTTTAATTATTGCTCTACTGTGTTTATTATTTATTTAGCTTATTAATGTGTATTGACATTAGAATAAAATATTCAAATATTAAAGTGTTAGTAGCTTGTCTACACAAAATTAATTATTAGATTGTTTTATTTATTAGACATGTAGTGTATTGATAAATTCATACTCTTAGCATCTGTCATCTCGAACTATACACTACACAAACCAAGGGTGAATGAGATAGATATAGAAGGAGATAGATCATAAACGTGGAGGACGAAACGGGGTGTGAAGACGTGGTGTATAGCAAACGAGCCGATAAATATTAATAATTGTATTCTACTACAATGTTACACATATTGACCATAAATAGTGACTATTACAAGACACTAATTGTTTCTTTGAATTGTGCAAAATACTAGATATAACTAGATTCAGTAAAATGTAAGTACAGAAATAATAGCATACAATAATAATAAGACCAATATGATCAAATATAATGTATACATATTCCATTTTAATTCGTAAACATTTTATTTATTTATGTCTTAGATTATTCTTATTTCTTATTATTTTGAGGCATGTATAGACATATATTTAATGCGACAAATCATAAGGATTATTCATGGCGAAACAAAATACTATTTTCATTGCTACATCAAACGAGGGTAAATGAATATTATGCCTATTTAAATAAACAGTAAACTATACATGATCTAAGTTTGAAAGGCTACTCGGTACTCACCTAAAACAGGTCCTCGCCCGGCTTCATCGACTCCAAGCATGCATGCTTCGGTTTTACATATTGTCGGAACATCCGATAAATTTACGAAGTTACTAAAATTATCCTTAGATTTAATAAAAGTAAGTAAATCTTCTAGTGACTTCATTTCGTAATTCTATTAACTACTTTGATTAAAAATATAAATAATAAAGTTTATCCTGACATCATCTAAAGCAAAAACAACATATTTGGTTGTCAAAATTATATGTCAAAATTCCCTCCAAAATTCCATAACAAACAACTTCATTCAATCGGTCACTGTTTGTAATACATTGCTTGTTTACGGTGTAGCTTCCAAAGAGCTGTGGTGATCAGTGATATTATCGCGAATATCCAGCGGATGTAATTCCACTCGATATGAAATTAGACAAAGAGTAGATCAGAATTCAGATCCATAATCTGTACTAAGCCATAAATAATCCATAAAGTCCATAAAGAGCAGTGCCAGTGCATAGCATAATATTTTTAGATGTAGAAATCAAAGGTGTCATCTAAATATTCTTAAAATATTGTTATTGGTCGTGCACAAAAAAGGTAATGTTTTGATTTTATACGTAATTTTAAGACTTAAGGTTACAGGCCAGTAATCGCTAAAAACTCATTTGTAGGTTAGAGTAGTGCGATCTAATATGCAGAACAACCCCCAGGAGCTTTCATGGCAGGCGATTCAAGCTATCGTGGGGGTTAAACTTCCTCCAAACGTGTTGCGATTCGATCATATCGGCCTCCACTTAGTCAACAGTACAGTTTCAAGCGCTGAAGATTCCGATTCGGACGTAGAGATTGTGGAAAATGGTTGGGAATCTGATAACAACGTATCATCACGACCTGAGCACTCAGACAACGAAAAAACCTCCCCGGACCGGGACCAAAGCGAATCGCCAGTTCTACATCTTGTAGAGCCTGACAATAACAATTCAAGTAAAGAACTGCTAGATTATGGAGAATATGAGAAAATGGATACCAAAGACATGCCAGACAGAGATCCGATGACGCAGATTCATATCGACGATGCGGACAGTTCCAATGGGAATGTGATGTCAATAGAAAACTATCTGGAAGTGACACTGTCTACTGACTCTGAAGCTAGTCATGTTTGTAGTCAGTGTAACCAAATGTTTACTAACGAACAATTGCTCTCCTCTCACCAATGCAGTGCCAAACCCACCGATGAAAGAAAGTACCCATGTCGCATGTGTTCAGAAAAATTCCCAAGTTACTGGGAGCTACGTAAGCATATGAATAGTCACTTTCCTGGAATGTTGGATTCAAAATCCAGCTTTTGCCACCTATGCCAAAAAGACTACACTAAGACAGGATTCATGAACCACCTCCGTAAACATACAGGAGAGAGGCCATTTGTGTGTGAACTTTGCCACAAAGCTTTCTCTCAGTCCAGTTCCCTGTCAATTCACATGAAATTCCATCTAAATGTACGAAAACATGCTTGTACAGTGTGTGAAAAGAAATTTGTAACTAAAAGTGAATTGTCCCGTCACATGACTGTTCACACAAAACAAAAATCATATTACTGTGGTGTATGTGACAAAGCATTCACTCGTTCAGACAATATGAAGAAACATGAGAAAACTCACGGATAACTGTAATATATAGTAGGGAATGTAATACAAATAATGAATGGCATCACAATACTGTAAATACTTTGTGCTTTTATAAATATTGCATATTGCATTTTAGACAAAAAAATATATTCAGTGCTAGGTTATTTTATATTTGCCTAATTAATGAGTTATTGGAACAACAAGTGTGATGCTTTTCATGTAGTCTTGATTTCTTTTCTCTTATTGCCAAAAAATTTAGTTATAATTTGTTAATGAAACTTTGTTTATACCAAATCAAAATATGATCTAGTTCATAATTTAGTCATTATGGTGTGTTTATGTGTTTATTTGAGTGTGCATACACTCATGTGTGCTGCTGTAGTTGCTTTTTATAATTAAGAATTTTATTTATGCAATTTTTCACTATGCATGTTTGGGATAATGATAGATTATTAGGAAAATGCCTTTGCAGGTGCTTTAAATTAAGGTTTCACATATCTCAATCCAAAGTTGCCTTTTAAATATGATAAAGTGATATTATAAATTGTGGATATAGGTCAAATGTCCAAAGATTCCGATAGCCTTATTATAATGTTTACATTAGATAGAGGAAAGATATGCTACAATAAAACTGAAGTGTTCCACAAAATTTATGTCACAAAATTGTATACTTGTTCCTTCTTCACTTAAGAGCTTTAATATATTATATTTTTGTATACCTTTTTTGCAAGGTACTAAAATACCAGTTTTAAGGTGTACTTTTGCCAAATTTTAGATAAGTATTTCAAGTGATTCTAATCGTACTGTGTTGTAACCAAAGCAATAACATTTTTATGTGCCTATTCTATACACATAGACTACAAATATACCAAAAAAAATTAGATGATAGTGTTGATAGGGATTAAGGGACATGGTCATACCTATAGGTGTGCCAAACAAAACTATAAAATCTGCATTAATATTTCACAAACATCAATACTTTTAGGATGTTTGTGGTGCAGGTGAAGATATTGTATGCTTAAGTGCATAGAAACAGAGGCACACAAACTTCTTTCTTGATGGTCTCGTAATAAACAAGGTTGAATATAAGTAATTTTGAACAATTAATTTTATGCTAGATTTAAGGTTGTATAGTAGAGCAGAGTTTAAAATCGCGCATCACAATATTTAATTCTGCACATATTTATAAAGGATATAAACCTAATTTTATAGTAATAATATTATATTTTATATGCTATACATATATAATATATAGTTCTGAAATCATATCTCTGATTGAAACTGAGATATTATCAGACAAAAAATGTCATTAATATCCCAAAGATATATTTTATTATACTATTGATATACATGTGTTAATTGGCTATTAAAACCAAAGGTATTCCTTTCAAAATTTTCAATTGTGCCACCACTACTTTTAATATAAAAACTGACTGTATATAATATCAAAAGAAATATTGTCTAGTTTTTATAAAATTATGAGTAGGCAATAATCATATTTTAATATATTTATTGTATTTAATGATTTATATGTTTAATTTCATGACTTATTTGTAGATAAGTATTTGATATTGAGCCAAATGATAAAATTAAACAAAAATCTACAAGACTGACAATAATATTCAGAGTAGATATTAAATCATGCACAAAGGCAACCTAGGTACCTTTTATTTATTGACACTGTGAATTACAAATTGTAATATGTATTTATCAAAAATGCACCTTGTTATAGACTCATCATGACAATTAGATTAAGGTCCGTTTGGTTTATATAAAGTATTTTATGGAAATGTAATAATAATTTTCAATTTTATTAAAGAGTTGTTTGTTGCAAATCATCTTTTATTTCTGACTATAGAGGTACTTTTCCTTTGTTCTAGGTTACGCTAACGATGTCTGCAAGATTGCGTAATCTTAATCCGTATGAATTGCATAAATATCTAGTTAATTTATATTCTCTCAACACAAAAGGCTCCACGAGTTGCTTGAAACGAGATACGTCCAGGGACAAAACCGATCTAGATGTTATAAGGGACAATCATAAGTTTCTATGGGAGGAAGACGACGTAGCGGATACATGGGAGAAACAGTTGGCAAAAAAATATTACGACAAGCTTTTTAAAGAATACTGCATTTGTGATTTAAGCCGGTATAAAGATAATAAAGTAAGTGTTCAAATATTATTCTATCATGGGGAGTTATTAATAAAGTATATTCTTGATAAAATTATTTAATACCTAAACCGATATAGATAAAATCAAATTCTGATGTGTACAATAATATTTCTATCAATACAACTTTCCACGAGGATGTAACGCAAGCCATGACTTATCAAACAAAACTTGTTTACCGTTACACAGAGTCTAAAGGCCACATGATAATTCATGCGAGTTTAATGCATTCCCCTTGCTTAAGGCTCGGATGGGGTCGGCGCGGTCCCCTATTTAACTCAATTGCCTTTTTTGCCCGAGAGACCTTCTTTTGTGTGATATACTGGGGAGTGCAACAATGGCCGTACTGCCTTTCTGTAGGCTAAATATAGAAGCAGATATTCACCCCACTCTGTTATACAGTAACGCACATCTGCCTGATCCATCGGCGCTATTGTAAAGGATCGTCGACAAACTCGTACTTTGTAATAACGTACATATTATGTATAACAAAAACGAATAACGGTTATCTATCCACACAAAGAATATATTTTATTGCTTATTCATAAGATGGATTATTTTTAATTTTGCATTTTGTTATTGCATAGCAGATGTAAATTATGCAGGTCGATGATTTAATAAAAGCTTCTTTAAAATACCTAGTGTGATAAGGCCGCCACTTGTACTATTATTCTTATTGTATAATATCTTCATAGTATTTATGTACAGTGCAAAAAAGAATTAAATAAATAAAATAATTGTTCGTAACCTCTTACAATAATTTCATAGACTTAATATTCTTAAGATCAATTAACAGCAGACATACCTACTTTTAATTGCGTTTTGACCAACGTTCTCTCCGTTTAATTTAATTTGGGCAACCAACTGCTGTCTGCTAGACACAGGCGTTCCCTTAAAAGTTCAACCTACCTATATAACTACAACCACGCTAGATATACTCAGCCCCGTCACCATCCACTGCTAGACTCTCAATGTAGGCCTCCCCAAGTTCCAACCATCCTTTAATTGCACGGATATAGAACACGGGAACAATTAAGAATTTGATTGAGAAGACTAAGTCCACCAAGCTAATCTATTGCAGATTGGTACATCATCCATATCTTAGAAATTCTAATTAAGATTATGGTGTGCCTGTTGTCTCTCCATGTTTTCCTTTCAAGATGAAGTGCGTGATAATTATTCCGAAAATCGAAAGTTTACACTGGGGTCTAAACCTGCTACCTCCTACTGCAACCGGCGTCCGGTTACTTACCAACGTACTTAATTAGTAAATAAAATATAGGTATATATTTTTTATTCTACAAAGTCCGCTAGTAATGTTTCCATTTTCATATCAGGTAGCTCTTCGATGGCGGATAGAAAAGGAAGTGGTGCTCGGGAAGGGGCAGTTTCTTTGCGGCCATAAACCATGTAATAATGACCGCGACCTGAAATCGTGGGAAGTCAATTTTGCATATCTTGAGAACAGACAGAAAAAAAATGCTCTGGTAAAACTTCGTGAGTACTAAGTATAGCTGCATTTTTTTAGATTTTCTTGTTGGTATTTGCTAGTATTAATTCCAACATTATCTCATAAAATAACCAAATACCTACAACTAAAAATATAAAAAAGTATTAGCTATAACAATAATGTAATAATTATACGACACTTATACTTCAATTAAAGAAAATAAACAGTAGAGCAATAGATGATCGGTCCTATCACCCTGAACGCCACGCCAACGCCAATAGAATAAATACAACCATCAGTCACATATAATATATATTATAGTTACCTTAGGATCTTAGACATTGGGATCATTTAAGTCTTGTGTCATCGGCATCAGAAGCTACGAAAACCTTTTCGCACTGATAAACGCCTAGACCTGAGACGAATTCTTGTGGGCCTCACATAAATTTGTTTCAGTGCGGGGATCGAACCTGCGGCCTCATTTTACAGGCCCTGTCCTTTTCGCAAATGCTCACTAGTTGCAATTCTTTCCTAAATCTTCAAGTTTCTTACTTTGGACAACCAAATATTTTAATACAACATTCTTTATTATATTTCCACATCTTGATATATCGTAGGTAATTTTATAAGTAGGTATTTATCATATTATCGTTCAAACCAGGATTATGCCCTGAATGTTCAGAGAAACTGAATTATAAATCTAAAAAACGAGAAGTAAAACGATTAAAGAAGAATTATAAGAGAAAAAAGGGCAAAAGTAAGAATAGAGAGGACAGCGACGATGAGGCAGAGATGTGTCCCCGCACGCCCTCTCCGGAGCCGACGGACGAGCCTTCCACCTCCGCGGTCAACGACACCGCGTCTGGCGCTAATGACGAGTCCTTGTGGAAAAAAGGTTGGCCTTATACAAATTACAACTATTGTGTAACCTATGACCTAGTCTGTATTCATCGACAAGTGACCACAGTCAAAAATCAGACAACAATCTACATCAGCAGTTCCATCAGACCAACATCAGACAATGGATTTGACATTCACATACCTGTATTCAAGTTTCTTATGCTCTTCAACTTTGCTCTCCGCTACTCGGTTCGCAATGTAATGATCCCTTTACTACTTATCGCACACATAAATCGGCAATAACAATTTCGTGGATTACATTTTAATAAAAAATACACACCATAAGTTTTATAGTGTATTTTAATGAATACCTACTATTATCTAACAACGTAATCACCAATCTTATGTTAATTAATAATTCAAATTAATTACACTTCCACTCCAGGTATTCAAGAAGCGGAAGAAAAATCACGCGAAGAAGAATTCGAAGACTATTTGGAAGACTTGTTACTGTGAAAGGACTCGAATAAAACAACTAAATACAAATTTGTAGTTTTATTGCGTTTCTAATTTTGTGTTATTAGGTAAAAAAATGGAATAACTATTGTACTGATACAAAAAATATCTACATATAACAAGTAATAATATCTTGTAACTGTACACACCTACATCGCATGCATTCTTAGGACACAACACAACCTTAAACATCTCGACCGACAGAGCCGCACCAAAACAGAAACTGTGCATGCTCTAGAAAAAGCAAAGCATTGCATTCCCATTTCTTCGTTCAACTCTGTCAAAATATCTACAAAAAAAAAAGAAGTATTTGACTTGTTAACCAAAGTTGCTTTAACCAAAAATATACTAGCTTTAATGCCATGGAATATATATTAAAAGGAATGGTGTGCTACGTTTAATACATCAGAATAAATTAATCTCAATGTTATTCCAATAAACAGCGAGCATGCGAACTTAAAACCACGTGATACTATCATACAATACCATAGGTGCACTTAGTTACATTGGAAATGCACAAAAATCATAAACATTATGTAAAGCAAAATAACTTTAACGATAACTCTTTCGTTTTATCAATTAGATCATAAAAGAAAAATATATATAATATCTTATAAAATATGCAATATAACTTAAAAAGTAATAATTGTAAAAGCCACCATTTTTTTTCTTTTCGTTCAAACTAATTTTGTACAAACATTACAACGCAAATACATATAGGTTCAGAAAACGGCTTTCCTATTTAATTACATGTGAATATATCAACATAAAATCGCACTTATTAACGTAACGTAAACATATTCATAAAGAATGTAAATAAAAAATAATTTCGTTTAGGTACTCACTTTAGGAAATAAAATTTATAATCACAAGCAACTCAATGCATAATATCTTTAACTCAATTGAGAATCTGTTTATTTAAATAACAACGCGTCAATTTCAAACCGACATGACAATTGTGAGCAATGGCAACATTTCGAACAGTCGTTATAATCACATTTTTACTAAAAATATCCAGATAATCAGCATGATTGGACAATATAAGCGGTTTCACACGTTGCAATATGGATTTCTGGATTTTTTACCCGTGTTTAGTATTTTTTAAATCATAATGCAGCATTATTCACGTACCTAGACAAATTCCAAGGTACTGTAAGCGACGAAACGCATTTCAAACATTTTTACATAAAAATAAAATGGTACATTTAAAATCGAATTAAACTTTTACATAAATACTACACTGAACTTACACAGGTCGTAAGTTAAGACCAAAAATAACAAAACAATTAGGCGCTGCAATATCAGATACACAGTTACGTGCGTCACGTGACGACAAAGAAGGACCATTTCAAACCGCGTACGGACTTCACCCTGATATCTTTACCCCGTTATCAGGTGCCATTTAGGCTTAGAATATTTAATGTCTAGGAGGAGCGTTGTCATACACCCGCGTCTTAAAAAATAACCTTCCTTTTTTGCTTGTATTATTGGTTCGTATGTTACCAAGCTAATGACTTCTTATTATTAAGAACAAAGTGCTACAAACTCAACAGCGCTAAACCACATTGTTTGATTTATGTTTTTCATTTAATTCATGCATATTTCAAGCTGTCAAATATCAACCAACGGGCGAGAAGAAAGATATGACCGCGACACAATTTTTTTTGTTGTTGAATTTGGAACGCTCCCTCAAGACATTGTACACTCTATAACTCCTTATTCATAGACAGTTTCGAAACCTATATTATTTATTTCATGTTTTGTCCCTTTCGAGCGACTGAATTGAGTTTGAGCGAAGAAGACAAAACAACGCACCTTTGGAATTAGAGTGACTTAACTAAAAAAAATATTATTTGGAAACGTTCATTAAAGGTTTGTAACATAATAAATTTTGTACTTGTGGAAGATACATCTAGAAGACCGATCTATAAATCTTTCTCCCTTTCATGTGTCAATTATAGGTCCTTTAATAACCGGTTATTAATTCATTTTGAGCCAAAATATGATTAAAAGTCAAAATCAATTTTTTTTGGATTAGTTCATTCTAATTGTAAAGGTGCGATAACTAAATGATGTTATGAAAATGTGTATGAATGTGGGCGAGCCTGCGTGTAGTGTTGCAGTTAGCATGCGGCGGGCTGGTGCTTGTCGTCGTCGTCGGAGCAGTCGTCGTCGTGCGTGTGCGTGAGCTGGCGCGGCGTCTCGGGGCGCGCGTGCGGCACGGCGCCGCCCGGACCCGCGCACGCGGCCGCGCACGCTGACTGCGCACACACATATCACATTAGGGGCCTTTTCACGTGAGGATTGAATGGAGGGGGGATTGGACAAAAATCACGAAATATCACAGGAAGGGAAGGGGGGAGGGGGGGTCTAGTAAGATAACACGTGTATTTTTTTTAGATACATTATTTTGATTAAAATGCTATTTAATATGTCCAATTGTTACTCTGACTACAATGTCCTTCAATCCGAAATACAACAGTGTATTCACATTAATCTTTGTCCAAACCAACCAAACCACACCGGGCTAAATGCCCAATACAGAATTTCCTCTTCCCATCATTTGCCTTTTCGAATTAATGATTGGCCGGCAATACATTGAACCCAATGTTGTGGATTTTCATGGACGGCAGTGACTATTTACCATGCTGCCGGACCTATGGTATGAAAAAAAAACACGACCCAATTCCAGGAGGCTTATAAGAAATGTCCTGAAACTGTATAGTCAAGTTTCATAAAAAGGTATGTCTCTGGTGGTAAGTCTTCCATATGTGAGAGGACATCTGGGTAGGTACCACCGCAATGTCTATTTCTCCCGTGAAACAACAGTGCATAAATGCACTGTTGTGTTTCGGATCGAAGGACATTGTAGCCAGAGTAACTACTGGACATATTGAGATTTAATATCTTGTGTCTCAGGATGGCAAGCGCAGTGGAATGTTGCTACTGTTTATGAGCGGTCGTATCGCTTACTATCAGACGAACTATTCCCGCCATTTATTGCAATAAAAAAAAAGTATTGAATGTCAACACACTATTCGGCGAACATCATAGTTGAGGTTAATTCCTCCTTGAATATGTCATCACCCCGTCTGAATGATAAGACGCTGTGCACACACAACCGTAATTACGATTCACAGATCACTTCCAATAGATACCGCATTACGATAGTTTTGTTTTGAACCGAAAACGCCAACGAAGGGAACGGCGCGGGGGGTGGGCGGGTTGCAGCGCGGTCACGTGGACTTCACTGGAGAGATGAGGCATAAGTCGATAAATAAAAAATGTATCGATAGTTCGATTTGCCAGTAAGTTCATGTGTTATGATCGCTTCTATAACTTAATTACCAACTTGTTAAATGTTTGATAATATTATATTATTTCACCGGCCTGATCTAATAAATTATACCAACCGGCAACCGCCAACTACGAATAAAATAGGATTAAGATTTATACTTTAGTATGTAACGGTTTTATTTCTATCATTCACTGTGTATTTTTGTATACCATAATGGCGAAATACCCAAATTAAGTGTTGATATAAAAGATCAGATAAAAATATGAAATAGTAAATAACTAAACCTCACGCCCTAAAGGGCTACAATAACTTATTCCGTTTCTTGAATTCTGACGGCGGCTGTAGTAAATGTAATATCGACAAGTGACGATGAAACCCACTTGACGAACTATGAATGTTTTTGAGACGATATATACATCATTATCATCATCATATCAGCCACAGGAAGTCCACTGCTGAACATAGGCCTCCCCCAAGGATCTCCACAATGACCTGTTGGAAGCGGCGATATATACAACGTATGTTAAAATTAGTGCAATAGCTTGTGCTACTGATTCTCAATAAACTTAGTATACTAAAACTTATGATAAATACCCTCCCATTATATTTGAAAACGTATACAACTAGAGGGAAAAAAGGAAATTTAATTACGCCAAAGATAAATAAAAAAATATTGTAATAGTACCTTGGTAACAAATTTAACTATTTCAAATTACATAAAATAACGTAATTATGGTAATTTGCAATTTTTATTTAAATCAATATATATTTTGTGACATTGTCATTTAATAAAATTAATTTACATTATTGTTTTACAATATCGATATTTCTGGGAATTATATTATAAACATGCGTCAAACACTAGAAGAACGCGTGATTTCGCCAAAAAAAGATGGCTTATTACGGTTATTGCTATGCGAAAAAGAGACGGCTGATTCTACATCCGAACTCGACTGTTTGACATTGATAGTTTAACCAGTATAAATTGAGCTCGCTCGGGACCAAATTAATTTAAAGAATATTAGTTATCGATGAAAACTTATTGCGTTTTTTAGATACTTTATTGTTTTGAGTTTTTTGCACACCATTTTATTGAACAAATCATTATTAACTGTAATATTATGTTCCCAAAATGTAATTTTCGCTAACGTGCGACGACATGTGCGGGTCCACTACTTGGACGACACTGATGACGCGACATTTGGCATCGGTTTATATCTATCTGATATCTTAAATGTGTTGGGCGCAACCGCTGCCTTGCATTAGGTATCTATTGGGAGTGATCTGTGTTACGATTGCAGATTGAAGAAACTAGCAACTTGACTAATTTAGTACTTTATTAGTTGTAAGTTGCATTGATACAGATTCTGCCTCGACTTCGAGTTCTTGCATCAAATGAAAACTGACGTTGATCATAGCAATTAACAAATAGAGTTGCCATGATTATATGTGTCGTTTATGTAATAAGCTAGTTGAGATCAAAATTGCTCTGGTCTCTGTGTGCACAGCGTCTAATATAACATAATTTGTATCTATTATAAAACGCGACCGTAACAAATTACGATAGCAAAATATGATATAAAAACCGGACCATCTATTTAAAAATATACTTTATACGTGTGATATAAAGCACATAATACCTTATCAGTGGCATCTGCAGTGTGATTGACGCATTCTTCGGACGTGTCCTCGGCGACACACACCACGCTGTATACACGCTGCGCACTCGAGTGCCTCGACCTTTATATAAAACATTTGTGTTCATAAATAAATTATATTACATTTATACATAAGCAAAATATATTGGATGAATCTGTATTGGCTATTTTTTTATAATAATAATTTGA
Organism: Hyles euphorbiae; assembly: GCA_023078785.2. Taxonomy (NCBI): domain Eukaryota; kingdom Metazoa; phylum Arthropoda; class Insecta; order Lepidoptera; family Sphingidae; genus Hyles; species Hyles euphorbiae. The sequence continues at coordinate 8,706,533 of CM041051.1, read as the reverse complement.
GCGGAACGCGTGCCTCGCGATTTTTTTTTCTTTGTTTATTGTCAGTATTGTAATATTAGAATAAACTTCAAAACGTTCGAAATTTTATTTTTTGTAACAGTTCTGGAATAATTGAAACAATGATCAAAATCGGTTCACCCAGTACAGAGATATGAGGTAACCAACATAAATAAAAGCGTGTTAAAAAAAGAACATACAGTCGAATTGAGAACCTCCTCTTTTTCTGAAGTTGGTTAAAAATGTGTATATTTCATATGTTAAGTATTTTTACGGACCGATTTGAAGAAAACATGAAATATCAATTTTGTGCGTGTCATTTTTGATGATTATAATATAGATAAGTTTTTTTTGTTTAGATATGTGTATGAGTGTCTATGTGTGTATGAGTGTGTACGTGTGTATGAGTGCGTACATACCTGTCGATGGTGGGCGTGTCGACGGTGAATCGTTGTTCGTGCGCCACGGTGGACTCGTGCGGCATGAGCATGGCGGGCGCGCGGAACATGTAGCAGAACGGATAGTACATCAGGTTCAGGAACGAAGCCGCGTACAGGTCCGCGTACCTCACCACCTACAAACACATCAAATTATATCTCATCACCATCATCATCATATCAGCCACAGGAAGTCCACTGCTGAACATAAGCCTCCCCCAGGATCTCCACAACGACCTGTTGGAAGCGGCCTGCATCCAGCGACTTCCTGCAACTTTAGTCAGGTCGTCCGTCAACCTTGTATGCGGGCGTCCGATATTTCGCTTGCCTGTACGTGGCCTCCACTCAAGAACCTTTCGGACCCAACGGCCATCGGATCTACGAGCTGTGTGCCCGGCCCTCTGCCACTTCAACTTGCCAATCCAATTCAATTATATTTACTAGCAAGAAATCACGAATTGGCTTTACACGGAGCGAAGTGAACAATAATTTATTTCCAACTCCTATTAATTTAATTTTCTGATTGATTTCGTTGCGGGGGAGACATTCCCGGAGACTCGCCGAGCTTCAATGCTTGGTGTCATTACATTGCGTGCCACTGTTGAACCTTGCTCCTACAGGAGTTGCTGTGGGCGTGATAGTCTCCAAAAAGGAATTACTGGTGGTAGGTCTCTCATATGTAAGAGGCCATCTGGGTAGGTACCACCGCAATGTCTATTTCTCCCGTGAAACAACACTGCTTAAATGCACTGTTGTGTTTCGGATTGAAGGACATTGTAGCCAGAGCAACTACTGGACATATTGAGACTTAACATCTTATGTCTCAGGATGGCGAGCGCAGTGGAATGTTGCTACTGTTCATGAGCGTTCGTATCGCTTACCATCAGGCGGACGGCTTGCTCGTCTCGTCATTCAATGCAATAAAAAAAAATGGCGATGTCAATGTGGAGATCCTTGGGGAGAGACCTATATTCAGCACTGTCATTCATGTGGAGAGAGAGAATGGCGAGACGAGCATGCCATTCGCCTGATGGTAAGCGATACGACCGCTCACTACCAGTGGCAAAACCTAACACCATGAATTACAAAACAATGATTGGCATTCTACAGCGCTCGCCATCGTGAGACATAATATGTTAAGGCTCAATAGTTACTTCAATTGCAATATTCTTCAAACATGTCCTAAACGTATATATACAACGTTGATGCGACCGATGGGCATTAAATTACACTATGTATGCTATACGTTCTTGGTATTAATTCGGCACGGTACAAAAATTAATAATACCAAAAATGAGAATTTGTTTGTTTCAAACAAACTAAATAGCTTCCAAATAAAAATAGAACGCAACCATCCTGTGTAAGTAAATTTCATTGACCTGTAGATACGAATAGATAACAAACTAGCAACGTCGCGCGCGGCGCGTGTTGTTGTCGCCGCAGCGCGACTTGTGTTACTTGTGTAAGAGCGGCAACAACGCGCAGATTTTAGTACGATCTATCGTTTTAAGGTGAATGACCATGCGTTAGGCGTAATCAGCTGTTAGAAAAGCTACATCGTGTTCAAATGGGGCAAAAACTTAAAAAATCATTTATGACTAAACTACTGCTCCTATTTAATTGATTTTTAGTACAGAGCTTCAAAATGGTACCTAGTATATGCAGTTTAAAGAAACGCCCATCGGTCGCATCAACGTTGTATATATTTTACTAAGTACAATAATAAATTTAATATACTGGACTCTAGTCTCAGCCAAAAATTTAAAATTTGTACCGCTTCTTTTCTCCCTTTGCATATTGCATTTCAATAATTTGTAATGAATTAAAGATAACACTATCTAAATTTTATCGATGTTACATAAGTAAATATTAATTAATTGCTGCGTTACTAACTCAATTATAGAATATGTTCCATATTAAAACACGTTATTGTAGTACAACCGTAGACTGGGCTACATACCTGTGACGAGAAGAACGTCTGCCTAGATCCAGATCTGAACAGAGAGCCGAGCATGCCGTACGCGAGATCCATTTTGTGCGTAACGTCGCGTATAGACATGCGCAACTTCGAAATATCCGGCTTCTCCTTCGTGCTCGAGTCTAAATCTCTGCAATAACACAAAACAGCAGCTCAGATTAATACTTCAAATTACGATTAAAATTCAAAAATAGTTTGATAAAATTTCTAAAATGTTCACGAACATAGTATGTTTTAACATCTTAGAATCAAGAGGCGTAATACTATCGTCACAAAAATACACATTCTATGTGAATAGGTACTCACTTTTATCTTTCCAAATATTGATGAATAAAACTAAAAAATATTGATGAATGATAATTTATGAATAAAACTTCCAATTAAAAAACAACTTGACAGCCTCCGTGGCAAATGGTTAGAAGCCGCTGTGAAGTGAGAAGTCGTTGGTTCGGTTACCGTAACAAGGCAAATTATTATATGGCCCACAAGTATTCGTTTCAGATTTGAGTGTTTGTGAAACAGAAAAGTTTTCCTTGTTTCTGATAACCACTACACTAGTCTTGAATCTAAGGCGAAAACAGACAGTTGAAATGCGACTCGACGCTACCTGTCAGACACCTCGCGTGTTGTTAACGTTCATTAAGCACATTAACAACACGCGATGCCACACGCCATACTCTTTGCGTGTCCGCAACCTAACCCGGTCTTTAGCGTTTTCAATTGGCTCTGAAATCTTCTCATGTGTGAGTGAGTGAGTGAGTGTCAGCCTCCGTGGCGCAGTCGGTTAGACGCCACCTGTGAAACGAGAGGCCGCGGGTTCGATCCCCGCACCGAGAGAAATGTTTGTGCGGCCCACAAATATTTCTTCCGGATCTGAGTGTTTGTGAGACCGAAAAGTCTCTCGTAGTCCCTGATACCCACGACATAAGACTCGATTTTAGTGTGGGGTCAGGATTATGTATGTGACTGTTGGGTATTATTTATTATTATTTAGTGTTGTGTGTATGTATGTGTGACTCACTTGTACATATCCCCGAGCTGCACGTCGAGGTTCTGCAGCTGCGCGAACAGCTGGCACTTGTCGGTCCACACGTGAAGCTCCTGCACCAGCTCGGGCACCACCAGGAACGTGCGCCAGCCGCCTATCTTCTTCGACTTGAGGATGTCGCCGAATATGTGGTCGCCTATGTACAACACGTCCTTGCCCTTGGCGCCGATCAGCTCGGTGAACACGTCGCACGAACCTAACGTAAAGTTATTTCAGACCTAAGACCGCGACTCTAAGGCTGAGTGACACAAATTAACTTTGCCAATACCTTTACCTTTGAAAATGTCATCGCCATACATTAATTTATTTATTTTTTAATTTTTTTAAAGGATTTGCAACGAAGAATGCACGCAAAAATATACATGTAGAAAAAACATAATACAAGTTAATCGATGCTGCGTGTTCCTTCAACTATTATTTGAGACGTATGTGACCTTGCGAAGGTATGGGATTGACATTTTCAAGGTCAAAGGTATTGGCAAAGTTAGTTTGTGCAACTGAGCCTAAGTCGTTGCGGTAACGCCAAGACAACACGAGCTTAACTCATATTAAAAGACTGGTAACATAGAGCCTTATCAATAAATAATGGGAAGGTAAGGAGGGCAATGCCCTGCACTGCGACAGCAATGGCTAATGTATATAGAGTGAGTTTTTTAAGTGGGCATGGATGGCCAAATCCCAAACTATGAGGAATAGCGAAAAATGCTCAAAGGACTTACGAACCCGATTTTGATGAAAACTAAATCTAAGTTAGATTTATGATAAATCTATATGTCTAGCTAGGAATCAGACCCAATGATTTTGAAAAAAAAAACACCTGCTGTATTATTACGCCATTCGGTAATGTTGCTAATAGAGATCTAATTTTGGGAAGTAATGACACACGTCAATTTTTCTCAGTTATTTTCCATGTCAATAATATCATATGGCAATGGTATTAAAATTCACATGTTTTGATACTCAAACCTACACAATACTATTACTAATAACAAAACAAATATCTGCGCAGTTATAGTAACAATAAAAAGGCTTCAATTGGTAATGTTTGAATGCAACTCAATACACAAGAGAATGTATCGACCAGAAACAATCAGTCCTTGGCCTTACCATATTAATATTTGATCGCATATTTAATACAGTGTTTTGTTGACGCGTTTAAGAGCGTTTATACCCTGCACGCGCTTTTTGGCTTAAAAACAGGACTTTTCAAATGAGTTAATAGCCACCAATAAACAATTTAAAGGAAAAATAATTATTACTAATTTTAGAAAAGGTTGTCATCTAGGGATTTTGGTGGAAAACATTATAGATTGATGGATAATTTGTGAGTACTATACGGATTACTGAACACAAGTTTCGTTATTTAGGCTTTAAATGGCAATTTAGAAGCTTAAGATATCCGAAACCACTAAATATAAGACGAAAATAAAAATATTATCAGACTAATAAGACCCTTATGGAGGGATTTTGCTGAGAAAAATAATCTTTTTGTGTTTAGTTCCTGAAAAATAAAAATTTAAACAATGCGAAATTATTCAGAAACTCTCGTCAAGAACATATTTTTTTTTCACCAACTTATCGTACATATTTTTTTATAGCAATTGCATATTACAATAGAAGAACATCTTATCAATAAATTACCATTTTTATATTTCTACAAAATTAGTTTTCATGTTTTCTAAAAATATTTTAAAAACCACTATAAAACACGCTGTCCGACGTGGATCAAATCAGACCGCCGCAAGGCCTTCTAAAGGGAGGACGTATCGCTCGTCGCTCCGGCCTGGCTGCAGTCGATTATGCCGCGCGTAGTAAAAATAGCCACGCGCGGAATGCGATTACCACATCTTAGTACTTTGGTAGTAAAATGTTTAATTATTTTTATTACCTACAATGATTTTGTAGTGAGTATAAATTATGTTTCAGGTGATATAATGGGATGTAATTCCGAGGCTAAATTATTTTATGTATTGTAATATAAAATTAAATATATTTCGTAATTGTAAGGGGTTGTAAGGCCCCTAACACTATTTATGTGTTCGAACACGAAATGATTAATAAAACGTCCGTAGTGTCTACTGATTGAACACTGATTTGAATGCAACTTAACAATGTAATAATAACGAAAATATGATTAGTATTCAAAATTTGTATTATTCTTTGCTTGCACAGTAATATTTGTCTACTTATAATGCAAATAAAATATTTTTATGATATTATTTTACAGTTACATTTCAATTGAATATTTGAAGCGCACGGATCAAAGTTGTTTGAGCCGATTGTATAGCGAGCCGACGCGGCAGCTCTACGCACACAGCTTTGGTCGCTTATGTGTGCGTGAAATTAACGAAGAAATACCTATAGTTGACTTTGCGCGCAAGGTGTATACGCTCTTAATGAGTAAATAGTTTTCATGGATATTTTTTTACTATCACAAACACTTGAACCGATGCAAGACGTCATAGTGTGATATTGAATTAAGTACGCAATATATCTTAATACTGTTTACGTGTTTCTATGCTACAGTGATAAAAATAACAACACTCTTTATCAATTTTCCGCATATTGAGCTAACAAACGGTATAAGCACACAAATTATAACGTAACTAATGAAGCTAAACGAGATTGTCTTGACTTTCACAATCTAGTTTATTTATTTTACTCACAAAAAGACTACTATTGTATAAATTAATATATGAAAACATTTATAAATAATACAAAATAACTAACAAATTGCCATTAGCAAATATGTATGACATTTATACAGGGTATATCAAGACTGATACCGGAAACAAAGCTGAGTGGTAGTTTTAGTAACTTTAGACACAATGCAATAAAACATTTTAAAAAACAAGCAACTGTGTTTTATATTATTTTTTTCCTAACTTCGTATTTGGGTGCAAAATACATAGTTTTTTTTTTCTGAAATAATAGTGTACACTGTTTTATTTAGGAAGATGCTATTTTACGCAAGGTTTTAAATTATTATTTTAGCAAAAACTATGGACTTGCCACCCGTAAACGAGGATATTTAAAAATTCACCATAAATAAATTGGCACGTTTCTATGCGAAATATTCAATTGCATTGTGCAAAACTACCACCCGGCTTTGTTTTCGATAGCAGTCTTGATATACCCGGTATTTTGTAAACTATATTTGTGTTATAATTACAAAAAGTAATGATAGTGCCAATTGGCGCCTACAAAAACATTGTGGTTCAGCCTTATCACGTGAATTAGCTTCAAAATATTTGTAAACATGTTGCAAAGTAATGGATGTACACCAAACCAAACATCATAATATCTCATTTGTAAAATGCTAATATATTAAGTAGGCTACAACTTCCAAATGTTGCAAAGGCATACATACTGACATATAAAGCTGTTAATGAAGCCGCGTTCTCAAGGAAAAAATGGTCGATCAAGTAAATTACCGACAGCTAATTGTTTGGTTTTCTCATCAATCAGTAGTTTTGTATGCTTAATGTACATGTCGGGGTGTTCTTGTGTAAAACCCATATGATAAATAATTGTAAATCGGCCCGTAGGAATCTACGGGTAGTTGAAGAAGTAATTTTATTAAAGGAAACCCGATTGTGGTTCTATTTCACTACCCACAGTCAGAGTAAGGGTGGGAGCATGACAGTTTGCAATATAACGCGCGTCCGGATCGTAGACAAGGCATAGTCGAGATCCAGCAGTCCGCGGTGAAGCATAGACATACGCGTGTTTACTATAAAGTAACAAGTTGTCGCAGATATTCGGATAAACCGTTAATCCGTTAATTATAACGTGTCGTGATAATAATAATTAAATAATTAACACAATGAATTTTATTACCGTCATCCGACATCAGAAGTGGGATCGTCTTACGTTGTAGCCGCAACCGCTTGGTTATCGACATCAGCTGGCGCAGATTCTGACGTGAGTACCATAACTAATAACTTGAGGTAAATTATGATGACTAGTGACTGTTATGTGTAGCTGTCGTGTGTGACTCACGTGTGTGATTGTCATATTTGGCCCACGTATGTGGCTGTCATGTGTGGTTCACGTATGTGACTGTCGTGTGTGACTCACGTGTGTAGCTGTCGTGTGTCTTTCATGTGTGACTGCCATTTGTGGCTATCACATGACTATCAACATTTAGATAAAATTACTTCGTATAGAGAAACTATCCCATACAAATGTCTCGTTCGATTTTGGTAAAAGTTGAAACTAAATCACTGCAGTGTTGAACAAAAAATTAGTCGTCTAACCAAACAGTATAACCATGCAACGTCTTATCTAGTGTAACATTGATATCGATGACTATTAAATTGTAACTACCTACATGTAGGAGTTATATGAAAAAAATAAACCTACTACTAGAATCAATCAAGAAAGATTGATGCACATCTGTTCAGCTTCACCCTTGGTATTGAAATAGCCCATGTGCTGCGGTGACTGCTTACCATCAGGTGACACACCAACTCATCTGCCTGCCTAGGCCATTAATTGTTATCAGGAGCAGTGACATGGAGCTGTGACTGTGTGCCCTGGAAGTTCCAAGACACCTGCATCTTCACAGGAGTGTTTCAAATTGGTGAGATCTTTCCATTTCTGTTTGAATTTGGTTTTGCCATTTTACTTTCGTTAATTCTTAGAGCAATTTAAGAAAATGTGACGAAGTGCGCAACAATAGAGATCACTTAAAGAAAACACGACCTTAAAGCAAAGGTACACAGATACCAATCTCAAAAATGGATATTGCATTGTTCCAGACAAACTTCGTGGACTCTATGATGAAAATAAATGCAGACGGCAGGTGCAGAGCACGCCCCGCCGCGCCGGTCCGAACTGCTTATCGGCGCAGCAAAATCAAATCTTAATACATAAGACCTACTTAGTAGTTGGACCAAAAACAAGCCCACTGAGTTTGATTCGCTGGATCTACTCATAGCTGGGTCGTGTCGCGTTATTTCCAGTGGTAAAGTAAGCCCGCTGAGTTTGTTTCGCCGGGTCTTCTCAGGACAGGGCCGCGTTGGATCCGGTGGTAATTTTAAAACGTTTTTAACTACGTGACGTTTCGTATATCCTCATGGTCCAAACAACGACAGGGTGCCCGTGCACTCTTATTACTCCCGAAACATAGAATCAAGCTAGGCTCGATGACAATAATCGACCCGCGCATTTAAGCTACTATTGATACCAAGAGTTTTTTTAGAAATAGCATTTAGTAAAAGATTTGTAAGGTGAACGTTTTCAGACACAGTTCACATGAAGTAATTTGATAATTAATAATTAGTATAATTATTGAGGGGTTTCTTTGAGATCTGTGAAAAAAAAAACGAGAAGAGAAAATACAGTCTGATCTGCACAGTTATGCAAAAAAAAAAGAGAAATTTGTTTAAGCTAAAGGGGAATTATCCCGGTCTAGCACAGTTCGGTCCAGTTTTAAAACTGAAGGAACAATCTGCGCACTTGAATGGTTGTCTGAAGGGAATGCTTTCCGGACCAGACTGTATAATAATTATTACCATTTTGCGAATTGTTATATTATGTGAACTGAGTCAGGATGAACGAACGAATGATTTTCTTAAATGATGTATAGACAGTAGACACACACGAGGACGTGTGCTCGTCAGTATGGCCGTGTCGGGGTGTTCTTGTGTAAAACCCATATGATAAATAATTGTAAATCGGCCCGTAGGAATCTACGGGTAGTTGAAGAAGTAATTTTATTAAAGGAAACCCGATTGTGGTTCTATTTCACTACCCACAGTCAGAGTAAGGGTGGGAGCATGACAGTTTGCAATATAACGCGCGTCCGGATCGTAGACAAGGCATAGTCGAGATCCAGCAGTCCGCGGTGAAGCATAGACATACGCGTGTTTACTATAAAGTAACAAGTTGTCGCAGATATTCGGATAAACCGTTAATCCGTTAATTATAACGTGTCGTGATAATAATAATTAAATAATTAACACAATGAATTTTATTACCGTCATCCGACATACATGCTTCTAAGGTCAAATGTTATTAAATCTTAGCAGACCGGCATTGTATCGAAAGTCTTGGGACTGTCGTGTGATGCCATTCGATACTCTGCTTGGACGGCATTTGGGCTTACCATAAGCTGTAATGTTGGCCAGATAAAAAAAAAAAATATGTGACTAACCTCCAGAGTAAACAAGTCCCTCGTGTAGAGGACCGACATGGTGTCCCATTTTGAGCGCACCGGTCCGCGTGTCCACTTGTCTGAGTGTGGTTCCCTCGCCGAAGAACAGCGGCTTCTTGGCGTCCACCACTATCCAGTCGAAATATGTCTTCCAGTTCCTGTGCGGCTCTCCACGCTGCAAGTCAAAAATAATATAAATAAATATAAATAATAAATAATAATAAATAAATGAATAAATACACCCAACAGCCAAATACATACATACACTTGACCCCACACTAAGATCGAGTCTTGTGCCGCGGGTATCAGAAAGTAGGAACTACAAAGATCTTTTTCTCTCTTACAAACACTCAGAACCGGAACAAATAACCACGGATCACAAAAACATTTATTTCGGTGCGGGGATCGAACCCGCGGTCTCTTGATTCACAGCCGGCGTCTAGCCAACTGCGCCACGGAGGATGTTAATCATCCTCGTATTAATCCAAGGATAAAAATTTATAGATTTAAAAAATCATGCTTACGAATACGAAAAATTCGATACTAATATTAAATAAATCAAATTGCTATCAATATTTATAGGCAGAAATTAAAATCTATGTTGGTTATGGACGAATAATGTGCTTAGCAGTCATCGATAATGGGCTGATACATACATATTTTATAATTAATTATAACATCATAGAATTCCAACGTACTCTCACAGATTATAATGTGTAATAATATGTTTTTTATTGCGTCAATATTGTTTACGAGCAACGAACCCTGTACGCAATAAAAAATATATTTCACAGACACATGTTACATGTTTTGTGTTAATCGTTGTCAACATAGTTTAATGTTTATTATAATTTGCGATAATTGCTCATTTGTTGCCATTTTTTCGTCACTTGCTGTGATTACAATTTTATATTTATTTAAACAATTCCGTGAAATGTTTCCATTTGGTTATATTATTATCAAAGACGGCTTCAAAATATTATTTTTTATCATACACTGTTTCATTTATAGGCATTTTATTATTACATTTTGGTGGAAAATCCGACAAGAAAGCCCGTAAATGTACATGTTGATATTGATCTCATCATCTCAGGTGACATTGAAAAACTTCGTGAAGATTTTTTGTCAAAAAATCTTAATATTTGGCTACCCCTCTTAGATACGAGTATTTTTACTGCTTACCTGAACTTAAGTTCAGTTCGAGAACCTATCTGAGCCGTAAAAAGACCCGTACCTACATAATATATGGACTAATCAAATGCCTTCAAAACTAAAATCGCGATTTTTGACAAACTACAAGGTAGTTTTTTTTTTCAAACTGTTACCTGGGTTGGTGATATATCTTATGTCAATATCACCCTGTATATTATGTCCTTGAATATCTGATATTAATGAAGCTAGTACAATAATATCGATGTGTTATAGATACCTACTCTATTTGACTACACTTAGCATAAGGTAGGTGCAATGTACACCAGTATAAAAAACAAAATAGAACTTACTTTAGCACCATGTGGGAAATCGAAGAGATAATTCATAATTTTATCAGTAAAATTGTAGTCACTGTTGGTCAGTATGAACAGCTTAGCACCGCTCTCCCGTATCCTGGACAGGAACATGGGTAGCCTCTCGTCTTTCTTCAGATACAAGTCTAAATTCTCTGTGGTTTTGCTCTTGAGATCTCCGTGTATGTGTACGTAGTCGACGGCGCTTCGTACATCTTGGAATATTGATTTGAACGACATCGCCAAATCGCCACATCGTACACCGGTTTTTTCTCTGAAACCAAACGACTTAGTTGCAAACACTGGGGAGATATTATATTTTGATATCTCCCTAAAATCTACTGCGGTGTGTACAATTCTGTTTACGTAATCAATTAGTGTTGCCTAATGCCTACCATACACGTCGCTGTGGAAATTTTCGAGGATAAGTACTTTTGTTCACTAGTAGACTTCACGCCCAGAAATTATAATGGTTATGTCGATAGTACAAAATTACGTGTAAATTATTTCAACCGAACGTAAATTTATTCTACAAGTATTTTAAATAATACCTTTTAGTACATTAATAAATAAGACTTAAAAAAAATGAGTGCTTCAAACACACAAAAAATATATAAATGACGCGCCATATATTATAGTCACAGTCGGGCAATCAATTTTATTGTTCAATGATCACACAAACGTGCATTCTAAATCTAATAACTTCCTCTTTATGTTACAATAAATACATTACTCCGTTCACTTGCCAAGGAGGCCAAAGTGTTACAACATACGCAAATACTAATGTTTATTCATGAAATTACTGAAATTTCTTAACAAGGACAAGCGATATAGAAACTGATTTGTTGACTAATCAACATATTGATAAATTGAATAGCAAGAAATGTTAATACTCGGTACTTATCGGGCGGTGTATTGATCGTTTCGGCCGATTATAATTCTAATGCTATAAAGCATTTGTGAAAGAGAATGCCCATTCATTCATAGTATAGATAAAAATATTATTGATCCCAATACGGATACTGCTTAAAATTAATAATACTATTTTAATGGTTTGTCTTTTAACGTTATTCTGTGAGTACTGAATACTAACAGATAAACAACATGTTTAAATATCTATCAAAATTATAATAAAAACATATCATTAATCCTAATTTAATTACAGAACAAATTCAATAAGCATGAAATACAACCAAGAGGAAAAAACATCATACAATTTTGCTGTAAATGTAAAACATCCTTCCTCCTTACAGCAAAATGACATAAGTCGAGGCGAGAATTGGCTTGATGCGAGGCGTCTGGCCGCTAATAGAGGAAATAAAGTTAACGCTCTCACCTGGTGTACTGTGGTGCGTTTGTGAAGAAATCTATCAAACATGCGATCAAGTACGTTTCCGGCAAGTTGAACAACGTGTTCAGTACATAAACCCTCGACTCGTCTAGCGTCAGGAATTTGTTTGGGTACAACTCGTATACTTGCGAACTGAAATGAAAAAAAATAAACATTCGTGTCAAAAACAAATCTCTATTTATAACCACTTATTGATTTGCATACAGAATGCCCAATGGAAGCGCAAAGACGCTCTGAGCTTTCCTGAGCATTCATGGAAAATATTTAGATTATCATATTTATAGAATGGAGGGCAAATGGGATTTTCCATCAATAACATTTAAAAAATGAACATAAATTTCTATATATCAAACTTCAAAAATAACGAATTTTCTTATAAAATTAAAAGTTCTCTGTATCACTCAATAGCAAAAGCATCCTCTACAACCAATAGTTGATTGAGAGGGATCTACTATTGAAAGGGGTCACGCTACCTTAGTGCAGGTTAGCGGACTTTACATACCATGGAAATTCGCTATTGTAAGCAGGTTTTCTGACAATGTTTTGCACAAATGCTTTACTGTTGTGCCACTATCCTACACCTGTTGACTACCTATCTATACTCACCTACAGACAATACAGACTCCAAAAAGTCAGAGGTGTGCCCTGGGAATTGAACCCTCGATCACTGTGAACATTATGGCAGCTGCATCTAGTTTGTTACCAAAAGGACAATACACACCTTTGGCAAAATTTCCTACAGATAATTTTCTGGAATAACCTTTCTGAACAGAACTATATCCAGTATTTTAGTAGTGCCTTGCCTATCAATGAAATTTCAAAAGTTACAATTGAATTTTCAATGTATAATAACAGATCAACACAAATAGGCAAATATGATTTACTTGGCGGGTAAATTCATATAATCATTGCCGTACGCCAACATTTGTTTTCACAGCATTATCATGAAAAAAATTAATACAAATTGTCGCAGTCATCGTCCATATACATATCACGCAGTGGACACATAAAAATTCGGTTACACGCCGCGAGACCTTCAAACGACGCAAATCTTGTACGTGAACATGCACGCACTAAAAATAAACATCCTTTATACTGTCTCGCATCCTGCACCTCATATAACTAATGTAAACATGATCGTAAGGAATACTTCAAAGGTTCGTGCGCATGTGAGTTTATAAACACAGCGAGTCAATAAGAGAAAGTCCCCATGTTGATAATTTGGCGCAAGTATTCATCGTAACTCGGATATCAGTAAGGTCATGTTCTAAATAGCTTTGACATTTGTAGCACAGGAGTTCCAGTTTAAGATCACTATATATTTAAGGCGACAACTGCGTTAATACCTAATGACAAAATTATAATGTATGCCAAATAATATTTATTAAACAAATACTTACTGCTTTAAGAATTCAAATCCGTGAACGCACACCAATATATTTCCGTATGCGTCTACTTTTAGTAAATTTCCGTATAATGTGTCGAACCAAAGACCTCTGAAAAGAAAGGAACTCATCAGTAAGGAATTACAAGTTTAGGACATAACAAGAACAATAGTGCTACACTCTACTGCTCGAACATTACGAGACAGCGAAGGGTCCTTTACTCCTTTTATATCGTCGAGTTAATCGGCTCTTAAAGGGGATGCAAAAGTTTGAGATACAATGAAGACCCACTCAATATTCCGAGCTTCCGTCTTCGAAATACTCACACAATGCTTGTTAGATTTAAATCTGTTATATTTTCGTAATAACTACTACCGGAGGCTGTTTTCCATAATTAAAACGAATTGATTATTTCTTTTATTTATTTAAGAACCACCAACGAAGTATACACGACATATTATATGACAGTGATGTAGTATTTTAACAGTTTACTTTGTGAGGTGTTCTTTAATTATAGAATAACACAGCAAGCAAATTTAAATATTTATACAATGGTAAAAAATATTTAGTCTTTGAACTTGAAATTAAGTATTAATTTAAATAAAATAATAATCAAACAATACATTATAAAGCACTTTATTCGTGGGGTAATTTTAATTATAAGAATCAATTAAATGTTTTTACTATTCCGAAAGCCTTATGAATGGCTTAAAATGTAACATTTCACTCGGCTAATCTCGTGCAATAATTGAAGTTCTCATCAGTTATCATCGGTAACGAGGAAGTCCGTGATCAGCAGTAGAATGTAGCAGGGAAACATAACAGTATGCGAGCTCATATTTACAGATAGTTAAAATTACTATTAAAATTATAAAGAAGAAATAAGTAATTATTTCCTAGTAAAAGATACCCATAATCAAAAAATACATTTTGTATCAGTGATTGTATCTCGAAATGATTTCACACATCACGATCAAATCTACGAGATATTTGAAGTTAAAATAAGCAAAATTAGATTAGCAACTCACCTTACTGGAAACGAAGGATCATATTCGAATTCTAATATTTCACTTGGATAACCTTTGGCTACTAATCTCTCTTTGGTAAGATTGAATCCTAATGTTTCGTACTGCGGCGATTTGTATTCTGAAACAATCATAACACACTTAGCACGATAACCCCGAGGAACTGCGTCCCAATGCCACAAGGGCATTATAAATAACATACCCGCCAATGTGTAGTCCATATCGAAGCCGTAAAATTTCACATTTTCTAAATGTAGCGACCTGTTTACAAAAATTCTGGAACAAAGAAACATTGGCATATAAATCATATTATATATTCAAAGAGTGGAAAATGGTGGACGTTTTGAATGATCTCCGATATATTACATGACAAGGTCGAAAACATGAATAGAACATTACTTCGATGTAAAGGCTTATGTAGTTATGAATCATTCAGAGTTCCGCCATTGACACGATAATTCCTTCACCAAATACAATACCACAAAAGAATATTTATTTAGTATTATTTAGATAAAGTAGTTTCACAGTTGTATGATTATGGGCAGATACAATCGCACAACATAAAGGTAAACTATAAAAGTTCGGGTTGACAAAGCGTGGCTTTATTTTTTCTTATGAGGTAAATACTGTAATATTCTTCTAAAACATTCTCAAAACTTCAGCAATGAATATGGCATCATTAGCCAAAATATCAAATCTGTGAGTTTCTACAGGTCACGAGCCGTGAATGGATTTTTGCAAGTGTAATGATTTATAAAACATATGCCTAATACAACCCGTTACAATACAAAATACTTTTGTACAAACTCCTATTGTCACAGGTAGATGAAACTTAAATTAACAACATTCACAAGCAAGGTTTCGAAAATATAATTAGAAATCTTTACGTAACAAAAGATGAAGGATCTGCTGTATCTGGGGGGAAAGTATTTGTTTCTATAATGGTAATGTGATTAACGTTTTCTAACCACATGTAGTTCGTATTTAAGGGCAAGATTCGTATTTTCGGTGATCTTTATATATAATTACATACTAATCTTCTGTCAATGTAGCGTCATCCCATTCCTCTATGCTCAAATTAGAAATTACATGAAATTCTCTAGAACTTTGCAATTGCGGAAGATTCAATATTTTCATTTCGGAAATTACGAAAAGTGTTGAGGTTACATACATACATACATAATATAATACAGTTCTCAATCATCTGTTATTCAAATACTACCTAAATGAAACAAAACATACAGCTCAAACACATGGTATATCTAGACACTAACAAAATACCAATTAGAAAAATATTCTATAATTGAAGTTTATGCTAATCTTTTTATTTAAGTATTTTAATACAGTCGACATTGGACATTAGTCATACTCATGAAGAAGCTAAGATTACGCCATCATTCCAGGAAAGGCCAAATATAACCCATCATGTCAAAATAAAATGGTTGATATTACTGCGAAATACTGCAGAGCACAGGTTCGAACGAGCAATTAACAGGGCCATTCTACTTTTTGCCGAAAAAAATAAAATAAAAATAAAACACCAAATTTAATATTGTTCAAGACTTTAATATATTTATGAGTATAATTAATCAAGAAAAAAAATAATGACAGAGGTCGCCTGCCTATTATGTAAGAAATAATAAGCAAAAACAAAAAATGTGATAACAGTAAAGACGCTAAACGTCACAGAGGTGACGGCATTCTACATAGTATTCATAAAAACAAAACAAATCTTCATTATACACCGTAGTCAAATTACAAGGGTGGTCGATTACCATTATCAAAAATAATTATGTTTGAAAATATAAAGTGAACATAGAAAAAAAATATTTAAGGCATGATCACAGAAATGATGTCACTTTCAGTAAATTACACTAAATCAGTCAATCAGTAATTAATTATGGTTAGAATTTTTAAAATATATTACTTTCATCAGATGAGTCAGATGTAAACATATTGTAATAACATTGTTTTTTTGTAAATTGTGAAGTTTCGCTAAATACTTGTTCAATATATTCATCCTTTCTAATTTCTTCATTTGCTATGTCCTCTGGCAATAATACATCACAGGGTTGGTAACAAAAGTTGCGGCTTCGTTTAGAAAGAACCGATACCGTATCAGAGGCATGTTCATCAGCAAAAGAAAGACAATTCGAGGATCCAGGTTCTGAATATAGACAAGGCTCGTCAATAGAAAATAAGTGAGTGCATTCTGTATTAATTACACCTATCTCGTAGTGTGGACATATTTGATCAGGACGGCATTCCATGCAACTCAGTTTTCGGGCGTGTAAAAGTCCCGGGCTATCTTTATTCCAAGTCACTTGGTGAATGCCGAGTGTACCTTTAAAAGTCGATGTTGTGCTTTTTGAGAGCAAATCTTGTAACATTGCAATATGCTCGTCATCTATTGGTATAATTTTTATACCTTTGCATTTCTCGTCCAAGCACTCAATTAGTTGTTGGAAGTTTGCTACATCTTGTCCTCTGGCAACAGATAGGTCTGCCGTTCGCTTAACCGTTGCACCAATCCCATCTGGTGCTCCTTTGCCGTGGCCGGCTTCGTTATAGTGCCATATTAAATTTTCTACACCTAAAAATACTGCGAGAAAGTTAGCCATTAAGAAAAACATTGATTTGTTTCTGTATTGTGAAGAAGGTGCATCACTTATAAAATGCATTGTCTTTAAAGTAGGGTGTAAATCTTTAATCATTTTTAAAACAGGAATCAAATGGGTGCAAATGAGTATTGGATCATGGGTAAGATTTTCAGAAATTGTGCAAATCGGAGTTATAGCTGACTCAACATCCCCAAGATGATACAAAACTGCTGTGTGAAGTGAGATCTGGGACTTGGAGGCACCAAAATGTACTGATTGTACTTCCGCCGCGTATTTACAAATATAATTTTCTGCAAAATCTATGTGCAGTACAGCAGTGTCTTCATCAATCTGTCTCTTCGCATAGTTGACGGCTTGGTACTGATGGTAAATATTATTTAAATGACACATAAAATCTGGTAATTTTGAAAGAAAATGATTGGTAAAATCTTTTTTCGACATTAAAACTTTTTCTTTTATTGTTTTTTGGCACATTTTTTCTTTACCCTTTATACACACTGGAAATTTTTTAGTGATCCATCTGAAATAAGGAATTGGACTATCACTGTCAATAACATTCAATGCAACATTTTTTTCTTTACAATCTTTACATTTTCTAACAAGGCATTTCTCTTTTAACTTTCCCTCGCAACAAATGGTTTTCACAAGGGCAATTGGAGCATTCTGATCAATTATTTTCGCCGTTTTTAAAGCTGTTGTTATAAGTTCCATATTCGCGTGTTGAATGCATAAACACGTATCACGTCGTCTTGCGTCTGGAGAAATTATCCAAAAAGGGCGATAGCGGCAAAACAGAGAATACGATATTTTATTATTAATTGTTGATTTAAATTTTGCATATAAATTCAGTAACGAATCGTTAAGCAAGCGTATTTGTTTTTTTACTTTTTTTTTCGTTATAGTTTCTTTGGTACCGGCCGTTAATCTACTACAATCATCTCTTTCCAAAAAAATTTCGATCTGTTTTCTGACCTTATCTATCCTACGATTATTTTTATTAACGTACGTTTTAGTTTTCTGTTTCACAATGGCTCTATTGTAACGCATTTTGTACTTTCTTACTCTGTTTTCTAAAAGTCTCAGTTTTTCTCTTAGGACCATATTCTCCAATCTTAGGTGTCTTCTGTTTTTTTCTCCTAACTTTCTACCAGACTGAGCTCTTGATCTTGAGCTGGAAGCAACAGGGCTGCTAGGAGGAGTGTCGTTTTCGATAAATTGTTCAGTCTGACGACTAATTAATTCTTTTGCTTTTTTGTTGTCCCGGTATCTTTGGGATCTCTCTTTCCACTGCTTTCTTATATTTTTTTGAGATCGTGGTGTCAGTTCGCTGATGCTTTTTACATGCCCTTGTTCTTTTTTGTGTTTGTATCGTTCCCTGTCCTTCCTTCTTCTTTCTTCTAGCTGTTCATTTGTTAGCTTTAATCGATATCGTCTCATGGCGAGTCTTACTTGTTCTTTACGTTTTTGCGTCTTTTCCCGGATAATCATTTTTGCATTTTTATTGTTCTTTCGTGTACGCGGCGCCATGTTGAACCTAAAATAATAAAATACACAAAGATGTCAAACACACAACTCAAATATTCAAAAATATAAAATAAATCTTATGATTTCGATCAGATTATTGACTTAAAGTTTACAACGGTGCGGCGGCAGAATTGTTCAATTTTGACTATCAATTTAGATTATAGGAAGCCAGATACGCTCAATTATCGATATAATGTGCTTAAAGTGCCAAAAATAGCCTCTTAAATTTAATAAACTATGTTTATGGTTGCTCAAAACTATTCCCAGGGTATAATCTGCATCAATGTAAAAAATCATCAAAATCGGTTCAGTAGTTAGTTCAGTAGTACATTAGTAAAAGACATATTAAAGATATTTCGTCACTTATGTGAACATCCATCACAACTGTTATCACATTGATAACTGGCGTGACGATCACAGAAATGACGAACCATAAGTTAAACGGCCATACTTTGTAGTCGTTCAAGTTCAAACATGTTTGTTGTACACAACTGAATATATGATACCAAAACCCATGTGAACCATGCAGTTTTCAATTTTAATTTTATAAACTTACCTTGGTATACCTTGAACAGGTGTGATGCACGAACTTTTACACGACAAAATTCACAAAGAAAATTGCAAATCACCAAATATTCTCACAAACTTTTTGCACTTCCAAGCCGGCATGCGTATGACATTTGGTTTGTGTTGCTGTAAATTAAAAATAAACAGAATCGAAAGAATGTTACCATTTCTTTCCATATTGTTTGTACTTGATCACCGGAGTGACGATTTTTTTGATACACAAGTAGAATCAAGCATAATTCCTTGCGGAATTCACTTAATTTAATTTGTTTCTTACACAACATAAATGACTATATTTAAAAGTCATTCGCATAATTTATAATTAATTCCTATAAAAAACACTATTTTTTTGGTCCCGCTAAACTCAAGAGGGTAGCAAAGACACAGATAACAGAACGTGACAATCGGTACTTCCAAGGTCCCGTTTCACCTTTTTTATATTATTTTTGGAGTTAATTGCCTATAAATAGTATATTTAAGGTCAATTCCTATAGTTGGAACCAAAAATTTGGTAACATAGTGAATATAAAGCATTTAATTTCTTGAATGCACACTTTTTCGGCTGTAGAATAGAATGGCCCAACACGTCGAATGTTTCATTAGGTTCAGCAGTTTAATAGCGGTGTAATCTGTCTTACAGTGAACAATTTAAATTGTGAGCAGACAAGTAGTGTAGACACGCAACCGTCGCATCCGCCGCGTTGATGTTCAAACTAAGTAGATAAGAATTACGTCAGGACGGCGAAACAGGCGATAACGCGCCTTTACTCATTGTGATGTATAAGGATACTGAGTACTGAGTACTGACAGAATCGCGGCAAGTCATCATGGAACATTTTTCTCAGATACTATTGATAAATATTAGTAAGAATGTGAACAAAATCGCTTAATAATACGACAGGTGACAAACATTACACCACAATGCTAATGCAAAAACTATCACACTCAATACACCAGCTGGACCATTTACTTTATAATAAAGTGTCTAAAACACTATCTATCAATTTTGTTTACAAGGCACCTTGGTCGTATTGAAACGCGCAGTTTGCCAAATAGTCACAAGGAATCTACCGACAAATATTGAAAATAAACATGTGGAAATGTAATTTAAACTTGTTGTCATGTATGACACTGGAAATGTGCGTATAAGTCAGATGACTATCCAAATTATTAAAGTTTGGCGCCAGTAGTTGTATCTAGATTTATAGTGCATTTGTACGGTGACAGATTGCGCATGGATACTATGTGTAACGTGGGCATCACTCTCCCTGGAAAGAATCCCAGTACGATGCCAATAAGCCGTCTCCGCAGTTCGCTTTTAATTCCAATATTTCCAGATGCTTTCGTCATAAAATATTTTAAGAACTTTCTTATATTCATATTATGTTCGTCAACAAGTTTACATTTAAAACAATGTTGTTACATGTATAAGCACTCATATATCACCCACTTGTCCTTGATACGTATTACTGTAAACGGGTCAACAACATCGCACAAATCTTTCACCTTAAGCTATTGTACGTTTTATAATTTGAATAGTTATTTTATTGAGTCACGATGGTGAGATACTTACCTAAATGAAAAACAGCCATTCAATGAAGAATGTAAACATACAAGGCTAACGCTATTAGAATTTCAGTATCTTATTTAGTACCACTGAATTCAATTTGCTCTGCTTCGCCTAGTTCGTTAATGGCAAACATCGAAATAAGTACTTATGTAGTAAAACGTCAATATAACTCAAAATAATTATAATTAGCTACTTTGGGTTTACTTTCATCATCATCATCATCATATCAGCCACAGGAAGTCCACTGCTGAACATAGGCCTCCCCCAATGATCTCCACAATGACCTGTTGGAAGCGGCCTGCATCCAGCGACTGGGTTTACTTTAATCTATTACTATTATGACAAGAACCTAGGAAAATTCCAATTTTATAACCCAATCGTGCTTAAATTAATGTAACAAAATAATGCTAATTTGTTAGAAACAAATCACATTAACTTACTCGTTTGGCGCGGCTGTATATCTGTCACCTTTGCCATAAGATGACCCAGTGCCGTTAACATGCTCCCCAAAATGTACAGCAGTTCCGTTTTCCATCTTATGTTCCTTCATGGCATATCACTCACAACAGAACTATATAGTTCAATATAGCAACAATTCTAATCTTAATCAATTTAAAGGTTTACGTCCTACGAACAACTAATTTATCAAGTAAATTCCTGCCGATTCGGGCGAAGGTTGGCCACAGGTCGCACTAGCGAAACACGCCAAATGTTTGAATATCCTTTATAGTAACAAGTTTAAAAAGTTATCTTAATACTAATACGGATCCTTTATAGTTCGAAAATATCTAATGTTCAACGAATAATCGCTATGTACATTCACGTATATGCAATTATAGTTGTAAGGATTAAATACTAAATCTGGAACATTGTACATTCTCGGGTTTGAGATACCTACATTGCAAGTATAGAATGTTTAAAAGCACCAACAAAATGTGCATGTTTAAAATTTTACATTCAATAGAAAAAACTGGCATTGGTGTATTATCTTAATAATTATTATCATAATGCCACGTCAATTTAAACCCGGATCTTAGTGCTAAGATGAAATAAAAAAAATCATCTTATTTTTTCAATTTGTTCACACATGAAGTTCGAAGCATGTATATTAGAACAGTGTGTGTACTATGTGATAAAATCACCGGATGGGCCCACACGTCATATTAAGCAATCATTGAATAAAATGGGATGCAGCAGGGCGCATGGGGGAAAGGCTGCCAGGAAACTGACCAATCAATATAATTTCGCTAGTACTCATGTACATCCGCATTCAATAGCCATCCGGAACCTTTTCAATTATCATAATAAATGACCGGTGCTAACTGGTGTTTAATTCATGTACCTAGTGCAAACATAGAATATAATTGATCACGTACATAATCTATTAATAAATTCGTACATGTTTATTCGTTCATATTGCTGCAATGTGGGCAGTAGATTCATTGACATTACATTTACGGCTTTTGAAAATATAATATAGGTAACTACTACAATGACGCTATCAGTTGCTACACTCTTTTGTTTTTAGTATACTTATTATCATCTGTGGCATTGTTGACAACTGTGGTTGACAATGATCCACAAGTACAAGAACAGTAACAATGACGTATTTCGAATAACATAATATGGCGTGACTCAGAAATAACATAAGTATTGGAAACAAAGAATCAAACTTAACAACATCATCAGAAGTAAACATGACACCGAACAAAAACTTTTAAAGCATAATATTATGCAAGAATGTTATGGAAAAAGTGGGCCAATATAACTGGTTAAACTTGAAGTCATCGCTTGCACAACAAATGAAAAACTATCAATGAACGTTATTCTCAATACAAATGACTTAATAAGACGGTTAAGACTGTTTTGTTCGCTACAATATACACAAACACAACGGCCTTGTTACTGTAAAGGATTTCATTTTATACAAATCAGCAGTTAAATCGACGACACAATAATTAACACTTTACGTCGAACACATGAGATTGACTGATCTGGCAACACTCACGTTCCTATACTTGATATTGGGCAATCTTCAAATCTGACAAAACACGGATATTAGTAGACGACACGAAAATCGCGTTGATAAAAGTTGTATCAATTAGTGGATAGTGGCGACTGGCGTGCGATACGGTGCGACGACGGCGTCGCGTGTACTGACGCTGTGTCGACGGCTGGCGTCGAATCTACCTACACCTACGGCACAATCACTTCCCCCACGAACGCAATGAACAGCTGATTCACTTAGGCACTCCGCGTGTTACACACATGAGGTTTCAATTCAATCTATTGTTTTTATACAAACAATCGCCGGAAAATATACAGAATAAACAAATCATAAATTTGGAATCAATTTCGAACCACGGAATAATACTACAGAAAAATGATCTTATCCATTTCACAACACAAATAAATACAGAATACATGGTTTACCAAAATTTGTGTTAAAATTACGGTTGAAATGTTGTGGAATTTGAATGATTAAATTATTAATGGAGCGAGGAAAGTGATCTTTTTCACGGAGGTTCCTACTTTGATATAGGAGATAAAAAAAGATTTTTGGAAATCCAAACTCTATGGGGATGAAAAGATTGAAATACTGCTGTAAGTAAAATCTAACTACTGAAGTTGCCGATAGAACTATTCACATATAGATTGTAAACACAAATATAACATTTTAAAATATCAACAAAAAATTATAGTGCATATTTAGTTTTCTTAAAATTAACCATAAAGGGGTTTGTATAAAGGTTGAATTTTTGTAGAACCGAAGTAACGCACAGCTAAACTACTCGAAATACAAACATGAAATTAAACATACGGGTTACTTTTATTATGTACAGCAGCACTAACAAAGGATATCAGGAAATTCTGATGTATAGAAAATCTAAGCCGTTGCAGTTACAGATCTCAAATATGGTACTTTGGTCATATACGAGTATATAGAAATGAGAAACAAAAAATAACGCAAAAGTTTTTTTTTTTTTTTAATTAGCAGTAATTTCTAATCAGGGAGGGAATAACTGTTGCAATATGGTATGGAATATGGATTAAAATAATAGAGTGAAAGGATTTTAAAAAGATTGCGTTAAAAGGGATGAATTAAGAGATGAATTTCGTATAGGTAATTAAAACCAGCTAATCACCAATCCCGGCTGATCCAGGCCCAGTTCACCCGGTTGCGGATACTTTTTGAGTCCCCATTAGTAAGATATTATTTCGTGTACTGATACTAACTTATGTATGTATATTTACTCAATGTGACTGCTTTCGTGCTGCTTTTCTTGTCCCGTCCCCTTATATCAAAATCGGTTCCAACTCATTCCATCCCATGACTCAAGGCATATATATGTAGTCTTGTCCTCTTCTGTCCCACGCCATGCCTTTGAGTTTGAAAGTGTAACCAATAGATTATGATTCCTTATACATAATAAAAATAATAATAATAAAAAGAATTGCACAAATTTTAACTATAGAAATATATTTTGTTTACTAAAACACTATCAACATTTATCAATAGTATGACATAACCTATAAACTCAGTTTCTCAACTTTTGTGTCAATCTAACAATTAATCAATCAATCATAGTTTACGATAATGAAATATCAGTGTACAATTATTTACCTTTATTGTTGTAGTTGTTGTAAATGATAAATGACGAATCTAAGCACTCCATATTTTCACTACAGACACAGCTGACGATACTTTAACCACACGTGTGAACTTGTATTGTGACGCTTTCTTGTTTTTCCAACGCCAAGAACGTTCGAGAAAGACAAAGACAGAGACACAAGCATGCGCCGATTCAACGCGCCTAATTCTCTAGTGCTGCGCGCGCCGCAGACCGATCATAGTTGAGTGGGAGAGAGACGCAAGGCATTCGGCGGGCCTCTCTCTCGTTCGGTGACTCATCGTAACCAAGAAGCTTATACCCAAATGGAGATTGCATTCCGTATAAAACACTGAAGCACAAAAATTTGACCTTGAATGCAGTCGCTGTTACCTGCTATCCTTTTCTTTAGGCTGACAATGAATGAAAATGACATTTTGTTCATTCATTGTCACTCGAAAGAAAAGGATAAAAGGCAACAGCGACGTCATTCAAGGTAAAATTTTTGTGCTTCACTTTTATATACGGAATGCAATCTCCATTTGGGTATAAGCTTCTTGATCGTAACGTTACCGGGCGTTACACTTTTTCATAAGTGACTCCCAGCCGCAACCTAATTTAAGACGTTGTCACGTCAAAAAATAAAAATCTTTATTGACACTAAAAATATGCAATTACTTACAAATTCAATGTTGTCACTGTTATACACGTAATGCACATGGTTTGATGAACACTAGCATCTAAACTAGGCCGGGCCTGTACCTTAGAGGCTAGTCACTTCCTATGACATTAGTTTTGTTCATAGAACACTAAATATTGTAAGAAACTACAGACTAAGATAACATAATCATTTTGTTAAAATATATTTATTTTTTGCATACCCACAATCGTTTACAATAATAGTTAGACCACAGTGTCTGCGAACCTCTGCTTGAATATATTTAAGCAAAGTTTTAATTAAAGGATAAGAAAATTAAGTAAAAAAAGCACTTCAAAACTAGCAATGTGTGTAATAGGTTTCTATTTGTAATGTATTAATAAGTTTTCAACTTCGTCATATGAGCGAGTTTTTAACCAATGTCTGACAACTTTTTTACATATATGATTATTAAGTGGATAGATTTTTAATATTTTATTCAATTTATTGTAAAGCATGGGGCTTAGGTAACATTGAAATTTATTTATAAAATGGGTCTTATAATAAACAGACGGACATAACCTATCATGTCTTCTAACTCGAGCTACATAAAGGCTATAATTAAGTTTTTTGTGCTGGGATAATATGGTGTTATAGACAAATAGCTGACGCACCGTTAAAACATCAATTTCATCATAAAGTTGGGATGTGGAATGCCTAAAAGATTTGAATGTCATCACTTTCAGTAATGCGCGTTGAGCTCTTTCTAGTTTTAAAAGGTGTGTTTTTTTGGCCCCTCCCCACGATGTGATACAATAAGACAAAATAGACTCAGCCAAAGCAAAGTAAACGGATTTTAGTAAAGTAAAATCCGCAACGTGTCGTAGTTTTTTGAATACATACATTAATTTTCTAGTCCTCTCCGTAGTGTAGCTGATATGTGGTTCCCATGTCAAATTTTCATCGAGATGTACACCTAAGTACTTCATAGTTTTAGTTCTTTCTAGGTATCTACAATCGCACGTGTCTTTGGATGTATTGCGACAATAGTGTACTTGAAGCTGAAAGTTAGCGTGTGGTGGAAGTGTTCTTTTCGTGTTGGAGAAGAGCATATATTTTGTTTAGGCGACATTAAGTGTGAGATGGTTGTGATTTAGCCAGCCTATAATTTTTTGTAGTCCCATCTCAGCTTGAATCCTAACGTTATTCCAAGTTGTATCATGAAAAATTAATGCTGTGTCGTCAGCGTAAGTAAAAATCTTACAGTTATTTATTTGTAAGTCACATAAATCATTTATATAGATAAGGATTAATGTCGGTCCGAGAACACTCCCCTGGGGAACGCCATAATTTACAGGTATATCGTTGCTAACTAGACCACCTATGTTAACCCGTTGTATTCTGTTTTTTAAGTAATCTTTAAAAACCATTTGTGATAGGCCTCTAATACCAATATTTTCCATTTTGTTTAGAAGTTTGGGTATAGAAACTGTGTCGAATGCTTTTGACAAATCTAAGAACACCCCAACACATTTGTCTCTGTTATCTATGTGTTTAGCAATATCATCACTCAGGTCCGATACAGCCTGTGCAGTAGATTTCCCTGCTCTAAAACCATACTGATGTTTTGATAGGACGTTTTCTTTATCTAAATATGATATTAGTCTTTTGTTAAGGAGTTTTTCTAAGACTTTAGAAAGTGCAGGTAGCACTGAGATTGGACGGTAATTACTGACGATATCTTTGTTTCCTGATTTGTAAATAGGATGTATGATTGATATTTTAAAGACATCTGGAAATATCCCAGTTTCGAAGCATTGATTTGCAATACGTGTAAGTGGGGGTACGATGATATTCTTTGCCATTATTATCAGCCTCGTGGGTATTATACATCCCACGTCTGTCGTAAATACGTAAGTCTGCCAACCCGCACTAGGCCAGCGTGGTGGACTATATGGCCTAACCACTCTGAATCGTACTCACGATTGTAGAGTAGGCCCGTGCCCTGCAGTGGGACGTATATGGGCTGATACAGAATACATCCCACACGAGCACTACAATTTTCGGAATAATAAGTACCATGTGTCCGGGTGTCAGCTACCACCAAATTTCATACCAAATTTCAGCATAATTAGTTCAGTGGCTTCTGAGACTAGCGCGCACAAAAGCACTGACAAATAGACAATCATACCGACAAAATTTCTAAGTAGCATTTTTTAGATGTATTTCGCTAATTCAGTCCCCCATAATAGTTGTTCTTATTATATATCTTCCATGTACAGATATCAGTTACAAATTTATTATATTTACATAATACATAATATTTAGACGGAATTACTATTCCGTCTATGTTTTTTTTTTATTATCTTTCTTTATTTAGGGACTTTTGCCCAACCAAGATACGTCAGTTCTGATTTAATTTAATAGCCCCTCTACAATCTATATTATGGCCCCATGCTGGACCAGATGCAGCGGGACGGTCATGCAAATGGTAGAAACGCAACTAGACGATGGAGACATTCAGTTATAATTTCTTCGTTTTTACATATGAAAGTGAAAAACGTGAGGTGCTTACGGCAGTTATCTTCCAGCACCCAACGTTATTTTTAACTATAAAGATAACGTATTTGTCTCCATTTACTAATCTTTTTCTTCTCCGTTTTATAACCCCTCTTTACCCAATCCCTTGGGAAATAAGCTGATAAATGCGTGACGAGAAACTTACGAAAAGGCCTGTGATCGAACGAGGCGATCGAAGTGCATTTACTGAGATTAATTTATGTATACATGTTACGGTAAATGTGATTAATTGAAAATTATTAATAATTTTACAAAATTATTAATAATAACCACATGTTTTGGTAATTATTAATAATTCACGACACATATTGGTGAAAGTGATAAAATAAATAAAAACTCAATGTTTTTTGACCAGCAGGTATTTATTTATAATATTAAACACAGTCTTACAATTACATTAATTAGAGATCACACAAACAAGGTTACTTAAGGCAGAGTGATGTAAAGCGAATCAAAATCAAAACAATAATGAGCCGAAGTGGTAGAATATAGAATAGGGCAGCATGAGGGGGTGGGTTGGGAGGAGTGGAAGGAGAGGGGAAGTGGCGCACCTCCCCTGGTACCACTCCCATGAAAAGGTAACGCACCATTCCTGAGAAATATCTATTATAACAACCTAACCCTTAAAACACTTGTTGTCAATACAAATTTGCTTCTGCATCGTCTCCGGCGCTACGGGAAGTTCAGCCCCTTCGCCCTTGCGTAACAAAAGATAGGCACCCATGCTCACCTCCGCAGCTTCGGCTTGCTGGTCACCTCCGGCGACCAGCCTCAGCCGCTGCGGCTCGCACGGTTGCCTATCCTTCGTTACAGCGGGCGGGGGCTGCTCTCCCTCCGCGCCTCCGGCTTTTTATATACACTCTAGGGTCGGTAGCCAAAAGACTACGTGAAGTCGGGGTGTTCCGAGTCGGTTTTGGGGCACAGTCGACCTAACTGATCCATAAAGCCATTGAAAATTATTAATAATTTTACAAAATTATTAATAATTACCAAAACATGTGGTTATTATTAATAATTTTGTAAAATTATTAATAATTTTCAATTAATCACATTTACCGTAACATACATATATTCAGTAGACACGTGGTTCCTAACCTGAGGATAATTACCCCCGCGGGGGTAAAAGTTGTATTTTGCGGGGGTAACAATTAGCTTGTTTTTTTCTTAAGTGAAACAAAATCTAATATTACCAAACATAAACTTGGAAGGAGTGGTAAAATCAGTTACCCTAGTTAGATCATAGGGGTAACGGACCTAAAAAAGTTAGGAATCACGGCGGTAGACCGACTAACGAATATATAATATATATTATCCATACTTTGACCAAGGCCCAAATACTTCATCATTTCAAAAACGTGAACGTGCCAACTAAAGTGAAGAAAAGCGAAGTGTTGGAATAAAAATGGTGGCCGCGCTCTGCGGAAGGACAGGTCATTAGGCGATAATTGTCTGAGAGGATCATAAATTAGTTAATGCAGAGTGGTACACTAATAACTGTTTGCCACTTATTTTGTAAATGGTTCGAAAGAAACGACCTTGCAGCAGGATCCTCCTTCGTCACGATAATGCCTCGCCGCACACCGCAAGACAAACGATCGACTATTTGGCGACTTCATAAGGGGGATTATTAGGTCACCCGCGGTATAGTCCCAAACTCGCACCCTGCGATTTTTATATATTCCCGCAAATAAAAAGAAAACTTCGAGAAAAATGTTTTATGGACGCCGAGTAAGCAGTGGCAGCGTTTCAAAAGCCCATCGTAGAGACCACTAAGGCCGAGTGGGCAAAATGATTTTCTCAGTGGTTCCGTCGTATGGGGCGTTGTATTGATGGACGCTATTTTGAAGAGTTATAATAAAACGAATAACTTGCTAGTTCGCTTAGTATTTGATTTTCTCAGAACTTTCACTCTTTGTTTGACTCTCGTATAAAAGGTGTTTCCTTGGAAGTTTAGACACTTTTAATGGTTCTTTCATTTCGCCAGGCATATTGAATCAAGCTTATAACTTCCAAGGCCACTACGATCGGAACTTAACAATATCTGATCGTGGGATTCCTATGTCAGAGGCACGCGCAGACAAACTTTCAGCGTTTATAAATTAACAAAAATTTGGCAGCCACAGGCTTTTACTCTTTATGCCATCAGACGCCACTACATACAAATAAACACCCTTCAGATCAAACCTTTAATTACTAAGCTTTTATCAGAGAACCCCACAATTAGGGAATGCAATCTTGTTCTCGCGAGATCTCGGCCTTTTTTAGCGAGATTGATCTCGGACGAAAAAATCGGCGAGATCTCGCGAGTTTAACGAGATTGCACTCGAGCATAAAAACATTTGATTTGTTTACTAAGGCTCAGTTGCACCAAGTAACTTTGCCAATACCTTTGCCTATGAAAATGTCATTGCCATATATTTGAGATGTATTTGACCTTGCAAATGTATGGAATTGACAGTTTCAAGGGCAAAGGTATTGGCAAAGTTAGTTTGTGCAATTGAGCCTAATAGTTGTTGCTAGCTAACGTGATGGAGTGTCATTGCATTCGAGTATTTTTTGGGTTATTGTTTGTTATAAAAAGTGTTGTCTTATTGAAATAAAACTATTATTTACGGATTTTATCGCGGATTCGGTTTAATTTTTACATTTTTTGAGTTCCTGACGTTTCTATTACTTTACAGCTTTCGTGGTCACGAGGAGGACTCC
The DNA here is from genome assembly GCA_023078785.2 of Hyles euphorbiae. Taxonomy (NCBI): domain Eukaryota; kingdom Metazoa; phylum Arthropoda; class Insecta; order Lepidoptera; family Sphingidae; genus Hyles; species Hyles euphorbiae. The sequence goes on along the minus strand of CM041051.1, from coordinate 8,675,831 downwards.
TGACTGTTGTCTTATTAAAAGATTTTTGTTTGATATTAGAAGAGAAGACTGCTTATTTCTCTCATTTGTTATTTGATAGATACGTATGCCAGAGTTTACTGCTTAGGCTGAGTTGCAGAAAGTAACTTTGCCTGTAGCAAACGTCAAATCAACCGTCAAAGTTACAGTTACGCCATTTTCGGGTTGCAGAAATCTAACTCTTGACAAAATGACGTCACAAATAACATTACCTTTAGCTCCACAGTTTCGGGCGGTTAAGGGCTAAAGTTACAGACATGTCTGTAAAATGTCAACCATAGATAATACAATATATAGGAAAATGTCAACTATCAAAACCAAGAAGCTTTTTAGAAGAATTAAAATTGATTAATGTCTTTACTACGAGATATTTTATGGGAATCGAGAACTTCAAGTGACGATACTTCAATAAAGTGTGTTGGGTTATGTCTTTGGAAGTAACATAAATGACATATTTGTACAAGATCACCTTATTGCATGGTTTTCCTTTTTTTCATCAGTTTTTCACGTTATGTGGCCAGCCGCATAGCAATAGCAATTAATTATAATCTCTTTTTTTTACACTCATTTGGTATTATTTTGTACAAAATTGGCGACAATCAGCATCATAATATTTGCATTGTCAACTCCCAGTATCTAAATATCGTCGATCGCAAATTCCTATAATTGAAACAGTATTGTGAACTGTAAAGCACAAATTTTGATTTAAAAAAATACAAACAAACATACAAGTGAAGCTAATATAAAGCGTGTAATGAAACAGACTCACAATTTCAAAGAAAATTGAAATTTGTATTGAAGTGTTGTCACTGATAAAAAATTACCCCTGTAGCGTTTTGGGGTGTTAAAACGTTTTTTTCCTGGTCACCCGTTTAACTTTACCTTTAGCAATTCCTACAGTGGTGCAACAGACGGATTGTCAAATTCAGTGGGTCATGGTCAAAGACACTGCTAAAGTTAACTTTACCTCTATCTTTAGCAGGACTTTTCCTGCAACTCACCCTTAGAAGTTTATTAAAAAATTATAGACAGATACGTCAATCAATGTTTGATGCAAAGTCTATTTAAAAAAATCGTGAAAATAAAAGTTTATCTTATATTTATTATTTTTTTCTAATTTATTATAATAGTGTGATTATATGCAAAAACCAACACACTAAACTACTAATCTCGCGAGATCTCGAAATTGGCGAGATTTCGTGAGATTCATAAACTCGCGGGATCTCGCTTTAGCCCCAGTCTCGCGAGATTTGCATTCCCTACCCACAATATTTGACCACTATTTTTTCAACTTATCGAAGGGTTATGAGTTCGACCTTTGCAATCTACCGAATGATGTTATGTGTTAAATTGGTTATATTTATTAATACGTACATATAATATGTATACAACGTAGGCCTCGACGATCGTGCGACTGCCTCGATGGCGTAGTAGTATTACGGTACGGTTACAAAGTTAAGGTCTCGGGTCCGAATCCCGGGTTGAGCAAACTGATAATTGATTTTTCGATTCATTACTATCAGGCTGTAATCAGAAATTTGTGCGCGATATGGCGATAGGCTCACCCCCTATCAAATTGTAGGACGAAAAATCCAAGGCGAAATGTGGGTATCCTAGCCCCTCTGCCTACCACTTCTGGGAAAAAGCGACACCCAACAGTCACATACATAGTCCTGACCCCACACTAAGACAGTCTTAGACTTTTCGGTCTCACAAACACCCAGACCCGGAAGAAATTTTTCTGGGCCGCACAAACGTTTCTCTCGGTGCGGGGATCGAACCCGCGGCCTCTCGTTTCTCAGGCGGCGTCTAACCAACTGCACCACGGAGGCTGTCTGAATGTTATTTATGTGAGTATTTATGTATGCAACGAATATAATATGACTATTGTGAGCAGTAATCAAATAATGCATTAATGGTTAATGAGGTTATAAGGTAGCGTAAAAAATAGAACAAATCAATATATCAATAAGTACATAGCAATAAAAAAACATTGTGGTGCTTTAAATGTATCTTTTTTTTTGCTTCAATAATAAAAAAATAATCGTAATAACACGGTTCAAACCAATTATACATGCTAACAGAATCGTTGCACCACATTCTGCACCGACAACGATATATTTCAGTAGCCAATAGTGTCATTTCCTTTTTTCTAGATCAATTAGGAACACTAAATTATCTTCAAATAGTAACATTTGAAGTAATATTTGAGATCCATATAGTTCTAGAAGTCGGTTAAAACGTAGGAATGAAGTTTTGAAAGACATTCAACAGTTAAGAATTGGCCAACGCATATATAATAATACATCTAGCGACGGAGCATATATTATTTCTGTCTTTAGCAGATATTTAGTAAAAAACAAATGAACTATATTGTATACACGTAACTACTTGTGCCAGACGAATCATATTCAAATGTGTCGAAAGAGTGATATATTAACGAACAACCTACGCTGTATTTATACGTACCTGTGTTCCAACACGCGTTTATCGAACCAAGTACTGTGCATGGTGGTCAGAGATTCTGCGAAACAATCCAATTCAACCTCGCTTCTGTCGATGCGTACCAGCGGCTTGTCCACACCGACTTCGGACTTTTCTGGTATTTCCACGGCTTCATCGCCGGCGAAAAACTTAATTATAGGACGTTTATTCTTTGAAGAGGAGTTTGCGCGTGCGCGAATATCTTGCGGGTTCAACGAAGGTGAAAGAGGGTATGCACTCTCAAACGCGTCAGGCATATTGGAACGAGTTAACACGTAAAAATAAACCGCTTGCTTTAGTTACCAAACTGTGACTGATGTGGACAAAACAACTCTCACACGTAAATCGTTAGGAGCCGATAACAATGACCCCCCAGCAAACGCAGATAACCTAAGTAGCTGAGTGATGCAAATAGTGCTATAAATTAGGAGACATTCGCAAGTAACGGCAATAAATAATTGTAATCAACATGCTAAATGATCACAAGAAAACATATATATATTGACGCGTATAATTGTGAATCATGAGTATATGTAACTGGAATATGTGACCTTGCATTAAATATTTGAAGAGCATGGAAATAGAGTGTATGCATACAAGCATCACGCATTTAGCATTAAGTGCATAATAACTGTTCATGATACGCCAATTGTTCTAGTTGATTATAATTCATTGTTTGAATAATCAACAGTAAATTTGATAAGCATTTTTTCTTGAATTTTAAAACACATTCAGCCTCTTTTATCGTAATTAAATGAAGAATAACTGTAGATTGCATATTGCAATAAATTGCGCTAATATTATTAGTAAGTTAGATAAAAAAATGAAGCTTTATCAAGATTTCCACTTCATTAGTAGAAAAAAATATTACTCTTTGTCACTAGAACCCATTGACAAACATTGGAGTATTTTTTTTAATCAATGGATGAACCACTTCAAATATTAAAAATATATAAAAGGATATACAGAATCAGTATTATTAAATAGCCTTTACCTCAATTAACTAGTATCTTCTTGCCTCCCATGCACACCTTAGCACAAATATTATATATTAAATTACTCACCTATGTTCTGCACGCCGATAATACTTCTTGGACAATACAGGGTTCTCCGGTATAATAATGCAATCCTTATTATTCAAAGAGTCATCCATTTTAATTTTAGGTCTTCTAATGTTATGCTTAGAGAAAATATAAATAAAATTAAAATATCTTTGGTTTTCCGGTAGTCTCACAATGCTTGACAATCTGAACATGCAATCGCAGGCCTTATTCTTTATGTGACACCTAAAAAAATTTATAAATTACAAGTGTTAAAATCAATTAAAATCAACCATTTGTTACTAAAATTTTAATGGGAACACACACATGTATAGTAACATTGTTTCTGCTATATAATATGATAAATGTAAAGTAGTCAATAGCTTTTAAATAGATATATAAAACTACCCTCAACACAAGACTCATTTTAGTATGAGGTTGTACACTGCAGTTATATTTTATTTTATTGTCAGTTGTTGCTGATTATTATTGGAAATTTTACTCCACAAAAAGATTATGTGATGTGGATGCATCATTAGAGCTTATATATTCATTTCAAATTTCTTGTAGTAATGTTTTGTTTTATTTATTACTTAGGCACAAAATATAGGAAGACAAAATAAATAGTGCAAAATACCTGGTTATAATGTTTATAGATGAGTTAATGATTTATTGCGTTAAGTAAAATAAAAAATTAAAAGACAACAACAATTTCCTTTAGAATAGTTTTCATAACAAAAATTTGTTACTGTAAATATTAAATAATAATGAAAATGTACATTTTGAATACTTATATGGAACTATTAAAAGCAACATTTAATTTAAAAAAGGGCAAGGGAAATCAACCTATACTTTTAGGTGCAATAGCATGGTTATTTATTTAAAGAAAAAATCGTAACTGCCTTGTTACAAGAGAATAAAAAGAGCCAAATACTAAATTTAGCTCGCCGAACACAACATTTCAATGACTCACGATGGAAAAATAATCAGTGGCTTTATGTAAACTTACCAATATAAATTCACTCTTTTTACTAATACGCGTGTAATATACGTGCGAAATTTTATAGCACAGAAATGTTATTAATTCAGATTTCATAAATGTGCAACAGAAACAATCTCTCCATTTCTTTTCTATATCAGCTGTCAAACAGCAAACACCGACATAGGTACGTCATCGTGACGTCAGCGATAATAACAAAGAAAGGTTTGTAAAATACGTAGTACGTATTTTTCACAGTATATTTGCAACGTAGACGGAGAAACTAATAGACGGAGTCACATGTTCTATCCCTTTTCCACAAAACGAAAGAGATTTATACATAACATTCATGTAAGAAAGAGATGCAAGCTTTTGTAACCTGTCCTTATCGGCGTAACCGCTTGACTCCAGGAAATTTGACGTTTTGGAGGCAAATATTTACATTATTTGGGGTGGCCAGCGGTCCAAAGGTTGATATTCCCTAAAACAAACTATATTAATAGATTTAAATTACATATTAAAAAACAAACTTCAATAATTATCTTTTATTTTTTAAACTTTTTCCTTATATGTTTTGAACTGTATATGGATGCACAATAGATATTATTTTTGAAATAAAACTATTTACGAATTTTATCGCGGATTTGGTTTAAGTTTTGCTTTTTTTAACTTCTCCCCGCGACGTTTCGATTACTTTACAACTTTCGTGGTCACGGGGCGGACTAGATGTTGTTTTGTTATTAGCTTTTATTACAATCGTTTTTATTTTCAGAACTAAATATTTACTTAAATTATGTTTATGTTATACAGTGTTTTTATTAGTTCTGGGTGATGGCTGACGACCCAGGTATGTAAGTGCATTGTAGTTCCTCTCAAAGTTAAAATATCGATATTTTAGCAATTATATTTTTTTAAAGAACGGTCAAAGTTTCCCGATACCTTAGGAAAAACGTGTCAACCTGGCCACACTCCCACAAATATCGCTATCTCATACTAGGTTACACGGTGGCTACCCCTGTGATTTGCAATGATGTTTTAATAAAGATGACGCATATCCAAGAAGCTTATACCCAAATGGAGATTGCATTCCGTATATAAAAGTGAAGCACAAAAATTTTACCTTGAATGACGTCGCTGATGCCTGCTATCCTTTTCTTTAGCGTAACAATGAATGAACTTCACGTGAACTTCATTCATTGTCACTCTAAAGAAAAGGATAGCAGGCAACAGCGATTGCATTCAAGGTCAAATTTTTGTGCTTCAGTGTTTTATACGGAATGCAATCTCCATTTGGGTATAAGCTTCTTGCGCATATCCATATTGCGTGACGTTCAAAAACTGTACTGCTATGCATATACATACTCATTTGTTAATACTTTATGACAATTTTAGTGAATGAAACAGATTATACAGAAAGTACGAGACGAAAAGAGATAGCATTGCGCTATCCAAACATAGAATCGAAGCGGTAAAGACAGAAGGGTGACGATAAATAAAACTACCTATTTGGTTTTATAAGTATATAATATATTAACTTTGAGGTTGCTACATGAGTCTACATGTGGTACGCCATCCTGTAACAAATATATTTTTATTTGCTTACAAACTTGAAAAAATAAAAAATAAATTGATTACCGTTTTTTATATTAGTTTATGGTAAGCAGGCACTGAAAAATCGATTTCTTAATAATACTATTATTTGTTGTATTGATGACAAGTGATATGACCGCTCGTGGACATAAGCGAAACCAAGACACCTTAAATTACTTTCACTTTGCTCGCCATCCCGAGACATAAGATCTTAAGTATAAGTACAGCGATTACTCGGGCGAGAATGTCCTTTGAACCGGAACATAACATGGCATTTAAACTGCCGTGTGGCGGGGGAAATAGACATTGCGGTGGTACCTACACATGGCGGTAACGTATGAGCGACCTGCCACTGGTAAACAACCGATGGTGCAGGTTTTTTAGGTGGATATATATTTTTTCGTAGTTGTATATTTTTATTCATAATTAAATGTGCTAAACCAATATTAATCAGTTTTAAAGTATCCAGTTACGATCCCCTCTTTTTGTCCGAGCTGTGCTTAGTGCATATCCATTTACGTCTCAAAAGCTCATCACGTGAAAATCTGGAAACATTCAATGATATATGTAAATAATATAGTCATTCAAAATATATGGGGAAGCTAATGTATTTTGTAATGTTCGTGGTTGGATTAAGTTATTTATTATGACTTTTACTGGTGGTAGGTCTCTCATATGTGAGAGGCCATCTGGGTAGGTACCACCGCAATGTCTATTTCTCCCGTGAAACAACACTGCGTAAATGCACTGTTGTGTTTCGGATTGAAGGACATTGTAGCCAGAGTAACTACTGGACATATTGAGACTTAACATCTTATGTCTCAGGATGGCGAGCGCAGTGGAATGTTGCTACTGTTTATGAGCGGTCGTATCGCTTACCATCAGGCGAACGGCTTGCTCGTCTCGCCATTCCTTGCAATAAAAAAAAAAATGAAAATATTTCATCACGAATAACTTAATCGTTTTAAATATGATTGAATTAGAAACAAATATACAATTATCCAAATCCATTCAAACTGTCATCGTCAATTTTCTGTGTGATCGGTTTCGCTTCTGACTTGTTAATCTATGACGTACGCTTTTTGTCCCTATCGCACTTAACAATCTTTGTATTAAGCGATCCTTCTTACACAATTGAAGGCGGTATTTGCTAATTTAAAATAAAAATTAAATTTTGTGTGGTTTTTATATACTTACGTATGGTGTGTAGGTCCCATTTAGTTTCATATTTTTGCACCATTGTTTTAACACTCTTAAAACACACAATTCGACACTTTAGACAATATTTTCGAAATAAATTATGTTGACAGCACTGAGGTCTTCCCTCTGTCGCCGTTGCTATGCGACTAAATGAAATTACACCAATTGCCCGAATTTGAACGCCTCACTTTTGAAGTGCTAGTGCGATATCTACGTCGTATTTGTATAATATATCATTGGTATATTTCCAATATTTTTTGTTGCAATTGGTCAACACGATGGTTTTCGCTAACCAAAAGCATAATCAATATGATGTAGAATAGTACTGTGCAAAAAATAGACCACTAGGTAGTGTATAAATTTTCCGAAAAATCCGACTTTTTGTTCAAAAAGCAACCATGAGATTTGAAGACCACCGTAAAGGACTTCACAGACGGGATGTAAGTATACCATATAAAAGGAATCATGAATATAAGAAGATAAAATAGTTAGTAACACTATTTTACAATTTACAAGATGCCTAATTTGGGATGCCACGTGCGTTAGGACTTTCGCCGTGAGCCACTTAGGCCTAACGTAGTGTTTATTTCCTCTATGCTTAGAGCGGCTGCAGCTGCTGCTGAAGTAGCTACCGAGTCGAAGCGAGCAAAATATGCTCCTCTTTTAAGGAGTTATTTTTTTGTTCCTTTTGCCGTTAAGGTGACTGGGTCTTAGGGAACTTAAGCCAAGTATTTATTAAGGACATTCTCCGTCGTCTTAGAGATCTGGGTGGGGACTATCGCTCTGGGTGGTTTCTTACGCAAAGGATTGCTATTGATTGCTATCACCATCCAAAGAGGAAATGAGGAAATGCCTGCAGTATTTTGGGCTCTTTTGCCCCAGGGATGATGACAGGTGGTCTATTTGATTACGTACTGTACGATGTTTGTACGATTGAGAGTGGTTAGGCCATATATTCCACCACGCTACTAGATTATATTTTTGTTTAAAAAATATAATTTAAACATTTATTTACAATTCCCAATGTATGTGATGATAAAATGCATGAAATATAGTAAATAAACGAAAACTTCGATTTTTACCTATTTATCTGTAATATTAATCTTAATCGTCGCACCCGCGCCGCTGTCGCCCTCCTGCCGACTGTGCACTGTGCAGCGCTCGCTCGCCCTGCCCCGCCGTCGCGTGTTTCATGCGCGTTACCTATACTGTCCATGTTTTTGTGATGTTTTTGAATGCATCGCCGCCGCTCCGACGCCGCATCGCCTCGCCACCGCTCCGCCATCGCCATTTTCGTGCCCGCCAGCCTTAGGGTTCTAACTTCTATCAAACAACTCAATAAATTCAATTTCGATGCTCCAGACTATCTAGTTCCGCTCAGTGATTGACAAACAATTGAACTTTGCGCATTTGTGGTAGCGTACGCATATTTTTAGTTTTATAACTTTGAACGCTTTGATATGTGGTCGAAAAATTTACAACGAACGGCAAATACACAAATACTTACACATAAATTGCACAAATACCTGTGCCACAAAAGTGTTCAACTAAGTGCACAAATAAGTGTTCAAATATTGTTGCTATGTGTGGCGCTGGCAATAAAATAAACGAGTCTGTGACAGTTCCATGCCTGTACAACTCCGAATTGAACATTTTTCCATGGTATAATCTGTGGCGCAATTTGATTGCAAAACAAATCTGACAGTTCAGCGTTCAGCTTGCTCCCCTCCCGCAAGCCCTGCATTCCCTTCGGTCTCCTATTGCTCTGAAAACCGGCGTCTGCGCCGCCATTTTGGCCGCCATTACAGTTGTCAAGTTGTTTGTTGTGTGGTTTGTTGTTTATTGTGTTACTGAGATTATTACTGCGTATAGTATTAATCTTTGTTAAATAAATAGATTGTATTCAAGGATTTGTGAAAGTGCTGGAAAAATGTTAATATTCATGTTGAGAGGATTCATAAAGTAGCAGCAGAAAATATGATTTTTCTTTTCTCACGGAGCTACATCTGTACCAGAAATAAAAGCTATATCAAGACAGCCTTACGGCATTAATATGCGACCAAGGCACATAATTCCGATAAGCTTTTAAAAAATTGGAATTAGAGACAACAAATCATCATATTTTGCGAAATCAAAACCCAGGTTAGTAACTCAAACAACTTGTACTTTATACGCTTATGTTCTCGATATTTTGATGATAATGGTAACAAAGTGTACTGTTTCTTTTTTTGCAAATGGAACCAATAATATAGGTGGGGCGAATTTACATATATCGCCACAAATATAGTCTTGGATAGACACATAACTCATTAACAAGAAATTGATTTCTATGAAACCGATTGCCTTCATACCAAAATGAATACATAAATACATAAATCAAATGACCAATATGTCATACTTGAAATAATAAAATAGATTAAGGTATTTGATCATTGAATATTCATCAAAGTCATCATTTGTATGTGTATGTATCAGCCCATATACGTCCCACTGCAGGGCACGGGCCTACTCTACTATCGACAGTGCGATTGAGAGTGGTTAGGCCTCACAGTCATAATTTATGTTCTTTAAAATAAAATGGAATCAAAGCAAATTAACTAATTAATGTCCTTATAATCATCAGTTGTCTGAAAATTATTTTGTAAAATATTACAGTAAATAGTAATCATTTAAAATCAAAGCAAGAATTTTAAAGTGTGTGTTTTAATTCTAATTGTATCTGTCAAGTCAACATTGTCAATTAATTTCTCTAATTTATTTTCAGTTCAAAAGCTGCGTTAAAGTTTTCTGCAGAACTATATCTGCTGCTCTCCTTTACACAACAAATTATTGTAAGTATTGAAAAATCATACAATCAGTCCATTTTATTTGATAGTTAATTTAATGCAGTGTAAAAGACTTTGTTTGTGTTCATGAACTTGATGAAGATTTAAGCTTTTGTTTTGTGTCATATAAAGTAGATATAAACACTGTAGGAATTGAAACAAGTTTTTGATTTCTTATGTTTATGATTGTGCATTTCGAAACTTTTTAATAGAATGAAATAGAATCAACTATACCCCATTAGTAAGTCAAACTCAAACTATATCTTTTTGTTATTATTGATATTTTTCATTCCAGCAACATACACCAATGAAAACTCAGTCTGCTCGACGACAAATAAGACTACTGCAAAAGTGGCCTTTTTAAAAATAAATACTACTATCAATGCAGTAATAGAAAATCCGGAGTATCACACATTTTGGCCAGAAGCAATAAAAACAAAAGAAAAGTCAGTACCCTTTATAAAATATAACTATTACTATACTCTATCGGTTTAGGTACTTAACTAAATGTGACGCATGGTTGTTCAACATTTTATTGCAATGTCCAATTTACGAATATTTTCTTAGTCAACCAAGTAACAAGTATTTACAACAGTTAACAGCAGCTGATAACAAATAATAATTAAAAAAGACTAAAGAACAACGATGAACACTTCCAAACACTTCACCACTTTACGAAAACAGTAAGTACATTAACGCAATGAATAATAATTGGCTGCCATAGATAACATATGATGATGCTTAGTTATCCAACCTAAAGCATTATCTTTAATTTAAATGGTAGCATTACGATAAAGTCGTACTACTAGATTTTGTAGCATATTATATCTTGTAACTTTTATGAAAATGTTTTGGATGCCTGTTTAGGTCTTTTTTATAGATATATTGCATTATGCAAAATCAGATAATTTAATTATGATCTTACATAATTTAATTGTTTCCAAGCTCACACATTCATAATTATTACGATCGTTATAATAAATTGGGCATGCAATGTAGTATATATATATATATAATAGTTATTTACGTAAACATTTTTTGGTCTTCAATAAATTTAGAAATGAAAAATGACAATGTTAAATAACTTTTTTTATGGTTTGTTTACATTTAGTTAAGTACCTAAACTGATAGAGTATAGGTTAAAATGGTTTATGAGGGTGTGGAAGTGTTTAAAATAATATCATATTAATATATTGAGACACCACAAATATTTTAATTCCGACCCTATTGAAAAGAAAATCAGACAAATTTGTATAATTATAGATACAATGATGCTAACTGCCACACCTCCAGTTGAACCTCCAAATCTTTCATAAATAGTTTCAATTGGTATGATGATTAGACAAATATAGCTATAATTTTAAATAAATTATTCGAAAATGGAATTTATGGACAGTCAAATCATCAAAAGAAAATATGTGTTATTGGGAATATACTAAAGCAGGCTCATTGAGAAGGCACGAAAACTCACTTGCAGGCCTATGCTGCTGGGTGGTTAGTAAAGAAAGTAATTAGTTACATAAATGGTTGTGAATGCCAAGATAAGATAACGAGAGATGTAAGTCTTGGCATTTACAGTTGGATCAGTATTTGATAATTTGAGATTGTTCATAAAATTAGGCACAAGTACCTATTTGAAGGAGCAGTGATGTTGTTTAACAGCTAATACTGATAACTTAATTTAAATGTATGAATTTAAATGTATCTAAATGTTACCAAATAAGCTTTTCCAGAAAAAATAATTACGTAATTTTTCTTACATAATTGATAATATCGAAATTAATCGAGTTAATGAAATATGTGATTTGGGCATTATTCACGACCATAAACTCATATTTGACTAACATGTAGATAGAATTGTTAATAAAGCATCAAAAGCATTAGGATTTTTAGAGTTTCATCAGAATTCAATTCACTTAAATGTATTAAAATACTGTATTGTTCTTTCGTACGCCGTAGCCACTTAGAGTATGCATCGCAGGTGTGGAACCCTCGGTATGAGATTTATAAACCCCGTATCGAGGCCATACAAAAGAAATTTTTACACTATTTGGACTTCAGGGCTAGACAGGTCTCTAATGATTATATTAATTGCTGTAAAAAGTATCATTTCTTACCATTATACTTGCGACGCGACAGTAATGACATATGTTATTTGGTGAACATTGCTAATGGTAGCATTGACTGTGAACAACTTTTGAGTGGGATATTTATCCATGCTCATTCAACTACGCTGAGACAACGGTCATTATTGTACGTACCATTTGCAACTACCAATTATAGACGCAATCCTTTTTTTTTACATAGTGACAATAAATTTAATGAGGTGTCATGCCATTTTGATTTTGATTTGTTTTGCACTAGTACATGGGTAGTAAAACACAAAATGAGCAATATGCTTTTTGAAACTTAATAATGAAAGGTCAAAAAGTACACCTTGTGTAACTCAAAATGTATATTTAAACATTATATATTGTAATGTTTGATTGTTACTTTTGGTTTTGTTTTCTTTTCTTTGTCAATAATTTAATTAATATCTCTATCTGTCTCATAGAAAAAGTAGTTCATTCCTTAAATTAAAATAACTTATAATAGCTAGCATTTATAAATCGGTACACATTATGTAGACACTACAGTATCTTAGTATCTATTATTTGAAAGCTTGTTATTGGCAAATTCGTAACACACTTAAGATTTAAATATTTATGTCTGTAGGTAATTAGTCTGTAAGCTTTCTTAAAATTGTAAGATAAAATAAAATAAAAAAATAACTGGTAAGTGAAATCTAGAATAACATGTAAAAATATTTTTTCTTTAATTATTCGTTGTACAGAGTATTGACATTTCTAGAGTAACGAAAATTACTATGTTACATAAATTTCAGCAAAAATATGTATTATTTAAGTACAAAAAACCATTAAAAATAAATCATTTAATAAATATTTTTAAGTGTTTTATTCACAATCTATAGATTTTTCATCTAAAAAGTTACACTTTATTATTTTGTTAAGTTTCTTTGGATCACTTTAATGTGATTCATAGAGACTTAACAAAATAATAAAAACGAAAAAAAATATCCTATGCAGCCACGCGCAAGACTGAATACAACTGCCTTTGCCTGTATTCCTTATTTATATTAAAAAAGAATAATCTTGATAATCTGTCAACTGACATTCGTGATCGAAAGAATGAGCGGCTATGGCTAAAGATTATATAGGCCAGTTATCCGTCTGTTTCTAATTGGTCTGTGGACAGTTCTAAGAGCTAGTCACGTGACCACAGACGTCATCGGCTGTAGAAATTTGTTAAAAAATGTTTTTATATTTTATTTATTTGTATTAGGTATCTGAAATCATAGATAAAGTTGAAAACTTAATTAAAACAAGTTGTTTACCATTTGATGTACCTTAAAACGTAATGGCTTACACGGAGAAGGTGTCGCTTAGTGGCACCGCTTTATCATTCCTGTTGTATGAATGTGTAAATTCAGGAAACAGTCAGGTACTTCTACAACCAATACTTAAATTAATTCTTTTAATTGTTGGCTATTAGGTTTATAACTGACTTTTTCTTTGACAGGAAGGATTTCTTATCGGCGATGTGACTTCTGAAATAACTAATCACATATCTGACTCGCAGAGTGAAAATGCTCGATTGGACACACAAATTATAATCAGAACTGTATTACCATTGCCATCAGTGTCATTATTTTATTTTCCTACTGGAAAGATAAAGGAAGATGCACTCTCTGATTTATTGTCGAACACTGCAAATGAAGTCGTCGGTTGGTACAAATATAGGAAAAACACTAACATCAAACCTACATTCAGAGACAAACTAATAGCAAAAGGATTACAAAAGTATTTCGAGAAAAATCATGGTAAAAAAACTTTTGTAACATGCAATCTTTCTAATAGATCATCAGCAACTGGATCCACTCATACATTTATGTATAGGTTTGGTAAGATCAATTGCTTTGACATGTATGAATATATAGAAGATGTGACAGGCAACTTAGGCGAAAAACACATTGGGTACAAACGAGCTCAAAGGTTATCACCACATTGCATATTTAATAAAATAGTAAAAGAAACAAATGTTCAAAATAGTAACACAAGTGAAGCCATTCTACGCATACAGCAAGCAGTTGATGTCAGATTAATTAATGAAGCAAAAATTGCAGCCAAAAATGAAGCCAAGATTAGAGACCTAGAAGCAGAGATAAGAGAAATGAGTAATATTCTGTCAGATAAACATTCTACAGACTTGCATGATGCATATAATAAAATGATGGAAGAAAAATTTATGAACAGAGAAGCTGAGATGGCTAAAGAGTGTGTTCAAGCATTAAAAACACCTCTTAATTGTAATATTTTAAGTGGTAATAATATACCACTTGGTAACCACATATCAAATTATGAAAAAACTGATCAAGTGAAAGATAATGATGTTAATAGAAGGAGTCCGAATGCTTGTTTGATAACATCAAGTCCAACTAAATCATCATTAAACTATGCTGCTGCCTTGAGAAGTAATCCTGAAATGGCTTCTACAAGTGTAAGTATATTTAAAAAGGGTATTAATTTAGTAGGTATCAATTATATATATAAGTTATTTTCTTTACAAAATCTGTTATGCAATTTCATACATTCAAGATAGAAATTATCACTACATAGTATAAAACATAGTCGCTTCCTCTGTCCCTATGTCCCTTTGTATGCTTAAATCTTTTAAACTATGCAACGGTTTTTGATGCGGTTTTTAATAGATAGAGTGATTTAAGAGGAAGGTTTATATGTATAATATGTACATATTTAGTATTTTAGTATGTATATCTAATCTATTTGTACTCAAATAAATTTGAGCGTATTCAAAATTTCTGTATTAGATTTATATTTGGTCTACGCAAATATGATCACGTTTCTGAGTTTCGAGCTAAGCTCAAGTGGTTGCCCATACGACTTCGTCGGAATGCTCATATTTTATCTCTTCTGTACAATATCTTATTTAATCCTCTCACCCCTTCATATCTCAAAGAACGTTTTGTATTTCTTCATAAATCTCATTCTAAGTCCTTGAGGTCATCGGAGAATCTGAAACTGAGAATGCCGTTGCACACTACAACTTTCACAGATAAGTCGTTTGCAGTCCAAGCTGTACGACTGTGGAACGAGTTACCAACTATAGTAAGGCAGGCTCAAACACTGGTATCGTTTAAAAAAATGGTGAAAGACTACTATCTCTCTCATTAAATCTACAGACCGAGAAGTATAGTTTCTACATATAGAAAATAAACCTACAGGCAATTTATAGTATTTATAAGTGTTTATGCATAATCATAGTTATAGATTTGTATGTATGTATGTATGTATGTATGTATGTGTATATGTGTGTATGTGTATATATATATATATATGAATATATATTATATATAATATTAATTATTAATAATTCGTCTATAATTCTTATTTTACTGGAGCTTGTTTCCTTTATTTCCTAGACTGCCCCTCTCTTCTTCTCCTTATCTCGTATCCATCCAAAGGTTGTCTGTAAGAAATCGCCTAGAGCGATAAGACCGCCTTCTGTACTTTTTATTTTATATTATATGTTAATGTTGTCCTCTTTATGTGCAGTTAAGAATAAATAAATAAATAAATAAATTTGAAATCTATTTGTATTCAGCCAAAGCTGTGCCTGGCTGCTAGTTAAATATAAAATATAAATTATTTTACAACCATTGGTATTTCTTCATTAAAATATTATAATGAATTATTTTGAATAATTATTTTCTTTTTACAGAAGACAAATCATTACAATGAAGATTTGATCACATTTGATGTAGAAGACAAAAGAGTGAAAAAGACAATCATTATAAATGACGATGTGAAGTGTATTGGTGACAGTTCACCAGAGTACTAAGTGCCTTCTCCAATGTTATCATTTTCATGTTACCATAAGACAACTACTTAATTGTATAGGTATATTTTTGTCTGTTTATTCTGTTACTAATTTCTAATACTCATAAGCCAAACAATATTCTACATAATTGTGGACAGTAAATATATTATTGTATCTGATTATATAGCATTTACTTCACAAAAATCTACCAAATACTATTATAATCTCGTTTTATAGAATTGTAAAATCATTAAATGTAATTCTTGTCACTATATTGTATATTTGTTTTCATATACTTAAGTTACATTACTTTGATATTATTTTTATGATTAGATTCTTGTTAATGTGACATGCCAATACAGTATACTTAATTTTACTTATTTAATGTAAGACCTTGCATATAATATAATGAAACTCCTATATTATAGTACAATGCCCCTTTAAATGGTATAGAAATTGTAAATTATACATCATAATTCTTCTGTGATAATCAAGAGGGCAGTAAAACAAAGGGTTTTTTTTTAATCGTATTTTTAGAATATACCAATGATGTTTTACAAATAGACACAACATACACTAACTTAATAGTACAAAAAATGGCGCGATGCGTATTAAAATTTCAAATTGATTCGAAGAAAGAGTAAAAACGCAAGATATTAGAAGATGAATAGACATCGCTAGTTAACAATAATTGCCGCACGCTGATTGGCCAAAGCGCGTGTGACGTAGCAGCAAGCAAGAAAAACGGGATAATTTGTACATTATTTTAAATCATTTAAATCCATTTTTCAGCAGTTAGTTTTGAGAATAAGAACAGTCAGAAAAACATGCTTCTCCTACACTGGTTAAAGCATGACTGATTGCAATTAGCTTGCTTTCGTCTTGCCATAATAGCGGACAACGTATCTTTGTTATAAAAACATCTTAGGAATATACCTTAAACATGCTTTCTTCCTATCTAGATTGAATTAATCGATGTAATTGCGAAAGTTCATTTTCTTGTTCAATATGTTCTGTTTTTGACTATATTATAATCAAATATCACATCATCACATCACAATAATGTAATTATATTGATATTACATAATTATATGATATTGATATTTGATTACATGTACAATCAAAATCAGTAAATTTAAACGAATGCCTGCCTTTGACTTACTGCACTCTCGATTAACACAGCAGAATTGAGGTAACATAATAATTTTATTTTTTCTCCACTATATGTGTTTTGTGTAAATACTTCTTGATTTCAGTCATTTTGATTTTTCATTGTTTTTTATAAATCACAAGCAACACTACTTAGTTCATAAAAAATGCATAAACTGTATTTTAACCAGTTAAAATGTCTTATTGTTTGGTTGAAAGTAAGTAAGATTTGTACAGAATATTTTTGTAATAAAAATGTAAGTAACATTATGTTTATTATTAAGTGTTGAATCCAGGATGTTATTGTTCATACTGTATTAGTATGTTATTGAAATCAAACCCGGGTAAAGTTTTCTGTGAGGCCAATGTATTCCTTTAATTTACACATATAATTTTTTTCGCCCTAAATACTTAAAACCTGTAATACAACAATGAATTGTACCTATTATGAAAAAATAAACCCAGGTCTTTGCTTTGTTGGTTTTCAGATGTATTGATAAACAGACTAAAAAAAATATATTTTCAATATTCTGAATATTAACGAACACATAAAGGATCACAAACCAGATTTTTATTTTACTTTATTGTGGTCTAAATTAAAGAAGTAGACACACGTCTACTTTAAATTTACTATTTATTTAACTAAATTGGATGACCTGAATAAAACGAACTTGCCTAATCCAAGTATTTTTAATAAATTAACAAAATAAAATATGGCACATAAATAAATACAATCTTCAACATGATATACAATTCAAAATTATAAAGTCGATTAAATATAAAATAACTTCAGTTTAGCTTACAATATAATAAAGTCTAAAGAACGGAATGTAAGAATACTGAGTTATTGGAATTTTAGATTATGTGATAAGAATAGGTTTATACCACAGAATACTAAACTAACAGAAGTCAAGCTCCATACAAAGCGCGCTAAACCAACGCACACATAGACAGCGTTCACCGACACGATATTTCAAACCAGTCGAAACCACTGCGAGCGCGAGTGTCACCTGCTCCGGGCACGCAAATAGTGAGATGTTTTGTGCAGATGGAGCAAATGAATAAAAGTTATTACACTTGTATATAAAACACCATATTATAATAATTGAATATAAATTTCATTTAAAAAAAAACGTATATTATATTAAAACAATAAAAAAAATACTTAGAATAATTACATACACATTCTCAGCGAGTTCATAAATAAAATTGAAATGTATTTATTGTATTATTGTGTTTTATATATTTTATTTAAAAATTCAATCAAACTATACGGGTGCTATTAACACGATACGTGTTTTCGCATAAGCCAGAGTTAACAACCCTTGCGCGAACGCCGAGCGTAGTGTGAGTGTGGCAATAAAAGTGAAGTACATACACAAGCTTGACTTCTGTTAGTATTCTGTGTTTATACATTGAAGTAATAGTGGAGCGGACATCTCGAACAAAATTTGTGTGATAGCACACGTACGCTTTTAGTGATGTGCGAAACCAGTGAATGAACATAGAATAATTAAAAATAAATATATAGAAATGGCTGGTCAGAGTAACAGCTAGTAATTGCGCTAATCCGCGCCACCTTACGACATTTTTTGTTACAATAATTTTGTCCGCGATGACCCCTCCGTATTTCAATAGGTTTTTGTCTATGAGAATATTAATTATTATGTCTAGAGGGAGCGCTGGCTAGCCGCTGTCGTACATTCGCATCCTAAAAAACAGCCGAATGTTTATGTTCGTAATTCGTATGTTGTTAGCACTGCTATAATAGTCAAAATTAAGCTATAAAAGACCCAATATTTCGAATATCTATAATATACGAGCGCTGGCACTTCAAAAACGTAGATAAAAAAGATGGTGTCGAGCCACCTTTTTCTCCCTTCCTATTGGCTGACATTTGACAGGTTGTCCAACATACACGAATTGCTTGGTAGAGAAAAGTAAAAATATATAGGGCTATTTAATTCCACTCAAACAAGGATAATAGTCTTGGCAAGTGTAGTGTAGGACGCCCACCGGCTAGGTGGAGTGACGATTTTCGAAAGGTCGCTGGCAGATGCTGGATGCGACAAGCCGAAGACAGGGTAAAATGGCGCAACTTGGAGGAGGCCTATGTCCAGCAGTGGACAACAGTTTAGGCTGATGACGAAATGATGAAAGGATAATAGTTAACTATAATTTCGGAGACCTTTTAAAGAAAGGAAAAATACGGAGTCCTCAAAACCGACGAGCGCGTATGAAGAGATTAATGACAGTTGAAGTAGCGAAAGAGATATGTATGGACCGTAGCACTTGGTGCTCAATAGTCTCTGCCTACCCTTATGGGACATAGGCGTGAGTTGAAGTATGTATGTATAATTTCGGTTATCAAAGGAATTTACAGCATTTTATTGCTAAATAATTAATTTTCACTAATATATACGCTACCAACATTACGAACAAGAAAATATCTACGTATTTCAAGACGCGAATGTATGACAGCGCTGCCTCTATAGTCTATATCAGGGGCGTCGCCAGCCGATGGCCTAGAGAGGGGCAAATATTATGGAGAATGAGAAAAATATGATTGCAAGTTACACAATTTTGACGACGGCCTCCCTACGGTCAATATTATTGTACAATAGTATGGTATATGCAAAAAAAAAAACCTTATAGTAAGCAAGCCAAGTCAAAGATTTTGGTTGCTTAACATTTGGCAATTTTATTTTAATCTCTAGGGGGGTAGCTGCCTCTACCTGCCCCCTCTTGGCGAGGCCCTTGGTCTATATTATAAATAGTGTATGATACTAGAGCAGGTCGGCAGCGACGGCGGGGTTGTCGGCGAGCTCGTGCACGGTGTGCGCCAGCCGCCGCGCCTGCTGCACGGCCGTGGACGCGGGCAGCAAGCCCAGGTGGATGCAGATCAACTCCTTCATGTTCACACCCTGGCTGTCGTTCGGAAAAGCTTGCTCCAGCAACTGCCTGGGATACCACACTCGTGTTAATAACTAAAATGTATTTCATCATCATCATCTTAGCCACAGGGAGTCCCCCAAGGATTTCCACATAGACCTCTTGGAAGAGCCCTGTTGAAAATGTATTTACAAAGGTCATATTTAATGGCTTTATGTTATTGATGTTTTTATGATTGACTTTAGTTATCGAGTCTTTGAATTCTTTAATTTGAAATCTTAAGTTCACTGAAGTGCAGTAAGTTGAAAGCCGGCTGTGAAACTAGATCAATTCTATCGTCGAGAATGAATTTGGTGCGGTTTGCAATTTTTTTCCTATTATTAAATGGCAAGTTCTGACGTAGGACACGAAAATTGGTTATCTTACTTTGGTATGGCTGAGTATCACTCATGCATGTTGATTTCAACATGCATGAGTGAAATGTACTTACATTTCAATAGAGAAACGACAACTGAATATACTTCATTCAAAAGGGCCTACGTCTCAGTTTGCTAGGAATAATGTAAATTAAGTGGTAAATACTTCGATCAAAAATATACTAGATACAGGGTCCGGAATAAAATCACACGCCAAAAGTGGCCGAGGTTGCATATACTTTTACATTTAGAATTACAAGATGTAGCCAAAAGTCTTAAATTATCAACGTCACGTAAGAATAAGCCTTATTCCTTTAACTTAAGATTTATTATGGTTTGGACCAAACTAAAGTCAAATAAGAGCACATGCTTATGTTAGGGGCCGTCTATTAATCACGTGATCTTTGTGATTTTTAGCTTTTTTTGACTCTCTCTCCCCTTTGGTGATTTATGGTGAGATTTTGATTGAACCCCCCCCTTATGATATTTCGTGATTTTTGTTCATCTCCCCGCCCCCTCCCTTATTAAAGCCTCTTGTGTTTAATGGACGGCCCCGTACTTAAAATGTATTGTATATTTGATGTAAATGTACATGTAGTCAGTACCTGTAGAACGCCCCGAGTATGTCCCCGGGCGGCGGCAGCGCGCGCAGTGCGGCGGGGTGCGGCGCGCGGGCGGGGCGCGCGGCGGCGGCGCGGCGCTCCCACCACAGCACCGCGCATGCGTGCAGCGCGCCGCGCCGCCACGTGGCCGCGCAGTACCCCTCGCGCTCCATGCGCAGCGCGCGCCACACCGCGCCGCGCACCTGCACGCACACAACACTTTGAGCTCAGCGCAGGCAGAACGGAGCGCAGCGCAGAGGATTTCATTAACGCACTTGAAAATAAACTATAAAATTATTTCAGTTAAGTGCATAAATGCTTGAACCTGACAAAAAATGCTCGCGCGTCCTCGAAAATCCTTCTATCCTCGCGCGGCGTCGAGTCGGCGCCCGCGTCATACGCGTATTTCCAGTGTTCTCATCGAGTTTAAAGTGAGGTCGCGCGCAAGCTCGACCATACGCGATCCATAATACAAATGTCCGAGACCGCACAGGGATTATTCCTCTATCTGCGCTGACCCTTACTCTGTCTATATTGGGTTTAACTGTTTTGTTATTGTAATCAATCAACTGGTGGTAGGTCTCTCATATGTGAGTGGCCATCTGGGTAGGTACCACCACCATGTCTATTTCTCCCGTGAAACAGCAGTGTAAATGCACTGTTGTGTATCGGATTGAAGGACATTGTAACCAGAGTATCTACTGGATATATCGCTCATCCAATAGAACATCGACGTAATTACAATGATGAAAATGTTTGATTGTATTATATGTTTTTTTAATTCTTGGGTTTTCGCACGAAATTATTTGAATTATCGTTCATAGTAATTATTTTATGTGTGTATATAAAATAATTAAGATTTCATCGAATTGATTGGAAATACATTATATTATTAATAAATTTTTAAAAATTTCTTCCGAAAAAAATCTAAAACGTAATTACGTCATTGTTCTTTTGGATGAGCGATATTAAGACTTAACATCTTATGTCTCAGGGTGGCGAGCGCAGTGGAATGCCAAGCATTGCTTTGTAATTCAGTGTTGTTTGGTTTTGCTACTAATTATGAGAGGTCGTATCGCTTACTATCAGGCGAACGGCTTGCTAGTTTCGCCATTCATAACAATAAAAAAAAATCAAATTCTTCTCACCGACTTACTATGTCAGTAAGTACACACCTTTAGAATTACAGTGATATTTTGGCTCAAAATGACATATCGACCTGGACCTAAGGACCTATTGACGCATGAAAGGCAGAAAGTTGTGTAAATTGGTCTTCTAGATGTATCTTCCATAAATACAAACTTTCTTATGCTACAAATACATATTTAATGAACGTTTCCCAGAAAATATGTTTTTTTTAGTTAGGTCACTCAGGTGCGATAACAAATCACGACTCTTTTTTTATTGCCTTTGCAAGCAGATGAGCGTGTGGCCCGCCTGATGTTAAGCGGTCACCGTCGCTAATGGACCTTCGCAATGCCAGATGTCTTGCACAACCAGGTCGCTGCCTACCGTAAACTATCGACATTTACTTACTTAAAAAGTTGTGTCCGAAACCGTACATCGCATAACAGTTACCAAATCGTAGTGCATTTATCAAGGAACCAAAGGTTTTTCCCTGCCTATTCAAAGCGCAAACTCTGCCTGATCCTCATGTTCCATTTTTTTAGTAAGACAAAAATTGCTGGAACCGTACCGAAGTTCTCTCAACTAGCTGCATTAACATTAACAGCAGCTCACATAAGTAGCTTGTGCTTTGCAGAGCGCAATACGTTGACTCGTACCTATACATATGAAACGCATTTCGCACAGAATTTCGGTGTTTCTGGTACCGAAATAAAAGTTGATCAACATCGACAACACCATTATTATGAAACAAATTTACCATATCTGGTGACAACATGTCGGCACAGTCGGCCATGTCCGGCGCCAGGAAGCGTCCCGTGGTGCGGTCCACGTATATGAAGTGTATGAGGCCGGGGAACTCTTCCACATACTTGTGCAGCGTTATGGAACAACTCACGTCTGTCGCGCCCGTGCACAAATAGTCCACATTAAGCGAAATAATCGATTGTAACGAGACACAACTCCACTCGATCCTGTCCCTTCATTATATTAATCCATATTTTATCAACTTTTTGTAATTCGAAATATAAATAACCTGGATTAATACAAGGAACAGTTTCAAGAAGAATAATAATGGTTATAAAAAGCATGACAATAAAGCGATTTTAAAAACCGCCTTGAAACGAAATCGAAGCGTTTTCATTTGAAAAATATTTACATCAGTAATTATGCAAAATAAATAAAAAACAATATTGCAATACTTATAATAATACTTGTAATAATGTGGCAATGATGTAAAACGCTTTATTAAAGCAAAATATTGCCGTATCCACAGTAGCATGCATGAAACGTTTTTACAGTACAACATGTTGTATTTGAAAGGATATGATCCGAGGCTGAAGTATCTCATTGCTTTGACTCGTAGGAACTCCACGTATGGTCCGAGTATTCCCTTCAAGTCTTTTAAGGGTTGGTCCATCTTGAAGCTCGGGATGTCAGGTTTGAGTTGTTCGACGGCGGCTTCTAGCGCCGTGTGCATGGCAGTGGCGGTGGTTTCAGGAGTCAGAGGAGTGGTGGTGGTACAAGACTTTCGCAGTTCCAACATTCGACTGGTCAAGCGAGCACACAGATTTGCATGTGCCTTGTTTTTGCGAAGTGCGTCTGTAGTCTGAAATTAATACATTTATCAAGGCTAAGAACTGTCAAAACATTATCTTGAAATTTTCCCCAAAAATATTCTAACATGGCCATAAAGATATTATTATGCTTTGTAAACAATGTCTTTACCTTTTTTAAAGAAGCTTCCAAGTTATCCAGCGTAGCCGGTAATACGTCCAAATTCCTTTGTAGTAATAATCGTCGTAAATTTGATAAAATTTGATTCGACATATGGACCGCAATACCAACTTCCCTGAATTATGAAAAATAAAAATTGTGAGTGCCGTTTCTTTCTATCGTTGATATACCATTTGTAAAAGAGACTTATTCATTAACGAGAAACTTTATGATCGCATAAAAACAAACCAAATGCACCAACAACACTGTTAAACAACATTAAATATTTTAGAATATTATTACAACATCTCACAACAAGTGTGGTTTAACGACTAGCTTGACTTATGTTTTTCTATATCCCTACACTCTTTTTACATAACGATTACAAGTAAAACTATATTTTAAACTAGCTGTGCTCGCAACTTCGTCCGCATGGAATTTAACAAGAACTTTATGTTTCTAAAATAAAATATTTTTTCTAAAATAAATGTAGCCTAAGTTACTCCTTATTATATCAGCTACCTAACAATAAAAGTCCCGTCAAAATCGGTCCAGCCATTTCAGAGATTAACCGGAACAAACAGACAGACAGACAAAAAAAATTAAGATCATTTTCAGAGTAGGAATCGTGTATATAACGATATGTAGTAGGACATTTTTTTTTTATTTTCACTGTACAAACAGACACTTCAATTTTATTTATATGTATAGTCTATAGATAAACAATTACCTCAAATCCATATCAACAACGACAGCGAATACGATACGTGGCGCCACCTCCGCAATGTGCATGGAATGCGGGGCGCATGGACTGTATGACGGACCCGCACATAGGTTCACGATCGCACTGTTTTCTTGAGAGAGCCCTGTTAATTATAATTTTATGTTAATGACAATCAATGGTGGCCAAAACTGGGTAAGCGCAGCATCGGCCGTCCGGCGGCAAGATGGGTGGATGCGATTGACAAAAAACAAAGAAAAGTAGCATAATATGAGAGGCCTATACCCAGCAGTGGGACCCTAAAGTCTGTGGATGATGATGATGATGATAATCAATATTCTGAGCAAGCTGTTCCAATAACAAAGGCAACCCTAGCGAGATTTCTCAGGAACCTCCTGTCTACCTTACAAATTCACGCAAAGAAAAGTAAAAATTGCTCCGCTGGGCACATTCATATTAAGCATCCTGCGGCCCTACTATTTTCATTCGAAACGAAGTTCGAAACTTCGGACGATCGAAGGTTTTTATACGATACGAATGTATCTACTCGGTAAAAGTTCGAATTTGTGTAACGTACATCGTAACTGTAAGTCTAAGGTTACGACCATAAGTCAATAACGACCATAAGTATATGTAGGTACATTCGTATCGTATATAAACTTCGATCATACGAAGTTTCGAACTTCGTTTCGGATGAATATAGTAGGGCCCCAGGGTGCTTAATATGAATGTGCTCAGCATAGCAATTTTTACTTTTCTTTGCGTGAATTTGTAAGGAAGACAGGAGGCTCCTAAGAAATCTCGCTAAGGTTGCCTTTGTTATTGGAACAGCTTGCTCAGAATATTGTTTATCATCATCATCATCATCCACAGCCGGACGGCATTTCTATATTATCCTTTTGGCTGCATATGTCGAATAAATCTATGCCAAAAACAGTAAAAATTAATAATTTTACCAAATGTCTCAAATCAAACAATTCTGCTACTCAAGAAATCATGTAATAGTGGCTCAGCCGAAAGCTAGCAATAGTAAAGTCAGTATCAAAAGAAACTTATATATGTACGAATACAACTTATTTTTGCTAGTATTTATAATTACTGATATAACTCAATTGAAATAAAACTATTATTTACGGAGTTTATCGCGGATTCGGTTGGATTTTCACATTTTTTTACTTGGCGACAATAGAAATTCAATATTAAATATTGTAACAATATAACTTACATGGCAACTTGACAATATTACAGTCATATTCGTCTACATCAATATCTTTCCAATACTCTTGGGCAGCAATACATTGAATACTCAGCAGTATGATATCAGAAGGAGACAAGTCTTCACTTCCACGGCTGTAATGTAAATTTAATTTGTTTGAGTACAAGATTTTATTATATAGTGTGAAGACAAGGTGCATGGAAAAAACTTGTGTTAGCTTTATTGTATGTAAATTGATGTAATAATAGCACAAACAGAAAGAACATTCCTTTTTTGTTTCTGTTGTAATAATACTAAGAAAATATTAAAATGCTTCGTAGATAAAGATTGAAATTATTAAAGATATTGACTGACACAAGTGTATAATTGAAGTACAGTAACTATGGCTAGAAAACAAAAATATTATATATAAATTAAGACTCAAACGTTCTTCTACTCTCCAGTATTATTCAAAAAAAACCATGATGGAGATAACAACAGTTTTTTCCAGTTTTTCTCCAATAGTTCCTATCCTTACCTTGAATACAGTGCCAGTAGCTTATCACCAACAAATAACATGAGATGATAATGTTGATGGGGTAATTTTATATCCTTCATGGCAGATTTTAGCGCACTCAGTGCAGCAGCTGTGGCACCACTCTCTCCAATTACTCCATTTGCACCAGGAATTGAATCACCCTTTGTACGAGAGTCTATCAATTCTGAAAGCCATTGCTTGTAGACAGGCGAGTGCAATCTAAACAATATTAAAAAATATATATACTTCACCAGGTATTAAATATTAATTCAACAGTCACATACCTAGTCCTGACACCACACTAAGAATGAGTCTTGTGTGGTGTGTATCAGAAACAATCAAAGAGACTTTTCAGTCTCACAAACACCCATACCTGAAAGAAATATTTGTGGGCCGCACAAACATTTCTCTTGATGCAGGGATTGAACCTGCGACCTGTTGTTTCACAAGAGGTGTCAAACCAACTGTACCAAAGAGGCTGACAATGATAAAACAATATTTGGTCACATTTCAAATAAAATTTGAAAGTTAATTCAGTTAATTTATTATGTTTTATACTCATTTTTCTTCAAAGATCCTCTTAAGGCACTAAAAACACCTGCTTATGGTATTTAAATTATTATAATGTTGTTATTAATGGTTGACAGTGAGACAATGCCACAGACATTAAGTCTGCCTTGTATACTTTTGTATATGAAGCTTAATAAATAAATCAATTAATCTTACAGATTTATATTTTGTCCACATATGTGCTGTACAAATGTCTTGCAGTCCAGCAACTCTCTGTGTGCATCATCCACTTTGTCCTCACTTACTATCATAAAAACATGGTCAAGCCACTGTAATGATGGAAATATTTATAATGCAAAATATATTAATTATATTACAACCTTGATGTTTGTTATAAAATTTCATAAACAACTTCGATTTAAATTAAAAAATATATATATCAAACACAAGAAGTTATTATATTCATTCCATGCCATTAAACATTTAGGTATTTCAAATAAAATAAAAAAAATAACAATATACCTCTTCAAATACAATGGTTGTGTTATCTTTGCATTGAATAGAAGAGTATGTGTTTCCAAATTGTGCTGCCATCACACGCTGGGAGGTGATAATAGGTGCCAGCAGTTGAGAAACATTTAAATTGTCACTCACATTTTCTTCCAGTTCCTGGAATATTTGATAAAATGAAAACAGAAATAATATTAATGATGTAAAATAATGCAAAAACAAAATGCAAAAACCTGAAACAAAACTTTATAAAATAATAACATTAATATATTTGTTAATTTGTTTACCTTAGATACTATTTTTTACTCACAAAATATCACTGAATTACACACAGTTTACATTTAAAAGTAAAATTATACTTATTTAACTGCAGTAAATACGTGAAGTCATTTACATACAGATATGCTATAAATAATATTACAGTGTATCTCTGTAATATTTGAAAATCAATGCTTCGTCACCACCAGCTGAAAATTAATAGTATTTCGTACCAACCTGACCATTAAAGTTTTTCATCCGCTCAATAAAGGCATCGTCCCACTTGGAAAAAAATAAATCATTTACACTATCAAAAATGAGTATCGCTTTCATGTTCTCGTCGCACGTATACAATCCTTTAACCGTATCCCTAAAGCTGTATCATCAAAATGCCGAGGGTTAGAGTTATACTTTGCTTATAGCAGGAAACTGGGAAGCAATATTTATTAGGACTCTGTTTTATTACGCATTACACTGATTCGATTTATTAGGAATAGGAACAAATATAAATTATAAACACAGACCCAACACAGACCAATAAGAAAAATACGGAAACAAATATCAACTGTCAAACCTCAGAACATTGAACAATGATTAACTTTTAAGCAAAGAATAGAATAGACCACTAGCTTTTAAGGAACGCTATTGACATTTCAACGTACATTCTAATGTTGACTACAAGAAATAATTTTGCTGTATATCTTCTTTATCGATATCGATACATGAACTTTTTTTGAAAAGGTGTTCTCTGATGTTCTCAGTTGTTACTAGGATAAAAAAAGAAACTAGCAGAAATATAAGATAACTCCCATGAAAACCCATTTTGAATTAGCAGTTGAAACTTCCGCATGTAAATGTAAAAAAAAACATTACATGTGTGATTGCGTTACTCTGTTAGTACGCAAAGCCTCTAAAGAGAATTTTTTGCCATGAACATGATGATATCGAAAATGAAGAGTATCCTAGACCACAGCCCTCACGCAGTAGCCGAGCGCTTTTTAGCACTACACTATCGGGTAGGTATTTTAAAGTACAAGCCAATTTATGTAACATGGCTAGTAAACCAATTATTTATATTATCGATAAAATGTGCAGCACATCACTATTGAATATGTCGTAACTAAATTGTGTCGGCGCTTTTGCCGGTTGTAACATTTGACATAACTGCACTTTTAAATTTGGTCGCGTAATCATACCCAACATAGCAATTTGACGTTTCATCAGTGAACATGAGCCGTCTTTAGCACATATTATTTGTCTCATTCTCTCCCATATGTTGGCCCATTGGAAAAAACAGGATAAGTATATGAGTATGATTCACACTCATTCTATGTTAATCATTGTTCTGAGTCGGCACCCACATTTGGGTTAGTCTGTGCCCACTATACCTACCGTAAAACGTGGTGATTAGGGATCAAAGGGAGATTAGGGACAAAACTGAGAAAACATTTTAAGGTTGAAATGTGAGCCATTAGTTGCACATAATTTATTAAAAACAAATTGTAACAATAGAAGACTATATATAGTCCCTAGTGCAACAATCAGTAACAATTAATTTGAGTTACAAAATGTCCTATTAGTCTTTTGAAAATAGCCTCTCGATATGCACTAAAAATACATCTAAACGAACTTCGGTCTACTACAAAAACTACACCATTTATGAAGGAGATATTGGTAAACACACAAAGTATGAGTATTGGAGTATCGAATTCATAAAAGGTTAGTCTCATTTTCTCGTTTAATTCATGTTTTTTTGATCATTTAAAAAGTAAATAAAAAAATATGATATTTTGGGGGGAATAGAGGCGACTTGGGGGTGATTAATAACGAGACTAAGGTTTATAGAGACGTATAAAGGTACAATTGGGACGAAAAAGGGTGTATAGGTACAGTGTGTGTAGGGTTGTCGCAACAGTTTTTTTTTGTTGTAAAATATTTTGTCGTTCTTAATTAACTTTGTCTGTTAATTATATTTACTTTTAATGCTGTAAGTTACATTGAAAGTACTTCCACTTAAAATAACTAAAATTTTACTTCAGTTGCGGTCACAATGGTTGAGATATTATAAGTAGAAACTGCAGTAAGAATATTCTTGTTAACAACTATTCCTTTTTGATAGATAGATCTAGTACTGTGAGATGCATGGAGTATTTCTTTAAAAATAGGAAAAAACTGATTCACCATTTTCCTCTTTCTAATAAGTTGTACACATTAATTTGGGCAAACCGCTAAACAGCAGTGTAAATGCTCTGTTGTGTTTCGTTGTGAAGGACATTGTAGCCAGAGTCACAATGGACATATTGAGACTTAACATCTATGTCTCGGGATGGCGAGCGCAGGACTAGCTTTGCTTTGTAATTCAAGGTATTGTTTGGTA
Organism: Hyles euphorbiae; assembly: GCA_023078785.2. Classification (NCBI taxonomy): domain Eukaryota; kingdom Metazoa; phylum Arthropoda; class Insecta; order Lepidoptera; family Sphingidae; genus Hyles; species Hyles euphorbiae. The sequence goes on along the minus strand of CM041051.1, from coordinate 8,645,788 downwards.
TTGCTACTGTTTGTGAGCGGTCATATCACTTACCATCAGGTGAACGGTATGATCGCCTCATCAGTGCAATAATAAAAAAGAGCATTACGCACTTAAGAAATTTCGTGTGTTATTTTGCCCATCAATTTTCTTCGTAATTTGTTTTGTTAGCGTATCTCATAATTTAGCAAATAAGTAAGAAATCATTAGCTGATTCCAAACTATACATAATACTCTACGTATTACTTCTTAGAAGAATAATAAGACTGCATTATAGAATACCTAATATGTTGATTTTTTATTTTTTGAAACTATATCTTATTGAAATGTGTCACTTGATTTGATAAATATCATTTAAGACAGTTGTAATGTTTAATTATTTCATTTGTATCAAAGCAAATTATTACGATAAATAATTCAGAATATTTAGATGTGTCAGTTAAAAAGTAATTAATAAGAAACAATTCAGTGCCAACCCTTGTTAATTTCCCCATTGAACTCGATCCCGCCCCTATTACCCCCAAAATCCCTATTAACCCCAAACCTATATTTTGTGCCCTTTTTTTCTTGTTTTCCAAGGGATCTAAAAAAATTGTATAGTTAATAGTCAAGACGCAACTAAGACTTAATGAAATATGCTATAACACAAGAATATTTCTGTATAATACTAATAGAAAATTCGTCGTGAAGTTGAAAATTGTCCCTATCCACCTCGTTTTACGGTACTCTTTGGTGCCCACATTTCAGTCTAGTGCTGTAAAAGTAACGAGAAATAATGTACCCGTATGTATTCGTTACTTTAACAATCAGTACTCGTTACTATCGTATCGTTACTTTACTCGTTACTTTTGATATTTCATATTTTATTTATAAGAGCGTCGTATTGCGTACGGATACGGAATGACGTTGAAGCCGCGTCGACCGTCGTCGTACGTTCAGTATGGGATACAGCATACTTACTTTTACGTTACTTAAATGCGGAGGTTGCATGTTTTTTATTTTGAACCAGTCTAGTATATAATTTGATAGGTCAAACGGATACAAGTACAATCTAAGGATCTTACAGAAAAATACTGAAATTACTATTTAGATCACTTTTAGCAATGAAAATATGTTATCACAATAACACTGCGGTCCATTGTGAATCTACTAATTTAAAAAAAAAAACAAATAAGTGTCGAATATATTAATTAATTGTTTCATGCTAACATCAATTGACAATAATATAAATCAGATTAAATGTATACAGGAAACAGTTAGTTTGTTATTGTTCAAGTGTATTACGAAATATGCATAGCGTAAACATTTAATTTAATAGAGGGCCCTGATGCAAAACTGGTAACTAGGAATTACATAACGGTATTTAACATTTTATGAAACAAACGTACCTAAATTGTTTTATATGGTCCTTTTTTTAAATTACAGCATAACCGCGCGCATGTTTATCATAAAACGTACCTACATAGAGTTAGTATTATCGTACCTACCAAAGAACAGGCCATTATGTACCTAGCTACTCGGACACCAAACCGTTTCAATTCACTCATCAAGAGTCCTTGCGCGAACCAAAATAGTCGTACTTGTTCGCAGAATCAAACTAACATCTTACATCAGTAGATACGAAAAATACGAGTAACGAAACTTATTTGCGAGTAACGATTCGGTATCGTATGTCAGACGGAGTACTCGTTACTCAATACCGAATACATACGATAATCGTATGTTACGATTGGCTACAGCGCTACATTTCACAGCACCTCCTATGACATCGGGTTATGAGATCAAGTTTATACAAAAACTGGACTTGTCCACGAGAAAAATGATATTAATGTTATTTATATCATAAACAGTAGGCTGTTTTACCTGCTGCGTGTCAATAAAAATGTATAAAAACATGGGTAGCCGAAAAGAGTCATTGGTATGGTTTCCATATTTACATTTTTAGTTTGTAAACTATAATTCATTGACATTTTAAATTTGAATCTTCATATTGCAGAGAAAAATAAAATCATTATGCTATGTGACCTTGGGTGGTTCTGTAGCTTATCAATTCATTTATTATAAAAAAGATTTTAGCGGCTACTACGAGAATGTTCTACAACCCTTCAGTCACTACCTCAATCCCGAATTAGCCCATAAAGTCGGAGTGGCAGCTCTTAAATACGGCATATTTCCCTCAGAACTTAAAAAAGATCCGGAAGTTTTGGTAAGTTATGTTTAAATTAGTGTTGATAAGTTACCATCAATCACCATTACAAGTGTTGCTCTCATATTGCATTAAACAATAATTGAGATAATTTAAGTTTGGGATTTATGGCGTAGTTAAAAATTTGAAATTGGTGATACTTTTTTACAGAAAACGAAATTGCTGAACTATGATTTAAACAATCCAATTGGCATTGCAGCAGGTTTTGACAAGCATGGTGATGCTGTTATAGGTTTGAAAAAAATAGGATTTTCTATTGTCGAAATTGGTTCGGTTACCCCTGAGGCTCAGCCTGGCAATCCCAGACCTAGAGTGTTTCGCTTACCTGAAGATAAAGCCGTAATAAATCGGTATGGCTTCAATAGTGAAGGCCATGATGAAGTGTACAAAAAGATTAACAAAATTGAAAAAGGCCTTCTAGATAAAGCATTATTGGGAATAAATCTAGGAAAAAATAAACTATCAAATGATGCTGTGCACGATTATGTATTGGGAATAGAAAAATTCTCTAATGTAGCTGATTATTTTGTTATAAACATAAGCAGGTACACATATTATTGTTTAATCTGTTTAATTTTAACATTTTACAATTTACAGCATAGATCCTAATATATCAGCTTTTTCAGTCCAAACACTCCAGGCCTGCGAACATTACAAAAGAAAGAAGAACTTGAAGAACTTTTAAGGGAGATAAACAAAACAAGAAAGGCAGTTCAAACTCAAAACAAACCACCTTTATTGTTAAAACTTGCACCAGATTTAAGTTATGAAGAGATGAAAGACATTGTTTCAGTCATCTCCAAGAAGGAGAGCAGTGTGGATGGGCTTATAATTTCAAACACTACTATAGACAGATCTGGATTACAAAATACAGAGTTTAGTAATGAAACTGGTGGTCTTAGTGGAAAGCCGTTGACAGATAAATCTACTGAAATGATCAAAGTGATGTACAAATTAACAGAAGGTATGATTAATATGTTTACTGCTGCTCATTTTTTTGGGTAGGAAATTTTGGAGGTGATTGCACACCTTTGTATTACCTATGCATTACCATTACTGACATTGTTTTGGAAACTGTCCCACCCTAACATCACCACTGAAATAGGATTTACAGTGACACTGATCAATAAGTAATGAAGACCAACCAGTTTGTGCAGACCACAAATAATGGATTTGGTGCAGGATGATATAAGATCAAAAAGATAGTAATGTTTTGTGATTCCCATGACACAAAACTTGCATCTGAATTTAAAGTTAGAACTAGGTGTAACACACATTTATTTCACAGCTGGCATCCACAACCAAATGTTGTCTGGCTGAAATTCAATGTATCATAAACACAAAACAATTATTAACATGTAACATTTTTTTGTAGGAAAAACGCCAATCATAGGAGTTGGGGGAGTGTTCACTGGGAAAGATGCATATGAAAAAATTTTGGCTGGTGCAAGTGCAGTACAAATATACACTGCATTCATATACTATGGCCCACCAGTTGTTTCCAAAATTAAAACAGAACTAGCTGAACTTCTACAAAGGGATGGATATAGCTGTGTGAATGATGCCATTGGAAAAGGAGTAAAATAAAAGCATTCATATTTTTGACATTGTTAAATTTTATAAATTATACAAGTTGTAGAATATTATCATTTTTTTTTTCAATTTTCTTTGAAAGCACATTATTTCATAAATATAAAAATAAATATTCTAATGACTATAATTGAGAGATGCTAATGTTTTAATACATTTTCACTAGAATTTTTAACCAAATGATATTGCTACTTTCTGTTTTACACTCTATTAATTGGTGTCAAAAATCACATTTCTTTTAAATCATCGACAGTTTCAGTTTGGTGTAAAACTTGCCAGTTCCTTATATCTTTTGGATCAATGTTTTAGCAATTAATAACTGGATGCGATTTTACAGTTTGGCAAGTGTGTTTGCAGGAATTCTATGCACTCATGAATTCTACTCACACTTGCCAAATCAAATACTACCAGCGTTTGCAATTTGTCTAAAACCCTAATTTCTTTGAGCCCAGCATCTGTTACATTATAGCATTTGGATACTTGAACATGAGTTAATGTGCTTTTACCATATGATAAACCACGAAGTGCTTGGTCATCAATGTAGCTGTCATTATGAAGGATGATTCTCTTAAGACCAGTAAGTCCACCTGGAAAAGAAAAATATGAATGTATTTTTTAATAATATAGTTCAAACATAATATCAGGCTTGCACACACCGGGCATTTTTAATTTTCATGATTATGCTTTGAATGTGACAAGCTATAGACATATTTTGTTTTGGCATGCAGCCATTGTGCTGACATATTGACAATATTCTTGATCTTTCAACTGTAATTTAACAAAAATGTAAACATTACACAAATGAGGAAATCCATAATGTGATATGGAAGAACCAGAGGCGTCAATTTCTTCTACTTTTGGGACAGGTCTATCTTCTGACGGGAGTAAGTTATAATCAGACAGTGTCGTGCCGTCCGACCACACAATTTTGCCTCCGTTCCGCAACACCCATTCTGCACATGCTCGATCTGGACCGAGGGCTTTAATTCTATCGAAATCCGGTTTGTTAAACATCATGTTTACGAACTCCCAAAAAGTTCGTTTTTGGTTCGTCAACGGCGTGAAAACCTTTGAAGTGATTGTAGGTCTCTGCAATAGAATATAACTAATGTTAATTATTGTAAGTTATAAACGAGCAAATCGAGAATACTGGGAGTATCACATAATTACTTACACAACGTAATAATTTCAACATCTTGGTTTATTTCAATTAAGGACTTATTATACAGTAATATATAAAGACATGATAACAATTTCAGCCAAAATTAACCGGTTTATTTAGTATTTACAAAAAAAATACAGCGAATTTTAGTGCCAAGCGATAATTTGTTTATATAGTTCACAGTTTGGTTGTTAAAAAATAAAGTGACAATTGCACAGACAATAGACAAGCAGGATATAATCTATGGCCTCTTCATAACTATGCACAAGCTATGCACAGACCACTCGAAAGAAAAGGATAGCAGGCAACAGCAACGTCATTCAAGGTCAAATTTTTTGCTTCACTTTTATATACGGAATGCAATCTCCATTTGGATATAAGCTTCTTGGCACAGACGAAATACTATATTTATTACTATATTTTCATTTCACCGTAGACGGAGAAACCAAAAGACGGAATCACACGTTCAATCCCTTTTACACAAAACGAAATAGATTTATACATAACATTCATGTAAGAAAGAGATGCAGGCTTTTGTATCCTGTCCTTATCAGCGTAACCGCTTGACTCCACTTGACTCCAAAAAAATTGACGTTTTGGAGTCAAATATTTACATTATTTGGAGTGGCCAGCGGTCCGCCGCGCCGGTTGATATTCCCTAAAACGAAACATATTAATAGATTAAAATTACATATTAAAAAACATACCTCAATAATTGACAGCCTCCGTGGCTCAGTCGACTAAACGCCACCTGTGAAACGAGAGGCCGCGGGTTCGATCCCCACATCGAGAGAAATGTTTGTGCGGTCCACAAATATTTATTTCGGTTTTGGTTGGTTGTGAGACCGAAAAGTCTAAACTTTTTCCTTATATGTATTGCACTCACAGATATCTGTGATTGCCCTGTATATGGTTGAGCAATAGATATTGTTTTTGAAATAAAACGATCATTTCCGGATTTTATCGCGGATTTGGTTTAAGTTTTGCTTTTTGTTAATTTAACGTTTCGCTTACTTTACAACTTTCGCGGTCAAGTTTTAACAATTATCTTTTTTAAAGAGAGGTCAAAGTTTCGCAATACCTTATACTAGATTGCACGGTGGCTACCCCTGTGGATTTCACATAGTACTTATTGCTCTGTGATTCTGGTTTCACCTAGTGGTCTATTCTTTGGTTTCACCTTATGAATTTGATTTGATTTTTTACTATGTGTGGCGAAAAGGTAAATTGCCCAAACGTAAAAACTAAAAGTCATTTTTTAAAAAACATTGGACTTGATTTGACGTTTATGCGAAAATAAACTATTGATGAATCTTGGCATTTCTATTGTAAATTGTATTGCGTTTTATGAAAATTAGTTGTTTATTTGAACGTTTCAAACTGTACAAGTTGGCAGTAAATTATAAGAAAAACTGAAAATGTCGGAGTCCTACGGTAATTCTAGCTTTCAAAAGTGTGTTGTTCTTTTTTAACACCTACACATTACACTTATTATTATTGTTTCAGAATATTTGTTTAAATTTCTAGTGATTGGGAGTGCAGGAACAGGAAAATCTAGCCTTTTAAACAATTTCATTGGCAACAAATGTAAGTAATAAGTATTTTTCTGTTAGTAGAGGTTTGCAATCATCCTCCATTAGTATGGTTTTATATATTCGAAAGGTATTTGTAGGTTTCCTCACTATGTTTTCCTCCATCGTTATAGTGTATGGTGATTGATTATCAAAACACACATGAGTGGGTAAAAGCAAATGTGTGCCCTGGGATTCAAACCTGTGACCATCAATTATATGTTACCAGCCACTTCTGGTTTGTTTATCAACAGGACACCACACACTTGCAAACAGCTTTTGTTTTTTTTTTACTCCGAATTTGCCTGTGTATTAATCTATGAAATGTAAAAGAAACACAATTTTAAAAACATTAAATTTTATAAGTTAGTTTTGAACCACAAAGTAAAAATCTTATGTTTCCTAATAATCCCATGCATACACCACAGATAGCTGCATTTCACATGACATATACCATTGCAATTGTTGTAAAGATTTCTTAATTTGTATGTTAGCTCAAAATGTTTTCCTTTAGCATGAAAGTTAGTGTAAACAAATACATTACGTATAAATGTATAAAAATTACTTTCCAGTTTTTGTTGTTGTAGTGGTTAGTACAAAATGATTTATTTATGTTGTATGTTTTGTATATTCTGTCTTTCTTTTGTACAATAAAGAAGATAAGTAAACTTCATAGAACCTTGGGCCTAGTTTAACAAAGTTAGAGTATGCATTGTTTTATAAGGATAAGACAATTTTTCAAAAAATAGATAACAATCCATTCACACAGTGGGTGAAAAAAAAAATGAATATGCTAGCAACATTGTGCTAAATACATAATGTGTACATACTGCTTCGCTGCTAAAGAGGCTGCATATTTGACAGGAAAAAATCAGAAAAATGTGAAGATTATAATTAATTTTTAAAATATATAGTTGTTTGTTATTTATTTTTTTTGTATACCTGATGATAAAATAAATATTATGTAACAAAGCACTAATGTGATGAAACAAAGCTTTACCAATAAAAAAAATCTATAATGAATGCTGTAAATGGATATCAACTACATTAAATTTTATTCGCCATCAACAATGGCAAATAAAACAAGTAATTCATCATCATCATCATCTCTAAGACCACATTCTGTTACAACCTAAATGTGGTGTTCTAACACCACAGGAATATGGATATCAGGAACTAAGAGAGATTTTTGGATCTTTCAAACACCCAGACCTGAAACAAATACCTGTGGTTGACACAAATATTTGTTTGGATGCGGGGGTCGAATCCTGCCTCTCGTTTCGCCGGTGTTTATCCATCTGCGCCACCGAGACTGTCAACTGTAGTGTCCTACAGTAGATACGATTTTATTTATTTATTACCTTCCTCTTAAAAAGTACAAATATTAATTTTAAAAACTTCAAATCAGATACATTCATATCATATAAAAAACTTCGATCGTCCGAAGTTTCGAACTTGGTTTTGGATGAATATAGTAGGGCCCCCGTGGTACGATATGTATTTATATATTTGTTGGAACCTTACGTCATTTTTAATGAAAGTTGCTAACGCCTGTTACTCCACATAAAATTATCTACCTATTAAATTAGAGAGAGAGAGCGACAGACAAAACAGACAGACAGACAATTTTTTTTATTTTCACTTTACAAACATAGACTTATTAAATATACTAGCGGCAAGGCCCAGCTTCGACCGGGTACAAATAGATTTCTGTACAATAATATGTACGTATTTTGCATATAAACCTTCCTCTTGAATCACTCTATCTATTAAAAAATACCGCATCAAAATCCGTTGCATAGTTTTAAATATTTAAGCATACAAAGGGACATAGGGACATAGAAAGCGAGTTTGTTTTATACTATGTAGTGATAGGTACCTAACTATATATAAATTTAAAGTGTAGATATACAAGAATCATTAGTCACCTCATTTTTATTTGTGATTTGAAGATACAATTTAAAGATCATATTTAAAAAATCCGATACGAGTATTACCAAACAAAATAGTTTGACTTCTTTAACTCTCAGCTTGTATTTAATGTATGCATTCTGTCACAAAATGTTCTTTTGTTTTAGTTAAAGAAGATAGATGTCATACAATTGGTGTCGAATTTGGCTCTAAAATTGTAAACATAGGTGGCAAGTCCACGAAGCTCCAAATTTGGGATACCGCTGGTCAGGAACGCTTCCGGTCGGTCACCAGGTCTTACTACAGGGGAGCAGCAGGCGCCTTGCTGGTTTACGATATAACCTCTAGAGATTCCTTCAACGCCCTATCGAACTGGCTCCGAGATGCGCGAACACTTGCCAGCCCAAATATCGTCATTTTACTAGTGGGCAATAAAAAAGATATGGAAGAATCCAGGGAAGTCACGTTTACTGAAGCCAGCCAGTTTGCACAGGAGAATGGTAATTACAATTCTATTCATTATACCTGTTATGGGTCAAGTGATTAATGCGGGCAGTATTCATAATGCCCGGGCAGTATGAATAATGCCCAGCCATATCGGGCCAAGTGACTAATTACAATCTTAACTCATCTATTTATCATTGTCCAAGCAGTATGAATATGGCTACATGATGATCGGGCAATGTGATTAATAGATAAATTTTTACGTGGTGCGCTGCCGCATTGTCGCATCTGCGATAGACCCATAAATTAGAAAGATTGAATTGATCTGCTTAAGTTTAGTTGTTTTTTAACATCCGAAACATTATCTTCAGAAGGAAATTAGTGTACCCACTTATGGATCAGTTAGGTCGACTGTGCCCCAAAACCGACTCGGGACACCCCGACTTCACGTAGTCTTTTGGCTACCGACCCTAGAGTGTATATAAAAAGCCGGAGGCGCGGAGGGAGAGCAGCCCCCGCCCGCTGTAACGAAGGATAGGCAACCGCGCCAGCCGTAGCGGCTGAGCTGAAGCTGCGGAGGTGAGCAAGGGTGCCTGTCTTTTGTTACGCAAGGGTGAAGGGGCTGAACTTCCCGTAGCGCCGGAGACATTGCAGAAGCAAATTTGTATTGACAACAAGTGTTTTGATGTTAGGTTACTATAATTGATATTTCTCAGGAATGGTGCGTTACCTTTTCATGGGAGTGGTACCAGGGGAGGTGCGATACTCCCCCTCCACCTCCACTCCTACCAACCCACCCCCTCGTGATGTACATCCATTATCCATAATTACAAACTGTCACAATTATAATATTTTAATTACAAGTCGGTTCATACTTTTGAAATTTCTTTTTCGATAATTCCCTAAAGAATAACAACTGTACGCATACACTATTTCTTTCACACTCATATCTACTTATAATATGCAACTCATTTTTTTACTTTTTTGTATCCTACACACGGCAATATGTTGACCGTTGTAAAATTTAATTTCAGAATTAATGTTCCTAGAAACCAGCGCTAAGACAGGGGAGAATGTGGAGGAAGCATTTTTGAAATGTTCGAAAACAATCTTAGCGAAAATAGAAACAGGTGAATTGGATCCTGAAAGAATAGGCTCCGGCATACAATATGGTACAGGCACGTCCAAGAGACTAAGCGTCCCCAAAAAACCCGCCCGAAATCCATCTGATTGTGCCTGCCGTGTCTAAATTTTTGTAGAAATTTAATCAAGCAATCAATTTACTTAATAAGTTGTCTTTAATTATAATGGATATGTTTTGAATCTAATTCTATCTATGATTCTCACTATTTGTAGTATTTAGATAAGATACCAATAATGGATCAATATCCTTTATAAAATGAAAAAAGATCTAATTTTGTATGTGATATCTATAAATTATAAGACTTTATATGAATATGTAAAACATTGATGTTGAAATGATTATGTGTATCGTTTGTTTAATTTTAAGTGACAAAATGATCTTCTTTAAATTCGTAATTTTATTGTTGGCATAAAAAATCGAACTTTTGTATCATGGCTTAATCATGACATAGTTTCATTTTGTTGTATTACAATTTAAATTTGTGTTACAATACGATTAACAATCAGGCGAACCACCAAATTTAAAAAAAATGTTTAAATGTTTGTGTATATTTCCACAAAAATATTATTTCTTTTGTGATTTTAGAAATTAATTTGGTGTTAACAATTAAGCAATTTAATTACTTTTGTGATTATTTTATTTGTTTTATTTCTTACAGTCATTAATTTAATACTTCATTTCGTAACTTACAGCGCCCGCGGCGTTGCAATTTGCGTGAATGTCTATAAATAATTTTGTACGTGCTAATATCAATGTGAATATGTTAGAATACATATTGTAATTATAGAGGCTTCTAATACACATTTCTACAGTTAAAGAACATGATTATATACTTATGTGCTGTTTGTATGTATAGTAATATTGTGTTATTGTATGGTTTGCATAGGAGATGTCTCAGATACCTACGCATGTTTCAATGTGCTTTCGATAAAAAATAAAACAATCCAAGAATTGCAACACTAAAAGAAATATGGTAGACTTATGTATATAAAGCGTCTCACGGCGATGCTATATGGAGGGCAATGGAGGGGAAGTACCTACCCACATGAAATATTGTAGAAAGACTATAATTTAACTATGAGAAGATATAATTTTGAATTTGGAACCAATACAACTGCATTATTCATCGGGTTTCTGAAGCGGGAATCGAATCCGTCATGTGTTAAAAAACACTCATCATTTTACGATATCAATCGAAAGGCTCAATCATAAGGATTATTTTTCTTTAAATAACATAGCATCTTACTTAAAAATTATGTTTTCTGTTATCACCTAAATTAGTTGTACATTCCGTAAAACATACATATTATGGAAGTCCAATATGAAACATCTTCTTTCATAAATTAATACGTGGAAAGGCTGTTATATTTATTTAAAAGTATGATTAATACTTTTTTTAAAGTACCATAATGTTATTGGTAATTTCTATCATACAAAAATATGTGAATTGTGTTAAAATTCTATTTATGTTCTTAGTTACATATTCATAATTTAAATTTATATTCAAAGTATATATTTGATAAAATTTGTATCCATTCAAAAAAATAAGTCCATAAGTGTATGACTTAGTTTTAATTTATATCGAAAATTAATGCGCGCCGAATCCAATTAAAGCATAAAAAGCACACAGAATATACATGACGAAATGAAATGACTACGGCTTTAATGGCATGTCGATAGTAATGAGTACCTACGTCATCATTCCGAAATGCCAATCTCAATACAGCGACTACCAACGCCTACGAAAAGACCAATAATAGCACATAAAGTTCGTGCGTACGTCGTAAATGACGCGCGTAGTTCTTGGCTACTATAATATTCCCGCGGCCCACAAAAACGTTTCCTGCACACCTTATTTTTGCAACTTGTAACTTAAGTAATGATAATACAATTCCCAAGTTTCTAACATAGTCCTGACGCATGCCGCCGGGTTACCTGCAAAAACATTATCAGTTCTGTTTGTTAGTCAATAGTAAACATTTAAATATTTTGTCTGTTTTATTATCCCTACTATGGATAATCCTACCTTTGAAGGTTTGTAACATATCAGTTACTGAATATGTGTAGGCGTTGTGTTTTAAATCAATAGGAAATAGTGTACAGTAATTAAAAACCTCAATTGGTTTTATATAAATTTATTTTGCAATAACATTTCTAACCGCTCTTAAACAGACGGAAACTACGTTCATTTTCAATGTCGTTTTCTGTAAATTAACACAAATTAGTAGCTATATATCTACCACAAGTTGATTGCGATTTAAAACAATCGTAAAAACATAAAACAAAATAAAATGTTATGATAATAAATATACAAAATTACAACGGAATACAACAATGCTCATGGCCCTAATGAACAAAATTATATACAGATTTCAATAATTATTTGTTCCAGAAGAATGATCTGATATGGTATTTATGTGATTAACTTTAACATATAACAAGCTTTCCAGATGACTTGTGGAATGTTGTATTTGTTAAATTGATCTAATGTATACATGTCAAGTCTGTTACTAAGAATATCTGCACGAATTTAAATACTTGTAATTATAAGTAAATCGTTGTGTATTTTTTTTTAAATTTGAGCAAACAATAAGTAAGACGTAAAACCAGAACATCCTAATAACTATAAAATTACCTAAAATTATATAATTTTACTAAGTAATACATACCATGGAACGTTACTAACCAAATTATTAAATTAAATTGGGTATGATATTTCGAAAAGTTGGTCTCACAATGATTGTATTTTTTATTTGTACTATATTAATTTATCTTTAAGCATTAGTTTCTTCACATTAAATAAACTCGTTAAGTTTCTGAATATTTTATTTCAATCAATTTGATTTAGGAATTAAAAGCAATTATACCTAGTTTCACAAAAAACAATCGAACACGTACGATATTTCATAAAGTAATCAATAATTTTTAATATTTCTGTGTACATAATTCATGGATGGTTTGGTAATACTTCTCCATGTTTATAAAATGGGGTCTCCCAATCGTACGTATTCGTAATCATTAGCATGCAACAAATAAATCTAATACACATACCTTAAAATTAAAATGCACCTATTTATAAAACTAGGAACTATAATATCATTTTACTGAGGCGCGATTAGAACGCCTTGTGTTCAATGGTTCAAAATTTATGAATGTGTTTAATTTTCTGTAAAATGCGTATTTGCTTGTCTAATAAGTATTTAAAATTTAAATTTCAGTTTGTAATCTATTAAGTTTGCCATTTAAGTGAAAGTAATAGGTAGGTACGAAAGAAAGAATTCAATAGAAAAGAAAATATAGTTTAATAGTTTTAGTTCTATCACAGTAAAATATCAAAACACTTATGCATCTTCTTTAATTCTAATATGTCTCCAAAAAGGTATTCAATGATGGTATATCGAATATTTTAACCATAAATTCCATATAAATATTATTTCATTACAGTTTTATCATATATGTAATATATTAATCATATATAAATATCCTCAGTTGTACGCATGAAATATATTTTAAAACTCATTTGTTAAAAAATATATTATAAGATGGTAAGAAATTGTAATGTTACTATAATTATTTGCTGATCGAGTTGATGTAACAATGTCATAATACAAAGTGTTTATTTAACCTATGCCTATATTCACTATAATGATATTTAGTGAATGAATTTGCCTTCATTGGTGATCCACTAATGGAATGATCAAATAATGAGAACTACACGTAAGGCTGCGCTTGTGCATACTGCATACAGAACAACTGATACTGAGATTCATACTAGAATGCTACATGTATGCAATTATCTTCTGTGAACGGAGACATTAATAGTTTTATACTGTTAACCAATATACAACATAAATTATCATAAATCGCTGTATAAAATATTTTTTACAAATAAACAACAATGCATCTAAAGAAGTAATTCGCAATAGGGTGTTTTTAATTAATTAAATACAACATAATTTACTATTCCAACAGCAGCTAGGTATTCAAAATAGCATACCTACTTAACGCTAAGAGCTTTCTCTCCGTTAATATTCACAATGCTATACAACTACTTATTGCTAACATAATAAAAATTAGTCACTGAAAATAACATTTTCGGCCCAATAGCTGTGTGCTGGCTAAGATAGGCACTTGAAACGAAATATTTACTTCAATGATATACTATAGTGTTAAACGTGACACTAAGATCAATATGCAAATTTAATGGACCAGCAATACAAAGGGTCTTATTAGATGTTTACATACTTAAAATCAGTCTTATTATAATAAACATTTCATAGGCAAAGCAAGAAAATAAATGTGTAAATATTTTTAAGTATTATGTCCTAAAGTCGTGATCTGTGACTAGACGAGTGAATGTAAGTACAAACAAACCACACTTTGGTCTAACATTGATTCTTAGTGTCTATCTTTATTAGTATTTCCTATTTCATCGGTACAGAAACAAAATTTTAGCTTCCCCACAGAGAGCAATTCGTAAAGCCGTCCGACCCTAGCACACAGCGGCGATTAGAGACTAAATAGAATAATTTTAATAGTCTTATTAATGTAATAAACAACCTTAAGCCTTAACGCTTCACTTCCGCGTTTCATTCCGCACTTTATCTATCTACATCGCTAAGACGATACTCGCAATACATAATTAAGTCAGATGCCAACCTAGAGGATTCGCACTCAATAACATAAGGACCAGCCTCACATTCTCGCCACACTCGTAGTGTATACTAACAAGAATGAACACCACAGAAGCGAGGAAACATGACTCGACGATTATCGTACTCGACTAATTATTAAGGCAGGCGTCCACATATTTGCATCGTACGTAACGGACGCATCGCATCAAATTGATCGTAGTATTTTTTGTATAAAATTTCATACGATTGTGTCCGCACTACTGATCCGTACGTGTACTGATCCGTTTCATATACAGAGAACACTATGCGATGCGTCCGATACTTACTATGCGGCAATGAGGACGCCTGCCTTTAACTCAAAGCCTTGATGTAAAGAAGGATTTAGAGTGAGATTAACTGCCGTACTCAGAGACATTCAATGTCAATTAAATCATTACTTGTAGATTTTACATACAAAATGTTTACTAAGGAACGGTTTAATTGACATGAATTGTTTCCGAGTGCGGCCGTAAATGATGTGAAGGATTTAAGTGAGTAAGGTGGTGGTGTGTAAGCAGTATGTGTGGCGCCTACGCGGCCTGCAGGCTCTGGCGACACGCGACGGCCGCCACCAGCGCCGCGCCGCGCCCGCTGCCGTCCTCCGACAACATCAGGTCGAACTGCAACACACATTGCGTTGTCATCATACAAACATACAACTCCCGCCAAACACCAGTTTAAATGCACTGTTGTATGTGGATTGAAGGACATTGTAGCCAGAATAACTACGGGACGTATTGAGGATTTGCAATTAAAAAAAAACTCATACTAACAACCAGAGACGTTTCATGTCTATTACAATATGGTTCCTTAGTATACATTCTCGTCGTAAAATCTACACATAAGTAATGATTTAATAGACATTTTTTTTTCTGAGTACGACAGTTAACTTATACAACCGCTAAATGTGACGTAGTGTATACTTAAATATTTTTCAAGCCACAGAGAAGTTTCATACAAGAAGACGAAGCATTTAAAATTATCTTTTAATTTTACGCCCCCCCCCCCCCCCCAAGATACTCTTTTCGACCGTCTCTACTCACCGTCAACCAATAAGTTACATAACAACAATAACTTAAAAAAGAACGCGCGTTGATGCCGATAAAATATGGTGTAATATTTATAGAAATGATGCAAATTCGTCATTGTATATCATCACCAGCAGATACTGCTGTCTGGCGATACGCATCGCACATGATAACGTATCGTCGGACGATAGTATACTCAAGGTTTCGCTCAGGTTTAAAGCACCGATTTCCGATAATACCTATAGATCTTTATATACTTTAATTTACCATAAGACAAATATTACTTTTTGACCATTTTTCAAACGAAAATACATATGAATTAATGAGTATTTGTCAGCATCCATTTCAAAAATATTTGTTTGCTATAAGATAAATTTGCTCCACGTACATAGTTCAACAAATTAACAGCTATAATAAAAAAAACATTTATCTATTGGTTGTTATACATAAGCATTTAAACGTAAAGGGGCTCGGCTTTGACATTCGTAAAATTATCTGCAGGCAGATAACGAGGTCGTAGTGTCCTCATATTGATAAAAAAAAACGAGTAATTCTCGTTGTTTCAACATGGTCGCTTCATCGCTTATTCAGCTGTTTTATGTTTATGAATATGAGTATTTAAAGTACGTCACAGTTCTTTTGGTAATTACTTTCCAATATTACGATTACGATATGTCTTTTTTGGCCGGTGGTTATTAAATAGGAAGATATTTTGTCCACATTCAAGGTGATTGCCGAGTGGAATATTACAAAGTCTAATTAAGATTATTTAATTATTAATATTAAGTAATATTCATTTTTATTGAGGCAATCAATCAAGGCAATCTTACATCAATGTTTAAAGTCAAATGTTAACATCGAATCAGATTATTGTTTCCATTTTGTTAGTTTATTATTTTAATTGTTTAGTTTGTACTTTGTTGTATTATTATTTGCACCGACTGGAAGTTTTAATAGTTACAAGTACTATAGATTCTCCACGTTACAAATTGTCCCTTCGCGCTTTTGTCTATCATCGTATTCATCAACTGCGGAACTGCATTATCGTCACAAATAGCTCATCCGTTTGACACACTATCGGCATAAAAAAGCTAGTTAAGGTAAATATTACTATCGGGACGGATATTATCCCTGTATATCATAACATTATTTTTTCATGAGTATTTTGGAGACTCATTTATCTTCCAGCAATAACCATGTGGGGTTTAAATAAGTGGCGTCCAGTCAAATCGGTGAGTCGGGATTCAAAGTTTTCAGATCACAAATATATATTAGGATTCGCAGAAGAATAACATTTTCCTGATCCTTTATTAAGATCAATGAACTGTTGTGTCGTGGGTATTAGAAAATACGAGACTGCGGTCTCACGAATATCCAGACTCAACGCAAATATTCGTGAGCCACACAAACATTTGTGTCGATGCGGGGATCGAACCCGCAGGACGTTTCACAGTCGGCGATTATGCCACAGGGCTGTCAAAAAATTGAAGTAGAAAATTGCAGGTTATAAAGCCCCGCCGCACACGCCCACACTTGCATTGGCCGTCACGAGCCGTGTGCGAGTGGCAGTATTTAAAACCTATGGATGCGGCGGGGTAAAGTAATGTACTGTCTCCGAAGCCATACTGTGGCTTTTCGGCTTTCAAGCAATAAAGCAATCTAATGTCATTGAAATAGGGCCTATTTTAAATCAAGGTCACAATATGGTGCTTATGACAATCGAGGGTTAAAGAGCGCATACCTGTATTCCTGGGCTGACGAGCTGCGCGATCTTGTCACACATGAGCGCGTGGAAGTGCGGATGGAAGCGGTAGACGGAGCCGTCGATGCCGACGGTGACGCGCGGCTCGGCCATCTTGTTGAGCAGCGTGGCGATGCCGGCCGACACCAGGTGCGCCGCGCGCCGCGACACGCACTCGCACACGTGCCGCACGCCCGCCATGTCCGCCTCCGACGCGTGCGACAACCCTGCACACGCATCACACGCAACACCTCACACTACTGTACCGGTATCCGAGCATGGAGCGCAGTGGAATGCCAAGCATTACTTTGTAATTAAATAATAATAATAACACCTAACAGTCACATACATAGTACACGCACTAAGATCGAGTCTTGTGTCGTGTTTTTTTTTGCTATGAATGCCGAGACTAGCATGCTGTTCGCGTAATTGTAAGCGATACGACCGCTCATGAACAGTAGCAAAACCAAACAACACCTTGAATTACAAAGCAATGCTTGGCATTCCACTGTGCTCGCCATCCTGAGACATAACATGTAAAGTCTCAATATGTCCAGTAATTACTCTGGCTACAATGGCCTTCAATCCTTAACCCAATATCAGGAACTACGAGACTTTTCGGCCTGCACAACAAATATTTGTGGGCTGCCCAAACATTTCTCTCGATGCGGGGATCGACCCCGCGGCCTCTCGTTTCACAGGCGGCGTCTAACTGACTGCGCCACCGAGACTGTCAATTCAAGGTGTTGTTTGGTTTTACTGCTGTCCACTGCTACAATCAGTCGAACGGCAAGCTCGCCTTGCCATTCATTATAATAAAAAAAAACTTGCCAGCGGTAGTATAGCCCAATTACACGGAGAGAATTTCTCGCGGCGAAATTCGTATGACATTATCGCATCTCTAAACCGAAATAAATTATCTTGTTCTGACAATTTTTTACATGATGAAACTTTTCTATATTATTACGATAATCTTATCTTAGAGGCGGGAAACTCTCCCTTTGTATTAGAGCTTAAGGCTGCAATAAAGAGTATAATGTGAAAAGTAAGATATATAACAAGATAATTGCGACAACACTAGTAAATGACATTACTGTGTGCGCTGAATGATAAACTAATTTCTGTAAAATCTCGTAAAGTTCTCTTGCTAATTAAAATGAACTTTTCATTCATTCAACAATAAATAAAATAACATTTTATGTCGCAGTATATCGAGGTCCAATATTAATATTAGATCGAATCGCCGCACCGTCAATAAGTCAATACTCTTTTTTTTGCCAAATTATACGATTACTTAAGCCATATAGTCCACGCTGGCCTAATTTAGGTTGATGGACTTTACATACCATGAAAAATCGCTACGATATGCAGTTTTCCCCACAATGTTTCCCATAACCGTTATAGTTAACGTGACCATACGTCCCGCTTTGGGCGGGACAGTCCCGCTTTCAGGAAGTCTGTCCCGGTGTCCCCAGCAAGGCTGACATTGTCCCGCTTTTGCAAACAGACCAAATAATAATTTAAAATGTATTTCCCGCTCGAAATGCTTTACCGAACTACTACTGAAAACCGCGCGGTCGTATTATACCAACACTTTCGTAAAAATATCTTGACTTAATAAACTTTTCCACAATTATTATTGAGTAGGTACATTACGTATCTGCCTGAAAGTAACGCACCTATCGAAAGAGTTTTTTTCACACATTAGCAAAATATGGACAAGTTATAAAACACAGGTGAGTGTCGCAGTAATGAAATGATTACGAATATAAATATAAATAAATAATGTACTGAGTTTCACACCTCTAAAAACTAAACTCGATGGTTTGAAACAATTTGTTCAGCCGACAAATACAAAAATACGATTTTATGTTATTCAGTCTTCTATGACAAAAGCTTGTAAAACACTAAAAACTTTATTATTATTATTATTTAATGATGTCCCGCTCTGGCACAAAAAATAAATGGTCACGTTAGTTATAGTGCGTAGTGATTGACTATCAATACACACATGACTCCGAAAGGTCAGAGGTGTACCCTGGGATATAAATCCGCGCATTTTTAAAGCGTTGACAGTAATTATAATTAACAAAAAATATTACTTAATTATCTTATATCAAGTAATTAGAGATATTCGGGGTGGAGCAATCGAGTGACCTCCTCGAAGATTAAGCAAGTTAAAAATTTAATATCATTAACAATAATCAATAATAACCAGCCTTCAATTAACAATTTTTAATTATATCGGGACTACCGTTCTAGAACAATGTTACAACTAGACGATTATGATTTTTAGGGATATTTATAAAATGTAGTTTTAATTTAAAATGTACTTTAAAAAACAATAAAACAAATAAATCAATGCATTATGACACAAATTGGTACCGAGACCATAGATAGAGAATGCTGGGCTCAGCATTAAGCAAAGCTTTAAAAATCACTATTCTGCAGGAAAGTCCATATCTAACTCGTTATAATATAGGTATAACGGTAAAACAATCAATAAACACAGTTTTAGCTATCCGGTTAATCTATCATTTATGTTAAATGTTGGTGATTTTAAAGATAAAAATCTCACTTGCCAAAGTAAGGATTTTTGCTGTGTTTTAAATTATATTTGATAAAAATTGTAATTATGAATTTTGACTTGCAGCCTTTTTAGTGGTTTATGTGACGTAGGTGGCGTCATTCGTCTTAATTACCTGCCAAACCAGCACAAAGCCTTGTGACCTTTAATGTAGAAATAACGCAAACTTTTATGAAAATGCTTAGTATTCGAGATTTAATGACATTTCCTATTAAATATCTATCAATTCTTTTATAAAACCGGAATGCAATAATTACTAATGTGGCTACTGACTGCATAGTTGCCATACATTGCATCAATATTAATGAGTTTATGGTTTTATTCTAATATTTACAAACCGCAAAATTTGACGTATTGTTTAATTACAATATTATTATTACTGATGCTTAACGAAACCAGTAACAACGTTATTTCAGCAGGAAATATTTTAAATTAAACACGAGATATTTAATTAATCTAATTTACATATTGGAGGCCAACAACAGGTCAAAAAATCACGTTCACATTAAGAACTGGTTAAAATTATTGTGTAGTATATCATTTTGGGGAACCAAGTTTAAGTCATATTTGATGTATAAAGTGATCAGAATGTAGCTCCAATTTCATTAAAATGTATTATAAATGGTTTATTGCACATAGTGCTGACTATCGTTACCAGAAATATATATTTGATACAACAATACTTGTATCAAATTGCATAATCCAAACAAGCATGCTCCAAACAAGTTTCTGATAACATTGTAAATTCTCAAAATTGTACACGTGTCTTATATTCTGTGGCCAATAAAAAAATACATCCATTCGTTTCTAATGCGCAACATTCGTGGGCGTGTTATGTGACGTTACATAATTTTAAGTAGCAAACAATACTGCGGTACACATTTTTACGTAAAGAGATTTAGGCACACGTCACGAATAGCAATAAAAATAAAATCACTAGTCTTCAAATCTTCTTGATATGCTATCTTAATATATGTTTATCTATGATGAGAGGTCTTTATAGACAGTACTACAAAAATACTGTGATTAGACAATATTATCGATACGGCTAAGCAACGGTGATCTCCCACTTAATGTCTAGCATTGGAGACATTATCACCGATATAATTTATCAGAGTCGCGACCTTGTAATGCACTACAATACGTTTTAAGCTACATAACCGTGACTTTCAAATTGTCGTATAGAAACTTATTAGGAAATGTTTTAAAGATAATTATTTGCGTCAAAACATTACTTTTAAAATTAACACAGGCTGTTTATTTGAAATAAAGTTGCATCACTATAACATTTTTTTGTATATTCATGAACTATTCAAATCATACACCCACTAATATAACCTCATCCAAAGCTAAGAGTTGCCCACAAAATCAAACAGTTCTTGAAAATTCTCGAACTCCTCTCATCCAATTCAGCCGAAATGAGTGTTAATACAAGAAGCATGTATGTAGTACTAGCTTTTCCTCGCGACTTCGTCTGCGTGTACATATTATATTAATACCGACGTAAAAGCAATACATTTTATCGCTACAACTACGAAAACTTAGTATAAAAATAAATTATGTGATTACATAAATCAGCTTCAGTGGTTCTGATTGTCACATAAAATTTCATCCCTTATTTCACCCCCTTAGTGCTATTTTTCTAAAAATAATTCGTCATTTTTTTTTCGTTCGTATTAGTTTCCGTGCGGTGATTGGACAGTCAATAAAGGACCCTATTCTCACAACAGTTCAACCCTTATTTTAACCCCATTAGGGTTAAGTTCAGAAAAATAAAGAAAGCAGTTAGTTATTTTTGGTCTTAATTGACTAACTGAAGCGCCATGTTCGAAAATTGTAACTTTAACGGTTTTGATTTTCCATACAACCGATTTTTACCATTTTCACTCCCTTAGGGGTTGAATTTCGAAAAATCCCTTTTTAGTGCTACCGTATGTCACAATGGGAATCCCAGTGCAAAATTTCACGTTCCTAGCTCTAGTATTTTCGGCTTTGCGTTGATCCGAAAGTTCGGTTCTACAAAATTTCAACCCTCATTTTAACCCCTGCAAGGTTAATTTTAGAAAAATAAACAATGCGGTTATTTTTACTTTTGATTGTATAACCAAAGTGCAAAGTTTGACAATTACAGCTTTAACGGTTTGGATTTTCCATACAACAGTTATTAACCCTTTTCACTCCTTTAGGGGTTGAATTTCCAAAAAATATTTCTTAGTGCTAATCTACATCATAATAGGAACCCATGTGTAAAAGTTCACAATTCTAGCTCCAGTAGTTCCGGCTGTGCGTTGATCCGATAGTTCGGTTCTGCAAAATTTCAACCCTTATTTTTACCCGTTTAGGGTTAATTTTAGAAAAAATAAGTATGCAGTTATATTTGATTTTGATAGGCTAACTAACTTGCAAAGTTTGAGAACTCTAGCTTTAACGGTTTAGATTTTCCATACAACCGTTTTTTACCCTTTTCACCCCTTCAGGGGTTGAATTTCCAAAAATCCCTTCTTAGTGCTACCCTACGTGACAATAGGCATCTTTGTGTAAAATTTCACGTTTCTAGCTCCAGTAGTTTCGGCTGTGCGTTGATTAGACAGTCGTAAAATCACCCTACTCTCGCATCACTTCTACCCTTATTTTAACCCCTTAAAGACTAATTTTAGATAAACAAATTATGCAGTTATTTTTCTTTTTAAATGATTTACTGAAGTGTCAAGTTTGACAATTGTAACTCTAAGGGTTACGATTTTCCATACAACAGTTTTTAACCTTTTTCACCCCCTTAGGGGTTGAATTTCCAAAAATCCCTTCTTAGTGCTACCCTACGTCACAATAGGAACCTCTGTGCAAAATTTCACGTTCCTAGCTCCAGTAGTTTCGGCTGTGCGTTGATACGTCAGTCAGTCAGTCAGTCAGGCAGTCAGTCAGTCAGTCAGTCAGTCGGTCAGTCAGTCAGGTTCCTCTTTTATATATATAGATAAGAATTCCTATGGTATGTAAGTCCGCCAACCCGTACTAGGCCAGCGTGGTGGTCTATAACCTAACCACTCTCAATCGCACTCTCGATTGCAGAGGAGGCCCGTACCCGGCAGTGGGACGTATATGATACAAACATATTATATAGTAGTGAGCACTCACCGAGTTCCTCGAGCACCTCCATGCAGCTGGTGTAGTCCCCGAGCTTGTCGGACTCGATCTCAGACACGTACTTGGTGTAGAAGCTGCCGCGCTGGTACAGCAGGTCGGAGCCGCGGCCGCCGAACAGCAGCCCCATGCGCGTCAGCTTCACCAGCGCCAGGCGCACCAGCTCGCCCATGTACATGCCGGAGATCATCTTCTCCTGGCTGTAACACACAAACCACGACCACATCACGCACTGCACACATCCAGCTAAGGTTGCCACACGTAATTTATAATAAAGGATTGTACGTCTCACCACATCACGCGCTGCAGCTAGGGTTGCCACACGTACTTTATAATAAACTATTGTAAGTTAGGCTTTCAGAGTAGACCAGACCATTATGTTCATTCATCGTCCCGCAGTAAGGAATTGACGCCTAGCTAACAAATTTTTTTTCAACCCTTATTATTAAAACTAAAATGACCCACCATTTCATAATTGTATATAAAGAATCCTTCATTAATTATAACCCGTACTTTATAATAAAATATTTACGTTATTTCAAATAATTGTACTCTATACTTTACGTGAACTTTATTACACGAAAAGACTTTATTTGGCATGATTTCATTTCTCTTTGATTTTGAAAAGTTAAGTCATATGTATGTTCTCGTTAAGCGAAATGCATCGATTGCTCAATCGATGTCGCCACTCGCCAACGCTACATCACCTAAGCAATCGTTTTTTTAACAAGTTTCGGATGTTGCAATTGTTTAGTAGAGATACTCATTTGATACAAATCGCAAAAACTAATAAAACATATGCATTTATACATAATAATTATAACAAATAAATTTAACTACATTTTATTAATATGTACTTAATCTTTTCTACCTATAATAACGAATGTACTTTATTGGCAAAAAAAAGGTAACAACACTAACTGCAGCCCACGGGACACACCTCTACAATCGACAGTACCATTGATAGGGGGCTAGGCTATATATTCCAAGCATTATCACAAATCAATTATTTATCATATATGACTTAAACACGGTTTCAAAATCAATTTTATTTATCGCATGTTTTGTCTTCTTCGCTCAAACTCAATTCAAAAGTCGTTCGAAAGGCACAAAACAATCGATAACCAGAATACGTTTTAATACTCTATGAATAAGACCGATGGTACACAGCATCAAACAAGAACATTTTAATTCGAACCAGGCATTGGTGAACCTATATCCTTACTAATATTATAAAGGTGAAAGTTTGTATGTATGTATGTATGTATGGATGTTTGTTACTCTTTCATGAAAAAACGGCTCAACAGATTTTGATGAAATTTGGTATAGTGATAGCTGACACCCTGGATTAACACATAGGCTACTTTTTATCCCGAAAAATGTAGTGTTCCCGTGGGATGAGTCAGGAAACCAAATATACATATTTTCTACTCTTTCAAATTCAAATTGTTGGCACGGGATGTCCTCTCCTACGGAAGGGAAATACAGTCGACGGCACGCGGGAAATATAGTTAGTAGACACACGAAATAATATGTTCTTGATGTGGATTGGACTCAAAAACTATCTGCACCCGGGCGAAGCCGGGCCCGACAGCTAGTATGTACATAATACAGACAATTAAATATAGGACCCCTTCCTTTTTTGAAATCGGTCAATTATTATGCTTGTGACTGTGAATGATGATCTAAGAATAAAAATTAAGAAAAGTATATTGCCAGAATCTTATAGGCATATTAACATTGACGCCCGAATACTGGAACGCAACTTAAATATAAGTTGCGCTTAACTACGTTAACCCCGCTTAAATGTACTGGCTAAGTGGGCCGTGCGCTGTTAAGAGCAACTTATTGTTTGAATGGCGTTCCAGTATTCGGGCGTGAGAGTCCCACAGTACCACTAATCGGTTGTTTCAATTATTGACATTTTACAAATTCAGGAACGTGTAAGCATTATTCCTAACTTCGTAATTCTGTTACTAAGTAGTCTTGCTGGTGTCTTAAATTGCGTAGGCCTTTCAATATGTAGGGGAGAACAGGGTAATGAGAGCCTATTAAGGGAAAGTTTTAATAAAAATCACGTTGGTCGAGATATTTGTATATTTTTATTATAAACTCTTACCTTCATTATTAGATAATATTTTAATCACAGTTATAGTCAACTACAGACATATAATAAGATACAGTTAGCGTTTTACTAAAAAAATCAGTCGCTCCTATTACCCGACAAATGCGGCTAATGAGAGCCCATTTAATGCACTTACGGAAAATGGGAGCCATTATAATTACTCTTAAAAAGAAAATAACAAAATGTACTATATATGAGATCTAGTTATTATAATTATAAATATAATAAAATGCTTGGTAAAACAAGTTAAAATTAAAACAAATTCAAACTAAACGGAGATAAAATATGAAAATGTTAACTGAAAGCAAAAGATCCCGACTTTAAGGATCCAAACAAAATGTATAAATATAAGGATCTGGACTATCATTGCCAGAACACTCCTTATGGGCCCAGTTTCCGCAACTTCTGCATCGGTACCACATCTCTCCACTTTTTCCAGTATCTATACAAATTGCACATAAATTGTCCTCTTCAGAATATTCTGACTCATCATCGCAGATAGCATTTTCGTCTATTTGATCAATTGATGAGTCTTCATCATCACTTTGAAACAAAAACTTTGTTGCCTTTCTTATCCTTGTGTTTCTGTTTGTAGTCTTCTTATTTTTAAGCTCTTTATCTTTGGTGTTTTTCTTCTTAATACATTTGCCTTTGGTACATTTTCCCTTGACACAATTAAAGAAAACTGTGGTAAAGAATTACCACAGTTTTCTTTATTTTTCTTAATTGCCTTTGTCTTATTTTCCTTTTCAGTTCTTTTCCTGTTCTTTTCTTCAAATACTGCTTTCATTGGAGTGCTTGTTATTATTTCAGAATGCTGTTTGTTCTTCAACGGTCTTTGTTTTTGAGATATGAGTTGTCAAGGCTTCATTAATTTCTCCAAGCTATTGAAAAAAAAAAGCGTTATCTCGGTCTTATTAAATCCAAGGATTCGGTTAATACTGATGGCTTCAGGCTTTCTTATACTCAACTCTGGATGACGCTGCAAAAATCCAGCCAGCCAGTCTTTTCCTGCAGTTTGATTAACTTGGTTAAACCGTTACCTAGTTGCTTAGCTACACTGTAACATACCTTGCGAAACTGTTCTCTAGTCAAACCATAAAATTTGCTTCACATAGTCCGAAGGTGGTTAGCCAGTATTTCTTCTTGGCCAACATTAAATACGCTACGACTTCCCAGCTTAGGCGAGTTTTTGTAGCTACTGTCGTCGGCTTTCGCTAAATTGTATCGCTTCTTAAGAGTGCTGTAAGGATCACCAGTTTGGAGGAGGTTCTTGAGTGTTCTTTTGAGAACAGATACCGCATTTTCTAATGCATGCACTGTCCAAGAAGCTTTTGTGGTTGTCGGAGTTCTTTTACGTGGCATCTAAAAGAAAAAATAAGCATTTATATCTCTGAACTGACTAAATGCCGTAATGGGAGCGATATCGGGTAATAAGAGCCTAACTAGGCTACCATTAGCCGCTGACCACCATTTTGAAAAGTAGTAACATAAATATGTAATTGTATTCTCAATCACAATTCAACTATTTGTACTTGTTAGTTAACGAATCTGGAGGTGTAATAAGCATAACTACAATAAAATAAGATTATGTTTTCATGCTTACCTTAATCCTGGCAATCGTCAATTTCTTGTAAGCGTGGGGCGAAAAACAAACAACCGTCCCTCGTGACTAAACGAATGGCACTAACGGTTCGAGTGCATCAGGCGAAGTTTGTCGATTGTTGACGGAAGTAGCTGAGTACCTACGGACGCGTAAATGTGTCTGCATTTCGTTCAAACACCATAGCTCCCATTGCCCGACCGCTCTCAATACCCCGTGTTCCCCTAAATGAGCAGCATTGAACTAAACACTAAACCCTTATTCTTACAGTATGGGAATGTCTTATTTTAAATACGAAATATAAATAAAAGGACAATGTAGAGAAATAAAATTTAGATATTAACTATTTTATCCACACATGTAGGCTGATCCATACAGTTTTGTACGATAAGTTTCTTTTTTTTTGTTTAGTGACGTGCGTGTTTGTTTTGTAACATCAAAGTCTAAAGATTTCTAGAATTATGTGGACTTTGTCACTGTTGTTTATATTGTGTTATGACCTCAATCCGATTGCAACCAGTATTGACTGTAGCAAATATTATGGAAATACATAGATAAGCCAATAGTTTCATGAAAACAAATGATAAATATTATATTATAATAATATGTTTATGTAGGATGACGGTAATAAAATCCATTGTGTTAATTATTTAACTATAATTATCACCACACGTTATAATTAACGGATTAACGGTTTATCCGAATATCTGCGACAACTTGTTACTTTACACACACACTTTAGTAAACACGCGTTTATCACTGTTTCACAGCCGACTGCTGGATCTCGAATATCTTGTCTGCGGTTCGGAGGCGGTTTATATTGCAAACTGTCATGCTCCCACCCTTACTCTGACAGTGGGTAGTGAAATAGAACCACAACAGGGTTTCCTTTAATAAAGTTACTTCTGCAACTACCCGTAGATTCTTTAGGGCCAATTTACAATTATTTATCATATGGGTTTTACACAAGAACACCCCGACACGGCCATACTGACGTGCACACGTCCTCGTGTGCGTGTTTATGCATCATCTGAAGACAAGGAAATCATTCGTTCGTTCATCCTGACTCAGTTCACATAATATAAAAATTTGAAAAATAGTTACAATTATTTCTATGATACAGTCTGGTCCGGAAAGCATTCCCTTCAGACAACGCATACCTGGACCAGTCTATGAGACCCTTCAGGTGCCAGATTGTTCCTTCAGTTTGAAAACTGGACCGAATCATGCTAGACCGGGATAGTTCCCCTTTAGCTTAATGGTTGTCGGACCGGCTATACCCTTCAACAACTTTCCCATGGACCAGTCTCTCAGACCCTTCAAGTTCGCAGATTGTTCCTTCAGTTTGAAAACTGGACCGAACTATGCTAGACCGGGATAGTTCCCCTTTAGCCTAATGGTTGTTGGACCAGTTAAACCCTTCAACAACTTAACCTTTTTCTACCTGGACCAGTGTCTTAGACCCTTCAGGGGCTCTCATTGTCCCTTCAGGTTGAAAACTAGACTAGACTACTAGACCGGGATAATCCCCTTTAGCTTAATGGTCTCAAGTCCAGCTTAACCCTTCCAAAACTATAAAAACGACAAAGTTATTTCGTGTGAACTTGGTCTATGAAATGTTAACCTTTCAAAACCTTGTTACTAAATTCTATTT
Organism: Hyles euphorbiae; assembly: GCA_023078785.2. NCBI lineage: Eukaryota > Metazoa > Arthropoda > Insecta > Lepidoptera > Sphingidae > Hyles > Hyles euphorbiae. Next base: position 8,617,232 of record CM041051.1, on the reverse strand, counting down.
CTATTTAAAGACCATACGAGCTCTTGGAATCGATAACGGGTACACCAATACATTACTCTACGGAATGACACACGTAGAATAGATGAACTAAATCAAACAAATATGGGAAGATCTCACCAAGTTCAAAGCCTCCTTTGAAGATGCGGGTGTCTTGAAACTTCCAGGGCACACAGTCACAGCTCCATGTCACTGCTCCTGATAACAATTAATGGCCTAGGCAGGCAGATGAGTTGGTGTGTCACCTGATGGTAAGCAGTCACCGCAGCACATGGGCTATTACAATACCAAGGGCACAGCTGAACAGATGCCCATCAATTTTTCTTGATAGATTCTAGTAGTAGGTTTATTTTTTTCGTATAATTCTTACATGTAGGTAGTTACAATTTGATAGTCATCGATATCAATGTTACACTAGATAAGACGTTCTTTGTGAGAAATGTGTCCCACCTAGGTGCAGTGCATGTACCGCAGACGAATCTTTCAAAAACGCGTAAGCGCCATGACATTCGCGGCGCTTTCGACCTTTTGGTCGCGAGAAAACTACATCCTGAAAGCGATCTAGCGCTGCATGGTTATACTGTTTGATTAGACGACTAATTATTTGTTCTACGCTGCAGCGATTTAGTTTCAACTTTTACCAAAATCGAACGAGACATTTTTATGGGATAGCTTCTCTATACGAAGTAATTTTATCTAAATTTTGATAGTTATGCCACAAATGGCAGTCACACATGAAAGACACACGGCAGTTACTCACGTGAGTCATACATGACAGTCACATACGTGAACCACACATGACAGCCACATACGTGGGCCAAATATGGCAATCACACACGAGAGTCACACACGACAGCTACACATTACAGTCACCAGTCGTTATAATTTACCTCAAGTTATTAGTTGTGGTACTCACGTCAGAATCTGCGCCAGCTGATGTCGATAACCAAGCGGTTGCGGCTACAACGTAGGACGATCCCACTTCTGATGTAGGATGACGGTAATAAAATCCATTGTGTTAATTATTTAACTATAATTATCACCACACGTTATAATTAACGGATTAACGGTTTATCCGAATATCTGCGACAACTTGTTACTTTACACACACACTTTAGTAAACACGCGTTTATCACTGTTTCACAGCCGACTGCTGGATCTCGAATATCTTGTCTGCGGTTCGGAGGCGGTTTATATTGCAAACTGTCATGCTCCCACCCTTACTCTGACAGTGGGTAGTGAAATAGAACCACAACAGGGTTTCCTTTAATAAAGTTACTTCTGCAACTACCCGTAGATTCTTTAGGGCCAATTTACAATTATTTATCATATGGGTTTTACACAAGAACACCCCGACATTTACATAATTGGAGAAAAATAATAGTAAATCTATTTTTTTTTTAATTACATGTCATGATATCTGTAATGGAATTTTTTGTTCAATATTTTTTTTTATATTAACATGTTTTAAATAATTTTAAAATTGGTATACCTATTTGGGATTGTCTTGATATTTGAATGAAGTTTAAGACACTTGATTATACAGGGTATATCAAGACTGCTACCGAAAACTAAGCGGGGTGGTAGCTTTAGTGACTTTAGACACAATGCAACTAAATTTTGTGCAAAAATTTGTCACGATTTTTTTACTTATTTAATTTATTTATTTAAATGCTTTATTGTACACTAAGTTAACTTAATTACAGAACATTATATTGCATAGTGGTACAAAAGGCGGTCGTATCGCTCGAGGCAATCTCTTACCGACTACCTTGGGATGGACAGTAAGAGATGGAAAAAAAGAGAGGGCAGTCGATAGTGTACCAAGTAAGATAAATATTGAATAAAGAAAAAAGAAATTAAATAAAATCATATATGCAAAAAACGTGACATACGAATATAATTACAAAATTAACAAACATAACATATACTAGATATATAAATAAATATATAAATACATTTTTTTTTACTATCGTCGTAATAGGATGGTAAATACATAGTTTTTTCTTAAATAATAGTGTACACCCTTTTATTTTTAAAGATGCTATGGTATGCAAAGCTTTAAATTATTATTTTTGTAAAAACTATGGATTTACCACCCAAACTCAACGATATTAAAAAAATAATAAAAAAAATTGCCGCGTTTCTTTGCGAAATTTTCAGTTGCATTGTGTTTGTAGTCACTAAAACTACCACCCGGCTTCGTTTTCGGTAGCACTCTTGATATACCCGGTATGTATATCGAAATCGAAAACGTTGATTTTTCTTATATGTAGAACAGTATTTTTTTAATTTTTATGCTACTTTGATACGTACCTAGATATTAATTAGCAAAATATAATCTTGTCTAATGTATGTGTGTATCATGTGTAATCAAAACAAAACCCGATAACACTTATAAATCGCAGCGAACGATGACTGTCTTGCCGATAAAGAACGTTATTATCGGAAACATGTTGCAGTTCAGTATCTCGTTTGAGGAAAACTACTAAAGGGTACACGAGGAAAAGTTAACCCAAATGTAACTCACGCTCAACAATATCGTCGGGATTCCCAATAAATTAACTGGCACAACCGGTTAATGGTGTGTTTGCTGGTTGGATTTCACTCGGGACTTTTTCTTGTGACACATAATAAATAGCATATTTTCCTCAGGAACAAAATAGATATAAAAACATGTCTCACATCTGTTTCCCAGGGTTGATGGAGTTCGAGTCGACTTCCCGGTCGAACTCTGTCCGCACGAAGTCCAAGCTGCCGTCGTCGCCGAACGCGCCCCACTCAGTGTTGATGAGCAGCTCGTCCTTCCCGGGCTCGCCGTCAAACAACTCGCAGTTCTTAGTTTTCTCCACGTAACAGGCGTTGCTTCCAGTCCCTATCACATTTCACTATGTGAATACCTCTTCAGATTACAATGGCTCTAATATGAACAGAGCTCCTGTTTTATTACAAAACTTGAGCTTCATAATACATATTATGCACTCATTCAAACAAAATATATAAGTTTAGCACATATATTTATATTTGCAAATAAGCTTAACAAAACCGCAACCAAGATACAAGAAAACAAGCACATCAAAAAATAAATTAGTCATAAGCATGGAGCCTTGCAGTATACTGTGTACTTGTTCTGTGTTCCATCCCATTTGTTATGTATGATGATAGTTGAACATAATGATTAATGACGTTTTTGAGACAAGTCACATTGGAATTAGTAATGTTTAGAAAGATAAATAAAACGAAGAATGAGTAATCTGGTTATTACAAGAGCAACAACGAGCACAGTAATACAAAATAATTATTTCTGATATAATGTTCCTATATGCAAGCACAAACTCAGCACGCCAATAAACATAGAAACCTACCAACGATGAGTCCTATTTTGCAGTTGTGATTTTTCCACGCGCAGGACATCAAAGTACCCGTAGTATCATTCAGAATAGCACATATGTCAATCTGAACGTCCTACAAGAGTGAGAAAACATGCTTTTTAAGTAACGCAATTATAATACTGTTCCCAGTATGGAAATTAGTTAGTATCCCTGTTGAAGATGATCGAGTGTAGAGGCTTTCAGAGTAGACCAGAGCATGCTATTATGTTCATTCATAGTCCTGCAGTAAGGATTTGCTGCCTAGCATTTTTTTTTTCAACCCTTATTATTAGAAATAACAAGGCCCACCATTTAACCATAATTGTAGATAAAGAATCCTTTATTATTTATAAATGTTGTTTTACCCAGATTTTTTAATATAATGCATGTACTTGAATTTTGAAATAATGTGAAATCTGATAAGAATGGTAAGGAAAATGGAAAATTATTGTTCTTATCATAATAAACTCATAACAATACATGCAATATGTTAGAGAATGCACTTAATGTAAAATCCAATAATGAACATAGCAGCCCTAGCATAACATGGCTTGAAAACCTCCACTTGGCTCTCATTTAGGCTCCAATCATGCCTTATACACTAGTAGAGAGCTGGCATCATCAACAACTCACCAATAATAACCCCTATTCGGCAATTACGATTCTTATGTGCACAGGACATAAGTGTGCCCGTTGCATCATTAAGGATGCCCATCACAGTTAATGAAAGGTCCTGGAAAATTTCTTCTTTTTGAATAAACAATTCTGAATTTGTGTTTTCTTTTGCAAGAAACTAAATTTTGATAAACTTAGGGTTCTAATGATAGGAATTTGTTTAATTTTCTTATGAAACTTACCCCTCTCCTGGCAATAGCATCTTTAAGTCCTTGTACAACGTCTTCACCAACTACACCAGAACATGAGAAGCCTTTTGTCCAACGTTGTAAGATACCCTTTGTGAGTCCTAGTTGTTTAAGTGGGAAACTAAATGTGAAACCCAATGCTAATCTTTCTTCATACACACCATGTTCCTAAAAAATAAATCACAATTTTGTTATTTATGAATAAGATTTAGGTACCTATGTAAAAACTGTAAAAAAACATGAAATGAAATACTAGTGTTTACCTTCATGAAATTGGCTAAACATTCAGCTATATGGTCAAAAAGAGCGACTCCAGTGCCAGTCATAATATGATTTGGTATAGCATAAATTTTTGACTGCATATCAAAATGATTCTCTCCTAAATTAATAATTAACACTCGGAAATTAGTGCCACCTAAATCTAACGCCAAAAATTTACCTCTTTCTGAAAACAAGGAAATATAAAATATATTATCCACATCAGTATAAAGGTCACAATATTAAAATAAATGCAAAAAAAAACTACCTTTTCCATTGGGTAAATCCTGTATATATGTGATCCAGCATTTGACTATGGATTTTTCATGTGTGTCTTTGCCGAGACCTTTGAGGAGGTCATTATGGAGCCGATTCATGATCTCGCGGATCTGTTTGTCCGTCAAGTGTAGAACTTCGCATTCTTCGCGAATCTGCAATATTTACAAATGTAAAGTCAATCCATTGATCTACGCGCCAAAACAACCGGAACTTTGACGTGTAAAGGAAACGAATAACGAGCCGTGCGCTAATTTTAGCGTTTTTTTTTTAAACTACTATAATTATATTTCGTTGAAATAGTAGTATTCTCATATGAAACTCAAATCACTTTCCACTTTACATCTTGATGACTTTACGGATATTGTAGTCGGTTGGCACTTCACTAGTGACTAGGATTTAATTGTTTAAATATAGACGTGCTCGCTTGAAACATCTCCCGAGTATTTACGCGGGCTATATCTCATCAATCTTGTATTTGAAAGCATTCGTTGCAAACGCAATCTTTGCGAACAAACGAAACGTCCAAGTTATTCATTATCGCGAGCGAGTTTCACAAGGTCAAAGCGGTCATTACAACACTACCGTTGCTTTCCAATAGTAAGCCGGCTATTTTATAAAAATTATTTCTAAACTATTTCACTCACCCGTGGCAAATTGTTAATGACTATACCCATTTTGTTAACACTGATTTGTCGTAATTATTCAATTTTTTAACTATAAGCAAAATTATTTTTTTGTTACAACACGTCTTGCCAAAGCAGCAAGAAAATGTAGAATACGCCAGCGGACGGACTTGTGAGTTGTGGCTACGAGCGAACGTCGCGTCGCGTCGCCTGCTAGCATTGAACGCGTTCACACTATGTGTTTCATTCATGATCATAAACTATTGTCATCCTGCTCTAACGAAACTAAGTAGTAGTTTAACAGAAGAGTAAAAACATATTATTTAGCATTTTTTTTTTTGATAAATCATATTTATTTTTACTAGTTGGAAACAATAATTTCAGTAAGATTAATACTGATGAAATGAAATACGCCGTATCATAAAAAATTGCATTATTTCATCAAGAATGTTTATCATTATCCCCAAGGCGCGCCTCTTGGTGTTTGATTCTGATTGGCTGCCGCGTGGGCTCGCTCGTGACGTCACACACATTCCTCGTCCTCTATATTTACATTAATGCATTTGTAGTGGTAAGTTGTTTTTGCCTGTGCGGAAAATTGCTAGTACTGAATAGTGACGTGCGCTTGTAGTTAACCCTTAAGAGCGTATACACCTTGCGCGCAAAGTCAACTATAGGTATTTCTTCGTTAATTTCACGCACACATAAGCGACCAAAGCTGTGTGCGTAGAGCTGCCGCGTCGGCTCGCTATACAATCGGCTCAAACAACTTTGATCCGTGCGCTTCAAATATTCAATTGAAATGTAACTGTAATATAATATCATAAAAATATTTTATTTGCATTATAAGTAGACAAATATTACTGTGCAAGCAAAGAATAATACAAATTTTGGATACTAATCATATTTTCGTTATTATTACATTGTTAAGTTGCATTCAAATCAGTGTTCAATCAGTAGACACTACGGACGTTGTATTAATCATTTCGTGTTCGAACACACAAATAGTGTTAGGGGCCTTACAACCCCTTACAATTACGAAATATATTTAATTTTATATTACAATACATAACATAATTTAGCCTCGGAATTATGTCCCATTATATTACCTGAAACATAATTTATACTCACTACAAAATCATTGTAGGTAATAAAAATAATTAAATATTTTACTACCAAAGTACTAAGATGTGGTAATCGCATTCCGCGCGTGGCTATTTTTACTACGCGCGGCATAATCGACTGCAGCCAGGCCGGAGCGACGAGCGATACGTCCTCCCTCTAGAAGGCCTTGCGGCGGTCTGATTTGATCCACGTCGGACAGCGTGTTTTATAGTGGTTTTTAAAATATTTGTAGAAAACATGAAAACTAATTTTGTTGAAATATAAAAATGGTAATTTATTGATAAGATGTTCTTCTATTATAATATGCAATTGTTATAAAAAAATATGTACGATAAGTTGGTGAAAAAAAATATGATCTTGACGAGAGTTTCTGAATAATTTCGCATTGTTTAAATTTTTATTTTTCGGGAACTGAACACAAAAAGATTATTTTTCTCAGCAAAATCCGTCCATAAGGGTCTTATTAGTCTGATAATATTTTTATTTTCATCTTATATTTAGTGGGTAAGGATATCTTAAGCTTCTAAATTGCCATTTAAAGCCTAAATAACGAAACTTGTGTTCAGTAATCCGTATAATACTCACAAATTATCCATCAATCTATAATGTTTTCCACCAAAATCCCTAGATGACAACCTTTTCTAAAATTAGTAATAATTATTTTTCCTTTAAATTGTTTATTGGTGGCTATTAACTCATTTGAAAAGTCCTGTTTTTAAGCCAAAAAGCGCGTGCAGGGTATAAACGCTCTTAACATACTACGATAACGCCTTGCGGCATGTGTATATTAATCAATTTATTATTATTATTATATAAAATCAAAATATAGGCTCCCCTAGTTAGGGGCCAACAACAAATAATATTAAAATTTTAAAAATTAACCGTTATTTTACTTTGAACGTACTAAATACGATCAACGTCTTAGTAGGGACTAAATACACAATTCATTACGAAAATAACGAAACGTGACGTACGTAATTACCTAGTATTAACTACTACGTAACTAAGTAGGTACGTCAAATTATGAAATCCTAAGATTCGGTAGGTACTTATAAACTGTAGTATACACAAGAAAGATAATGTTGTGTAGCTTAAGTAAGACCAATTTATAGTTGATCACGATATGGGTGCTTAACAGAGAGCAGACAATAGTACTAACCGTATGGTTGGTCTTTTGATATAGTGTATCGGAGCTCAGAAACATTAACACACTATAAATCATCCCGGGAATGAACCGAGGTACTCCCAATCGGCTATAAAGTAGGGCTAGATTAAGTCTATGGGTTCAGTAGGTTGGGAAGACAAATAGTGAAAAATTTCTAAATACAGTAGACAGGGAAAAGAAAAGACGAAAATTTGCGTAAGAATAAAAATAAAAGCGATAGAGAATTTAAAAAATTTTTACACGTATCTTTAAAATTTTTAGGATGACAGACAGATATTAAAAACAATACATTAAGCCCAAAGAATCGCATATCCAAATTCTACATTTCAAATGTCACGCGGTATGCCAATGTCTCGGCGTAACATAATTCCCTATTTCAATTTAATAATACATAAATAAAGGAACGTATATAAACGTTATTAACATTAACATCATCAAGAACTATACTATATTTTTAATCCAATTTTGAGCAACCTACACGTTAGTCAAATCTTAAAAGAACATAATTGACCACTGCAAATATTTCACAATGATAAGCGTAATTATAATGGAGTACAACTTGTGTGTAATAAAGAGTAGATATAATATAAAAGGCTGGTGCCTGGTGGTGTCATTATCAGTAAAAAATGGAATTATGCATCTGCATTAGAGTAAGATTGAAATTTTCCGCATTGCAATGTAGGTTAATCTAAAGCTGCAGTTTATCTATCACGTGTCACTATACAAATTGGCTGCGGTCAGTAACTGCACGTTTTGTAGCCGAACTGTTATTTTTAAATGCTTAAGCTGTCTCGGTCGCAGGTATTGTAATGTAAAATCTATATATAAATGTTTGGGTTCGCGTTAGGACGAACGCACGCTGTAGCATTCTCTTGGCATAGTGGATATGTTTATTTTTGAGTTGTGTTCTTGTCTTGTGACGGCGACGCGTTGTGTATCTTCACCATTGACGCAACTTAAATGCGTTTGTTTATTGTAAACCCGAAATAAAACATATTTTAACGAACTAAATTTCGTCATTAATTTTTTAATTTTACTAGAAGTGGCTATCAAATGAACGATATAACATACACAGGTGGGCAGACAGCGTCGTCATGCTACTCAACTTTGAAGTAGACTGATAAGCGCGGTATCAGCTCTCACCTATAATTTAGACTTATAAATTATCTTTCTGATTTTGCGGCGAAGATAACCATAAAAACATATACTTTTAATATAAGTATAATAGATTATTTTACGTGCATTCTTATTATATAATATATAAAATATTTAATCAAAGGTCTCGTTTAACTATCTGTCAGCTACACAATACGTTATGATAGGTATCCGGAAATCGCGCACACGCTAAGTTAGATACAAGGGCATAATAATAATAATGAAATAAAAAAAATATATTTGGAAAATACTTGTCTTTTGGAGTTACGACTGTTCAAAGTTTTTAGTATTTTCGTCGGTAATTAAATACTTAACGAAAAACATTTTAAATAACAATAAAACTTTCACAAACTTCGCCTTAACATTTTATACAAATATGCCAGGTTATAAACTCTCATCTGTTTACTTGATTCTTAATCATATCATTTTAATGTGCAATCTACTGGTGGTAGGTCTCTCATATGTGAGAGGCTGACTGGGTGGGTACCACCACATTGTCTATTTCTCCCGTCAAACAACAGTGTAGAAGCACTGTTGTGTTTCGGATTGAAAGACATTGTAGCCAGAGCAACTACTGGATCTATTGAGACTTAACATCTTATGTCTCAGGACGGCGAGCGCAGTGGAACGCCAAGCATTGCTTTGTGTTTAGAAGTGTTGTTTGGTTCTGCTACTGTTTATGAGCTGTCGTATCGCTTACCATCAGGCGAACGGCATGCTCGTCATGCCATTCATTGGAATAAAAAATATACTTAATTTAATAGATTTCAGTGAATTTGAATTTAGCGTTGTTTTTGGTTGCAAATATGTATGTGCTACTCTTTGAATGTGTAATGTTTAAACGGAGTATTAAAAGTTTAAAGACAGACCAATAAACGTATGATTTACATTTTATTTACATATACACATATTTATACTGATAAATGTCGAGACAGAATTTAAAAAATATTTTAATTTAAAACCACACAACGTTATAAGTCTCAATCTCTATTCTCTATCCCAGTTCTAGGGTCATTGATTTTTTTGTATATCAATGTCTAGGGTTAATTTATTGTGGAAGTCAATGACCTTTACGTTCGTGCAACGGGCACACTCGTACGCATGGCGCGGTTTGCGGCCGGCGCGGGCGACACATTAAGGGAACGGGGCGGAGTTTGCGCGCGATCAAGGTCGTCTTCAAGGACCATCACTAATTATTGATGTGAGACGTAAATCGTGACGTTGCACTATTTTTTTCCGTTTTTGTTTCGATCGGTATCGGTAGCCAGTCCTCAAGTAACAATCGCTACCCACTGATCGACCACGTCATGCCGCGGTAGCACTTAAAAAGCCGTAAGAGTTGCCTTGAAGTTTTACTGGTGGTAGGTCTCTCATAATTATGTGAGAGGCCGCCTGGGTAGGCACCACCTCCCGTTTTCATTTCTTCCGCAAACAGCAGTATAAATGCACTGCTGTGTTTCGGATTGAAAGACATTGGCTTGTACTGGACATATTGAGACTTTACATGTTATGTCTCAGGATAGCGAGTGCAGTGGCATGGCCTACTGAGAGTGTTAAGACATTTATTATAATAATTGAGCCATTGACTCGAACGAAGAAGAAAAGAAATCCTCAAGTAATATTTTTTGGCAATTAATTTGATCAATTTGGATAAAAGCGGTCAAACACAGTCCATTGTCCATCAGACGGTCCTTAGGGACCGCAGAATCCTCTATGTCATGCTTTAGTACGGCGAAGGCAAGCTTACCAAATTGAGAGCCCAGCGAAAAATCGAATTATGTAATCACATAAAACACTCCTGCTAGTGAAGCCTATTCACTTCACTTGTGCACTTTTACATAATTATATTAAATAAAATTCATTCTACTTTATGCAATAAAACTCTACTCGTAAACTGCAGCAAATTAATGAATATAAAACAAGAGCTACATGTCATTCCTACGATTTTCCCACCAAACTCTGTTGCACTAGTTGTCCGTGATTAATAAATATTATATGTAATAGATAGTTCCATCCAAAATGAATGAAATAATATTATTTTTCTATAATTTATGATCAAGTATTGAATAATGAATACCTAAAGTATCCACTCTCTCTCTCGCTGTCTCTGTAACAGGTCGATAATTAATCCTAATACCTTTATCATTTTGGTATAGTAATATCAGTGGCGTAACAATAGGGTGGCATAGTGCGCAAAATGCCACGGGCCCGCGACCTTAGGGGCCCCCGGCGACTCGGCCCCTCAGGCCCGAGAGGCCGTAAGCAGAGAAAGAACCTAGCTAATTTATTACCAACAAAATCGATAATCAAAAATTATTTTCTTAATTAATATTAAAGATATCAAGGTTTATTTGTGATACATAAAAATATAAAATGGTTCTTTAGAGTTACGCGAATTTTACTAATTGAAATAAAACTATTATATATGTATGATAATGATAATAGCTCTGATTTGGTTTTAAAAAGAATTAAACTTCAATATTAGGCTTCTGAGGGGGCCCCATTACCATTGCTGCGTTTGGGCTCTGGCCTCGTAGTAAAGATATTACGACGACTAATTGGTCTCATTGTGGAGTTGTTTTTATGGCGTGCAGGCATACGAGCATACAGCCCGCCTCACGATCTGCGGTCACCGCCGCTCATAGACTTTTGCAGATCCAGGGATCCAGCAAAATGAAGTCGCTTCCTACCGTAAGGAGAGCAATTTCTTAAAGCCTAGTTTTTAGAAGGATAGGTTATAGCGCTCAGGGAAAACCGAAGCAGGGAGTTCATTCCAGAGCTTGCATCTGCCTGGTACAAAAGAACACTGGTAACGTACTTTCCGGGAAGGGATAGTTTTCAGGTGGTAAGAATGAATTTTACTGCGGTGACGGGAAGTGTTATGGGAGATAGCGATAGTGGTACCATCTTCCTCAGAAAACTTTCCGTGGAACAATTGATAGATTACACAGAGAGACCCTAAGTTTCACTGCAATCCCAAAGGCTCCACATTCTCCATGAGATCGGGATTATCGATGATTCGAAGAGCTCGGCGTTGTAATGAGTCAAGTGGGTCGAGCTGGTATTTTGGGGCTTCTCCCCAGAGTTGAGAGCAGAATTCCACGTCGTGCCGGATCGTTGCATTTATAGAGCAATAACCGATGATCCAACGAAAAGTACCGCTTGGCTCTGTTGAGAATCCTTAACTTTTTGCTGGCTAATTTGCCTTTGCTTTCCAAATGATACCTAAATTGCAATTTTATCAATAATTAGGGTCAATGAATACTCTCGGATGCTCAGACAGAGTGTCTCCATGGCAAAAGTTGCCTTCTTGCTTGTAAACGAGCAAACTTATATCTTTGTGGGGTTAAATTGGGCTATGTTCAATTAACCAAATTGAGAGGCTTGCCCCAGAGAGGTCTCGATTTCCAACAAAATTTGAGACCATTTTTCCTTAACGGATCCCCGATAGAGATTTTGTAGTCAAATATATCTTGCCTCACTTACACTAGCATCTGCATAGCAATGCCAGCTGGTGATAGACAACATGTCATTGATATACAGGATAAGCAGGCTCGGTGAAAGCAGCGAGCCTTATGGAACACCAGAATTAATGGTCTTGGTTTCGATGCAAAAGCCGTCCAATACGACTTTTATGCTGCGATCATCCAGAAAGCTGGCGATGTACTTTCAGAGTTCCTCAGTTTGAAATACTAGGCAGGTAGCTTCCCCAAAACGACGCCATGCCACACTCGATGACAATTTCAAGGCCTACCGTAATCGCCTCACCCACACTATCCAATTCCTCCACCTGATGGCGGGTGAGATAAACGAGAAGATCACCATCCGAACGACCCTCAGTTGGTGATCCTTAAGATACGTCAAGAGCTGCATATTTATATCTCGCGCCAAGACCTTGGAGAGTCAGCATGTGACAGCAATCGACCTGCGATTCAAAGGATCCGACTGGTCACCCTTCTTGGAGATTGGATGAACATGGGCGATATTCCATGAAGCCGGGCCTAGGTTTTTTTAATTGAAAAGAGGCGTGAGTACGGGGGCTATCGCAGGGGCGGACATCTTAAGAACCACTGCAGGGACATATTCCGACCCACTCGACTAGTAGATGTGCAGTACCGCCCGAAATGCGGAGGTCAGGGTTTTATTCGGTATGCTAGCACAGATTTTTGTTAGGGACCCGCCTCGGCCGCAATTTACTGGCACGCCAGTGTCACTAATATATTCCTTTCGGGTTTCGTCGGGGTACCGGAAAATAAGCTTAACAGTTTTCCTCTCCATACAAAAAAGGGGGGCCCCCATCCGATGATTTTGCCACGGGCCCCAGATGGTGTAGTTACGCCACTGAGTAATATATTTTAAGCAATAATGTTACGACCTTGATCTCTGCTAACAAAATAGATCTACGCTTAAGGATTATTATTATACACTGTATATTTTGAACATTTCATACGAGAACGTAACTGGTTTTATCTGGCCAACATTTATGTTAATGTGTATGTGATAATTTATATATTTTATCGTAAATAACGTCACCACGTATTTGAACTCGTGGCATGTTAGCTTCTGCGTGTATATTTTTTGTGCGTTGTATGGCGCGATAAGAGGAATATTCTATCCATAAACCAGCATTAAACTTGAGGACAAATACACAGAATTTACGGAAATTACTATCTTTTAATTGTTGCATACAATTAGTGCTTACGTAATGGAAAGTAAAAATTGTTAAGTTTCGAACAAACATAATATGTATCTTGTCATGAAGTTCTTACAATAAAAATGTACCTAGGTATCTATTTCTAATATATATTAGAATTAGGTATGTACATTTTTATCTGGATGTCTATCAACTATCAGCCCATATGCGTCAAACTGACATGAGCCTCCTCTACAATCGCAATTGCGATTGAGTGCGGTGTTTAGATGGATTGTTTTAAAACCATATCTTTGTTGTTAGCTTATCCTTAAACCATAAACGAATTACCTACTTACAAACTAGCGCAGTGTGTTTTGTGTCTCTAATCTCAAATATACGAGTATTTTCATTAAAAATGAACGTGTGATTTGTGAAATACATGCAACTCGTGATAAATGCAAACAAATCTTTAGAAATCGAGCAAAACGACCGCTGTTCTAGTAATAACAGCTTTGAATACAACGAAACGCTTTGCAAAACCATTGTGTTCTTTAGACTCTAGTGATGATAGCATTATTACGTAGGTGTATCTACAAGTATAGTATGTATGCATAAAAAGGTGCAACATGGGTTGTGTATGTTAAATATTAATATATTGACATTTACGATTGTTATCTGTGATCTGAAATGTAAATGTACAAACATTCAGACAATGCATTATGCCACAGTAATAATTAATGATTATTTAGGTAAATAATCAGGAAACGTATCGCCTCACTGTAAATCTGCAAACAAGTGTACTGAGGTACTCATAGGAAATTTACGTACCTACTTACATATAATATGAAGGATATGAAGCACCTTTAGCTGATGCTGAAATGTGAGAAACACGTCATACGTTGTGTAAATGTATATTCTTTTGATAAGATTCTTAGTTTAATGCGCATTTCAGGTTTATTAGATATAAACTAATTGTCAGTGACAGGAAAAATAATGATTGTTATCTTAGATACATTTCATTGTCACAAACATATAGAACCATGTCATTGGAAAATTGTTTTTTTTTTGTATTGATAAACATTTCTGTACCTACTTTTGTGATAACAAATAAACAGTTAAGCACTTGCTTTTGTTTAAAATATGACGCAATGATTGCAGTAAATAAACACGCCTCCGTGTAATCGAAAGTTTCCGACCTTAGATGTCCTTTGAGCTTCGAAGCATGCGTAAAGATAGACTTGATTACGCGAGTGTTTTGGAACTGTTGTAGAAAAAACAGGAAGCGAAAGCTCACTGAATATTAAATATAGAGGTAGACAAACGATCATAAGTGATGGTGGGATAAAAAATATCTTGCCGGAAGACGGAAGAACTGCATTGCACATGATTCTGGAAAATTTGGCACGCCTCTGTTTTGTATATCTACCTAATTAAAGTAGTGGTGTATCATTTGAAAAGACTCGTTATAAATTCCGGTCTGCCTTTACTTAGGTACTTAACTATCAGGAAGCTGGTAACAAACTTGGTAATCTACTATAAATACTGGAAACTGCTCAAACTTGTTCTGTGATAATATTATGGTAATGCTATGGGATACAGATCAGTATAGGTAAATATAATCAAGTGGAAAAGAAACCCTAGTGTGTCAGTCTTTTTGAATGACCTTGCGAGATGACCTTCACAGATAAACTAATAGGTACTTATTGTAAAGGTGCGTAGACAACAGCGTCTGATTAATTCTGTACCGGATTGTATACAGCTTAACAGATTACATTTTATCATGTAGGGTAAATAACACAAGTTTCAAAGAAACCGTCAAGGTACCTACCTGTATATTTGAATCACCTAGACAAGAATGTAAACGGTTATTTGTTAATGATTTTACCTCATCAAAATATTAGATATCGACCGGTTAACTTTTGCGTCTGTGCTTTAGCAACATTAGTAAGGATATACCCACCTTCTTAAATTACATTAAGTAGAGTTGTGTGTGATTGTGTGAATTATCTAAACAATTACATTACGTTCAAATCTCCAAAACTAGACCAAATGCGACTGAAATGAATAGGAAAATTTTCATACAGGGTAAATATTTGAGTTTATGGGGTACTCACAACATCTCGTGCTTGACGCATATCGATTTGTCTTGTCAGTCGCGACGACTGAGATAATAGGTGATGAACGAGAAGCGTCGGTGTCCACAGCGTGCTGTCATAAATTCCACCGGGCACAGAGATAAATATTATATCCGCGTTCAGGCAAATACCGGTATCAGTGACCGCGTAGTCGTGCAGAAGTGAAAGGAACGGCGTACAGTGCCGCGAACGACGCAGAACACTTGCTCGGCGAGTCGGGGGTCACCTTGAGACGACGCGGGCGGCGGCGCATGTGCACCACACCCTCGGCCTCGCCGCCGCCGCCGTCCCGCCACCCCGCCGCCGCCCCGCCGACCCGCCGGCGGCGCGCCGACGAGTGACGTCACGCGCACCTCCCGGCCCCTCCGCAGTTCGCGGCATCGTAATTTATTCGTACCCTTCGTTCACGTGATGCCCTTCACGCAATACCGCGTCAGCTAACGCAATCATAGAGAGAAATGCTTGTGAAATTATACTTTCGACTACTTCACGTTTTAAATCCGACGCGCGCCATGTCATGACTTATGACAGTCTAATAAGATTAAAGTACCTGTCACAGAGTACTTTGTTATTATAGATAGATAGTACCCATCAAGTATGGGCATTGTTGGGGCACTACTCTGAAAATCCGAAACGAAGTTCGAATCTTCGGACGATCGAAGTTTATGACGATACGAATGATCTTAAATAGACTTATGGTCGTAACCATAGACTTATGGTTACGATGTACCTTATACGAATCTGAACATTTACAGAGTAGGTACATTCGTGTCGTCATAAACTTTAATCGTCCGAAGATTCGAACTTCGTTTCCGATTTTCAGTGTGGAAAATAATATATAAGATTCGATAAATAATTGCTATAGGTACCTGTACCTGCGTACCTAGTAATTCAAAACAGATGGTACTTATGACTAATGGAACAAAAAGGGTATTTCTATTTTCGATAACCCGAAATAATAAACACATAAGAAGATTCACGATGAATAGGTGGCATATACTTACATATAAATGCGATAGGTAGGTATGTATTTAAAAACAATATAAGTAAGTACAAAGACTGTCTTTGTTGAAAAATGTAATGCCAAGGTAGGTTGGCATAACAGATGCGATACCAATGTTGTAAGTATTTATGCTTGTTTGTCCAAATTTACCACCTTTCACTTATATCAGTGCAATACTTGAAAATTACGTACTTATGTACTTAAATAATTGAATATTGTTTAAAAGTAAACATGTACCTACTCACATTATCCAGTATTTATCTACTTAATACCTTTATATAAGTTGTTATTAAATAAGTACCTATTAAGATGTCTTCAAACTTTACTAAAATACAATTTTGCCAGCGTTATAGTATAAAAACTGAATTTCATAAACACATCGGTACTTACGTTATTAAGGATACTAACAAAACTTGTTTCCTTGATAACCATATACTATTGATGGTTCTTTCATCTCGCCAGATACTGATAGCTGATGAAGCTACCACAATCGGACCTCCATAACAGCTGATCGTGAGCTGCCTATGTTAGAGGCATGCGCCGAACATCTTTCGGTTTTTATAAAATGACGAGTCTGGCGATCACGGGCTCTTGTCTCAATATGTCCAGTAAATAATATATAAGTATATAATATGCTACTCTGGCTACAATTTTGTTCAAACTGGAAAACAACAATGCATTTATACCGTGGTCCGGCGGGAGAAACAGACATTGTGGCACCTACCCAGGCTGTCTCTTACATATGAGAGACCTATCACCAGTATAATCTCTTGAATCTTTCCACAACCAATAGTTAGCAACTAATAGTTAATGTACCTACGCTACATCAAATAAAATATATTTTCATAACATTGACAAATAGCAAGCCGCCGAACATATATAAGGTATGATATGCATGACTGCAATTTTAGCAACCGAGAACGTCACATCAATGTTAAACAATTTTTAGTCTTTTGACATAAGAATCGTTGAATTAGTCACAAAATCATGAGATTTATAAATAAAGCGGACGACATCGGACTTCGGACTAATGCAGCTTTGACGCAGAGACGTGCCCCCAATCATGTTCGTACACTACAACGCTCCGGTCTGTGCACCGTGATTCCTCTCACGCGCACATCTCAACATCAATATTATACAAACAAGACCCCATTTGAGGATTTCTAGTGAAATCTACGGTCTGTGCTTACAAAAAACAAACTTCTATTATTGTTATGCCGACTAGTGTACTGTGTAACTATGGTTACTTCCTTATTTTACTGAGATTTAAAAAGAATTAGATGATAAAATATTCGTGTGAGGCCTGACGGAATCAGCAATAATGCAATTAAATTAAAGTGAACGATACTGCTTAGTTCATGGGATTGGAGCGGATACCCAAAACGGTAGTCGTGGGTTTGAACCAAAGGCACGTTTGTTTAATTTTTCGAAGTTACGTTTGTGTATTTCTTATTAGTAAGTAATTGACTGCCTCAGTAGTGTAGTTGTACTAGGGTAGGACTACAACACTGGGCCAGGAATTTGTGCCCGATATGGCGATGGACTTTCCCCAATCACATCGTGTGACGGAACACATAAAACAAATAGTAGGTGTCCTGGTAGGACCTGTACCTACCCGTTCTGAGAAAAAGGCGTGAATTTATGTAAGTGTAATATGCGTAATCATTAAGCTGCGATTGTCTGAAACCGGTCTATCAACTCACACTAGTAACTAGGCCAGCGTGGTAGACTAGTGCCCCGTTCTCCCTCTTCATGTGTGGAGATGCCACAGGAGATGCCTGCCCAATGCCGACGTTTTGTGGGTCCCGACAGATATTTTCGAGTGTTTTTAGTTTCGCTATTGTGCATGTCCGATTAATAGTCATGTCGGATCTTAATTCAAGCTCGAGCACGAGTTTTTGCGATCCTGTCTATATTATGTAACATGTTTAGGTATATGTGTTGCATGTTTTGTTTCAAGTGATAGGATATTGATATTCGTCCAGGCCACTGACCACCGTGGCCTTAACGATCATAATATCACGATTTATGTATTCGCCATTGATATAAATAAATATATAACAAAGTACTCTGTGAAATAAATGGACAGGGCGGAAAGCGCGTAAAGTGTACCAACGTAAGTGGCGCGCGTAATAAAAATGAAGATAATAATTTTATCACTGTTTAGACAAAATCTATTTAATTAAGTTAATTTAATACTTATTTATTTTAGTGCGATTCTCACACTCATCTTTTTGCATCTCCAAATTTATTGAAGAACCTATCCTTAGTTTTTAAAACAATGGTATTCGCGTATATTATAAGAAGGATACAATTAAATTATAGGATGTGGTTTCTGAACAATCAGCGCTTAAATAATACATAGGTATTTACGGTGATGTATGATGTACAACGTTTTGAGTAAAGTAAACGTAGATTTATAAACAATTCTTCAGGGGATTACCCTAAGCACTAGATATGATCTATAAAACATGTAAGCAGAGATAAAACGTACATTTGTAGGAAATAAACTGTATTGCCTCTTGTCGTCGGTACTTTCATTTCTTGTTATTTCAAAATGGAACATAACTACGATTAGCATAGTCTTTAGTGTTTCCTTTTCACATAATGGAAAACAATAAATAAAATTGTTTGTCTAGTGATTGGCTTAAAAATATGAATGTTATAGTACGAATGCGATATACTACGTCCGGCTAAGGCCGTACAGTGTTCATATTGTTTATACCTAAATCAATTAAATATGCTAGACCTATGAGCTATGACATGCGTGTCGCACGCAAAACCTGATTGAAAGTGGTTTAAGATTTTTTGTTTAATTTCATTACACATTAGCATCGGACATTACTTAGGTCCTTATTTATAATAATAAAACAATCAAAAGGTTAAAAATTAGGTATTCAAACAATTGCAAAGGTAGAAAACGATAACTTTCATAGCAGTTCAATAATTATTATTTTTTGTTCTTATACTGTAATAATCGTAGATCGTGCGTGCAGTGTCGGCGGTATAATTAGTTATTAAATTAAAACACACACGGAACCGAAAATATAATAAACATGAATAAGCGGCGTTTTTCCTTTTATGAGACATTGGGAAGTAAGTGATGACCATAGTGATGACGGTTACTTCAGTAATTTTTCCCAGCTCGCGGGGTGCACAGAGATCACATCTTGTGAATTTGCAATACAACATCTACGGGTTCTGTTTATCCAACAAACGCTCCATCTTGGTATCAAATGTTGGCTTGGCCATTCCGCAAAGACAATCCTATAATCCCATGGATGGATTAGTAGTAAAGATTCTGTTGGGATTTAATGTCGTTTAAAAATATACTAGTTCTTTAAACACTAAACAGCTTTCTAGATCATCAGGAAGTACCTTAGCCGTCTAGATTAATTAATTTCCCTAATAAACATTTGTTAAAAAATATTTGTTTCTGGTAATCTTAGCAAAATAAATTAAAGTTTTCCAAAAAAATATGCAAGACGTGTTAATGATTATAAGTGAGTATTTATTTATATTTTTAATTGTTTTGTACTACTTCTTGTGTATGCAATAAAGAACACTAAATAGTAAACAAATCACGTCTTCGACGGTTTAATAAAATCTAAAGTAAGCAAGCAAATTAAATATGATGTGCTTCATATTAAGACTAATCTGTACATAATCGTGAGAAGTTCATCTTTCAAGTAATATCCAGACATTGAATAATATAACGAAATCCCTAGGAAACGATATAAGGAGAGATGGCTTTATTTTTATTACGGTGTCCACGATAGCCCGATCTCTTACTACCGTCCAACTCGTGGTTGCCTGTACTATTACTAACCATGTAGATATATTATGTAGTTATACCATATTTATAGCAAATACACAAGCGGAGCATTTGATGTGAGTCGTCACATTGGCAAATGAACATACGTAACTATGCATGAAACGAGGAGGCCTTACTGATGTTTTACTTGATTGAGTTTCTAACGATAATACATAAATAATATTTACAACCTATGTAATATGCTTCTTTTTCATGGTTGTTCATTTTTATAAATAATTGAAGAATTATCAAAATAATGCAATTAAAATTACCTACTTAGTAGTTTTTTTTATTTTACTTATCTAATACATTTCTGTTTACGCGCAAAATGTTTGGTTACCCCTTATACATTTTAAATTGTCTTGTATTTTAATACTTAAACGTTGTAAAATGAATTAGTAACGTTATATTTAGAATTTGGCAATTCGAATAGCATATTTTAATTTATGGATAACATGAAAATATTGTGTACGTAATACCTACCTATCTTCAAATAAGACTTTGTACTTAAAATATTGAACAAAAAATTAAAAGCGATTTGCGTCGTGACGTTGTTATGTAATGATCACTGGTAATGATCTATAAAATAATAGTCAACGTTCGACTTCCTGTTAAGCGTTACTGTGCTAACGTATGTATGTGTTAGAATATAGAATATGTTTACCTTGTAATGGACTAGATCGTTGGCCATATTCCGGGATTTTTTGGATGACGAGCAAAAGCCCCTGAACGCACTCTGCAGCACTGTCAGCATGGAAATGAATTGTCACAGTATTCCACACCGCGTTTTCTGTGCGCCTCTTTAAATAAAATCCTTTATCTCAACGTTCACTGCAATATAATCTTTATCTAAATTGCGACCACTGAAATGTCGCAATAATTGTATATTTGTATTATAAAATTAACGATCTATTGTTTTAACTTGAAAGCGGAGGAACAATAAAATAATTCACTTTTATATGCCGATGAATAGCTGTTATGTATAATGCTGGTGGTCTTATGAGCACTGAAATGCGTATTCTACTGTTAGATAACGAGACACCCCAGGTCATTCGTTCCTTTGGCACGTGAAACTTGGATTTGTACCAAGATATCATGATGCTGATTCAAAAAATACTCTAAGTACCTATGTCTAAAGGGTTTATTGACATTGCATCCAAGCGTGAAAACAAATATAAACAAAAAAAATATACATGAGCAATAATTACTTAGGTAGGTACTTACGTTTATGTAAGGCAAAGAATATATTTACCTTTTTTCGGTGGCTAATTTCAGAAAGCTATCTAATCCAGCCCAGGTATTCTTACAACATGGCAAAATTCTCGAAACATTTTTGCGAACGGCTAAGAATACTCGTTTTATCTGTTTGTACAGGTGAGAAATTAGAATATCGACTCTGAATTTGAGTAGCAACTAATTTAAAATTTATATTTCTTTATTTTCACCGCATTACATTTTAATTTCGATGTGCTTATTTACCTTACTAAGATAAAGTATGAAGACAATGTAAAATGAAATTTATACTAACAATCATTCATAAATGCCTTATTTGAGTGTCGGCTAGTAAAGCTATTGCAGCTATTAAATTTATTAGTTTAGTACTATAAACATAAAATAATAGAAGAAAACAGAGTTATAAACATAGTATCTGTGAAACTTATACCTTCCAAAAGATTAATTATTTATTACAGACATTTATATTAATGGTATTAAGTTGGTGAGCTGATTTTGTACGCTAGTTTTTATGGAGTTTTTAATTCCTGGTATTCCTAATCAGGTTCCTATATACATAGCAATATATAGCATAAGCTACATTTTATTTCTCTTTCAATACTGAGGGGCTGAAAGTGGGATCCAAATATTGAATAGGAAATAATAATATACCTCTATAATAATAAAGGAGAGATCAGGATCGAATGGTGCCATTTTCAATTTTCTTATCCAACATCACATATCAAATAGATCCAATAGATAGCAACAGCTATTACAGATTTAAAGAAAAATTACCAACAGTGTAATTTGTTACAATTATCTCTACTCTTAGGATTGGTTGTAACCACATGGAAAAAATCTCTTCTCTAAGGGAAGGGTAGGAAGTTTGTAAAGGAAATAATGAAAGAAATAATGTGCATCTAATTAGTTTTTTTCTAACTTGATAGCGCAAAGTGCCTACAGCACTGCAACTGCAGATAAAGGGAATGTCTTTGAGATAAAATAAATATTGTGGATATTTTTATAAACAATTATTTTTACGCTTCTTGTAAAGTAATTGGCGAAAGATTATAATTATTGAAAGGGCGCAGTGGGATGGTTAGGCAAGCTAAGCGCTTGGTTCTGGTCGTTGTAATAATTACAAAACTGTAATTTTATTAATGTTAGAAGAAATATTAATTATAACCAATTGAATGAAGTTTCCTGGAGGAATATTTAGAGCCGAAATGTCATAGACTATTTATCTTATGTGATATACGGTTAAGAATTATTTATTTTCTCGAAAACAAAGTTACTTGTGGAATTTGCAAGGACCGCCTAACTCTGAATTTTTTATTATGATATATTGCGATAATTTAAAGTTATGCCGCAGTCGTCTGTTACTACATATTATGCTCCTTGGTATTTCTCTTTGTTCAATTATTTAATTTTAATCTACTAGGTGTGATCTTAGTGTCTTTATTATTTAAATGTTTTAAAATGGCACGTCAAAGTAACTGAAAAGCAACCGATCAATGATGGTAAGTGCAGCGATAAGCAGTAAGTCGCTGCACTTACCGTGCTCTAAACTCTAAAGACATATGGCCTCATTCATAGGCCGCTTATAAACCTATTTGACTTATCGATTATTTTTCCCCTTTCGAACGACTCTGAATTCAGTTGGAGTGAATAAAACTAACTATTCTATTACTAAAATAGGCTTATAAACTGATAATGAATAAGGTCGAAAGTGTACATACTACACCACTAACATTTTTAGTTTGATATTAACTTGATTCTCACGATTAAAATGTTCTATTATAGTCTTTTTCTCAAAATCTAATGGTATCGATTATATATTATCAGGACCTCGTATTTGTACACGTTGAAGATACCGAATCATTAAGTATGGTATTTTTATCTTATGTTCCATAAAATGCTTAGTGGTAGATTATAATCAGATATTATAGAGTTCATTATCTATGGGGGAAGTGATAGTGGTTGTAGCTCGGTAGAGCTTCAGTTGACAATTCCAATGGTTTAGCTTGACCGGGATTGTAATTATTATCGTTCTTTTATAGTAGACCGACGTGAAGTAAAATATTTTTTGTTGGTTTTCGTAACTTTAATTTTTTTACGGGATGGGAAGAGAGATGCAGAATAGACGGGACGGGATAGGCCGGGAGTTACGTTAAGTTTAAACATAAAACAATGAAGTAGTACGCCCAGAAGTACGTCAAATAATATCATTTTTGGGATATAGACTAGAGTCAAAAATATCAATACTCGGGTGGAGTCGGACTGGGCCGCTAGTATTTATATGAAAAGAGAAAAAAGTAGGTATACATGTTTTAATGTGGCTACCTTTCCTTTCATAAGCAGATATCAGGTAATCTGCAGGGCAGTGCGCAAAATAAGTGGTAATTAAAATTAATTAATTGTTAGCTATAATATTTATTAGGTTCAAAGATCATATTAAGGCATCAATTAACAAGTATTATACCGATGGAATATAGACTGGTTTGTATTTTCAAGAGGAAAGAGGAAAATGAAGCTAAAATTGCATGACGCATTTTTACAGTTCACTTGACTCATCGTTGATCTATAGAAGACATATGGCGAGTGCATAATGTGTGATTAGTGGTTAACCCAACTAGTTTGGTACCAGTAATGCCATCTATAAGTAAATAAAAGGAACATTTTACTTCATAACAAGCGCCATCTATGTGATTTGTTGAGAGCGAGTAAATATATCAGAAAGTATTATCTCTCAGACTGATAGATGGGGCTGCAATAAACGAAAGGAGATAGTTGGGCGATATGAACCTATGAAACAAGAAATCTAGTGCTGGGTGATAAAAAGATTACAATCAGTAGGAAGAAAGAGAAAACGGCAATATTATTTATTAAATTATGATAAAATGAGTGCCAATTCTTATATTATTATATGAATATATCTATTTTCAAGTATTCTAAATGAAAAAACGAGCTGTTCGTTAGAGTGATGGCGATAAGTGAGGATCACATATACGCTTGTCCCTAAATAGGACTAAGTCCTGAAATTGTTTACCTTACAGTTTTTTTAATGCAGCTTATTGTCAGAAGTTCCGAAGTGCATGACGTTCGTCTGACGGTAAGCGATACGACCGATACTCGATACTCATGAACAGTATCAAAACCAAACAACACCACTAATTACAAAGCATTGCTTGGCATTCAACTGCGCTCGCCATCTTGTGACATATAATGCTCAGTCTCAATATGCCAGCTGCTACTCTGTCTACAATATCCTTCAATGCGAAACACATCAATCAGACATGAGAGACCTGCCAATAGTTAGATGTTACCTCTTTAGCCAATGATTTGTCTCCGCTTAACTACGGAGGGAAGTGCACAAAAAATATTTACATCTCTTATTATTTCCTTCTTGATTAATTTTGTGGCGGGTTACAGACAAGTTAGACATTCCTGAACTCGCCGAGCTTCAATGCTCGGTGTCATTAAAATGCGTGCCACTGTTGAAAAGGATCATGATAAGGATCCTGTAAGTAAGGACTTCCAGGAGTCGCAGTGGCAGGTGTGAAGGCGGGACAGTCTCTACCATTTATAATAAATCTCATTCTACAATCTCCAAAGTTTCATTTGTCTATTCAGATTTTATTTTCAGGTATGAATACATATCAGAGATGACGATATTTAAGAGGTGGTGCAATTGTATTACGGTATGATTGCAAAGCTGAGATCTCGGATTCCAAACACGGGTCGCGCAAAGTTATAATAGATTTTTCTGTTTATTATAAGCCCGGAATCAGGATTTTTTGCCCGATATGGCGATGGCCTCAATATCACATCACGGGACGGAACACACAAGGCGAACCATGGGTGTCCGGGCAGCACCTCTGCCTATCCCCATCACATAGACTCTTTTTTAATGGGGTAAGAAAGAAATTGGCACGCGCAATTCCTTGGCACCACGCAGGATTGGAGTCTTGAACAGGGTGCGTCGGTTTTCCACGCCCGGTCAGCTTTGCCGCTTATATAAAGCGCAGGTCCGGCCGGGTATGGAGTACTGCTCGCACCTCTGGGATAGATCCGCCCAGTACCTGCTCGATGCCTTGGATGGATTGCAACGGCGGGCCATCCGCATTGTGAATGATGCAGACGTTACGAGCAACTTGGAGTCGCTACAACTCCGGAGAGATGTCGCCTCTCTAAGCGTGTTCTACCGCCTGTATCACGGTGAGTGCTCTGAAGAATTGTTCAACTTGCTCCCCTCCTCTCCATTCCTAACCAGAACCACGCGTGCTGGCTTGCGAAGCCATAGCTTGACGGTCCACACCATCCCGGCGCGAACCAAACGGTTCTCTAATTCGTTTCTGTGCCGCACCGTCAGGCTGTGGAATTGTTTGCCGGCGCACGTGTTCCCTCCTTCCTACAATCCTGGTCCTTCCGCCGTGGTGTGAAGAGGCACCTAAGCAGGCCGGCATAATTGTTTCCATTAGCATGGAACTGCCGTCCGATGCCAATGGATACTCTGCCTGGGCGGCATTGGCACTATGCCAGGCCATTATAAAAAAAAAAAAAAACCGCCAAATTTCTGTCTTGTCTCATTTTGTATTACATCCGGATCCGCATAAATATCCGCATTGGTTATTGCGGATGCGGATGCAGATGTCCAAATCTATGCGGAAGCTCCGCATTTGCGGATGCGGATGCGAATATTGACAACATCCCTGGTACATAGTCCCTACACTAAGATCGAATCTAGTTACGAGGGAATTACGAAGTTCGAGAGCCTTTTAAGTCTCAAAAATAGACCAAGACCCATAAAAAATACTTTTGGTTCACACATTATAGCCTCCGTGGTGTAACTACACTGAATATGAAGTGAATAACTATTCAGACGCCGACTGTGAAACATGGAGCCGCGGGTTGGGTTCCCGCACCAATGCAAATGTTTATTTGGCACGAATATTTTTGACGGGTAGTGTTTTAGAGATCGAAAAGTATCGTAGTTTCTGATACCCACGACCAAAGGCTTTATTGATTTTAATGTGGGGTCAAAAGGATTTACATAGATGACTATTCGATGTGTTCATAAAAAAAATATAAAGTTGTCTTGATGCGGGGATCGAACCCGCCACCTCCCTTCACAGGCCGCTCGGCGTCCATGCAACCGCGCCACGGGCGGCGGCGACTGTCTCATACTCATAAAATATTTCGGGTCGAATAAAATAATTAAACTGCATAAATGTAGCTGATGTTATCCTGAGACCTTATACTTGTAGCTATATATAAATGAATATTTCTGATAAAATATAAAGACAGGTAGATGGAAAAGTAATAAAAATGAATCATGCCACAAATATCATTGTTTGTAAAAAATCTTAATCCACCAATGATAATAGTTTCATGTTTATAACTGTCGTCATTTTAGCAATCCAAAAATTACAATCATATTCGTTCTGCATAGATAAGACATTTAAAATTAATCTAGGTATTATAGGTAAGTAATTTAATCACTATGTTTTGACTTGGTAGTTGTTGCATAATGCACACATTGAGGCAGTCTGACCCCTTATACGTCTGAAAGGCACTGTCGTCCACTGAACATTTGCAATCACTTCGTTATCACTGAATGGCGCGTGATGGCGCCTTCTGATAATGTAGATTTTAAACGTGGTCATACGTCCACACTGCGCCTGTTGCAAGGCAATATCATAATCTCTATGGAAAGATCCACGCATGGTCGACATGTGTTTATACATAAATTATCAATACTCCAGATTGATATTTTCAGCGCCTGTGTTGCAGTTGATTGAGAAGCGGGCTGTGAAACAAGGAGCCGCAGGTTCGATCACCGCATCAAGACAAATATTTGATTGGTTATTCAAGATTCAAATTTATCTTTGTCTGTTTTTTAATTTACACATATATCGTACAGCTATATACGATTTTTAAAAGCGTAAACTTTGAAATGCCTTACCAGATAATCCCTGGATTCAGTTTCCTTACATTGGTTCGACAAACGAGCAAATGGCTCACCCGATGATAAGTGATTGCTGCCGCCCATGTACACATACGACAGGTACATGTACGACAGTTGATACTAAGATTTTAGTTGTTCTTAAATGCGTTACTGTTAAAATGGAAGGAAAGAAATACTGTACCTCTGACAATCTCGTAAAAACGAAACACGACAGCAGTCCTTTTCTACTGTGGTCAATATACTCCACGTTACTACAGTGCGGCTCTACCACTCGGTGACTCGAATGTTCATAAATTATAGCCCATAACCGCTGCCAATCGAACAATGAGACGACGGGAATATAAGTTCACTTTAAAAAGTTTCTTTCTTATATATTGAAATTGTAAATTAGTTTCATATTTTATTATTTATTATATTCTATATTATTGTTTTTTTTTTATATCTTTTCAGCACTTATAAATCTCTATCTATCTCTCTATGTTAAAAGACTAAAAATATATGTGTATTTGTGCGTTTATCTCTCTTCTCCTGTATTTACTATTTACCATGTCAAGGTTTGATCAACCAAGGTTTTTATTGATTATAAAATAAACTTTTATTGGATAATTTATCTAAACCTTGGAGTACATCGCTGGCATAACAAGTAGACAAACTAAATATGTTATTTACAATCGCAACAGAAATTCTATGTATGAGTGGATCTAATCCAGGAATAGTATGAATATTCTAGTCACGATATTTTATAATTAAATCTGTAAGTAGGGACAAACAAACATGAAATCATCTCTGTATGGAATGTAGTGAAGGCGTGGGAAGTGTTACCTCGTAGGCAAGTACTTAAACTAATTGAACGTTATTGTAACGATGTATGCCCGCCATCACTGTACGACCTTGTCGCTTTCTTTAATATATTGCGCTTTAAAATTAAACCATGGATCAAAAGGGTTAAACGGATAAAATTTTAATGATTTATCATTTAAGTTTCAACAGAATTTAATTATATTATGTAACGGGTTTTTAAGTTATAACATACAATTTTCGTATCGCAAATTACATTTATTTAAAAATAAAAAAAACATTAACCTTCGTATATTTTTTTAAACAATTCATCATAATTGTTTTGGGTTTTTTCGTTTAATAAATTCAGGAATAGGTCACCTATTTTCATGCTCAAACTGTCATGCTCCCACCCTTACTCTGACTGTGGGTAGTGAAATAGAACCACAATCGGGTTTCCTTTAATAAAATTACTTCTTCAACTACCCGTAGATTCCTTAGGGCCGATTTACAATTATTTAACATATGGGCTCTACATAAGATCACCCCGACACATATATCTGCTATTGCTAATTGCCCCCCCCCCGCCCGCCACAGAATTTGTAAACAATAAAACTGCCCATTTGTTATAACCATTTTCACATATAAAATTACACACAAAATTTCCTGTTCAGTTTCTTCTTTGAATGGGTTCGTAAAAAATCTCACTCCGTCGTCGATAACAGGAGATCGCATAAAATTATTAGCCCATCGGCTTTGTGAATCACAATCGCAAAATTTAGCTTATTTATATAACTTGTGAAATGTTATTATCGACTTCCCTTGCTATTTGTTTTTGCTATTGCTATTTATTCGAACAGGCTTATCAGCAAGGGCTTGTGAGGGCTTGAACACGACTCTACCACGATAAACAGTAAGACTAGCTTACTACTAATAATATTTTCGAAAATGTAATCTATGTATATGGAATATAAATAAAGAACATTTTTAAAGGTTAGCGATATTCATAACAAAAATATATATCAAATATAGGAATAAGAACAATCTAGCTACTCATAAGACCAGACGCCACAGGATCAGCAAATATTTTAAGAGTATACACTTTTATAACAAAGTCCCC